>CM048647.1:73722285-74951660 GCA_026413185.1 Pueraria montana var. lobata
TGCCTCCTCCTCCTGCGAATCCTCCGACTTTATGACCTTTCGGGGTTTAGACGGTTTTGTTTCGTGTCGCTCCTGGGACCTGCTTCTAGGTCTTTCGATCCTTCGATCATGATCTTGGTCGTAACTGAAGTCCCTTCTGTAAGTTCTGTCATCGTCTTTGTATCTCGAGAACTGGGGCCTTTCAGTTCTAGGATCGCGGAGGAAATCTTTGAGATGCCCCATCTTAATGAGGTCCTCGATCTTGTCTTTGAGTGCTGCGCATTCGTCAGTCGAATGACCTCTATTGCGGTGGTATCGGCATTACTTGCTGTAGTCGACTTTTGGGGGGTGTTGGCTCTCTTTGGCACTGCCAATATCTCTATTGCCAGGGCCTGTTCGAGTATCCGGGAGCAGCTAGTGTTGAGGGGGTGTAGGCCGTGTACTGGGAGCCACGGTACTCTCGTTCCTTGTGAAACTTGTCCTTACCCTTTCCATGATTATCTTTTTCATGCTCCTTCCATCCTGTGCTGGATTCCACTCGGATTTGGTTCTGGTACTCTGACAGCTCTTCTATCTGCATGTATTTTGCTGCTCTTCGGTGGAGGTCGTCCATGTCGAGTGCCGGTTTTTTACAGAGACTATTGACAAATGCCCCCGGCTTAAGGGCCGTCACGAGATGATGCATGGCTACGGCTGGATCGAGGTTTCGGATGTTCAAGGCAACTTTGCCGAACCTCTCCATGAACGTTCTAAGGGATTCCCTCTTTTCTTGTCGAATATTCACCAGTGCGACTGAAGTCAAGTGATGAGGTCTGCTTGTTCCAAACTGATTGCCGAATCTATTCACCAGTGTTTCAAAGCTGTCGATGGAATTGGGTGGGAGCCGTGTGAACCAGTTTAGAGCTTGTCCCTTCAGGGACGTGGGGAATACTCTGTACAGAATGACGTCTTCGGCTGTGTAAAGGCTAACTTGGGTGACGTAAACATCTATGTGTTCATCCGGGTCCGTACTCCCATCATATCGGTCCAGGCTGAGGTTTTTCCAATTTGGGGGAAGATGGGTTTCCATGATTTCGGAAACAAAAGGATGCCTGCAGGGGTGTGACTGAGTATTAGGGGTGAAGGTCGAAGGCCGATTGGTTGCTCCATGGATACTAAGATTGGCCACATACTCGCCCTCATGTTGCTTGTCTTGTGCCTGATCCTCAGGTTTCCAGGATCGGTTCAGATTTCTCAGCTCCACGTTCTCCTGTCGAAGGGTCGATACCTCCAGTGCGTGTTGCCTTCTCATTGCCGACATATCGACTCTTAGCTATCTTAACTCCGACGACCAATTCGCTTAATCTTCCACATGCTCCATATTTTCGCCGACGAGGTGTTGTCCTTGTGCGTGTTGTTGCCTGGCTTGTGCCGATAGTTCAGGTATATCCATGTGTGCGTGACTTCGGGCAGTGACCATTCCTTGAGGGGCAACGGGATAAGTTTTATCGGGCCCCACGGTGGACGCCAAAATGTTCCTGTCTGAGGATGTTGGGATGATCTTCTACTCCTTGCTTCAAGATCTTCTGTAGATGTCCGAATCCTTCTATACGAATGGTGGGGGGTACCTGCAAAAGGCACTTCAACGCTCAAGTCAGGTTTCGGCTCAGAGCATTTAATGTGAGTAATAAATGAGGGTCAAAAGTCCTTTACCTTGAGGGGTGTACCCCCTTTTATACTTATCTTGTTGGGCCTGGACCTTTATGGGCTCTGACCATTCCTTAATGATCGATCCATACTAATTAAGGTTGCTTAATTATCTCCCAATCTTCGGTTTACCTTGGTAATGGCCTTTTAATGGGATCTGCCTTGTCCGAATACTATACTTAGTATTCGGCCGTAGTGATGCCGAATACACCCGCAATGGTATTTGGCGATATAGCTAGTTGCGCGTAAGGGGCAAGAGTGTTCGGTCAGATTTAGGCCGAACACCTATATTCGGATGTTTGTGGTGAGAGGGTATTTGGTTATTCATATAACCGAATACCCCACCGGTATAGTAAGTATTATAAGAGTCCGTTTGACCAACTTTTTTTTAATTTATAAGCAATGCATACATTTGGGGGGAAAAATTAATCTTTGGATATATTTTAAAATGGTTAGCATTTGGGTCTTTTTACTTTTGCTCTTTTCACTTTATCTATTTTTCATTTTTATTACCAGAAAAAAGATAGAAAACTTCCCACTTGTTCATTTCCTTAGCGTGCCTTGGGTGAGGTGAAGGGATGATGCCTAAACGTACAAAGTGAAAGTATGATGAGTGCTAGCAAGTAGCAACATTTTTTTAACACACTTTTCTTAATATATATTTTATTATTATTGATTAAAATTTATTAAAAATATATAAAATTGAGAAAAAGGCTTATTAAATAAGAAGTGAGGTTTAAAAAATTATAATTTTTAATAAATTTTAAATAATGATAAAAAAATATATTTAAAAGAATGAGTTAGAGAATATAATAGTAACATTTCTCACAAAGTATATATGTACGTGAATGTAGTGGGAAGCTAAAAGAAAGCCTTATCACCATTGTCTCTTGGTCGTGGAATGGCTGTGTCTGGGCACTGTCGTGTATAGCGTTAAAAGGTGCAAGGGAATATCGCCATAAAAGGGAGAAAAGAACTTCCGGTGTGTTTGTGATGTAAGTAGTTTTTTGTTTTAAAAAAAAAAAAAAAAGCAATTATAATTTTCACGGCTTGTAGTAGATTGATGTGTGAGTGGATGTTTTTTTAAATTTATAATAACCTGTATCCAAACATATTTAAAGGTAGTGTTTCACTAATTATTGTGAACAATTTTAAAAAAATTAAATAATTTAGCATAGGCTACTTTAACTAGCTTATAAATTAATTTAACCAAATTATATAAAAATATATATAGCCCTTCCAAAAAAAAAAAAAAAACTAGGTAAAGAAATTTTTAGAAGAAAAACATTTTTTTCTTTTTCTCTCAGTGCTGGTTTGGGCTCTACACACACACACGCACGAAAATACAGTCAGTAGAGCCTTTGATCGAAAGACTAAAAATTAACGTTAATTTTTTAATTAATCAAATTAATTTTATTTCTATTTTTTTAGGAATTAAATTAAGAGACCAAATTAATATTAATTTTTTAATTGAATAAATTAATTCTTTGGGATTAAACTGGATGATTACTCTGTACCAAAAAAAACTAAACTGTACAAAATAAACTGGATGATTACTTTTTTGTATCTTTGTTTTGATTAAAAAATTAGAGAAAGCTAACAACTGCCCGAAGACACATAATTTAGAAATAAAAAATAGAAGGATTTTATGAGAAAATGTGATAAGTATACATTCATTATTATAATTTCTAATGCATCCCAATGTAATTTTAAATAAAAAATTATTTATTAATTTCTTAACCGATATCTCAATAAGACCATTAAAAAAAAATCCTATCTATCAGTTTTGAGTTTTTCATTTTCTTCTAAAGTTGTGTGTCCTAATTTTTTTTTGAAGAGAGTTGTGTGTCCTAATTAAGTGTCTGAGTTTTGGTGTTTAACATTTGGTATCAATTTATCCAACAATGTCACTGTTTAAGAAAAAAAAAATAGTCAAAGCTTAACAACTCTCCATACGTTTTTCTTTCACCAATACAGCCCTCAGGTCGATTAATACATTTTATGAAATTTCATGAACCTTTGAAAGGTCAATTAATACATTTTATGAAAAATCGTGTAATAAATGTTTCATTGGACAACAATTGTATGCACACTCTTACAACTTGAACATACTAGCACATGATCAAAGAAACTGCCAAAACAGCAAATCTGCTGGGAATAATCCTCTCTTCTAATTTTCCACACCTCCTAAAGATTAACTATGAAAACCTCAAGTAAATGTCTTCCTTTAAGATATCCTCCTCCCAAAAAAAAAGCCAGAGGTTTAATAACTTAGGAACCAATGGTTGCCACTTTAGGCACATGAACAGGAAACTCGTGAATCTCATCCATCCAAGGATTTTTCTCCTTTGCTGGATTAATGGTCCTCAATGCACGCCACACAGCACTGTTGCACTTGAATCCTGAACCAAATGCAATCTGCCAAGTCCTGTCACCCTTCCTGATCCTCCCTTTAGCTTCAGTGTAGGCCAATTCATACCACAAGGAGCTGCTAGAAGTGTTGCCAAACCTGTTGAGAGTCATTCTTGAAGGCTCCATGTGCCAATCAGAGAGCTCAAGATTCTTCTCCAACTCATCCAACACTGCTCTTCCTCCAGCATGTATGCAAAAGTGCTCAAAAGCTAGCTTAAAGTCTGGGATGTATGGCTTTATTTTCATCTTGAACACTTTTCTGGCCACCAAAGTTGCAAAAAATAAGAGCTGCTCAGACATGGGAAGGACTAATGGGCCAAGTGTTGTGATGTTGGTCTTGAGGGCTTCTCCAGCAACAGCCATTAAGTCCTTTGAGAGTGCCACACCAATTGTTTTCTTCTCATCTTCTTCTTGGAAGACACAGCCATATGATTTGTCATCTGCACCCTTGTGAGTACGCACTGTATGGATCAGTTGGTATTTGGCTCTTCTGCGATCAGAAGACTTGTTGGAGAGGAGGACTGCAGCTCCACCCATTCTGAAGAGACAATTTGAGACTAGCATTGATCTGTTGTTGCCAAAATACCAGTTGAGAGTGATGTTCTCCATGCTCACCACTAAGGCATAAGAGTTTGGATGAGCCTGTATGTATAATTATCATAAAAAAAGTGAATAGGTAGCCCCTAAAATTTTGCAATAGAGCAATCATAAGTGTGTATTTAAGAAAAAGGACTCGTGTGTCCAAAACTATCAATAAAATTTCTTTTGATCCAGTCACTTTTTTTATTATACATAGACAACAGGATCCGTAGGTATATATAGTAAGATCATATATAACTTTCAATTAATGATCACTGTGTGTTAATTTGAAAGCTTCATTTCCCCCAATTGTACAAGTGAACAACTGTTTGTTAAGTCATGTAAACACCTCCACAAAGGTCCATTTCTTTTGGATACTGTCGCTCGGGACCGTATTAAATAGGGTGGCAAAATCCCTAACCTAACAAACTGCCACCAAAATTGACAAAGAACATGACCAACTAGACATGTGGACAGCTGGGGCAGAAATTGCCACAAGAAACATCTATGCATGAAGGGCTACTTGTGGTCCCCCCTGATGTTAATTTATATTGAACATCCTATTACATGAACAATGAGTTCCTTTTGATTTTTAATTTTGGCCACATGAAGATATAGACTATAGAGACTTGCATGGTAGACAGTTACAACTTAAAATAGATATGAAGTGAGAGCTAAATTATCATGAGCATAACCGGTAGTATGACTTAAGAAGCAATGACTAAAATTTTTGAAAGAACAGAAGTGCAAATTAACAAACCTGAAGGAGCTGCTTGGCAAGGTCTATAGAGATAAGGCCAGCACTGCAACCCATGCCACCTAGATTATAACTTTGGATATTCCCTCTCAGCTTGTAATGGTTCACAATCATTGCAGAGAGAGATGGTGTGGGATTGAACAAGCTGCAATTGACCACCAAAATCCCAATATCCTTGGCCTTCACCCCAGTTTTTGCCAGAAGCTGATCAATAGCTCCAAACATCACTTGCTCAGCTTCTTTCCTTGCTTCAGCCATACAAGGGTTTGGAGGGACACTCAAGATTGCTGGAGGCAAGTAAGTCTTCTGCCCCAAACCAGACCTCTCAAGTATCTTCTTCTGAAAGGCCAAGTTCTCCTCTGAAAATACCCCAGTTTCCACAGACCTGTCCATGAAAATCTCCCTTGTGCAAGTGCAATCTGGCTCTGGCTTGTAACATGCAAAATCCACCAAGTAAACACCCCTTGGGCGGCTCATGAAGTAAAAGGTGACAAGGAATACTATAAGGCTAGAACATACAGTCACTGAGACAAGATTGAACTTGAGATTTTCCCATAGCTGAACAACATCTTGGTAAGAGATTGTTGATAGATGAGCAGAAGCTACCCCAAGAAGGGGTATGAGCAAAAGGTACATAGCATTGGAGATCAAGTAGTGGTACCCAAGCTTCACATACTTAAGTCTCACAGATAACAGAAAGTTGGGAAGTTTCCTTCTTTCTTGTGAAGAAGCTTCAACAGAAACGGTTCCTGCTGAACCCGGGGTTTGATCTGCCATGATGTGGAGGGTGAATAGTATACCCAAAATGGAAGAAAACAAGGAATGCAACTGCTCAAAACCAAAAGACTGTGGCTTTGGGGTTTTCTTTCTGAAAGGGAAAACTTTTTTGGCAAAGTACTCAACTTTGGAAGAGAGTATATGTTAATGTGAATGAGAACAAAAGGAGAAGAGAAGATCAATGGGTTGCAAAATAATGAAAGATAGCAGGGTTTTAAAGGGTGAGAGGAGGAGGGGGAGGATAGTGGATACAACTACCCCAACGAACTTTTAATTGTTACATGCGGGGGGCATTGAATAAGCCAACTGGGTTTACTCTTGATTAATTTTTTGACCTTGTTCTTTCCTTGTTATTGCTGCTTTGCCACTTTGTGTTGTGATAGTGTATTCTCATTTCTCATTCATTTATAGACACGAGTACAGCACACACGCGTGTTGATTAGATTGGTAAACAGTCCACAGTTTGGGTCAAAATCACACGGTATTGATTGGTGAACTAAAAATAAATGATGTTTATACGTCTGCTTTCAGTCTAGTAGTAATTCTTTCTCTTCCTTCTCATTTGGTTTCTTTCTCAAAGGAAAAGTCTCCATCCCATACGCCACAATAAAAAAGTTTCACATTTTTACACAATCCGGCGCCCTCAATATTGTTGGATATACGTTAAAATGATGAAAATTTTTCTCATAATAAATGAATTGAAATCATTTAAATTGAAGTGAATTACTCCATCAGTTTCTTTCTAAATGTCATATTTAAAAAAATATATATTTTTATTTATATGTCGTTTGTAAAGTTCAAGATCACATTAATTATTCTTTTATCAATTATACCCTTACTTAGTTTCTAATATTTAATTATTATACACATGTATTTATTGTATAGTGGAAAGAAAAATGAGTAAAATAGAAAATCCTCCAATTATTTTATTGGAATCAAGAAAATTTATTACATTTCTTGATTTTCTGTATAACAACCTTAAACGATACTCCCTCCGTTCCAGTTTATATGATGTTTAAGGTTTTCACACAAGCATTAAGGAATGTAATTAATTTATTAAATTTTCTAGAAAATATTAGGTAACTTCCTATTATACCATTTATCTCTCTAATTAATTACTCATTATACACTACTTCTACTAAGTATTGAGTAAGGGTAATCCTGGAAAAAAGATATTTAATGCAGCATTGATTTTGTTAAATGACATCTATTTTGGAATAATTTTTTCCTCTAAAACGTCATATAATCTGAAACGGAGGGAGTAGATAAAAAGAAATGGAGGGAGTAATATAAACTATTGTTTTAATCTATACAATGTATGAATAATTTTATTATTTTATTAATATTTTTAAAAACTAAAAATAATTAATTATGGAATGTTATGTGCATTAAACTTTAAATAAAAGTATTCAAAAGATAAGGAGACTTTTATTAATTATTTACTTATTAAATTTAAAAAAAAAAGTTATGTGAATAGTATTAGATAAAAAAAATCTATTTTTTGTAATTTTTAATTATTTATTTTAATATATTTTAAATAAATAAAAATACATTAATAATTTTATATAAGGATAAATTTAAATTTTATCTATTGATAAGAACTTTATATTTTATTAATAATTTTTATTATAATTTTTTCAATTTAAAATTAAATTAAAATAAAAATTCACATAGAGATAAAGAGAGTGAGTGAAACTTTTATATTATCTATATAAAAGGAGTGTTAGCAACACACTATTATAATTAAAATTTGAAATAAATAAATATCTTTGAATATATAAATTATATTTTAGGTTTACAATGAAAAATTTAAAATGTGATGTAAGACTATTTTTAATTATTGTCAATTTATTAAATTATTGAAATTTAATTTAGCAATAAAGATAAAGAAGAATATATTGAGCGAGATAAATGATTGAAAAGATTAAATACATTTAAAAATAAAAGGAAAGTATTTTAGGATGATTGAGAGAGAATTTTATGGCTAATTGCAAAAATAGTGTGTGAAATGCGGGAAGAGATCCTCTCTAGTGAGAAAAAAAAAAAAAAACTTGATAATATCAAGTGTCATGATCTCACCATTTATTCTTTAAAACCTTAATTTGTAATAGAGAAATATTATATTAATAAAGTTTATAGAAAAGCTAGGATTTCATGCAATGGTAAAGTCAAGTGTCTAATTGAGAGAGTGAGTCTTACTCTTCAAATTGTATATTCTTTTTTGATAGAGATCATATATAGGTATCTTCCACTAAAGATAATCATGTTCTACTTGAATCAAGTAGGACCACTTTAAGCAACAAAATTATTCCTTCAAATATTTAACACTTACATATCTAGGACTCAAATTCAAGACTAATGGTTAAACTAGAACATACAATCCTGTGCCAGTTAATTCACGTATTCGGTAATAAAAATTATATACATATTCAAATTTATAATATATAAATATATTCTTGAAAAGTGTTTTCCAATTGAAATAAAATTTAAAAAAAAGTAAATGGGATAAAATTTCATTATAAAGATTACTCAATGACAGGATTTCAAATAGTCGGTTGTTGAAACGTGCAATCTGATTGTGCAAACCCTAAACTGTGGAAGTAAATTTGATTATTTAAAGAGAAAGCTTGAGATTATATAAGAGTACCACGTTTCTGTTTTACTATTAATTTACATTTAAAGCCAACTTAATTTGGAATTGCACATTGTGGGGACAAGCTTGCTCAATCGTTCTGGATGTTTGCTAGAGTTTGTCGTAAGCACTGTACATAATTTATTCAACTCGATCGATTATTGCCATTTACTATATCCATAAGTAGGCTTCATGTTTGGCTTTAAAATCAAAAGCTAAAATCATTTCAAGAGCCAATGGCAATAACATGTCTTATCTGTACTACTATTTAATGATCTCAAAAGTCAGCTTCCTGATTATACTACTAGTACTCTTAAAAATCTAATCAATCAACTTAATTACTGCTTCGCTGAGTTAGCATCAAGTTAATTAATACGATCTCATGCATTGTTGTTTTCAAGCTTTCATCGTGAAATAAGAGTATCGGCTATATTGTTTGGCACACTTGTAGATATATTAAGTGCTCAGCCAACTGACACTTTAATATATGCTGTTAATTTCCCCCCTTCTAGTGCCTTTTATTTATTTATTATTTTACACGATTAATGAACATTTTTAATTAATGTTTTATGTGCATTTTCCCGTGCAAGATCACGGGTTGCTTTTGTAGTTCAAAACAAATTCCTCGTGCATTATTATTTTCAAGCTTTATCGTGAAAATAGATTATTGGCTAATTTGACACATTAATTTAGTTCAAAAACATTCATATTATGTTTCACTACTAAGTGCGTCCGATAAGCCGATTTTTTAATGCTAATTATTGTTAGTGAATGATGTAAACATAAATTGTTAGTCTATAAAAATGGAAGATATAGTAATATCAAGTGACATCATGCACTGATCACTTTTTTGAAAGGCAAATAAATTAAATAGAGTACAAGGGTACTCTAACCCTTTTATAACATTGATCATTGATATTAGTTTAAAGGCGAGAATTGGAGATCATATCTTACCACACATAATACAATTTAAATATCTCTTGTGTCTATCGTGTAAAATTACGGGAAATATATGTAAATCACAAGAGTCAACCGTGGAGAATGAAATAACTAGAGGAGTATGTTGAGTGTTATTTATGACAAAAGGTATTAATCAAGTTTAAGGGAAATATTTATCATACAATCATAAGACCCGCCATATTGTATGGAACTGGATCTTGATTATTTAATTGTGTGTTGCTGATAAAAAAATATATCAATTTTTTTTATTATAATATTATAAAATCAATCCATGCATACGTTCGTTTGCTATATATGGCAAGTAATTCGGTGTGTCGTGTTTTTAGGTTGACCTCCTACTCTCATGATATACTACTTGAGAACTCGTCTTAGCACATAAATTCGGAGTATACTAGACAGCTCATTTTGATCCACATATCAGTTGTTTAATTATCGGGTTTGATGATAACTCTTGCGATGACTTGTGAACGTTTTAAAGCGAGTTCAAATTATGAGAGTAATTATTAAGGTCTGTTTGGCCAAGCTTATATAGAATCACTTTTATGAGAAAAAAATAACAAAAAAAATATGAAATGAGTTTCTCCATAAATTAAAATTAACTTATGTATAAGCTAACTTGTTGAAACTCTCTCAAATAACTTTTCTAGAAGATGTGAAACTTTTTACAAATTAGTTTATATATAAACTAATTTTGATTTATAGAAAAACTCATTTCTATTTTTTTCTTCTTATTTTCTTCTTCTAGAAATATTTTTGGATAAGTTTACCCAAACAGATCCTAAGCAGGAACGGATTCAAGGGGGGCCAAGCAGGCCCTACCGCCCTCTCTCAAGACCCTTTATATATATATATATATATATATATGAGAGAGGGAGAGAAAAAAAATTAAAAAAAATAAATACTATTAAAAGAAAATAATAAAAAATAAGTTTGAGTTAATATTTGTTTAATTTCCTTCTACTAGTGTATCCTATTTCTAATTTTACACATAAAATTAATAATAAATATTTTTTTAAACTAATTATTTATTAAAAATTAGATATTTAAATAATTGTGCAAAAAAAATTTAGGTCTCACATCTGCTGGATCCGTCCCTGGCCCTAAGCTAATTCATTGCCGTATTTGCTTCTCCTAACCATGAGTAAAATAAAGACATGTTTGTTGTCCTTTAAAATTTAAATAAATAAAATGTTTGCCATGACTATGATGATTATGAATGCGTCAGCGGAACTTGAGATTGAAAATTTAGGTCTCACACACACACACCGTCTGAACGAGTTGACTGTTTCAGAGCCACCGCTTGTTTTGGATGTATCTGTGGAATGCGTGTCCAAGTTAATGGCACTTTTCCGGTTTTGGGACAGCTTCGTCCAACAAACCCATAACTATTTTCCTCTCTTAAATGCTCGAACTTCCCACCAAACACCCCCCCAATTGACCCTTCCCTTCAGTTCCCAATTGCCATCTTGCGCCATGTGAACCACACTTTCCCTTCTACCAGCATTTAAAAAATTGCACAAGTAAATATGCAATTTTGGGCATAAGATTATTCGGCGCTTCCATTGGGAGTTAGCAATGGTAGACGGGAAATATGCCTCACACGAAACAACCTACCATCTCACTCTAATTGCATTTTGGTTTCGTCCATTTTTAAAGTTCTAAAGAGCAGTTTAAAACCAATTTAATATGCTTGTGTAGCTAAATCGGTTGATTGACATTTTCAAGCATCAATATTTGTCTTTTCGGTGAAAGTGAGTGAAGCCCTTTCATAAGTTTCATTTCTTCGTCATGGTCTTGCTTTTCTTCTTGATACATCCAATCCTTTTTTATAAAAGTTGAAGCAAGCATTCACGCAAAAATTTTATATGTTTTAAAATTGTACTTTTTCTAGGTTTTGGGTTTAAATCTTTATAATTGACCTCTTTAGACTAACCAACCAATTTAGTCTAATACTATGCAGGAGTGCTAATAATTTAGTTATTCAAATAACTATAACTATATCTATTAAATAATCAAATTACAAGTAATTATTATAATCATAACTATAACTAGTTTTGTATAACTAGTTATTGTTTTTAAAAACTGGTTATGAATATATAACCAGTTATATAACTAGTTATGATCTAAAATCAGTTATATAACTAATTATGTATTCATAATTGTATTCATAATTGGTTATAACTAGTTATATAAACTATTATTTAATCAATTTTGAAAAAATAAAATTTAAAATTGATAATATTTTTAAATAAAATTTTCTTTTAAAAATATATAAATATATCTTGACTCAATAATATCCGAAACTTTTTAAATATATTTTACCAAAAAAAGGACACTTTTATAATATTTGTGCAACTACTTCTATTGAATAAAGCAAAACCAATCACAATTATAATAATTTGTTCATTTGTAATGGAACTTGATGTCCGCACTAAGCACAGATAGATCTCTTACTCAAAATAATGTCACACTCAAAATAAATAAATAATTAACTGTTAGCTGTGTCCTAAAAAAATAGATTTGTATAATTAAAAATTGTCATGGAACTTTTGACGAAGGTTTAGATTTTTTTTTTCCAGATCATTCACAATACTATTCCCACAATTCCTTGATTTTACCATCATGGACTTTACAAGAAAAATTAAAAAAAATTCACCTGTTGATATTATGACCATCTATTCTCGAAAAATGCCCACTGCACATAGCACGTGCCCCTTCTCCCACTCCAATTGGAATATATGTGCTCCTCAAAATTGTGCCATACAACTCTGCTTGTAATCCAGGCTCTGCTACAGCCAGTTATAACCGGTTATAACTAGTTATCAAATATAAGTTAACTATTTTTAACTAGTTAAAAAAAATCAAAAAATCAAATTTTAACTTGATCAATAAAACAATTATATTGTTGTAATTAGTTTTAGCTAACTAGATATTTTATAACTAGTTATGTACAGTTATGTTTAATTGGTTTTATTAATTTGAGCACCCCTAATACTAAGTAAGTCTGTAGATGATATGTATTCTTCACCAGTTGAAAATTAAAGTGTCAACTAACACAATGCCACAAAAGGACGTCCCTCCCGTCATGATATAAGAATTGTTCTCATCTCCTTCTACAATACACAAAACTAACTCTAGATAATAGGAAATCATTCGTCAACTTCGAATATTAATATCCCTTTAGAACCCTAGAAGGCACAAAACACTTTTGAATGCTTTGATCATAGATCATCTATAAGTTTGTCCTCTAGCTAGGATGACCACAGGAACAAAAATATATTAGAAGTTGATATATTTTAAAGATAATTTCATTTAGGATGAATCATACCTAATAAATTGATATATTTATTTCACATTTTCCTACAATCTAAACTAATATATTTAGTAAAAAGAGAATAAGTGTGGGTTAAGTAGGAATCTCATAACCCGCTAAATTTGGTCTAGTAATAGAAAGTTTACATAACTTGTATAAGATTTTAGAATGCACCTGCTAATAAAAAGAATTTCAATAAGTGAAGTGATATAAGTGTTTCTCTCTTTTTTTTCATAAATTGTTTCAAACATAAAAAAATAGTTAATATATTTTTATTAATGCAGTACCTTTTATCACTCATGTCAAAATTGATTAATTTGAAATAAAACATTTTCTTTTAATCTCATCTTGTTCATTTATTGATACTGTAATTATTTTTTTTTCTCTAAACAAATAAAAATAAATTACAATTTAATATATTAAACAGATGCCTTAAGCTTAATTGTATTTGTTGGTAGAGATAGAATAACTCACTCGTCGGGAGTCTATCGTTACGTTGATAGTAAAGTTTAGATATGATCAATCAAAATTATGTACAAATAATTTAAGATTTTTTAAAAGTCTATTTGGTTTAAAACGCCAAATTTAGACTATTTAAGAAATATTTTAAACTTAACAAGATAATCCATATAAGAAAATAGGGTTAATTATGTTTTTTTTTCTCTAAACTTTTTGTAAATTTCACTTTTAGTCTCTAAACAATTTTTTAGTGTTTTTGATCCTTATATTTTTCCTCTACTAAAATTTTTAATTCATGTTGTTAAGTAACAATGTTAACTGATAATGTAACAGACATATTTGCAATCTAATAACTCGTCACGTCATTAAAGAAGTTGACATAATAGTTACGTGTAATTTTTTTTGTTGTAAATTGTGTTTTAAATCTTTCATTAAAACATTAAAAAATTCATTTATGGACTAAAAATTAAATTTATAAAAAGTTTAGGAACAAAAACATAATTTATCCAAGTAAATATAAATAAAAATAATATTACTATTATGTAAGCTTTTCATAATAATGTGATCATAATTATGTTTAAATGGTAATATAATATTTTGAAATTATATATTTATCCATCTATTTATTCAAAGCTTTAAGCTCACAAACTAAAGATAATTTTTTATTTATTTAAAAAGTTTTAATTCATATTAAATTTTTAATTAAGCCTTTAGGTTTCGAAAAAGTTTAGTCACGCTTTATTAAAAAGACTTATATTAGGTACAGTTCAGGAATAATGTATTATAGACCTTATAAACTATAAAGTGTAATTTAGTCTAACTTATTCTTACCTATAATTCTACTTTCATTTCTTATACTTTAGTTTATATGTGATTTTGATTATCCTTCTTTTAATGTCTTTCATTTTATTTTCGTAATTTCTCAATTGTTAAAAGTAAATCTTTATCCTAGAATTTTATTCCATAATTAATATAAATATAAAATAAGTGTGATGTAACATTAATTTATATGAATTAACAAAAAAAAAGTATATAAAATATTTAAATAAAAATTAAGAAAAGCAAAAAGTGAATTACAAGTTGTATTTTTTTGTTTTTATTTTTAGTAAATATTGTATATGTTTTTCCTTTATCAACTTATACAAAAATAGTGACACGTTGCATTTTTATTACATTCTCGTTAATTATTAAATAAAATTTATAGTAAAAGATTTTTTTAATAATTAAAAAAAACTGTGGATATTCAAATTACAATATTGAAATCACACATAAACTTAAGGTTGAGACTTAAAAATGTAATTAAATATTTTATATACTTTGAAAATGTAAGCTCGTAGAAATTTGATTTTTAGATTTTCAAATAAATGTCTTATAGAATCTAGATTTTGAGTCACTGGCCTACGGCCTT
This sequence comes from Pueraria montana var. lobata, assembly GCA_026413185.1. Taxonomy (NCBI): domain Eukaryota; kingdom Viridiplantae; phylum Streptophyta; class Magnoliopsida; order Fabales; family Fabaceae; genus Pueraria; species Pueraria montana. The sequence continues at coordinate 73,737,248 of CM048647.1, forward strand.
GTTTTGGATTAGATGCTTGTGTTGTGACAATACAAACTATGTTAAACGCATACGAAAATTAAGTATGATAGAGGTGTGTTATAATTTAAAATTGTTATTGATTTTTTCTAAAATCATGTTATTTCTTTAAGTTTTCAGGAGTGTTATTTGTTACGAAAATATTTAGTACGGAATTAAACGCAAATGAATCTTAACCAATCAAAGAATAGCATTTAACAATCACGAGAAGGATTTGGCTTAAATGCGCAGGAAAGACAACAAACAAGATAACAATCAAATTTCCTTACGAAATTCATATTCGTACTAATGAGCTTTTAGTGACTTTTTATGGATAACCATTATTTGTGTGGAGTTTTTACTGACTTTTTAAATGATTAATTTCTATCAAAAAAAATTTGGCTAATTAGCTTTAATTTCTAATTAACATAACATTTGAGCTATTTAATTCTCCAATTACTCCAAATTACGCTCATTAAGCACCTTGTCATACAACAACTGTTTGAAAACATTGACAAAAATAAGATATTTTCTCCAATTACAAACAACCTTTAATAGTTATAGGAAAAAGCTTTTCAAGATGACAATCATAACTTTTGAGACCAAATATTTTGTGTTGCTTCACTTGCACATATATTGAAATATTTGGCAAATATTTTTCACCTTTACTTGGATGCATCTTTGGATGTAACTAACTTCTTAAGTTTATGTTTAAAAAGTTATAACATGTCTTATCATTATCTTTTGAATTTTCTTCTAAATGCAACGATTTTCCAATGCATCACGTCAATATTATGATGAAGAACATTATTTTGCCAATAAGACAATGCGTGCAAAATACTTGTAAAGGCAAAAATCACAAGAAGATGGGTCGAATTGTGATTTATAAAATTTTCTCAAACTTTTTATAAACAGAGTGTAATGTTTGTGAACAAAAGAGATCGTTTTTAAAGAAAATGTTTTAACAGACGATAACTCACATATGAAAGCCTTTTTAAGAAAACAGATTTAAATCACAAGACAAAGTCAGTTCAAGCAGTTATAAGATATAAAGGATCAAAAAAGACAACACAAGAATTTATATTGGTTCGTCTCACCTTGAGATTACGTCTAATTCTTGGCAAACCACCAAGTTCCAATAACTTTCACAAGTTACAAGTATTGTTCACTGCCACTTCTGGCTCACCCAATTAGTTTTTCACACTTAGTCTCTCTAAGCTAAAAACCAAAGTATTTTTTACTACCAAGCCACTTCTGGCTCTAAAACAAATCACAAGATTTGTTTTTGTAAAGGGCACATAGACTTTTCGACTATCGTCTTACAGACGGATATACAAGGTTAAGAATAAAGTCTTTTTCTCTCAGGATACACAAAGTGGTTTGAGAGCTTTTTACAAAAAGAATTTACAAGAGAAAGAATGAAGGCTTGAAAGAATGCTTGAATGATGAATTCAATTTGTGTGTTGTGTGTGTAGCACTTCAAAACTTCTTCTATATATTAACTTGCTGAGGAAGTAATTGTTGTCTCTAAACGGTCATCTTTCTTGCGTCTGACCAGCGTCTGAAGGAAGATGGTTGAGGGGCATTTAATGCGAGCATTAAATGCTTATCACTAACTAGTCATTCTGAGTTGATAAAGCATTTTGCTTATCTTTCTTAAGATATACTCCATATTCTTCTGTTGCAGTGGTCACATCGCTTGCTCAGACAAGTACTCATTACTAGCCGTAGCACGTCTTTTGAGGTGAGAGAAACTTCTGAAACTTTGACTCTTCTTTCTGTTTCCCTTTATGCACTTCAACAGATCCTAGGAGGATGTTTTATGAAAATTCTCTGCAAAATAGATTACAAAACGATAGTGCATTTACTATGCCTTTAAATGCTTCTTCATACTTAAGCGTTTGTCTGCGTATCATTTGTTCCTTACAGACGCAGATCCAACGTTTTTGTCTGTTGGTGTAACACCCTAAATCTGGTTTTACATATGTTCTCATTTTAAACTTATTTTAATTCAATAGGCGTGTTACTTTATTCAATCTTCGAAAAAGGTAAGGAAAAGATCCTTAAATTATTTGGAAAACGTGTTAATTAATTTTAATTTTTCCAAAAACTATGAAGCTAATAAAACATAGGTTGGAATTTTACTAAGTTTTTAAAACTTTTGATTAATTAATTTCAAAAGTTGCGTATCGCCGCCTCAATTGTAAATATAAATTTAAAAGTGAGTAAAACAGAATAAATAAAGCAAATAGCTCTGGTTATGAAATATACATATATACATATACACATTGCTCAAGGTATATACCGGATACATAAGGTATATACCGGATACATAGGGTAATAAAGTATGAAAACTAATATACATAATAAAATCTGAAACCTAGGTCTACCCATATTCGAATACATAAACGGGAAAAACATAGTCTCAGAGCAGTCATCTCTAAACACAACCCTGCATGTTATACTAATCCAAAGAAATAGGATAGCGGGGGATCTTTGACAAGATCCCTGAGAATAAATCTAGTGGTCATCGTCCATGGGATCCTTCACAGAATCTTCCTCAAAGTTCTCCAAATCCTTCGTAAAAATCTTGACTCACTGTTCCCTAAGTTCACGACTAGCGGCGGATCCCCCGGCCCTAACGGCACTCACCCAATTACGTCTCCAGATCTTTGACATAAGAGGGGTTCGGGGAAAGGCGGGAAGCGTCGGACCAACGTGAACTCCTCGGATGGTGTGGCATCGGGAACAGTAGCGGATATCGATGAATTCTTCAAGGACACTCCGAAGAGATGGATGATGACGAGAGCAACGAAACTGATGAGGATAGCCCCCTTATGATCTCCACAGGTATTGCCACCGATTCCTAAAATAAAAATGTAAGGGTGAACTCTTCGCTTCATTAAACAAACCACATAGAACGACTTTGAAAGTCATACACACAATCCTGCTAACCACTGCGGTGTGATCCTCTAACGTTCACACTCGAAACCTACCCGTTTCCATGACTATTTTTGTAAATTGTAACACACTGGCCAGCTGCCACTGAAACTTCCAGAACCCAGTGGTCTTACATTGAGTGGAATGACTGCTGGGAGTACACCATCACCCTGGTATAAGGTGGGCTCTCACCAACTGAGATTTTCTCGTGGTTATTGTCAGGGTTGCCAAGTCGGTTTGTGTGAACGTAGTCACAACTCGACGCCTACCCTCCAAGGTCGTAATGCCTCACGATCATCTCCCAGGTACCAATATGTCATCATTCATACTCCGAGGACTTACTCCTCGCACTCTCTCTCTCACAGAGATTATTTTTGCTCGTCACTGTGGGTTTCCGCTGCTGGTGGTACAAGACGGGTCAAATCGACGCCAAGCTCAAGACCTTGTCTTGGCTCCAATAAAATTCATACCATACGAGAATATGCTCTCCATCACCCATTGGTGACCACGTTGTTCGATCTCCGCCAACATCTTTACATCTTTCTTCCAACCGGAATTGCCCCACGCGACTTCCTTCACAAGTCCGTCGTACACATATATTTCCTCGTTGCACGACTCTCAAGGTGCATATCGCAATCATGTACCAAGATTCTTTATTACATTTTTATTTGTGCCTTACCCTCTCAATTTCTAAAATTTTTAATAATTAACATTTATTGACGATTCTTCCACGCAAGGGTCCTAGAATATTTATCTGAGTTCAAAGCACAAATTAAAGAGTTCATTTATTAAGCTTATAAAATAAATAAATTCTCAAATATAAATTAGTTGTTCTCACTGTTAGAAATTATATTATTATTATTGCCGGTAAAATTTTTTTGGGATTACTAAGACACTGTCCTAGTCATCATAAGCACTCACGTTTGACTCTTATGCTCACAGATCATAGACATCAAAGAAAATTTCAATTAACACTATGGTCCAGGTGACTGTACCACAGAGCTTTTCAAAACGCACAATCACACGTACAAAGATATCCTAGGTTCACATTCCAAGGGTCTTACAATCATTTAAGGCAAGGGTCAATTTTACCCACTGCCTTGCATGTACATATTTAAATTGATTCACACATTCAAATATATCATAGTTCAAATATCACATATCAAGGCAATTTTAAGAACAGAATTCCTCTCTGGCAGTACCCAATCTCTGTCCAAAATTAATTTAGCAAACGATTTTTGTTTGGAGAAATTATTATATCAAATTAAAGATCTTAAAACCTATTTTTCAAAATGGTAATCCACACTCTCAGATTAAATCTACAAAAATTATGAAAATTTCTAAAAGTTCGCAGGTCAGCATGCTCCTCACAGTGAGCATACTTCAAAGATGTACAATTTTCTCAACCTTCCCAAATGATATTTTTACTCAAATTTTTATGGTAAAAAGATAACATTCATACCTTTCAGAAAAAGTAAAACTTGATTCCTAATTCCTCCTACATTTTCCTAGTAATTTCTTTTCTAAGACCTATGCCTCAGGTTCGAAATTTGGGATCTATGTATGAGATCTGTTTAAACCTAATTAATTAACTTAGCAATTGTGGGTGAAAATTTTTGAAAATTACATCATTTTAAAGCTCTGTTTGTCTAGTTTTATGATAAAAATTATATTTCAAAAAAAGTCATTATTTTGTTTTAAAAAGGTCAAAAACCAAACCTTGCCAAAACCAGTTTTCACAAGTAGAATAGACCCATTGAATGTCATGGATGAACCTTCATTTGAGGTTATCTCACAATGGTCTCAAAAGCAAAGCTGGTTCATTTTGAGTCTACTTTAACTGAGAATAAGTTTTATCAAAATCCAACGGTTAGATTAAAAGTTATGTTCAAAAAAGTAAATATTATCCAGGGCTTCTACGTGAAACAGCCACTGCCCGACCAGTTTCTGAAAGTAGAACGGTCCCATTGCAGGTCATGGATGAACCTTCATTTAGGGTCCTCTCCCAATTGTCTCAAAAGCAAAGTTAGTAAATTTTGAGTCTACCTCAACTGGGGATAATTTTCATCAAAATCTAATGGCTAGATAAAAAGTTATGGTCGAAAACATAAACACTGTCCAGGGCTTCTATCATGAGACAACCATTGCTAGCATCACTTTTTTTCGAAATTTCTTGAAAGTGCATGAGTTTCTAACAAAATTTGGGCATGGTCTCCTTTGTATTGGAGTCATCCCACGATTTTTAGGCAAGAAGAAGATGAGGAGAAAAGTTTTGACATAGACACAGCCACTGCCAAAGAGAAATAAAAGAAAACAAAACCAGTCACACACATACAACTACACATTTCATGCAACCAGTTCACATGGGAGGCATTTAGGGTGAGAGTGGTTGGATCCTCCATCTCCAGCCACTTGAATCCATCAAAGAGTTCCCTTACTGTGATGAGGATCTTGCTGGACAGAGGAGAAGAAGCTGGTTAGCTTCCTTCAAAGGAGTATTGGTTGCAGGGCACTCCAACTAGAGTATGTAAGAGGAAGAAGAAACTAAAAAAAAATGGTGTTTGTGAGGGAGAGAGTGAGCTGCGACCAGAGAAGGGAAGAGAGAGGGAGGAGTTGTTTTAATCTTCTCCTTTGACAGAGGTGGTTTGGCTGGAGTTAAGTGAGTGATTGAGTGAGTGTAGGTGAGTGTTAGCCTTAAGTGTGATTTGAGTGATAGTTAGCTAGGGAGGCTGAAAAAGTGTGATAGGGCTGGTTGCTGGCTTTGGCAGCAGTGAGGCTGTCCTTGCATGAGATGCAAGTGGCCAATGGCCACTTGATTTGATGGTTGAGGATCATGTCAATTTACACAGTGTAGAAATACATTGTGTAATTTAACTCAGAACGCGGTTTTTACAACGAAAACTAATCGATAACTATATAATATAAATTTTAGAAATTATTTACAATTGAAAAACTTTTTAAAGTGACTTTCTTAAAATTTCTCTGTAGAGTAATCACTCACGGATGAATTTTACGAAAGATTACTTGTCTTGCGAGTCTTAGATTTTAAAAATGATTCAAAACGGTCCCTTTTTTTTTCCAGATATTTCAAACAGATAATTATTTATTTAATTTTATAAATCTTTATGAAATGAAAACTTTTAATAACTCATATAAAATTCTCTCTGTTAGAGGAATTGCTAATAGATGAATTTTATAAGCGATACCTTGACGGACAAGTTTCAGAATTTAAAATAATCAAAATAATTAAAATCAATTTGAAATCAATTAATTAATTAATACATAACAATGAATATATTATGTATTTACTACTAGTAATTAATCTAGTAATTAATTACTAGCAGACATAACAGATAATCACTCACAGATGAATACACAGGAAAGTAACTACCGAGAATTAATTGCAGATAATTAATTTCAGCGAGTTACTCATAGAGGACTTTTCATTACAAGCAATTGTTTTAATTAGATTACTCACTTAGATTTTAATTACAGGGGATATTATATCTTTTGATTTTATAAATCTTTTCCTATTTGACCATTATAACGAATTACCCATGTTATTTATTTTCCTTTGTTTTTCTTATTTACTCAATTAATTACTAATTGTATTTAATTACACCAAGTATATTCTTTTCTTATTTAAAACAAGCAATTAAATCCCTATTAATTTCTAATTAATCTCTCATGTTCTTACTTACTGAGTTGTAATTTTCGAGGTGTTACAGTTGGCATTTATAAGACGCAATCTTTTTACTTAATATTTGTTTTGCATAAAATCAAAATAATTGAGGGTCCTGATTCATTTTGTGACTCAACAATCTCCCTTTTTTTTATGATGCCAAGCAAATATTGTTAAAAGATGTATCAAAGCTACTAATAACCTTAACTATAAACATAGAATTTAAACAGGGAGAAAAGAAGACTCAGGTTTGATGAGTGATCAAACAACTCGTCTTATTGAAACGTTTTCACATCAAGATGATGTGTTTTTACAGATGAAAAAAATATACTCCTTTTTTCTTAGTCCCCCTTAGATGTAGCTCCCCCTTAGATGCATCCCTATCTTCATGCTTTCTTTTTACTCTTCCCTTCTCCCCCTTTTGCATGGCGATCAGTAAAACCTGGTACCCCAGGAATGGGACTATCAGAATCAGAGGTGTCAGAGTCAGAGTCTGATAAGAGTACCATAGGGGATCCTAGTGAAGTGGTAGTTCATCTACGGTGGCGTCCTCTGAAGAAGGCATCAATGCTGATCCATTTTTTGAGCTTAGACTTTAGAGTTTTCCTGTCTTCCAGAGCTTGACGCAAAGCTTTTCTGGTTGCCCAGAGTTCAGCATACAGATCATAGACTTCTTCATTTGTGATGGGAGGTCTATATGGAATAATGACATCTTCTGGTTCTTGCACAATGCCCAAAATAAGCTTGTCGAAGAAGAAGGTTGAAAATGGCAGCTCCACAACAAATGAGAAGTCCCTATCAGATTGATAGTAGAAGGTGGACTTCCAGGGCATGAGTTCTAAAGGACCAGATGAGGATGGAAAAGGCTAATGTCCTTTGCATTGATAGCATCTTCCGATCTTCAGATGATACCCATTTGCAGAAGGCTTGTCTTCAGGCTCCAAACCTGAGCAGAAAGCATCAAACTTCCTGACGCGTCTGATGGTCTTTAAGTCTTCAGATGTTCTTTAAGCACACACAATGTTTCTTTGAGAAGCGTCGTCTTCTTCTTCAGCTTTCTCCTTACCTTTATAATTCAACATTGAGAGGATAGGAATGACCTTGTCCAGAGCAAGCTTGAATTGGGTTTTATTGGAGGCCACACAGTGAAATTGTGTGCCTAGGAAATAAGGCATCGTCTGTGCTCTTCTTTGGATCTGCCTAAAGGAGTTTTGCCTCTTCTTTATCTCCTCTTATACGTCTGCAGCTTCATACGTAATTCTGCAGAGTAGTCTGAAGATTCCCAGAGATGAAAAGTTGGACTTGCTTCTGGATCGTCCAAGTTGAGATCTTCATAATAGACAGAACGTCTAGGCTCAACATGATTCTAAGGGAGAATCACATTGAGATAAGCTAGCAGCCCCATCATTTGCTGTAAGTTGACAGGCTCATAGAAAGGCACCTCATCAGTTAGCACTGAGAGTCGTCGCCAGACTGAGGCTTCAGGGGGGTAGCTTAGTTTGTCACGTGGGTTATGCTCAAAGATGAGAATGTTAAGAGCAGGTGGTGATGTCTGTCAGGGAGGAAAGATCCTGAACTGATGTTCCTCCTTATAGCATGAGAGTGCAAGTAGTTCCTCTTCTGGAAGGACTTTATGATTGAGAAGATTTAAGGGATCAATCCCAGGAATACTTTTCTTCCACAACTCGATGAAATTAATGGAATCAAGTAAGAAGGCTTGATCCTCATCAGTGCAGATACCCTTCCTCCTCCATTCCCGATTGCAGCATTCCTATTCATTCACTCTAGGCTGCTTCCACCCACGGTAGTATTTGACGTTGACATCTGGGTCTGTTGGTGGTTGCATTGGAGGGAGTGGGATGTTTGGGTTGCGTCTGATGATCCAATCGTAACCTCTATACTTTGGAGCTAAGTCTAGATCTAGACTTTCATAGATGTACCCAAGAGAAAGAATAGCCTTGGCATCATACCTTTTTCGTCTGAATAGTTTGTCTTTAGTCAGAGTCTGGATTTCTTCAACAGTCTGAGTCTGAAGTTCATTTGTGGGTACAGATGATGAGCCACCATAAATGGCCATCTGCTTTACAGCGCGGTCTACTTCAGACTGTGCCAGATGCTCGCCTACTTTCCTTTCATCCTCTTTAGTGATTGGTCTGTAGATAGCACGAGGACCTGAGTCATCAGCTTCATCTCCAATGACCATACCTTGGACGCTTACCTCCAAAGCAGACTAAAGAAGTGCTTCATTAAGTTCTTCTATTTCAGCTTCATCTGCATCGTTGTCTATTGTTAGTGTTTGAAACTCCTTTTGCTTAGCGGCAATCTCTTCAAATGCTATTTCAGCTATTTGAATCAGGGAAGATTTAATTCTTATGAGATCTTTCATAGCTGCCTGCCTCTGTTCTTCTTCAGACAGAGTTTTGATAGAGTCAAGAATATCTTCTTCCATGGCTACTTCCCCTACAGCATCAGCTGTTGGAGCCAAGGTTTCTTCATCAACTTTCCTCTTTGATTCTTCAGCTGATAGAGTCTTAACAGACTCTACTACAGATTGTTCTAACTCAATATGTTCCTTCTCTTCAAGACTCTTGTCTATCTTGGCCTTTTTGGTAGCCTCATTTCTTAATAGCTCTTGAGCTTTCCTGATGGCTGCTGCTTCCTTCTTGTCAGCTGGTGGAGGAAAAGATGAAGGTTTGGGCTTGGGTGCAGGCTTGGGTTTCGAAGAGGTTTGGGGTTTAGAAAGGGGTGCATCAAGAATCTCAACATCAGATTCTTGGGTGTGAGAAGGTGAAGGTTGAGGTGCAGGTAGGGATTCTGGTGAGGTGGAGAGTTTGGCTTTGGTAATGATGCAAATTTTGGTAGTTCTGGTGAAAGGCTTTTTGAGGGGAGGTTCAGAGATTGGTTCAGATGGTGTTTCTGTATCCTTTCTCTTAAGGGATGAAGGAGGATTTGTAGATGGTTGGTGTTTGGGCTTTTTGGATTGGTTTGAGAAAGAAGGTTTGGTGCATCTGATAGTTAGTTTAGTTTAGGTCTGTGCAGGCTGAGGCTGAGGTAGAGTTTGTGTCTCTGTGACAGACGCATCTTCTTCAGACGACTCCTCCTTGGGCTCCTTTTTCACCTTGGTTCCTTGCTTCTTTACCCACTTAGGGAACTTGTGAGCTATTTCCATTCTCACAAAGGTGGTTCCTGCCACCTGTGTGGGTCCTCCAGAGGCTTCAAACTCCATCAGATTAACACCAACATCCCTCATTAGTTGAGTAAACAACATACAGTAAGGGATGGGATTCTTCTGCTTCTTCGTTGAGAAATGGTCTTTGAAAGCTTGCTCCAAGTGATAAAAGATCATATCCGGAAGATTGATCTTTTCTCCTACCACAATGTTGTAGATGCAGAATTTGTCTCTTTCGCTTACGTGGTCCCTTGACCCCGTCCTTGGGAACACAATGTTGAAGAGCATATTGTGAAAAAGTCTGCAGATGTGGGTCATGTTGGCAGACCTGAGAAAGTTCTTCATAGATGCAACTCTCTTCTTAGGGTCTTCGTCTGCTGGTCTCACCCCATCGTAGAGAAGTTTATCCACGGTCTCCTGAGTGATGGTCTTCTCCCAATCCTTGTCAAAGATCAGTCCCTCCTCAGCGCATCCAATAGCCTTAGCTATGATTGCAGGGCTAATTTCTCCTAACGTCTAACCAATGGTTCCCCTGATGCATTGGTCATCTTCCATCTTTGTAGTCCCCCAGAAGAGGGCATAGGGACCATGGTACCAGACGTTGTGCTTTCCAACAAAGTTGGTCCACCCAACTCTGGTGAACATGTCCTGAACATCAAAATCCTCCTTTGCTAGCTCTTTCAAACTCGCCCATTTTTCAGGGATGAAAAGCTCTTCTGGGAAGGTTGAAGTAGCTTCATCCATGTTCCGGATGAAAGGAGTAGCAGAAGATGAAGCTTGCTTCTGTGGTGCCATTTGTTCACAGAAAGTTAGATTTTAGAAAAGAGAAGATGAGAAAGTTTTGATCTTTGAAGTCTTTGAGAAACTCAGAGAATTTCAGAGAGATTAGAAAGATCAAAGGAACCTTCTTCTTTGGGCACTTCGTCCTTTTATACCAGAGGAGATGAGAGAGAAGAAAAGGTGTCATAAAAAGAGTGGTTTAAAGTCATTAAAAACTTTTTGAAAACTATCTCATCATGGCGAAAAGGGCGGCGCACGTTTTGAGAGAAAACGAAAAGACTTATAACTGTTGTGAACATGGGGCTTTTATCGTCTATACACTTGAACACACATTAGTTCCAACAGATTAATGAAAATAGATAAGACGAAGTATATCATCTGATGAATGCAAACATTAATCTGAAAGCATGTGCATATGCAGATGATCCTTAATACAGACGAAACATTCTTCAGACAAAGATTTTGTAAAGATTTCAGTCCATTGGTGATCTGTATCTACAAACTTAATATCGAAAACACCTTTTTGAACATAATCACGAATGAAATGATATCTGATTTCAATATGCTTTGCCTTAGAATGTTGAATGGGATTTTTTGATAGATTGATTGCGCTAGTATTGTCACAATATACAGGCATATTGTTTTCAAAACTAGAGTAATCTTCTAACTGATATTTTACCCATAGCGGTTGTGAGCAGCAATTAGCAGTAGATACATATTCAGCCTCTGCAGTTGATAAAGTAATAGAATTCTTCTTCTTGCTTGCCCATGATATGAGACAGGGTTCAATAAAGTGGTATCCTCCACTTGTGCTTTTACGTTCAACTCTGTCTCCTGCATAGTCTGCATCGCAATACCTACTAACCTGAAATCTTGATTTTTCTTATAGAACAGACTAAGGTTAGTGGTGCCTACTACATAACGTAAGATCCTTTTAACAGCTTTGAGATGTGACTCTCTAGGATTTGACTGAAATCTAGCACACAGATAGATGTTACGCATAATATTAGGTCTACTGGCTGTAAGATAAAGAAGTGAGCCAATCATACCTCTGTAAATCGTCTGATCTACTGGTTTACCTGATTCATCTTTACTTAAGGGACTGGAAGCATGCATAGGTGTTTTCATTGGTTTAGCATCTTCCATTTTGAACTTCTTAAGATGCTTCCTTGTATACTTCTACTGATGAATATAGATTCCCTTGCTATCTTGTTTCATCTGAAGTCCTAAGAAGAACTTAAGTTCTCCCATCATACTCATTTCAAACTCGCTTTTCATCATATCAGAAAAATCCTTGCACAAAGATTCATTAGTAGCTCCAAAGATAATATCATCAACATAAATTTGAACTATAATGAAATCTTTTCCAACTTCTCTTCTGAGCAGAGTAGTGTCTACTTTGCCTCTCATAAAATCATTTTCTAAAAGAAAAGAGCTCAGTCTATTATACCAAGCACGAGGTGCTTGCTTCAGACCATACAGAGCCTTTTTGAGTTTAAAAACATGATATGTAAGAGTGGGATCTTCAAAACCAGGAGGTTGTTTAACATAAACTTCTTCTTCAATGAAACCGTTTAAAAACGCACTCTTAACGTCCATTTGAAAAAGCTTAATGTTTTTATGAGCAGCAAATGCAAGCATGATTCTTATAGCTTCTAATCAAGCTACAAGAGCAAAGGTTTCAGTGAAGTCTATACCTTCCTGCTGATTATAGCCTTGAGCTACTAATCTAGCTTTGTTTCTTACCACCTTTCCTTGCTCATCCAGTTTGTTTCTGAAGACCCATCTTGTTCCAATGATGCTTTAATTCTTTGGCCTGAGAACTAGGGTTCAGACGTCATTTCTGGTAAATTGGTTTAATTCTTCTTCCATGGCTAAGATCCAGTCATTGTCTGGCACGGCTTCGTCTATCGTCTTTGGCTCTATTTCTGAGACGAAAGCATAAGATGCTTGATCTCTGAAGGATAATCTGGTCTTTACGCCTTCTTTCTAATCTCCTATGATCTGATCTTTTGGATGATAGGTTACGAATTTCCAGTCCCTTGTTTGTGGTTGAGAGCCAGACGCTCCTTCAATCCGAGGAAGAATTTCCTGAGGAGGTTGAACTTCATCTGACTTTGGAGCTACAGACGGAGATATGCATATCTGCAAAATCATCCTTAAGATCTGACAGTCTTCTATCAGATGTTAGTCCATCATTAAACTTAACATGGATAGATTCTTCTACAACTAAGGTTTTGGTATTGAATACTCTGTAAGCCTTAGATGTATCAGAATATCATAGAAAGACACTTTTATTCACCTTAGAATCAAATTTTCCCAATTAATCATTGGTGTTTAAGATGTAACACTCACATCCAAAAGGATGAAAGTAAGTAATGTTGGGTCTTCTTCCTCTCCATAGTTCATAAGGAGTCTTTTCAATCATAGGTCTGATTAATACTCTATTTGGAACATAACAAGCAGTATTCACAGCCTCTGCCCAGAAGTGTTTAAGTATAGAGTTCTCACAAAACATGGTCCTAGTCATCTCTTGCAGAGTTTGATTTTTTCTTTCAACTACCCCATTTTGCTAAGGTGTTCTCGGTGAAGAGAAGTTGTGGAAAATTCCATTCTTTTCGCAAAAAGACTTAAACTCAGCATTTTCAAACACAGTTTCATGATCACTTTTGATGCTAGAGATGCAAAAGCCTTTTTCATTTTGAATTCTTTTACAGAATATTTTAAAGACCTTGAAAGACTCATGTTTATGGCCTAGGAAGTATACCCATGTATATCTTGAATAGTCATCTACAATAACTAAGCCATATTTCTTTCCGCCCATACTCAACTTCTAGTAGGACCAAATAAATCCATATGCAAGAGTTGCAACGGTCTGGAGGTGGAAATAACATTTTTAGATTTGAAAGATGTTTTAATCTGTTTCCCTTTTTGACATGCTTCATAGAGAAGATGAGTTTTCCAAGAAATCTCGGGCAAACCTCTTACTAAACCCCTTTTCAAAATTTTTGAAATGTGTTTCAGATTCACATGCCCAAGTCTTTTATGCCAAATTCATCTTTCATCTTCTCTGGATAGCAGACACGTTACCTTCTGTTTGCTAAGATCTATAAGATCAATCTCATACTGATTGTTGTGTCGTCTGGCAGAAAAGACAGACTTGCCGTCATCTGTTTTGACTATACATTTGTCCTTGTTGAAGGAGACGATATAGCCATTGTCACATAATTGACTTATGCTCAGTAGGTTATACTTCATACCTTCAACATATAGGACGTTCTCTATAAAGGTTAGAGAGGACATACCAACTTTACCTACACCAGTGATGCATCATTTTTCCATGCCTCCAAAGGCAACTGCTCCGCCTTCAACTGGCTTTAGGTCTAGGAACATAGACCTTTCTCCCGTCATGTGTCGTGAGCAGCCACTGTCCAGGTACTAGCTTAAACCCTTCCCTTTTCCTACCAAGGATATCTAAAATAGGAATAATCTGATATTTTGGTACCTAAATCTTCTTGGGTCCAACAACATAAGTGCCCTTAGACATTTGCTTCTTCTTGTGTATGTATCCGAACTTGGAGTGTCCAGACTTTCCACAAAAGTCACATTTGTCTGGATCAGGCTGAGTAGAAGCATATGCATCTTTTTCTAAGCCTAACCCAGATTTATCATGGGGATGTTGATGATATTTTAAAAGCATAGTGAGAGTGTTAGAACTCTCCAGAAACTTTCCAAAATCCTTGGTTAAACAGGCTACGTCTTCCCTTAGTTTTTCAACTATGGATGAATCGTCTGTTTGACTAGGGGTACTAGTTTGACTTTGGTTCTCTTCCAGAGTCTTGACTTTTTCTTCCAGTTCTGCATTTGATTTCTTCAGTAATTCTATTTCACAAACAGATTGTTTGAGTTTTTTGTTTAAATTTTTTACATTGCTGAGAGATCATATGACAGTTCTGAAGTAAAACGTCATAAGGCATCACCTCTTCATCGTCTGATGAAGAACCATATGAGCTTTCAGATTCAAAACAAATTTTTACCTCAACTTTTTCTTCTGTCTCTGCCATCAGACAGATATTTGCTTGTTCATCGTCTGAGCTGCTGCTTTGCTCACTGTCTGAGTCGTCCCATGTGGCCATCAGACTCTTCTTCTTTTTCTTTCCACTAAAGCATTTCTTTTTCTTTAACCTCTGACACTCAGACTTCATATGTCCTGGCTTTCTGCATTCGAAGCAAATGATCTCCTGACTGTCCTCCTTATCTTTCCTTTTGAATCTGGAATCTTTCTTCCTGGAGGACTATCTGAACTTATTTTTCTTTTTCAGCATCTGCTTGAATTTCCTAGCCATGAGGACAACCTCATCATTTGTAGATCCGGCAGAGCTTTCGTCTGATTCTTCTGTTTAAACCTTCAGAGCCTTGGGGGCTCTTTTCTTTTCTTCCTTGATGGTGTTGGTTTCACCAACTTTGAGAGCAACGAAATTGTTAGCGTTGTTTGCAGGCAGTTGGTCTCGGTTCTGCAGATGCACTTCATGCACTCGTAGAACTCCCAGCAACTCATCCCAAGACAAGGTTCTCATGTTCCTTGCCTCTTGGATAACTGTGGTCTTGGGTTCCCATACTTTAGGCATACTATCAAGAATATTTAGATTAATCTGAGCTTTAGTATATGTGTGTCCAAGAGATTCCAGGTCTAAAAGAAGAACCTGAAGTCTCCCAAACATATCATCAACACTTTCTCCTTCTTTCATGGAGAAACTCTCATAGTGTCTGGTCATAGTGGCAGCTTTCCTCAATTGAACATCTTTCGTTCCCTCATAGTTGGTGTAGAGGGAATCCCAAATCTCCTTGGTCGATTTTAGTCTACGTATCTTCTTGTACTCATTTCTGGTCAAGGCGTAAGTCAAAGTATATCTGGCGTTGTTGTTGAGTTGAATAATGTTGTAGTCATCTTGAGTCCATTGATCTTCAGGCCTTGTGATGGGAATATCTCCATGCATGATGATGTTCCACAATTGATATTGATTTGACTTGATGTACATTTCCATGCGGTTTTTTCAGTAGGGAAAGTCGTCTCCAAGAAAGGCTGGAGGCCTTGTTAGAGAGACTCCCTCAGGAATGAATTGATTGTTGTGACTGGCCATCTGGATCTTTTCCTCTAGACACGATCAGGTGCTTAACCCTTAGAGGCTGAGCTCTTATACCAAACTGTAAAGGCAAAAATCATAAGAAGGAAGGTTGAATTATGATTTATAAAATTTTCTCAAACATTTTATAAATAGAGTGTAACGTTTATGAACAAAAGAGATTGTTTTTAAAGAAAACATTTTAACAGACGATAACTCACAGATGAAAGCCTTTTTAAGAAAATAGGTTTAAATCACAAGACAAAATCAGTTCAAGCAGTTATAAGAGATAAAGGATCAAGAAAGACAACACAAGAATTTATACTGGTTCGTCTCACCCCGAGACTACGTCCAGTTCTTGGCAAACCACGAAGTTCCAAGAACTTTCACAAGTTACAAGTATTATTCACTACCACTTTTGGCTCACCCAAGTAGTTTTTCACACTTAGCCTCTCCAAGCTAAAAACCCAAGTATTCTTTACTACCAAGACACTTTTGGCTCTAAAACAAATCACAATATTTGTTTTTGTAAGGGACACACAGACTTTTTGACTATCGTCTTACAGACGAATATACAAGGTTAAGAACAAAGTCATTTTCTCTCAGGATACACAAAGTGGTTTGAGAGCTTTTTACAAAAAGAATTTACAAGAGAAAGAATGATGGCTTGAAAGAATGCTTGAATGATGAATTCAGTTCGTGTGTTGTGTGTGTAGCATTTCAAAACTTCTTCTATATATAGACTTGCTGAGGAAGTAACTCTAAATGGTCTTCTTTCTTGCGTCTGACCAGCGTCTGAAGGAAGGTAGTTGAGGGGCATTTAATGCGAGCATTAAATGCTTGTCACCAACTAGTCATTCTGAGCTGATAAAACATTCTACTTATCTTTCTTGAGATATACTCCATATCCTTCTGTTGCAGTGGTCACATCGCTTGCTCAGACAAGTACTCATTGCTAATTGTAGCGCATCTTTTGAGACAAGAGAAACTTCTGAAACTTTGACTCTTCTTTTTGTTTCCCTTTATGCACTTCAACAGATTCTAAGAGGATGTTTTATGAAAATTCTTTGCAAAATAGATTACAAAACGATAGTGCATTTACTATGCCTTTAAATGCTTCTTCAGACTTAAGTGTCTGTCTGCGTATCATCTGTTCCTTACAGACGCAAATCAAACGTTTTCGTCTGTTGGCATTTATAAGACGCAATCTTTTTACTTAATATTTGTTTTGCATAAAATCAAAATAATTGAGGGTCCTGATTCGTCTTATGACTCAACAATACTTTTTTTTCCAAGGTGACCAACTCCTAATTCCATGATATTCCATTTGTCTCAAAATAAAAGTTTCATTAGGTAGGGGTGGGCAAAATGAATTGCTGCACTGAATGATGAATAATTAAACTGAACTATTATCTTGTCTACACCAAACTGTTTTAAACTTTTTTGAACTACATCAAATTGTTTTGAACTGTTTTTGAAAAAAAAAAAAGGATAAACTAACAATTTGCACAACCATTGATTTAGCATGATAATACAAGTAAAAATGATGAAGAGGGATGGAGTGGAAAAAAAAGTCTTCTATTTAGATATATTCTACTTTGTGTGTCTGAATTTGAAATAAACACTAGAAGTATTATAAATCCATGAAAATCATGGATGATTTTATTGTAATAATGTAATCAAATCCAAGAGTCTTTGATTTATCTACAAATTATAATCAAGTAAAGTTTGTAGGTTTTGTGCTAAACGCTGGGGTGAAGAATGGATGCATAGGTTATTAAATCTAAGTAGTCATTGAAATGAGATTATTTTATCAGGTTGGGTGTTGTCCAATGAAAATGGGATTATTTTACTTTGAAGCTAAATTATCTGAATTATGAAGATTGTATTAAATGAAAAAAGCAATTGACTTTTTTTTTCAAGTCACTGGTTTGGAAGCACGGAACTATGCAACTAAACCGAAGGAGAAGGCTTGTTAACAGGGAAATTTTTGGTGCAGTGAACTAAACTATTTTCTGAAATAGTTTAGTTTTAAAAAACTGAGTTTAGATAACAGTTTCAGTTTGGTTTATTTATAAACTGTTTGTTGGAAACCCACCTTGATGGTGGTCACCCCTAGCCCACCTTTGTTGTGGCAGGTAGCAATGGGCAGAAGAGGGGGTGTGTTGAAAGTCCCACGTTGTGTGGCGAGTAGCCATGGGCAAAAAGGGACATGTTGAAGTCCCACATTAGCTAAAGATAGTGCCGAGATAGAGTATATAAGTGGGGAGTAATCCTCACCTTACAAGCCGATTTTGTAGGGTTAAGTTAGGCCTGAAACCCACTTTCTGACATGGTATCAGAGCCTATCCTAGATCCATAGGTGGGCCCCCAGTCTTTGTCACGCTCTAGGCGGGTAGCCTTGAGCGTGAGGGGGTGTGGCAGGTAGCAATAGGTAGAAGAGGGGGTGTGTTGAAAGTCCCACATTGTGTGGCGAGTAGCCATGGGAAAAAAGGGACATGTTGAAGTCCCACATTGGCTAAAGATAGTGTCGAGATAGAGTATATAAGTGGGGAGCAATCCTCACCTTACAAGCCAGTTTTGTATGGTTGAGTTAGATCCAAAATCTCCTTTTTGACACTGGTCAGTTTTTTTAAGTTCAGTTTAGTTTATTTATTTTGAATAGCCCTATCATTAGGTATACTAGGTGGAACTCTAAATTCTTAGGTTCCATCAGAATCCCTATCTCCACTTATGGTTAGGCTCAAACCAACGATACTAACACATATAACAAAACTTTCTTTGTACTATAATGCAACCAATTGGAGGCAATTTCAAAACCACAACATGGACAAACATATTGACCTTTAGTATTCCAACCAAATAAATTTGCAAATGCAGAAAATCATTAATTGTTCATATGATTGCAACATGCATTTAAAATGACTTTTTTTTTTTACACATTTCAAAAGTTTTTACCCCAATTTCTCGTAATTCTTTCACAAGAGGCTGCATATAAACATCAAAGTTATTACTTGGACCTTTAGGACCATGAATAAGCAATCAGAGTATAAAATTAGATTGCTTCATACACGTCCATGGAAGAACATTATATGGAATCAAGGTAACAGGCCAAGTGCTAAAAGAAATACTAACCTCTGAAAAGTATAAATGTTTATTATTAATTCTTGTTTCCTAATCAAGTTTGTCTTTATCAATTAATAGTAAAAAAAAAATTTAACTATTAAAAAGTCACGAAAAATTGTACGTGATCAAATTGTCTTATAGATTATAATTATATTTTTTTCTAACAACATCTGAAACCAAATTCTTCTTATTATTTCATATAATTAAGCATATGTATAGTCATAACTTTAATGGATATAATTATGTTCCTTGATTTAAAATTTGTGTGGTTCTCAAATTTATTTTCTTATTAATAAATGTCGTCAGCATAACACAAACCATCAATGAATGTCTAAACCAACATTACACAAATATATAAGTGCAGGGACGGATCCAGGAAACCATGAAAGGGGGGGTTGGATTTTTTTTATTTTAATTACTTAAATCTAACTTCTAGCAAATAAATATTTAATAAATAATGACTTTTATAAAATTATTTATTATTTTTAAATGTAAAATTAAAATTGATTTTTATTTCAAATGATCATACAAAAAGAAAATACATGTATTTATAACTCGTACTAATTTATTAAAAAAAAACCCGTACTAATTTTTTTTTTCAACTTTTCAAAGACTTTTTAGTCTCATAAGCACAATAACAATCGAATAGGACTCACAATAATAATTTCACAATCAAAAACAGAAACAAACTCATCAAATATAATAATAACTAAAAGTCACCAAATTTTATCACAATTATATATAATATATATAAATATGTTTATAATATAATGTTAATAGTTAAATATATAGACAAATAAATGAGACTTGTAATAATACACAAAACATAGTTAGCCTAAGTAATAATAATTGATGGAAAGTCATAAAAATATCATTTTTATCATATCTATTAATTAGTATATATATCTCTTTGGATTAGATTATAATTAGTGACAACATATATTATTAAAAAGATTAATGATAACATATATTATTAGTTTTATTAATTAGTACATATTATTTTATTTATTTATTTACTGAAAGTAGTATATATATAATTAATCAATATATTATTATTTGTATGCATGAAAGAAGTTTGGAGGGGGGTTAGTATATTAAATTAATATATTATTATATGTATGCATGAAAGAAGTTTTTGGGGGGGGGGGGGCTAAAGCCCCTGCGTGCCCCCCCTTAAATCCGTCCCTGTATAAGTGTGACGCAAACCAACAATATAATCGTACAATTTCTAAATAAAGTTGTTATTCAAACCAACAAGTTTTTCTACATTCCATAATAAAATATATATTTGAATAATAAATCAACAATATAATTGTTGTCCAAACTTCTTAATGTAAATTCAAACATTCATTCATTAATAAATTAAGAAGTTTTGTATGCTTTTAACATTTGTATATCCAAAATAAGTATCATTAAGCCATTTTTTACACATTAATAAAACCAATCATTATATCTTCTTGTCTTTACAAAAAAAAATCATAAATCAAAACAATGTTTACAAAATAAGCATCCCTAAATCAAACCAATCTTCACACACAAAAAAAATGCATAAACCAAACCACTTCTTACATTTGAAATGTTTGTATTTAATTACACTCCTTAACTAGATATTGTGGTCCCAATTTACTGTCCCATCAAGTCATATAGTAGTTAGATATTGTTTTTAAACGTATATGGATGAAAAACTTAGCTAAGCTTTAAGTTAGATTATACTAGGGTTATTTGATCTTTATTCAGAACCTAAATTATTTCACATTTTTCATAGGACAATGGATGAAAATATTGAAAAATGATATTCTTGGTAATTCTCAACCACAAAGGGGAGACAAATGTTTCCACATTTGTAGTTCATAGTGGTTTAAAAGACGTGAGTTAGTTAATGTGAATTCTTGCATGTGAGATATGATGCTCATATATTAAATTTAGTAGTTAATAATGATTTAAAAGATGTGAACAATTCCATAATAAGCATATAGAATGTTATTAGATTTGTAAGGTTTTCACCCAAAGGTTTGCTAAGTTCCAAAAGTGCATAGAATTTTCAAAAATTGAATGCAAAGAATTGATGTGTCTTGATGTTATCACAAGGTGGAATATATGATGCTAGATATTGCTGAAAAATTTAAGTTGCGTTTAAAAACTTGACTTTGAGAACTCGAGCTATATGTACTTTTTTGGGATTGTTGGTTGGGAGAATGTCCAAATTGAAATTTTTTAAAATTCTATGAGAACGGTCTTCTCAACATCATTGTGTATGAGCTTTATCGCATTTCATCGATTGTCTTCCATCTATTTGGAACTCAAGTAGTCAGTTATGAACTTGAATACTATTTTGGCCACTGTAGGTTAGGAAATGAAGCAAAAGTATGACAAGTATTGGGACAATGCTGTTAAAATCAATTAGTCGTTGTGTTTTAGTATTTTTTTTTTTAACTCTTATTACAAGTAAAAATTTGTGGAATGGTTGTTTAAAAAAATGTATACAAATGGTGAAATCTTTGTTGTTAAATTGTCCATTTCTTTAAAAGATAATTTGTTTAAGTTCAATGTGAATTCATCACTCACGTAATTTTGGTGTAACCATAATATTAACAAATAAAAACGTTTATGACCTTCGAGAGTCTATGCATATATATCTCAAATTGAACAAAATGTTTTAAGAAAATGAGCATGTCTATTAAAAAATTCACTTGAAGAAAACCATGTGCAAGACAGGAAAAAGCTACTATTCATACAAATTTCAGCGCTCGTAAAAAAATAGAAAATAAGCCAATTATTCAAATTACACTTAAAAGATTTTTTTTTATATAACACACTTAAAAGAAATTTAAGAAAAGGAACAAAGGAGAAAATAAATCTTCCAGAAAAATGATACCTAATTTTGGGTACATCAACAATTACAAGCCAAAAGTGAGTAGCTAGACACTAAAATGGAAAAAAAAAAAATACACTAGTAGTGTAAACGTTTGTCATTGTGAATTATTATGTTTGCTAAAATATTTTATTTTTGTAATAATTACTTTAAAAATCATATTTTGAGTGATTTTTAATTGATTGACAGCATAATTTTTTTTACATAATGAATCAAAATTAATCTTAAAGAAAAATATTTATTGTAACGAAATTACATAAATCTAGGAGCTTTATTTATGTATATACATTAATGATTTCATCTCCATTTAAACCCGTCAGTTTGACAAGTTAAATGGATCCAGACCCCTTAACCTACTTAACAGGAACAAAAAGACAAAAGGCTCCAAAAATAATTTTTCCATTAATGAAATGGACGGTGAATAAGCCAATAAGGGCTAGAAGTTGGTTTTTGTCTTGACCAATTCTTTAAGTTCATTAAATGTCCAATATAAAAGCACAACGCGTTGGCGTTAGTAGAGACCCTGCCACCCCATTATCAATGTTAAATATACAAAGGAGTAGCAGTATAAAGTACTAGCTGTCTTGCTGACAATATTGAATTTTGGTGTGTCACAGTGATCTTTCATATTGTATAAAGTTCACAGTGTTCGTGTTCTATATGAATGATAGGGACTTTGTAACACATCTTACTGTTTCATGTTGGCTTTAGGCCACCTTCTTATCTTTTTTTTTCTTATCTTAGCAAGTCCAAATGGGTTCTCAAGCCACATAACTTACTTGGGTTGATCCAGAAAATGTTGTACTTGACCATCAACTACGGCTTCGGCCAATTGGTAAGAAAGATAGTAGTTCTTTCAAGACATCTTCCACCTTTCACTACCTTTTGTCTTGACTCTTGGTCAATTTGTCCCCCACCTACACAAATCAAATAATGAAAATAAAAAAGTAACGGCAACGTGTATGAAGAGAAGTGCTACCACCACGCTTTCAAATACACTCTTTATAATTAATTAAAATTTATCGAGTAGGATTTATTATGATAGGTAAAGCTCACAAAATCTTATACTCCATAATTTTTACTAAATTTTAGTCAATAATAAAAAATGTGTTAAAAAATATATTAAAGAGTGTGATACTAATATTTTGTATTGTATAGGGATGGTAAAGTGTACCCAGACCTTAGGGTATCCGCAAAAATATCTGCAAGCGGGTCGGGTAAATACCCACTTATTGGGGCTGGGGCCGGGGCCGGATATTTACCCGCAATTTTTTTTGCGGGTGCGGATACTATAGTACCTGCCCCGCACCTATCATATATATATATATAATTAAAATAACTTAAATAAATAATTATGTTATATATATTTTTTTTTGTAAAAAAATAATTTTATATTTTTCATAAAATAACACTAATAGTAAAAGATTTATGTTATAACTTACAATAATTTTATATTTTATATTTTATATTTTTAATATTAAATTTGAATTATTTAAGCGTGAATTTTTAATTTATTTGTAATAATTTTTTAATCAATATTTTTATAGCTTAAATGCAATTTTGGTTCATCTATTTTGCATAATCCGCAATTTTGGTCCCCCTATTTTAAAATAAAGACGTTTAGTCTCCCAATTTTCTAAAATATGTAATTTTGGTTCTTCCATCAAATTGAAAGCGTTGACTGTTAAGAGATTAACGTTAACCTTAACGTGGTCCAAATATAATGACGTGACACAAGATTATTTATTTAGTTTTTAATTATTTTAAATACTGAGTAAAATAATTGATGAAAAATATATTTTATAAAAATGTAATATCATTTATTTGACTACGATGTGCCATGTATTTCAACAATGTAGAACTAATTTAAAATAAATGATTAAGACTTGTGATTTCTATTTTATGACTCACGATTATTCCAACCATTAAAATCGACGTGACATGTGTTTTAGTGACGTAGATAAACAAAAAATTAGTACTCATTATTTAAAATAATTAAAAAATAAATAAATAATCTCGTGTCACATTACTATATTTGGGCCACGTCAAGGTCAACATTAATCTCTTAACTGTCAATGCTTTCAATTTGATGAAAAGACCAAAATTACGGATTTTACAAAATTGAGAGACTAAATGTCTCTATAGAGGGACCAAGATTGCTGATTGTGCAAAATAGAAGGACTAAATGTCTCTATTTTAAAATAGGATGACTAAAATTGTGGATTGTGCAAAATAGGGGATCAAAATTACATTTAAGCCTCTTTTTTTATTGATTTATTAACTTCATACATAAGTAAAGTGCGGGTAGTGGGTGCGGGTGCCGATATGGATATATAGGTACCCAGCGGATACGGGGATGGGGATTAAAGTTACTACCCACACGGATATGGAGTCGGGTACGAGTATTTTTTTTAAACGTGAGTATGGAAACGGATACTATAAGACCTTATCCAGACCCTACCCATTACCATCCATAGTATTGTATCAGTATGAATACCTCTTGGCTGTTGCTTCTACCCTTTAGTGAGTTTTGGCTTATAAAGTAATAGCATCCTACCATTTCTTACGGGCTACGGGGTCCGTATGTAAGTTGGGGTATGGTCCCATGTTAAACAAATAATGAAAGTAACAGGATAAACAAGCTAGTTGGCAGACACGTATTGATAACTGGCATCTAGCATAACTCTGAAGACTGACAGTTTAAACATATGGGAGAAACAGATGCGACAATTAATGAGTTACACTTTTCAAGGTTTGGAGATTTAATTACACTAGACAAGTTGCGCAAAACCTCTCCTTCTTTACCTTCAAAGTACTACATTGGATTTTTATGCAACAAAATACAAAACAGAAAAGGTGAGAATACAGAGAATTTAGTTGAATTTCAACAGGAACTTTATGTTGAAGAATTATGCATTTGGTCAACGCCAATATCCAAGAAAAACTACGTGACATGCATCTAAGTAGGGTAATTTACAAGTAACCAACAAATTAAGCAAATTATTTGTTTGAATAAGCTTCTACGTAAATATTTATAAGAGAAGAAAAAAAAAATGAAATAAGTTTTTCTCATAAACTAATAGTATTAACTTATGCATAAGTTAAAGGCTTAAATATAATTTTGGTCCCCCTATTTTACACAATCTGCAATTTTAGTCCCTTTATTTTAAAATAGAGACATTTAGTCTCTCTATTTTGCACAATCCACAATTTTAGTCCCCTTATTTTAAAATATAGACATTTAGTCTCTTCATTTTGCACAATTCACAATTTTAGTCCCCATATTTTAAAATAAAGACATTTAATCTCTCAATTTTGTAAAATCCGTGATTTTTGTCCTTCCGTCAAATTAAAAGCGTTGACCATTAAGAGATTAACGTTGATTACGGCGTGGTATGTGCTTTAGTGACGTGAAATTTGTTTAAAATAAATTATTAAGACTCGTGATTTTCATATTAGCACTTACGACTACTCTTGGCCATTAAAATAAATGGTTTTATCTTTTTTTAAAATATATTTTTCATCAATTATTCTACTTAGTATTTAGAATAATTAAAAAAATAAACAAATAATTTTGTATCACATCACTATATTTGGGCCACGTCAAGGCTGACGTTAATCTTTTAACGGTCAATGCTTTCAATTTGATGGAATGACCAAAATTACGGATTTTACAAAATTGGAGGACTAAATGTCTCTATTTTAAAATAGAGGACCAAAATTGCAGATTATACAAAATAGAGGGACTAAATGTCTTTATTTTAAAATAAGGAGACTAAAATTGCAGATTGTGAAAAATAGGAAGACCAAAATTGCATTTAAGCCTAAGTTAAAATTAGTTTATTGGAAAAGTTAAAATCAGTTAACTTCTTCAAAAAGTTGATTTTAACTTATTTAACTTCTCCAAAATGTTGATTTTAACTTATGCATAGACTAATTTTAATTTTAATGCACAAGAAAAACTTATTTCTCTTTTTAATTTTTCTCTTAAAATTGTTGATAGAGAAACTAATTCAATGAGAACTTGCAGGGACGAATCTAGAGGGGGGCAGGCAGGGGTGTCAGCCCTATAAAATTAATTGTGTATGTTGTTATTATAATACTAGTTAAGGTTAACCAGTATAAAAATATGTAAAACTAGTTGTATTTTTTGTTATTATTGCAATAGTTAAGATGATAACTAGTATAAGATTATGTAAAGCTAGTTGTGTGTTTGTTGTTATTATGGTAATAGTTAAGATTATTATCATTTAAAAAAAAATCAAATTTACGTGTAAAAATAGTAAAAAAAAATTTTAAATTATTATTTATTAAAAGTTAAAAATTTAAACAATTATAAAGGAAGAAAAAAAAAATCCAGACCCCCCTTTAATAAGTTTATGCCCTGAGAACTTGTAATAGAGTTGAAGCAAATAGTTACTACTTAAAGGACTAGAATTTCACTCCAGAACTCCAGAGATTGCAGATGATGATGACTTTGAATAGCGTTCAAGCAATGATAGTACCTTGGCAGCCTTTCTCCTAAGGTGTCCATCCCCATATATATTCGAGCCAGTGAGACCAATTAGACGTGATCTAGCTGTTGTGCCATAGTATTCTACCATTTCCTTTGACACAAACACCTTCTCCAACAGTCCTAGAGCTTCTGCCTTTAGAGAATCAGTTCCCCAGTTCAAAATGTCCAATATGGATCTTATTACATTTTTATCATGCAAGACACGAGCTCCCCTTTGAGGAAAGTCTTCCAAAACCAATGTGGAAAGTGTCTGTATTGCTTCATAAGCAGTTGCATGAACCTCCCCACGTAACAGCTCTATCAAGCCAGGTAAAGCCTTTCCTTCCAACAGGCAAAATGTGGTGTTCACACTGCATACACTCCCATGTGCTGGACATAAGGGA
Source organism: Pueraria montana var. lobata (assembly GCA_026413185.1). Taxonomy (NCBI): domain Eukaryota; kingdom Viridiplantae; phylum Streptophyta; class Magnoliopsida; order Fabales; family Fabaceae; genus Pueraria; species Pueraria montana. The sequence continues at coordinate 73,763,836 of CM048647.1, forward strand.
ACACGTGATGATCTGAAAAGCCAGCAACCAGTTGGTTTGGGAACAACTGTGAGCTTTGGAGTGCTCATAGAAAGATCACCAATGAAAGCTGCTGCTCTTGCCTTTGCTGTGACTGAACCAGTGTTGAGAAAATCTACAAGCAAAGGGTATATTCCGCGTTTAACCAAATCTCGCTGTGACTCAATATTTGTAGGGTCTGTGAACCTGAAGAGTGCACTGAGAGCATTTTCTTTTGCTTCCATTTTGCCAGTCTTCAAAATGCTTATGATTGCATCAAGTCCACCCAACTCAATCAACTTCATAGTGAGTTCTCGTTCTGATTTTGGCAGGTTGGCCAGTAAACCAGCAGCAGCCATCTGCACATTATCGTTTTCTTCATTCTCAAGAAATCCAATCAAGGCTTCGAGCCTTCTAGGCCTGAAGAGGTATTCAACTACTCCTTCTGGCTCGTGTTGAGAGAAAAGAAAGAGAAGAATTATGGAAGTCTCCCTGATTTCTGAGTCAGAATCATCAAGAAGTGGAAGAATTAGAGATACACCATTGGCTGCAAGAATTGCTTTCTTAACCAAACCGGTCTCAAACTTGCAAATGCCAAGAAGTGCACGCAGTGCAGGCTTACAGATGTTGTGACTGGAATTCTGCTGCAAAGCTAGCAAATTGGTGATGATGGAATCTAACTCAAGTTGTTTCCCTTCTCCATCAACAAAGAAATCAATTCCATCACCATCTGAAGAAAGCTTCTCAATGATTTCAGAGCATTTAATGATAATGAGTGTCCGAGACCGAGGAGAGAACATTAAATCTATAATAAGAGGGACTCCTCCAGATGCAGCAATAATTCCCTTATTGGTATGAGATACTGCTAATTTAACCAGGGCTGACAATGACAAGTCTTTTGATTCAATATTGCCCGACAGCATTTCTAGCAAAGGAGGTATAACTCCTTCCTTGCCAAGGAGTTTCAAGTTTGAATCATTCAACTCCAAATTAACTATGGCTTTTGTCATTGATATTCTTGAATCTGGTCCTGAAAAAATAAAGAGCATATAACTCATTATGATCAGAGGATTGTAATCAGTCAGGACCAACTGCTTTATTTGGTACCAGTGCAACAGACTAAAAGGAAAAAGACTGTCGTAATTTGACTATGTCCACAACAAAATAGATGAATTATTGTGCACCATAAGTATAAGAAAGTATATGAACATTTACCATGTGATATTGAGCAGTCAATTTTTCATGGAGGATACATGCATTACTTGAAATTTTTCATAGGCATTACAAGGACAGGGAGGTATTTTTTACTGAGAGTTCTTATCTAAAGGTAGGAAGTGTCATTAAGAAAGAACTGGAATAGGAAGAGATTCTAAAACCGTTTCCTAAGAAACAATTATACTATTTACAAACTATTTTATAGACGTTCTAATAAGCATCCATTTCATGTTTCCAACAAAGGAACTTGGAGCGTACTAGTTAACAACATAGGATAATTCTGTATTTCGTTAGCAATCTAGATGACATGACATCCTTGTCTTCTGCCATTGCAGTGCCAATTAATATATACAACATAATGAGAAATATTCATCTTATGATTCTTATCACAATAAACATGTTACAACTTGAAAATAATTCATCTTCTTACCTTGAATCATGCGATCAACAAGTGGTTTATACCAGCCAAAATTAGCAGCAATAGTAATGGTTTCCTCATTTAGTTCAAAAAGCTTCATCAAAATCTTTTCAGCAACCTCAGCAGAATGGTTGACACGATTCTTTAGAAGGGTGACAAGGGACCGAACTGCAGTGCGATTTTCAGAAAGCTTTTTGCAGAGACATTGATTCCACCCGGATTGTTCTTGAAGCAACTCATATAATAAATCAATTGCTGCCTTTGAAATGTTAGAGTCACTCCCTAAGCAGGAAATAATGTGATCCCATCCTTGAGATTCAGCTACTTTCTCCTATAAAATTTGATGCAAATGTTGAGTTTAAATTGATCTTTAGATTAAATGTTTGATGTGTGTGTGTGTGTGTGTGCAGCAATAAAAAGGAATCCAGATTATCTCAATGGTAAAACTGGTCCACTTCCCATTCAGGAAAGAAGTGAGAGAAACTTCAACATAGAAAATGGTAACATGAAATCAGTGAGCCATAATGAGCAACATATGACCTTTTAAAAAACATCATGTTCAAAAAGATACAAGCAACAGCATAATCAAGAAAATATTTTTTCACATCTGTTGTACCTATGCTTCTCCCATTTGTCTCTCTAAATCATAAATTGCAAATCCTCAAGGAAGTGTGTGGTTTGACTAAAGCAAGAAAAAGAAACAGCTTGCCTACCTTGTTTCTTGTATTCCCCTCTACAGCATCCTTCAAAGCTATCAAAATCTTCATCTTCACTTCTCTGTCATCAGAGCTCCCAAGGATAGAGATAACAATATCAGTAAGCCCTCCTATAGAAATCCAATCCTTGTTAATAGAATTCTCTCTTACTAGAGCCTGCATTTGGCTCAGGGATTCTTGCAGGTCAGGATATGATAATAAATTTTCCTTGATAGACCTTATTACCAGACAGTAATTAAGTTCTCTCCACTCTTCAATGGACTGTCTTAGTGGAATGTTAGACCTCAAGGTAGTATCTTCAAGAACCTCTTTAGTTTCTGGGTCTGTCCTGTTGCCATCATTAAACCAAGCTTCAATAGCAGATCTCTCACATGTAGTACCAGTGCAAAGGCTGACAGGATCTCCCATAACAGCTCCAGTTATAGAACAATGGAACGGTTTGAGTGGGGTTATATATTTTTCCCTTGAATCATATCTCTCTATCACCTTAACCCTTTCAAAGTATTGCCTCTCCACTTCTTCATAATCCCTTGCCGCATCAGCTCGAGAGAGTAACTGAATGATCTGGTCCAAAAGGACACATTCAGCTCTTTCTTTCCTGTCAGAAGCTTCTTCTTTTTCCTTCTTAATGCTGGCCAACTCTTTGCTTATCTCTGAGGGTTCCACTGGCACCCCAACTGCCCTTGCTATCTCCTCTAACATGTCATTTGCAAAAGCCTGATCTAGTTTCTGTTCTCTAAGTCCCTGGTTCAACTTGTCAACAATTTGAATCTGAGATTGTGAAGCCTCAAACTCCACCCTTTGCATCTCATTTTGTAGTCTATTGACCTGATCAGAAATTCTTGATAGGACTTCAGTATTTGCAATAGACAATGCAGCCAGAGACTTTCCAATATCCCTAGTGACTTGTTCAACCTCCTCAACTATGGATCGACACTTGATCAGTAAGTAAAAACGGCCACGGTTCCTATACTTGTCGACCAAATTATTTGCCTTCTTAACATCTGCTTCAAGAGACTCCAGAGCAACCCTTGCGGCTTGAGAGTCATTCAATTCTTGAAGCTGTAATTCCTTTAGCACTGGCTCAATATCAAATAGATGTTTTGAAAGGGCCTTGAAACTTTCTTTACCAATAAGAACATCAGATGCTGCGTGAGCTGTTTTCAAGACTTGGTTAGTTACCACTGTCAAAATTGTACCTATGGGTATGAGTTCCAATCCTGCTGCCATAGTGAACAGTTTTTACTGGATTCTCTACTCAAACAGTGTAAACTGAACTCTTTCTATTGCCTGAAAGTTAAACTATTGAACCTGCATACTGCATCTCTTTTTTCCTGGAATCAAATTTCTGTAAATCAATCCTCTTATAAAAGCATAAAAGAAGTTATGCATTAATTCTAGAACAGGCCATTTAACAGCGAGAACAAAAGGATATTGACTAGATGAAAATTAATTCAACTATCTAGACCATTCTATATGCAATAAACATCATGCTCAATATATTAAGAATATATGCGATTTAAATTGTAATATTGATGTCTTGGGTACTTGTTGCTGTTAGCCTGGAAAATCCAAAATGAACTAATCATATTCAATTCAAACTTGTACAAGTCAATTTGATTGAAAATAGTAATTCGTGCTTACAACAACAGTGGCAACGATTCAACGAATTCTTATCCCATCTGATGGAGGATACAAAATATAAATCACTAGTAAATTGCTTGGTACGCAATTCATAAAATTGGGCAACAATTGTCCATAAATATCAGAATCAAACAACCAAGTTATCAAAGAGAGATCAGATGCTACAATAAGGGGATCGATTGATGGAGATGCAAGTTATCAAGAAAAACAAACAATCTGACAAAAATTACAAGACAATGAAAATATCTACAGCAATGAGGGAGTTAATTTACCAAGATACGAGCTGTCAACATATTCTACAAAAATTAAGGAGTAGACTTTAAGAATTTCTTGTAATTAGGATAAAAGTAAAATCAATTTCATCATAACTGCCGTGATTTTATCTTTACTTCTTCTACATGATGTAAAACTATAATTATGAGATGAAGAGGTTCCATTGCTCTAAAAATTCATTATAGTATTATTCTCTAATTTCACTTTAGAGTACTCAACCACAGACAACTTAAGAAGAGCAAAAGAATCCCTGATATTAACAAACTAAAAAATTGCACTTAAGCTGCTGCAACCATAATTGTAAAATGCAAGATGCATAAGGGGAAAAGAGGCTAAAAACTAACACTTGACTTGAGACTCCTTGAAATTAAGACATATCTCAATGACTAATTAAAGAAGAGGCGTTATATTTATGCAACCTTTCAACTAAAATAGCCATGTTTGAAGGAAGGAAGCTGCAAGTCACTTATAAGCATAGTTCAAAACATAATATTAATTAGTAGCAGCAACAAGAAGGAAAAAGAGAGTGGTGGACATACATACCTCACAGAAGCTCCAAACTAATGCCAGAACTCAGAAGTGAGAAGCATAGCTGATTGTTACTGGTTTCTTTTTATTGGCACAGAAGATACATGGGGATAGAGGAGTTGAGAAAGTCAATGGTTTCAGGAAAATACCAAGAAAGTTGAGTGCAATGACACATACATTTTGTTTTCTCTTGCAGTAGAGTAGATTTTGCCTGGAAAGTTAGCTCGTTTGTTACGGTTAGCTACGTTAAATGCGGTCCAGAGAAGAGAACGCGGACAGTTGATTTGGTCGTGTGACAGTGAGACTATAAACGTTGAGTAGAGTTGACCCTCTCAAAGAGATACTATTTGATTACCTGGAGTCGGAAACACGGTGGTTACGTTTTACTTCCTCGCTCCTTTCTAATTATCAGATTTTTAGTTCATTATTCTTTTATCAATTATATTCTTATTTATTTTTTAATATTAAATTAATTTACAGATGCATTCATTCATTGTGAAGTAGAAATTTTTAATCGTTAGAATTTAATTTTTTATTTTTAAAAAAATTAAAAACCCATTAAATACTTTAAAATTTTCTTTAAATTTTTTTTATTGACTTGATCATGGAAGTTTTAAAACATCAGAAATTATACTTTAAAATTTAAAATAAAAAATTAATTTCTAATAATCAGAAGTTGTCACAAATTATAATCAACATGTTAATGTTAAGGTGACCAACTATATTAAAATGAAGTAATGTATAATTTTTAAATAAAAAAAATGAACTAAAGTATAGTAAATTTTCAGAGAGTACAATTTTAAAAATTAGAAAAGAGACAATGAGTAAGTTTGTTTAAACTTAAAATAATTTAAATAACAATTAAAAATACTTGTTTAAAAAGTTGTCACAAAATTATTAATAAAAAAAACTTAAAAAAACATTTTTTAAATAACATTGTTTTTAAGAAGCAGATAAGATTTGCTTCTTTAAAAAAACATAAAACTGTTTGTTTTTTTTTTTTTTTAAGAAAAGCAACTTAGACAAACACATCAAAAATACAAAAAATTACTTATTTTATTAAACAAAAGTGCTTTTAAAAAAACAAAGCTTAAAAAATAAAATTTAAATATTTCTTAGAAATGAGAGTGTAATTTATTCAATTTTTAAAAAAAAATGGTGCATTTTATAATCTTTTATTTACTTTTGAATATTACTCTTTTGTTTTTCTATCTCCAACTATAAATGTTGTCAAGACATAATAAATATTGCTTACGAAAATGGCAGTGGTACATTTTTTTAATATATTTTCTTAAAACGTTTTTTTATTATTAAATGAAATTTTATATACGTCTCACGAAATAATTTAGTTGTACCCTTTTCTTAAAAAGACTGATATGAAATTTTATCAAATAAAAAAAAACTTTTTTTTTTGTCAGGTACTAACATTTCTTTAAAAATGATAGTTTCTATTAATCCAAACTACAAGATAGCCCAGTGCCAAACACAGGCTTTCTTGGCCCATGTTATTTTTAAAAGTTGGAAGTTGCTATTCTCATCCCGAATTTTGTTATTCTCACACCCCACGTGGGTGGGTTTTTTTTATTCCAAAATTGTCCTTCCCACGGAATCATGATTCCACTATGCAACATGTATAGCGGAATCACATTTCTGTTTTTTAAGTTTTTTTCACCTCCACGTAACACAACGGAATTACGATTCCATTGTAAATAACACAAAGGAATCACGATTTCGTTATGTTACGTGGAGGTGAAAAAAATTAATTTAACGGAAGCATGATTTTGTTGTACATATATACAACGAAATCGTGTTTTCATTGTAGTTAATGGGACGGAAAAAAAATTAAACAACGAAATTATGTTTCCGTTACAACAAAGGGGTGTAAAAAATTGTAACGGAAACATAATTCCGTTTTATTGAATTTTCGAATATTCAACAGAATCACATTTCTGTTTCATGATTTTTTTTTCAGCGGTTCCACAGAAACAGAATTACATTTTCATTATATTTAATATATTTAATGAAACATAAATGTAATTCCATTGAAGTGAAGATACATATTTTATAACTTTTGCTATTTGAAGATCTTTTTTTTTCTTTGTCATCTTTAATTTTAGGTTTATGAAATTTATTTTTAAAAAATATGAATATTAAAAAATTTAAATTTAATTTTCAATGTTAAAACTTAAAAATTCATATATATAAAATATTAAAAATTTAAATTAACAAAAATATAAATGGCTTAAATGCAATTTCAGTCCTTTTATTTTTTTTAAATCCATAATTTTGGTCATTCTATTTTAAAATAAAGACATTTAGTTCTCATATTTTTCAAAATCCACAATTTTAGTCTCCTATTTTAAAATAGAAACATTTAGTCCTTCAATTTTGTAAAATTTACAATTTTGGGTCCTTCCATCAAATTCAAAATATTAACCAGGAAGAGACTAACTTGATGTGACCCAAATTTATTAACATGGCACGAGATTATTTGTTTAATATCCACGCCATAGTCAACGTTAATTTCTTAACGGTTAACACTTTCAGCTTGACAGAAGGACCAAAATCGTAGATTTTATAAAATTAGGGATTAAATGTCTCTATTTTAAAATATGAGACCAAACTTGTGGATTTTAAAAAATATGGGGACTAAATGTCTTTATTTTAAAATAGAATGACCAAAATTACGGATTTTAAAAAATAAGAAGACCAAAATTACATTTATTAATTTTATAACATAATATATATATATAACATAAAAATATAAACAACTGACTTAATGAATACATATAATATATACATATATCACACAGTTTTAAAACAATTTAAGTTGAAATATATCTATACAAAATTTTAATAAAAATTAAATTTAAAAAAATAAGAAAAACATGAAATATTATGTGGGGTGTGAAGAAAAAAGGAAAAGGTGAGAGAGAGAGAGAGAGAAAGAAAGCAGCAGAAGGAGAGGGGGAAGGGAGGGGAAGGGGGTGTGAGAAAATGGTAATTAGAGCAAGAATGTCTTTTCATGGAATTTTAAAAAAGTCGGGGATGAGAATAGCAATTTCAGGGGTGAGAATAGCAACACCCTAAAAAATTCATTTAGGCTTCACTAACCCAACCAGTCTCTGCCCAATAATATATAATGCACCAAGCTCTCGAGTATTTATTTAATTTTTTAAGTATATGTGTAGAAATTTGTTTTTATTTTTATTCTATTTCGCTGCTCTTTTAATTTCGTTGGCTCAACGTCGAGCCCAAAGATCTAATTTAGGTGAAGAAAGTTCGATGTCTCTTTGATAAAAAGAAATATTTTTTGAGTGGGAACAAATGTTTCAACAAAAATCAAGAGCTAAAAACCGAAATAACAAAAAACCATTACTCTTAGTAGAAAAGCAAAAATAATGGTAGTCTTAACTTATGCCACTTCAAAAGAAGAATGAAAGTTGTCAGATCAATTCAATATCCAAAAATTGAAGACGAAGTCAAATCCTAGCAATTAACTACAAGTAAATGGAGACAATCACTATAAGATACTAGTATTATTTGATTGATCAAAGTTAATTGACACTAAAGTTAATATTTTTAATAAAAAATAATATCACATAAAAAAATATTATACTCTAATTCAACCAAACTTTTATCATATAAAAACCATAAAGGAGACAAACTTTTTTTTCATGTGATATTTTTTTTTTACCATAAAGGAGAAAAATTTCACGATCCACTTTATGCTAACACCTAGCACTAATCAAAGTATATATTCCTCATATTCTTTTAAGTGTCTATTTTTTGAAGAAAAAAATTCTAATGATTTGTCATTTTCAAAGTTTTTAAGATAATATTAATTATTTTTTGAAAAATATTACTCATTCATCAATTTTTTCTTTCATCTCACTTCTATCTCATTTTTCTCTCTATCTCTCTTTTCATTTTTATCACCTCATCTATGATATCTATTACTTTCTCTCTGTATATTTTTCCTTTGCATCCTATCTCTCTCTTATTTTCACTCCAATCCATCTCATTTTGAGGTGTACGAAGATAGAAACGGATCCTTTCTTGTAGAAAAAGAACTTGGATCTTCTCAAGTGCTATGATCTCATCATTTATTGTTTTAAAGCTCAATTTTAAAGTAAACATATATTATGCTATGGATTTTTTTGAATGGTCAGGATTTCATGCAGTGATAATGTAGAGAATCCTTTCCGTACAAATACCATGACTATTTGTTTTTGTTAATTATATCCTTATTTTTCACTAAATATTTAATTAATTTACACATTTATTACAAAAGTATACATAAAAACCAGTTGATATATGTATTTATTGTGGAATAAAAATAAAAGAATAAAACAAAAAACTTCATTATTATTTTATGAAAAAATATTATTTTTATTTTTATTTTTATGAAAAACCTTAAAAGACTAAAAAAGAATAGAAAGGTACAACTTGATTACTCAAATGTTCCTTCTGCAATTTATTGATCGTCTTATCGTTCAATGTCCATAGTTAAGCTAAATAATTGTATCAGACATGACGATGACATCATATCTATTACTCTCATTGTAGTGGACATTGCCATCAAATAACATCTTTTTATTGGTCGAACTTCACGAGAACATCAAATAATTCTAACCATTAAAGCGACACGAAGCTGATCACCCTTCTCATTTACGTTTTTTGTTTTTTGTTTTAATCTACCATAGCAAAAAGAAATCACTTTCTTTAACCAAGATATTTTCGCCTTCATGACGTGAGCATTGCTTGAAAATTCATCACTTTCGATGAAAGGAAACATTCCACCATCTGTAAGTCAATTTTTCTCTCTAATTTACTACGTGTTTCGATGGGTATTTATACCACATTTTAGACGAATTTCATTTTATAAAATCAATTTTAATTAAATTTTAAAATATGTAGAGTGATTTATTTTTTAAACAAAGTTATTCTAAAATAACTTAATAATGAAATTTAATACGATAGTTGTAGTTATGAGTAAAATTAGTTTTCTTTTTTAGTTTATGTGTTTTTAAAAATAAATTTATTATGTTTAATTAAAAAAACAATTAAACAAAAAGCCCCGAAGCGTTCGTGAGTAATAGACACCCTTTATCAGTTCAATGCCTTTGAGCATGGAGATGGACAAAGTAGTCCATGATAGTTCAGTATCGGTATACTTAAAAAAAAAAATTTAACTCATATAAAATAAAATTTTTAAAGTGATATCATTTTTTAAAATTATTACTTTTTACGTACACATATATTTATAAACCCTTATAACATTTGGAGTATTTCCTATTCGTTTATAAGTTAGTAAAGATTTAAAGATTTGTGCTCTCTTTTTCTTAAATCAAAGTTCAAATCTCATATATGTTAGTCAAAAGTTCAACAATAATATATATGTTTTTCAACTTTATTAAAAAAAAGAGCATTATATATTTATTTTGTGCTCTTTTCAGTAAAGATTTATATAATTGTTGTACTTTTGGCTAACATTATATACCTGTCCAAGTAAAAAGAATGTTTAAATAATAAATATGTTTTAAGTATTTGTAAATATAACTTTGTTTGGTTTTAATCCTTACAATTTTTTTTATTTTTTTTAGATCTCTGAAATTTTCTTGGTATTTTTTATTAGTCCTTATCATTAACTCTAATTAGTTTATTACTGACATATCTAACAAAATAAAGAATATTAATTATGATAATTAAGGTAATAATGAATATTTTAAAGTAAGATAACTAAATTAGTTTTAAGTGTGTAATTCAATTAAGTAACGTATTTACTATTTTATACAAATAAGGTAATTATATGTAATTTGCTTTTAAAATTTATTTAAAATTTTTAATACATTAGGAACACTGATTTTTATATTATTTTTTAAAATAATCATTACATTTTTTTGTTAATAAAATATTATTTAAAGAAAGAAATTATATGTGTTTTTTATTTTATATTACACATAATAAATTATATGTATTTATCATATTATATTTAAATAAGTATTAGTAAAAAAAATATTTAATTCTAAAAAATAAAATATATTTAATATATTATGAACAAAAATACTTTTTATATTATTGAATTACATAAACATAGAAAAATAAAAGAGTAATAATTAATATTTTTATATTACATATAATTTTTAATATGTTATGATCAGTAATTTAAAAAAATATAAAACACGTTTAATAGTTTTATTATTTTTGTCTTTGAAGACAAAATCACTGTTTGTGATATATTAAAAAAATCAATTATATTATAATTAGTCAAAATTAATGAATTCAAATGTAAAAATAATATCAAAAGTAATATATTAAAAATAAATTATTAGCGTCTAAGTAAATTACATTTTTTGAAAAAAAAAGTAAAATGTTAAAAGTAAATTATTGAATGCGAAGTAAGAACAATATTAAAAATAATAAAAAATTATTATTCATAGTATATTAAAAATTACAAATAAATTATAAAATTAAATTATATGTAATTACCTTATTTATATATGATAATAAATACATTATTTAATTGAATTACAGCCTAAAAGTAACCTGACTATCTTAATTTAAATTATTTTGTATTACTTTAATTATCTTAATTAATATTTTCCATTTCGTTAGTTATTTCAACACCAAACTAACTAAAGTTAGTGATAAGAACTAAAAAATAACACTAAAAAATGTCAAGATCTAAAAATAACAAAAAACCTTAGGCTTAATTGTATCTTTTATCCCTAACTTTTTTACTTTTTGACGAATTTTATCTCCAACAAATTAGTTTGACGCGTTTTACCTCAACTTTAAGAGAAAAAACTCACAAATTTTATCTTCCGTCATTGAGTTGATGTGACATATTGATATAAGCGTAAAAATTGGTGGAAAAAAGTACAATTAAAATAAATTTGTCTCTCTCATGTTACTAACCTATTCTATTAATACGGATTATATCTAAGTTTAAATCTCTAGACGAGTCAAATTGAGTCAAGCAATTGAAGTTTAAGTAATTTAATTTGTAAAAAGTATAATTCATGCATGACAAGTATCACAAAATCAGTTTACAGATGTTCTTTATTATTAAATTCATTATTTATAGATTTTATTAGGATTTATAAAAAATAAAAAAAATCGTAAATCCACATGCAATATTTTTGCAGGTTTAATTCCTTAAATTGTGATTTTGTATGAAGGTGGCCAAGTAAGCGCCGCGCCATGGTGAAGTACTGAAGGGAGCCTGACAATCCAACCTTAATTAGGGTTCATTTGAAGAACAGGGAAAGTGCCTTTAATTTGCAACCAGGAATTGAAGTTGACCTTGGAAGATGCCATTCCATTCAGACGCCTCTAAAATATATATATATATATATATATATATATATATATATATATATATATATATATATATATATATATGTCATCTACGTGCATGCATACCGTTGACCACATTGGAAAAGTTAAGAAAGAGCCTGAGAGGCTGAGACTAAGTGGAACAAGTCCCAAGCTCTTCCAAGTACTGGTGCTTCTTCTTAGATTAAGTGGAACATTATCTTTTAGTGTCTGGTGAAATAAGTGGAGCATTAATTTAGCACACAATAGCACACACACAGATTTAAAAAGAAAACTTTATTAGTGATGTAAATGAAATGAGCATGATAAATTATTTAAGTTTAATTGGTTTAATATTTATTCAAATTTATATATTTAATTAATTACACTACTACTACTACTACAAAAATAGCATTCAAATTTATATATTTAATTAAACAACATATGGAGAAAGTGGGATTCACCAAAAAAAAAATATGGAGAAAGTGGGACGGTGACATTTTTGCAATTAAATACAATTCGTTTACGTCGGTTAAGTAACAACGGACATTTCAAACTTAGAGAAACTACTTAGAGGAACTAAAAACAGACAAAAATGTTAGAAGAACTAAAATCAAACTTTTGAAATTTTAGAGGGACCAAAAACATATTTTATCCATTAAACTATGATCAACAAATTAGAGATATCACCTATCCAAAAAAAAAAAACAAATTAGAGATATCAATGGAAAGGGTTGGGTGAGTCAAGCGGATAATACTTTTCCCATATTAGGATTAACTTGGTGATAGAGGATTTGAGTAGCTTGCATGAGGTCATAACTCATGAATTTTAATCTCAATGCAACCATTGTACACACAAAATATATCTATTTTCACTTTGATTGATGAGAATATATATAAGTAAAGGATATATGTGAATATCTATATATTTAAAATTCATGAAAAAATAATTAACATCTTATAAAATTATATAACATCACACATAAGAAAAATTAAAAAGAATAAAATTCAATTATTTTTGAAAAATTAAAATTAATTACCAAGATATTCACAATTAATAATTAAAAATAATTTAAATTTAAAATAAAATAAAATAAAATAAAAATTACATGTATTACATTTAGAAAAAAACTAACAAGATGTCCTCAAAATTCTTAAATAATTATTAAAATAGAAAATATTTGTAATGTGTAACATGCAATGTTCTCAATGTACCTCATTATATTTTTTAATAAAAAAAATTGTTGATTGATTATATAACCAAATGTCTTTGAAACACTTAATGTTAATCATTAGCATGACTCTTATTTTTTAAGGGAAAACAAGCTAAAAAAATAACTTACTTTGAAGATAACTTGTACTCTAATTTTCGACTTCAACTTGCCTTTAAGCCGGCCAGTCAGTATATAAGAATGGAACAACAAGATTTAGAGAGAAAGAACATTTTGGACTTTTTGTTGCTCATTTTTAGTCTCTTAAATTTTAGAGGAAAGAAAACTTAATATCTAAAATTTGACAGCAATTAAAATTTTATTTAACCCAAAAAAGAATTTAAGATGACTATTTTGATATATAAATGACTGGCATTAATTTTAAAAAAATAACATAAAAAATTTGAGCATAATTATATATATAAAAAAAATATACTAAACTAACATAATAAGATAATATTATCATATATGGATTTGGCACATCAAATAATTGATTTCAATATGATAAAATAATTATTCTATCTTATTATATCCTATTAAATTTGCTAGTGATTTTTCTATGTATATGTTTCTATAGAAAAACTAGTCTGTTGACCCATGTAATAACATGGGTCGCATTGATATCTACGCTTATATTAAAATAGTTGTCAAATATATAAAAAAAAAATTAAATATGCTTTTAGTTCTATATCTTTTCATTTAGATTCAAGATAGTCTTTTATCTTTTAAAAAAATTAACTTAGTTATTTATCTTTTAAATTTGGTTATTCTGAAACAATAATTATTTTCAATTTTGAAACATAATTTTAAACCTTTTCTTAAATTGATTCGGGAAGTGATACTTAGCCCGTTAGATCCAATTACATGTAAACTATGGAATCAATCCAACCAAAAAAGATTCATAAATATGATGAAAATCGCGTGAAAAATGAGTTTCATGAGCAATTGAAAAAGAATATGATATTAGATTTTTTAATTTTTCAGTTGCTCGTTTGATGGGTCTCACTTCTCATTTAATGAGTTTCTCTCCTAGTTTATAAATGAGACTCACCAAAATTTGTAATTTTCAATAAAATTAAGTCAATAATAAAATTGTTAAAGAGAATGTTGTTAACCACCATGTCATTGCCCCGAGTGGAACTAACTAGACCCGATCCTATTAAGCAAGGTCTCATGTTCGAGCCTTGTGATTGGAAAAAACGTGATTGGGAGAGGAGATCCTACCAAAGGTGGTTAGTTAGTCAGGTTATCAACAAATCTATTGGATACTCCGCACCAATGTCATGTGATCCCCCAAAAAAAGAGAACTCATCCAAATATAAGAAAAAAAATCAAGTTTGGTAGACTGAAATATAAATAAATTTTAAATTTAATGTTATTATTCTAAAAATATCCTTAGGTTAATTAAAATGTGAACACCATCTCCATTAAATATGACTAATAGTAGTTTAGGAAGTATAAATTTTTTGTATGAAATCAAGAAAATTAAATGAGCTTAACTAATACTACCTCTGGTCCTAATTATAAGCAACAAACTGGATTTTTATTTGGTTCTAAATATAAGCAACAATCACCCTTTTGTTAAGTTACTCAAGGTAAATTTTCTTTTATACCCTTACTTTACTGTTAACTCTATTTTCTATGCATTCATATCAATAAAGCAAAGGGTACTTTTGGAATAAAATTTGAATTCATTGTAAAATTAATTAAAAATAACTACTTTAACTACTCTTCTTGGTCTTGATGATTTGTCTTATATTGCTTATAATTAGGACCAGAGGTAGTATCTTTTTCCTTAAAAAATTAATATATTTAATCAGTGTGAAAATAAATATTTTTGCTTATATTTAAATTTGGAGGGAGCAAATAATAATTTTACATATGAAAATAAATGATGTAATTACCAAAATGTTTCATGCTTTTAAAATATAATAATAATAATAAAAACTATTACATAAAGTAACACAAAATATTTTTTTTTCTAAAATATAAATACTATTAGAGGGTTACTTACTAATTGTTATATATATTTTAAAATTTTTTCAAAATAACAATAAAGCTTGCACTGGCCTGCCTTTGCAAATAGTGCCGTTTCTTCATCGAAAAGTGAAATTTGTATTTTTGCTATAGTGGTAAAAAAAAAAACTGTACATTAGGGATGGCAAATTAGTTTGTGGTAACTCTTTTTAAGATATTATTCATGATGATGTTGAATTTGTGGTGTTAAAAAATTATTAATTTGTGATTTATTGAAGAAAATGAAACAATATTGTAATTATTTTTAATTGTGTTCACACTTCACAGTAACAAAAATGCTCTCTATTATTTTTTTATAATACAAGTAATGCAAGATCATTTTATTTATATTTTATTTGTAATAAATTAAAAAAAAGTTGGCGGACCAGCCTGTCAGCCGCTAGTCCGCTCTTAGGCAGGGCGGACCAAGCTTTCTAGCCCATCTCCACATTGGCAGGCCAGCCCGGCCCGACCCGTTCTAGGGAAACCACAGGCGGATCAGGCCAAAATGGACCGGATCAGCCTGCGTTGCCATCCCTACTGTACATCCAAGAGAGAGTAACTATGTCTACTTGAGAAAAAAAATAAAGCAAGCAAAGCTGAGCGCGTGAAAGACAGATGGCGGGAAAAGAAAAAAAGCCCGCGTGAAAAAGCAACATATATAAACTTGTGACGTGTCCAGCTGAGATATTTTTTTATTATATAGTAAATAGATATCTTACCCTACATCCTTAAAGGCTTAAACAATTCAAGTTTGGTTTTGGTGTTTAGTCTCTGTAGATTATACCCACAGTATATCCTTTCGACAACTAAAATATAATTGAAGACATATATACAAACATTATTATTTTTATCCAAAAAATCTACCTCCACACAATAAGAACCATCATTTGCATACATCATTTCAATTAGACCTTTAGACGTTTACTCACTTTGTAATGTATAATGTATAAAAATAATAAACATTCATGAAAGTAGCATTATTTTTAAATAAACAACATATAATATGTCCTTATTAATTCTAAACTAACGGTGGGAACGAAGGGGAAGGTCTTAATCATCAAGTACTAATCATGTTTTCGGGCTCTTTCCTGGCAAATTATCAATAATAAACTGTGTGTATCTTATTTACTATATCAAGCAAATTTTATGCAACGTACCAAACAAACAAAACTTATTTTATACGGAAGATCGACAGTGATGTGTTTAAATATTGAATAAATAAATAAGTAAGTCCACTGTCACGAGTCTTCTCGTTACTCGTTAGTGGTTGCTTGGGAGCCATTTATATATATGAAGCCGATAAATGATAGTTTCGGAAAAGAACAAAATGGACGAGGACCCAAACAGACTAAGATATTCAGTGGAGTAATTTAGAAATAGATCATCATTGTTTTAGTACCACAGTGTATAAGATAATGACATGCTATAAAATGGGTTGTTTCTATTCAAAACAGTAAAAAATGCTAATAATTCATCCAGGAGAATGTTTATTCATAAAATGGCAAACAATCTCTCCCTCTATTTTTTTTTAGGCGAGTGCGAAGAAATCGATCTGGCATTTTGACTAACAAATAAAAGAAAGTGAAAACATCTGATATTTGTTCACTAAAGACATTTGTGATTTATGCATGTCTTGTTGATTTTGTTCCGAGCTAGCTAGCTATACTTTTATAAAATAAATTCAATGAAAAAAAATATATAGAGTACGTGTGTGATTGCGTTTATAATCACATATTTTTTTGTTAATTTATTTGAGATCGACTCTATTAACATTTAATTATAAATTACAGTTTTATTTTCACTAATATTCTATATAAGTTAAAATTAATTTATACACTTCAATGTATTGAAGTGTATAAATTAGATTTAACTTATATAAAAAGTTTGATTTATTTTATTTTACTATTATTTTTTTCTTCTATAAGTAAAGAAAGTTTACCCAAACTATAAAAAAAAGTAGAAGATTAATAACTCAAACAGTCTAAGCACCACCATGGCCATAAATACACCCTATACTATTGAAATGGATGATGGAAAAGAAAGTAATTACACTACAAAAGTACTGGTGTTGCATAAAGCCCAAACATAAAGCTTTATATTCCATGACAAAACAGAGATGAATACTGTACCTCTATCTCATTCATACTCATTGCTAAAAAATTTACCGGCCGGTGACTATTACCAACGGATGACGATCGATTTCAAGTTCTCAAATACAACGAACTACAATATGCTGTGCCATATTATGGATGACATTAATATATTCACACTTAGTGAATGACGCATACAATAACAGTTTACAATGCTCAGATCAAATCATGTGAACAATTAAACATGAAAACATCAAATATGGAACTAATTTCTAAATAAAAACAGAAGGTAAATTAAACATAAAACAGCTCACCATTATCCAAAACAGCTTCTCCCTAGCAAACATTTATCCACGTTGACCTTATTTTTCAGTAGCATTTGTTCCTTATTTTTTTCTGTCAATCTTTTTTTTTAATCGACAAATGTTAGTTGTTAATATATTAGTTTTTGTTAACAGAAAATTTGAACTCACGACATATCTCTCCCTCCCTTTTCCTTTCACCACCAAATCAATCTTATAACTCCATTTTTTTCTGTCGATCTTGTTACCCTCTTTGTGCCCAACATCCACGGACGCATAACATATCACCTTCCAAAGTCTGATGACTCGACCGGGAACATAAAATGGAACCAAACCTTAGGTTATTCTTCAACAATCACATAACTTGGAATTTTATAATTTTCCACAATTTAACTCGGGTACTACATAGCAATTAAATTAGACAAAGCCGGGTATTAATTTCAACCGTTAATTAATTTATTATTATATCAGTGGAAAAGATCTCATACACCACTTACCAGGTAATTAACTTTAGACGCCACCACACAATTTGGTGAGATAATATACACTGAAACTGTAGAACTATATCCACGTTAAAAAGCCATTAGTGCTCCAATGTGTGTCGATACGACTAAAAGGTGACTGACTAATAGGAAAACTCGTTGAGGACAGAGGCATCGCATTTTGGATATGAAAATTATAATTATTAATTTCTGAAAATCATATTTAAAATATGAAAAATTACATCTAAAATGTAAAATCAAACACACTATTTTTTTTTATATGTAAGAATCGAACTTAAGTATTAGGGAAACAACTCACGCATACTACTCAACCAACTAATTAATTTAGACTCCTTTAATAAATCAAACATGCTATAAATCCATGTTTGGTGCTGCATCTAATACGTGCGTCAGTGGGTAAAACCACGAAAAATAGCAAAACAAATGGTATATATCAACTTTTCTTTGGATGCAGATCAAAGTGGACGTGATGGAAAAACAAGCATACATTAAATTTCTTACGCATTGAAATTAGTTGCCATTCTAGAATTCATACATATAAAAAAGTATATTAATGTCTCATTTAGTGAGAAAATATTCTAAAACACTAAAAAACAGGACAATAATACATGTTTAGTAACTACTTTTTTTAAAATAGACGGAGTAGTTTTTAAAAATTCTCTCGAAAATGTATAGTTTTTTTTTTCATTTTAAATAAGTTATTTTTCTTTAGCATATGTGTATATGTGATCATACATTTAGTGAGAAATTTTTTTTTATATGAAAATGAAAGGAAAAAAAAATTAGGTTATACAACCATATATAAATTTTTAAAATTAAAAAATATATATACAAAATCACATGACTTCTGAAAAATATAATGTTAATTATTTATAATAAGATTTAATAGTTAATATTTACTTTTTTTTTTATTATCGTGTAGAAAAGGCCTTTTGTGTGTGTGTGGAGAGAGACGGAGAGAGGGAGAGGGAGAGAAAAACTTCAATAAAGTAAATGGTACTTAATTATTCACACTGCGAGAATTAATGGCCTCAACAAATTGAATAACATTTTTTTACATTCATAAGATAATATTGGCTTCAACAAATTGAGGTATTTAATTATATAATTCAATAAAATAAGAATGGTGATAATGTTGAAGTCAGCATGAACCAACCTAGCTGAGCTTAATTCTGTTGAAAACCTAACATGTTTATGTGCATGCATTTAACAACCTAATAGACAATGACGTAGTGAATTAAAAATAAAATGGTCAAATAGTCCATATGCTTGAATAATGTCTAAAATTTTGAGGTGTACCATCAACGCCAATCGTAGTTTACGTTTTCCTCATATCTTTAGTAATTATTATTATTTATTAATAAATTAGTATTTGTGCCTGTGTAATGCATGGTGTAAATTTTATTTTTTAATTTAATATTTTAATTATAATTAATATACTTATATGGTGAAAATTATATTTTTTAGTTATAATGTATTTATAACTATTTATCTACAATATAAAAAGCACACATTAATTTTTCTAAACTTTTAAAAAATTCTTTCAATTTATTATCTTATTTAATGTATTTATAAACTTTTCATTTTTGTTATACATATTTATTGACTTTATGTTTTTCTAGTATTTTAAATTCTCTTTTTGTTATTAATTTACATAGACAATTTTCGTGCCATGAAAATTTTTAGAGAAGAATTTAAATATTATACGTTAAAGACTAAAAGATAATAAAATTTACAAATAAGTGAAACATGATATTTAAGATTAGTATAGATAATAAAATAAGATTTTTCTATTTTATTAAAAATAATATGCTTTTAATTTCTATTTATTTAAAAATTTTGAAAACATAACTACAATTTTTTTTTAAAAAAAAAGTACTTCTCACAACAGAAATACAACATTTCATAATTTTTGCTATTTTGTTTCTAAGTAATGTTCTTTTTAATTAACTATAGGTTCTCTCACGTTTCAAACAATTCTTTCTACCTATTTCTCCAAGCTAAATGTGACAAATGTGTGTGTTTGTATTGATATATAAAAAAAATGTCAATTCCACAATATTTAGAACCCCATCTAAACTTTAAAACGCATAAAAAATAATTGACTTCACACAACGACTATTATCGTGCAACATTTTATTATACCAGCAAATGTAATTTTCTTTTTAATTTTTGAAGACCACAATTCCAGATAATATTAATGTACTAACTCACAGTGGTATATATTAATATGACGTAAGTAGGTAAAGATAGACTTGTGAGTTGTAACACTTCATAACTTTTGTATAAAAATCAATTGTATGACTATTCAACTAATATTGCTCACGAGAATGTTGATCAACCACTTCCAATTAATTTGTCTTCAATCATTCCATCAATTTATGATATTTTTAAGTACGCGCGTGCTATTATGCCTTTTTTGCCTCTGACTTCTCTGGATTACTAATTTCTTGTTTGGAATTTGGATCATTATTCATACTCTTCGCAACAACTAGCTAAGGTCATCCTCATTATTTCTAACGTGAACAAAAAAAACGTGAACAAATTCTTTTGCGTATAATATTTATATATTAGTACGACTAATTAAAATTTTAAAATAACATTAAAATAATTACTGGTACATAATATATTTGAAACATTTTATTAGTTGTATTTAATATGTGTGTTTGAAAATTCCTTACGTTTAAAATATAAAAACTATAAATATTAATTTCTAAAAATTACATTCAAGGTGTAAAATATCATAATCAAAACACGAAACTAAAAACATTTATATAAGGAGATTTAACTTAGTTAATTAAACAGTGTCCATAAATTCTTATAAACTTTTTAATAATTGAGTTTAATTTTTATGGGAAAAAAATGGTTATATAAACACATGATTTTTGTTACGTGTACAAAAATAAAGCAGCCGCCTTAGTACTTTGTAGTTACGTAATTGTCAGTGCAACTGCAGACTGCAGGCAGGGAAATTTGTCGTTATTGTTTGGTCACTTTGGTGGACTTCAAAATCAAATAAAGCTCCCATAACCTAACCCTATCCCAGTGACACCTTCTTTTGTGGTCCATTTGGTAAAGATGAAAATAGAAGGAAAGAAAATATAGAGGAAAGAAAACATAAATAATGATGTCTTTTTCGTTATTTGATTGAAGATAAATTGGAACGAAAATATGAAAAATGATTGAATTTTAGAAACAAAATTTTAAAATTTTCTTTCCTTTCATTTTTTCTTCAATTTAAATTTCAAACTTTTCTTTCTTTCCTAATTTTTTTTCCCTTCTACCAAATGTAGGGTTGGAGTCTGGACTCTGGAGTTCACTTCAGAATATCTTGCTAGACTAAAAAAGCTTCTCGTCAAATTCAATTACCGATAAAGTCCAACATCATTATTTGATTTAGGTACTGTAATTCTATAAAAATAGACGGCTTCTAGGGTGGACCACTATCACAAGTGATCCACCAAACATCAATTTTAGGAGCCCTCAGATTAATGTAAGACTTACATTCTTATATTACACCCTCCACACCATAACATTATCTCTTTAGTCTCTCTCCCTCTCTGACAGTTCTTCCACCGTCATCGACGCCCGGTCACCACCCACCACCGCCACAAGCACCACCGTCATGCAACAACATGACCAACCCTCCTCCTTCCCTTTTCCCATTTCTAGTGATGGCAAAGCGGGCCGGGCCAGGCGGACCGGCCCGCCAGCCCGCTGTGACTTTGGCGGGGCGGGGTGGGGTTTTCAGCCCGTCGGCCCGCTTTGGCCCGCCCCGCCTGGCCTGCCAACCCGCCGGGCCACAGGCGGGGCGGGACGGGCCGGCCCGCCAGCCCGTCAGCCTTTTTTTTTTTTAATTAATATATATAAAATAATATAAGTTATTAGGGACTATTAATATTTTGTGATGTATTTTTAAAAGACTATTAGTTTGTGGTAAGCATTTTTAAGATGTTATTCATGATGATATTGAACTTGTGGTGTTAAAAGACTATTAGTTTGTGATTTATTGAAGAAAATGAAACAATATTGTAATTATTTTTAATTGTGTTCACACTTCACAGTAACAAAAATACTCTCTATTGTCCTCTTATGATACAAGTGATACAAGATCATTTTATTTATATCTTATTTACAATAATTTAAAAAAAAAAAAAAACTGGCGGGCCAGCCCGCCAACCCGCCAACCCGCTCTAAGGTGGGGCGGGCCAGGATCAGCAGCCCGTCGCAGCTAGGGGGGCCAGCCCGGCCTGGCCCATTTTCGGCGGGCCACAGGCGGGCCGGGCCAAAACGGGCCGGGCTGGCCCGTTTTGCCAACCTCCATTTCTTCCCCAAATTAAATTAATTAATTTAACTCAATTCAACTCAAGCAACGATGTTATTTTTGTGTGTTCTTTCTACTCAGATATACATCTGCTACTTCTTCTTCTTCTACCTTTCCAAATCTTGTTTTCGTGTATGATTTAGAATTCGCAAGATCAGATCTAGTATGAGAGAATCGCATATCAAAAATGGAGAAGTTGTGCACTCTCGTGGTCCACTTCGACAAGGGCACGCCGGCGTTGCCCAACGAGATCAAGGAGGCGTTTGAAGGAAACGACGTCGTTGCAAAGATCGACGCGCGTGCAGAAGAAGACCATCATGCTCCTCCTCAAATGCGAGATCATTTCGTAGCTGTTCATCACCAACATCTTTATTTATTTTTTTAATGCGTGTGTGAGCAAATATAAGTTATGGTGCGTGATATGGGGAAGAAAGAGGAAAGGGGAAAGAAGGAGGAGGGCTGGTCGCAGTGGTGGGTGGTGATCGGCCGCCGGTGACAGTGGAGGAACTGCTAGAGAGGAAGGAAGAATAAAGAGATAATGTTATGATAAGGAGGGTGCATTATAAAGATGTGGACCTTAGATTAATCTAAGGGTTCTTAAAACTAGTGTTTGGTGGACCACTTGTGATAGTGGTCCACCCTAGAAGCCATCATAAAAATAATTACTTGTCTTTGTTATTTTTTGGAGACTTTTTATAAAAAAAAATTATACTTATATATTTTACATTTCAAAAATAGCTCAAAAAACGTATTTGTATTGAAAAGTAGTGAGTGATTTATATATTCATGTTATACATGTTTAAAATTAAAAGCTTTTGAAAATATTATAAAAAATTGAATTTAAAACTTTAGGTATAAAATAATTATTTAAAGGTTTAAATATGTTTTTAGTCCTTGCAATTTAGCGCATTTTTGTTTTTCATCCTTGCAATTTTTTTTTTTTGTTTTAGTCCCTGCAAATTATATTTGTTTTGTTTTTCGTCCTTAAAGTGATTTAGATCAATGTTATCAAACTCGGACCGGTCATTAACTCGGTCGGGGTACTGGATCACTGGGTCAGGGGTTGACCCAGTGAGTCACTGGTTGACTCGCTTGAACCGATGTAAATAAAATAAAATAAAAATATATAATATATATTATATTTTGCATGTAATTTCTCAATTTGCAAGATAGCCTAGTGATAAGTTCCTTTGTTAAAGCCTCCAAAGTCACTGCCTTCAATTTCCATTAAGATCACTTTCATTATATTTTAGTTAAAATTGCCTTTTGACACATGAACCAACCTACCCTCTACACACTACAAAAGCTTACTACTGACACCTAATAAAGATAAGGCTTAATTGAAGATTTTACCATCCAACTTTTATTATTTTGCGAATTTTACTACCCAAGATTTTTTTTTGTGAATTTTACCATCCAACTTTCATCATTTTGCGAATTTTACCATCCAGTATTTTTTTTGCGAATTTTATCACCTAACTTTCATCATTTTGCAAATTTTGCCACCTAAATTTTCAATTTTTGTGCATTTTATCATCACATTCGTAACAAAATGATGTCATTTTGTGATTTTTTAACTTTTTTTTATGACACATCAACAGTGGTAAAATGCGCAAAATTGAAAACTTTGGTGGTAAAATTTGCAAAAATAAAACTTGGGTAGTAAAATTCGTAAAATGGTAAAAGTTTGATGGTAAAATTGACAATTAAGCCTAAAGAAAATGAAAACAAAAGCTGTTGACACCTAATAAAGAAAAGTTAAAGCATTTGAGTCTTGGGCCGTGAGCTTTTCCAGTGCAAGTGGCGCAAAATCAAATCCGTTTCCAACATTGTTTCACCGAATCCAAGTGTTGTCCGAGTTTCACCGGTTAAACCCGGTTTGAGACCGAGTTAATGACGTCATATCTGGGCCAAATATATTTATGATCTGATTAGTAACTCGACCAAGCCACATGCCCAGTTTCCGATTCAACCGGTTCAACTGGCCGGGGCGAGCTGGGTATGATAACACTAGTTTAGATAGCGCTTTTTTTCATTGTTCAAAGCATTTTTTTACTGTTCAAAGCGTTATCTAAACCACTTTAAGGAAGAAAAACAAAACAAATATAATTTGTAATGACTAAAACAAAAACAAAAAATTTGCACGGACGAAAAACAAAAAAGTAATAAATTGCAAGGACTAAAAAAATATTTAAGCCTTATTTAAAAGAACTAATTTACCAAATTACGAATTTTTAATTTATATAAATTTGCTTTTCTTAATAAATATTTATGATTATAAATAAAATGCAAGACATTTTTATACTACAATTAAAATAGTGTTTATTCCTTGCAATGATTTTTTTCTTTTACTTAAATAGTTTATAATGTGAAGATTTATATATAATTTTTTTAATTTCAATGTTTTTATATTTTTAACATTTTTTTTTTCAAAATTCAGTCAAAATTCAAAACAACCAAAAAACCTAAATAAAATCAATAAATGTTTTTTTTACATAAAAATCAATAAAATGGTAGAAATATTTACGGGTTAATTTGGTTGATACTTATGATGAAATTAAATTCAAACCAATCATATTTAATTGAGTTAGTTTGATTCATTTTTTTTTTCAATTGACCCTAACCAACTTGTGACTGAAACAAATCAATATGATTAAGATCAAATTGATTTGTTATGGTTATGATAAAAAAAAAAAATTATTATATATTTTTTAAGTTTTTATCTCTAGTTATTGTAAAAAAAAAAACTTTAATTTTATTCAAGTCATCACCTTTTTTTGATATAGAACTATAGTTATCACTTTACATGTATCGTTATATATTTTTTTTTTACCAAAAATATGATAAAATTTTTTCCCAGAATTGCATAATAAACACAACCAAAATAAGTCACCTAGTAACACTTGATAAGATCTTAAGAATATCAAAATAAATAAATAAATAAATAAGACAGAAAAGATAAAGTAAAAAAAAAATTACGTACTAAAGTCTATAATGTATTATATCTAAAATTTAAAAATAGTTAATTAAGTCATCGTGTTGAAAAAAGATAATTTGAGGATCAAACTAATTATAATTGTTTGACTTGTGTTTATAGTGAAAAAAACAATTAATCAACTAAGTCAATCCAAATTTAATTGATTTATTTTAGATTATTGGATTCATCATGTTAATCTAATCCAATGAACAATCCTAATAAATAACAAAAGAAAGGAGTTTTTTTGTTGTTGTTGTTGTACAATGGTTAGGTTCAAATTTATGACCTATGCATACTATCTAATTTCCACTACTAGGTCAATTTTAGTGGTTTAAAAGAAAAGAGATTTCATTATTTTAAATAAAAATAATGTTGTTTAAAAAAATGTACTTTAAATTATAAAGTGTATTAATAACCATTTATTACAAAGAAAAGTTACTTGTAAGCCGGAATAGTTATAAAACATGGTCAATTTTATAGAGAAAAAAATATGAAAAAGATTCGTATGAACTACAGGGAAAAAAAATTGAAGACGTGAGAGAAGGCTCACACACCGAGTCATGTGGAATCCGTGAATGATCTAGGAAATTAAAGTGAAACCAAAATTGGCTAGGTGGTCTTCAATGACTGCTTCTCCAATTTACAGCAAACAGGTTTGATTGGCTGATGCGTCGAGAGAAAGAGAAGTTAAATATATAATGATTGCCAGTTAACTATATGCTTTGCATATTCTGTTTCCAGATTGTACCCAATTTGTCACACGCCTCTAGGATATCAGAAAAAGATAATCAAGCAAACGCGAAAAAGATCGAATTCCTGTAGTGTGGAAGACTCAGTGAACGGTACCAATAGCTTTGCCTTAACAATTCTTTCTTGAAAAAGATTGCCCATTACATGATATTTTTGTATTGACGTATTAGTCTTTATTAATTTGTGTTAGTGGGTTTGCTTTTTGAATGCATCTTATTCCCACTTTTCCCGTACAATGATTTATATTTATATACTTTTTTTATTTAAAAAAGACAATTTTAGTTATAAATTATAAAAGTACTCAGCTCAACAGAAGAAGCACAGTAACTTTTTTCTTATTCCAAACTGCACTTTAAGTGCATGTTTAGTTTTTTTTTTATAAGAATGATCTCTCTCTCATTTAAAATAGACCGGATATGTTTATAAGAAATTTAAATATCTAACGTGTAGAGGTTGATAGTTTTCATATTTTGAACAAAAGAAGTGTATCTTTATCAAATAATTTAATCTTGCAAAGTCCTTGTTTTACAAGTTAAAAAAAATTGAAATAAAACTCTAAAAATCTATAGCTTAAAACTTCTTTCTCAAAACTAAAGCAAACATATCTTTAATCTTTTAGTCCAAAGCAATTTGTAGAAATGACAATCTCTTATATATAAAATCATTAATTATTTTGATAAATAAAATACATTTAACATAGTACAAGAAACTTATCTTTTCAGAGACGTTATGAGCAACTTGAAGGTAATTACTATGGAGTATTTACTACTATGTTTTGTTTAAGAGCATTTATGCAACTCAGTCACGTCGTCCTCTTTATTCAAATGTGCTAAGTAGTCTAGTCAACCATCGCGCTTTGTTTGTATGGCTATAATCAATAGTCATCTCTGGTAACAGTTGGTAAATAGACTAACAACCAAGGACCAACTAATAGCATACTATTAAAACGCTGATTCCAAGTTTAGATTCTCATTTATTAATTGTAAATGTATTTTCCTCAGCAAAATTTCCTTCATTTTCTGCAAATTTCTAGTATTTTTTTAATGAAATTTTAAAGTGGAAGCCAACCGGTGCATTCTCTTTCTCTCGCGGTGACAGCGAAAGATCCCAAACCCACACCAAAACTTCTATATAAACCCAATTTCTCGCGCACACACTCTCTGTCCCGTGGCTTTATAGTAGTATAACACTGTTTCACTATTCGACGCTAAACCATGGAACCGACATTGCAGCAACCACCACCGCAACCGCCGCCGCGCACCGCCACCATCCTCGGAAAGTACCAGCTGACGCGCTTCCTCGGCCGTGGCAGCTTCGCGAAGGTTTACCAAGCGCGATCCCTCATCGACGGCGCCGCCGTCGCCGTGAAAGTCATCGACAAATCGAAAACCGTGGACGCCGGCATGGAGCCCCGCATAATCCGCGAGATCGACGCCATGCGCCGCCTCCACCACCACCCTAACATCCTCAAAATCCACGAGGTGCTGGCCACGAAGACCAAGATCCACCTGATTGTGGAGCTCGCCGGCGGCGGCGAGCTCTTCGCCAAAATCTCCCGCCGAGGAAAGTTACCGGAGTCCACGGCGCGCCGCTACTTCCAGCAACTCGTCTCGGCGCTCCGGTTCTGCCACCGCAACGGCGTGGCGCACCGCGACTTGAAGCCGCAGAACCTCCTCCTCGACGGCGACGGCAACCTCAAGGTCTCCGACTTCGGGCTCTCCGCGCTGCCGGAGCAGCTCAAGAACGGCCTCCTCCACACCGCGTGCGGCACGCCGGCGTACACCGCGCCGGAGATCCTCCGCCGGAGCGGCGGCTACGACGGGTCCAAGGCCGACGCGTGGTCCTGCGGCCTCATCCTCTTCGTCTTCCTCGCCGGATACCTCCCGTTCGACGACACCAACATTCCAGCCATGTGCAAGAAGATTTCCCGGCGAGATTACCAGTTCCCGGAGTGGATTTCAAAACCGGCCCGTTTTGTTATCCACAAATTACTGGACCCGAACCCGGAAACCCGAATGGGCCTGGAGGCCCTGTTCGGAAACGCGTGGTTTAAGAAATCATTAAAACCGGAAACGGCGGAAGAAAATGCGTTCGGGTTGGGGTTGGGGTGGGATAATGTTTTTGGGAAGAGTAGTTATTATTACGAAGGGAGTAAGAGTTCGGGTGTGACCG
Source organism: Pueraria montana var. lobata (assembly GCA_026413185.1). NCBI lineage: Eukaryota > Viridiplantae > Streptophyta > Magnoliopsida > Fabales > Fabaceae > Pueraria > Pueraria montana. The sequence goes on from CM048647.1 coordinate 73,792,295, forward strand.
CGTTTGATATAATATCGATGTCTTCGGGTTTGGATTTAACGAGGTTGTTCGAAACGACGTCGGATTTGGGGAGTAGGAGGGAGAAGAGGTTCACTTCAAGTGCGAAGGTGGAAGTGGTGGAAGAGAAGGTTAAGGAAGTGGGTGGGGTATTGGGGTTTAGGGTTGAGGTTGGGAAGAGTAACGGTGCAATTGCGTTTGTGAAAGGGAAAGTGGCTTTGGTGTTTGAGGTGCTTGAGATTGTGCCCGATGAACTTCTTCTGGTGGCTGTTAAGGTGGTGGAGGGTGTGTTGGAGTTTGAGGAACATCATTGGGGGGATTGGAAAGATGCGTTGCAGGATCTCGTGCTCTCTTGGCACAACGAAGAATCTTCATGAGTTAATGTTGTATCATGATCAATGATATATATGTACAGTTGTGTAGTCACTACTACTCAGTGGTGTTTTGTTAGTTCGTTCTTCTCAAGTGAAGGATCTACACGAGGTTTGTTTGATGTTGAAGGAGTAATTGCAGAACATGACATGTACACACTCTCATCGTCCTGATGAGAAGAAACAAACAAGGTTGATGCTTGTTTTGTGAAAGCCGTACTCTTGATTTGATTTGATTTTGATTTTGATTTTGTGTTGTAGCTTAGTTATTATACTGTTATACGTGTATTAATTTAGGGTAAAATATGTTTTTATTTTATTTATTTTTAGAAAAATTTGGTTTTAATTTTTGTACTTTTGAATCAATCATTTTAGTTTATGTATTTTTAAAAAAAATTGGTTTTAGTTCCTCTCCTCTAATGGTATTAATACTGTTAACGAAAATACAATTTTCGGTGATTATAAGTTGCCACAAAATACATATTCTTTATGTATTTAAACTCAATATCATTGACGGCTAAAAATCGTCACAGATTATTAAAAAAAAAAAGACTCAAACTCAACCAGAAACTCGTCTCTTCCATTACCGATGACACATTATGTGTCTATTTTTTTAAATAATCTATGACGATTTTTAGCCATCAATGATGTTGAGTTTAAATACATGAGGAATGTGTATTTTGTGGCAATTTATAATAATTAGAAATTGTATTTTCGTTAACAGTATTAATACTATTAGAGTGTATTTTCGTTAACAGTATTAATATCATTAGAGGAGAGGGACTAAAACTAAATTTTTCTGAAAATACAGGAACCAAAATAATTAATTCAAAAATACAGAAACTAAAACCAAACTTGTCTGAAAGTACAAAGATAAAAAATATATTTTACCCATTAATTTATGATGGTTTGAAAAAGAAAAGTTGCTGTTGTGTTTTCGTTGTTATTGATTAATTCATGGTCATTTTACTAGATCCCACTCCTACGTACTGTACACACTTTCCTAGTACCTACTATATACGAAAATTACTGATCAGCTTTATTTTGTCAGTACCTGTATGATGAATGCTTATGCATGCACAAATGAATCATTTCATACCAATAAATATCTATTGGTTGATGAATTTTACATGTTTATTACAAAAATGAAGTATAAATATAATTAATAAATATTTAACAATTTATTAAAGTTAATGTTTTTTAAAAGGTTTAATACTCGTTTAGTCTCTATACACAATTTACATTTCAATCCTTTTAATCAGAAATTACTCATTTTAGTTCTTACAAATACACAATTTAATCTGTTTTAGTTTATGCAGTCTAAAATTGTAAGGATTAAAATAAGAGAAAAATGGTGATGCACTGTTTACACTGTCATCCAATCACAAATCATCATTTATGATAAGTTTGTTGATTTTTATAAAATTATTTTAAAAGTCATGCAAATACTAATTTGTAATTTGATGACAGTGTAAAATTATTTTATACCGTCAGTATATCACCATTAAATTCTTAAAATAAATTAAAAACATATATGTATAAGAATTAAAATGAGTTAAAAAGTATAAATATAGAGATAAAAAATTATGCAGGTATAGAAATCAATCGAGTAATTAAACATTTTTAGAATATATACTGTTGTTCTAGCAAGCAACTCACATGCATGCAATAATAATACAGACAAATAAAATTTTTAAAGAATGAACAAGTTCTCTAAATATTGGAGAAAGAAAAAATAAGAGTGGATCCTAAAACTATAGAATCTAAGTTTTACAACATAAATAAGAGTTATGCATATAAAAATATTTTTTTTTTCATGACAGTGCATGCATATCAATTTTCGTCTACAGAAATAGAGTTTGTATAGATATTCATTGGACACCTGACTTTATTTCAGTAACTGGTTAATTTAAGAAAAAATTCTTGATCTGTGGGCACCGTCGAGTTTTCTTACAGGAAAGAGACATATGCCTTCAATCTAAGAGCGTTATTGGGACCTGCAAAGTGGCGAGGTCCTAAAGGGCAAGTCTTGCAACTTTCAACGGCTAGGCATGCATGGTGAGTATATAATATTTCTTAATCAAATTACTGTTCATAATAATATAATATTTGAAAGTAATTATCATCATGATCTCTCTCCTGGATGCAATAAAACAACAACCTCAAGAACTGCAGTTGTGGGGTGGAGACTTGTTGAGAAAGATGCATGTACCCCACTGAATCAATTATATAGAATATAGCAAGCCAATACTGTTTATTCAAGCAACTCATGATAACCAACCTGAATGGTGGAACCACCAAGTTGTAATTAAGTACATTTTTGTATGTGTAAATCATACTTGTATCACGACATTACTGCATGTGAAGATGTGAAGAGCTAGCCCTCTAAATAATGTTACTTTCTCTCGAATTAATGTTTTTCTTTTAAATTGTAAAGGCAAGTTTTTTTTTTTTTTTTTTTTACAACTAGTGACCTTTTTATTTTCTATTTATTGAAAAAGAGATGTTTAAAAAAATAAAGAAAGAATTAATTTTAGATTAGAAAATCAAGTTGAGACAAAAAAGAAAATTTCAATAAGAAAATAAAATTTTAGAAGTAATTAAAGTTGAGATTTAAAATTTTAAAATCTTAACATAAAAAAGAAAATTCAATATAAAAATACTAAAGTAAAAATAATGAAAATAATTAATTATTTAATTTTAACAAATATAAAAATAAGAGCTATACTATCGAAATCATGTGATATAAGGGATAAAAAGAAAGAATAAAAAGTAACATGTCCATATTTAAAAATATAGACCCAATTTTATAATTTATAATATATAAATAAATTGATAAAAAAAAAGAAGAACATATTATTATAGACTCGTAAGGGCATCAAACGTTTTTTTAAAAAAATAATGTACGAAGATCCTCGAATTTATAAAAGTATTGAAAATGATATATCTATATAAAGAAATACGAATGGGCCTTTGGTCCTCCTTTTAACAAAAAATAAAATAAAATGAAACGATGTGATCGAACAAATAAAATATCATAACTTCTAATTTTTCCCGTAAATTTAAAAGAAAAATATTTCATAGACAACCAATGTGCTATGTAACACCTAGAGAGAAATAAAAATGAGATAAAAATATAGGTATAATAAGATTTATATGTGATAGAAAGAAAGAGATAGAAAAAAATAAAAGGTGTTGATGAGGTGTTTAAAATAAAGAGTGGTATCTATATCATTACTCAATTTAAAATATGTTTGTTCATAAGTTGAGCATATTAAAAATTTGTGTGAGGTGATGATTGATATCTTTTTTTTTTTTTTTTTGAAGGAACGATTGAAGGCGAATTAGATACGAAAGATAATAACCCATGCCACATTCATGCACAATTTACAATTTTACACACTTATGCATAGATTGAGCACTTGTGAAAGTGAATTGATGTGAAAGAGTTTTAATCAGTCAATGATAATGGAGTACTCCGGAAGTTGGTATTTTTAGTAGATCTTTTGGGCTTTCATGTGGATAAACTATGTTTTAGCAATAAAAATCAATATGGGGGTCACATTTTTCGTTCGGTGTAGTTTCTAAATGCTTTGAACCTACGCTCATGGAAAGGCACAGTTTAATTACTTCGGTGCCAACATTGAACAGAGAAGAAATCATCTTGGAATGCTTCGCCGAAAACGACCAAATGAGGATATTCCTCCTTCAAGATAGGCACAAGATTGGAGATTAAGAGATAAAAAGAAGAATGTGTCTGTTTGTGTTAGTGATTTCAAGAACACCATTAAAATATTTGCGACTAGCCAACTAATCCAAAATTTCTATTACTTAGGTCAAACCCTTTCTTGGTAATTAGATGTTAAGTTCCCTTTTTTCCCCCCATTATATTCCTTCTCTTAGACGATAATTATGGCTTTAATTCAAAATGGACGGATCTTAACATTGAAGATTTGATAACACCCTTTCCTATTATTATATTTATATAGATAGTTGCTGGATAAAACCAAACATTTTTTTGGTACGAATTCATTCCTCACGAATTTACGTGGATGTAATTCAGTGGACGAATAATATATTTAAAAAATTAAAGAAAAAATATAATTAGACAGAAATCATGCCACCTAATTCTTTGTATTCAAGTTTTATTAAAACTTTGTCGTACTCAGTAGCTTATTTCCATTGTATATTTACTCATACAACAATTGTTTGTAGCAATTTTTATTTTCTTGGCTTAAATATGTTGTTAGACTATGTAATTATAAGTTTTTTTTTTTTTTTGCCTTTTATTCTCTCTGTAATTTTTTTAAATGATCTTTGTAATTTTTTTTTCTTTTGTCCTTGTTATTCTGTTTTAGTTCTTATAATATATTTAATTTTTCATTTTAGACTCTATAATATTTGGTTTATTTTAAATTAGACTTTGTGGAAAAAAATTGATAAAAACTAAAAATAAATTATTTACATATTACAAAGACAGGACAAAAACAAAAATAAAAAAGATATATTACATAATTACAAGGACTAAGACAAAATAATAAAGACTAAATTTTAAAAAAATAATGATTTTTTAAATCTCCATTTTTCAAACACCTAATTAATAATCATCTTGTTTTTCATATCACATCATATCATCTATCATACTTATATTTTTTTTCTTTTTTTTTCCTCTCTCACTAGTGTTAATTAGCATTTTTGGTGGCTATATATCATTTTTGTAAAAAAAAAAAGGACATATTTCAAGGACCATTTAAAAAAATGCAGGGACTTTTCACAAATGATAAATGGTAGTAACTTATTTTCTAACACATTCTTTTAAATATATTTTCATAATTATTTTAAATTTATTACAAATCACAATTAAGTTAATGAACCTCCACCCACGATTTTACATTTTCTTGTAAATTTTAACTAATAATACAAAGTATATATGTTAGGTAGGGTTATTTATATGATCAAATTAACTTGATGAATCTAACAATCCAACCCTAATTAATTAAATAGGTTCAGTTAATTGGTTACTTTTATTTCAAATTCAAACCAAACTATTTACTACCTCCGATTTTATTATAAGATCTAAATTAAAGTGTAGCTTGATCTTTTTTATAAGGTTCAATATAAAATGTCTCATGTAATAATTATTTTTTTTTTACAAAAATATCCTTAATTTAAGTCAGTTGAAAATTACATAACAGTTAGAGAAAAATAATCCATTGATGTTCGTTAGTTTTATTCAAGGGATAGTTTTAAAAAAAATACTAATTCAAGACAAATTTAATAATTTCAACTAAATTAATCAATTTTCTTAATCTTGGTGAATTAGTTAATTGGACCTTATAATAAGGATTGGAAGTAGTATAATTGATTTGGTTGTAGGATTTCTCTTTTTCAACTCAAACCAACCCAATCAATCAATGAATTAACTTTTAGATTAATGTATTTTAGACTTTATAACTTAATTTTTCTTCTATTTTTTCTTTTTCATTCATTTTGATTTTCTTTTTTAGTGTTATCAAGCATTTTAATTTAGTCATGTTTATTATATGAATTTTTTATTTTAATTAGAGTAAACAAATCCATGATATATGTAGGGGTGAGCAGTTTTAAAAGAGAGAGGGTAGGGGAAAGGGTGAGGTAGTATGGTTTTTTTTAAAAATTAAAAGTTTCAAGCCATCTCAGTAGGTGGCCTACCTAAGATAAGGGAAGACCCCGATAAAAAGGATATGAACTTAGCTTTTGTTGAGGGGTGGGTGTTGGAAAATAACACATCCAATAATAGGAAAGATCCATCATTTGATTTTATTTACTCACCCAACCCATGAATTTGGGCTCATGAAGTTAGCGGGCTTATGCGTGTTGGCGTTTTGGGCTACACAAGCAAAATTGGGCTAGTGCGTCAAAGGTTATGAGCTGGCCTGGAATAAGGAGTAGAGGGGGTGTAAATTCGTAGCCCAATTGGAGAGGAAAATTCAAACCAATGTATTGGAACTACCATCATGGCCCATTGCCAGGGGACGCATGAAAAGGGCTGGGCAAAGGAAAAAAATTAAACAGTAAATTGAAATTTCTATTATATTATTAAAGTGTTTAACTTACGAGAACACTCCATGAAATTTCTATTATATTATTAAAGTATTGAAATATGAAATATATTTTATTATTATTCTTTTATATGTAACATTATTTTGTCTTCTTTTCCATTTTTTCTCAACAGTAAATTGCAAACAAATATCATGTTTGGCTATTTCCGCTATGTTGAAAATTACAAATCACATTGCTGAATAAAAGCTGCAATTACAATATGAAACAAAACATCAACTTTTGTCCTATACTTTTAACTTTTCTATAGTCACCAACTCAATAATTGAACTTTAGAACAACTGGTCAGACATCACAGGCTCACAAGGGGCACAAAATTCCATTGTATGGTAGGTACCGTACTCACATGTTTGGGATAGTGTTCGATACATACGTCAATTCAGAGAATTATTCGATGCGAGGACCTAAATGGAACAGCTTCACTGTTGATACAATTTTTCACGTCCAAAACGTGTTATCAGATGGATTTTGAAAATAAGAGGAGATACATGCATTTTCTAAAATCACGATGAAATATTACTTAATCTTATTTTAAATAATTTTTTATATATTTGATTCTATGTTGAAAAATTGATTATGAATCTATAATTAATTTTGAGTTGAAACAACTTCAAATAACTTTTTTATTAGATAAAAAATTTATACTGAATTTTACTGTTAACTTGTTTTTATAAAAAAAAAAATCCAAACATTAATCACATGACATCAAAATCAATTTTATTAAAAATCATTTTATTATGTACATGGAAATACTATCACTATCCTTCAAAAAAAAAAAAAAAAAACTATTACTACATGCTTCATGAATGTTTTGGTTTAACGTTGAATTCTCCAAAATTACATTGAAATACTAGTTAACTTGATTTTAATTAAATTTTTACATGTTTGATTCTATATGTGGAAGAAATATTTTAGATCCAAATTTGATTATGAGTTGAAATAACTTTAAGTAGTTATTGAACAAATTTTTTTATATTAAATTATACTACTAACTTATTTTTATAATAAGAAGTCCAAACATAAATTACATTACTTTAAAATTAATTTTAATAAAAATCAATTGTACAAAATCAATTTAATTTTTGCAAGGCTCGTCCAAACACACGTCATATATTAATATTAAAGAGAATTAGAGAAGTACTAGCAATGCATACATTCTTGCAAAATCATAGATAAATTTCATTGAATAAGGAATGAGACTTACATAATTTTGAGTTTAATAAATTTTAATCAATAGTGTGTTAAAAAACATGTTAGATAATATTGTCAACACTTCTCATATATTAAATGCCACTGTTGCTTACTATCAATGTGTATATCAACTGGTGAAAGGGTATTTCAATTTAATTAAGTTTTATAAAAAATTTAAAGGAAAAGCTTTACTTTGTCTATTATAATAATCTACTTAAATAAGGTTTTGATTTCTATAAAATAAGGTCTTTTTTTTATATGTGATAAGGTAATGAGCTGTCAACGTCTCTATTATTTAACAACATGAACTAAAATAATTTTTTTTTTTTACAGAAACTAACAAAAAAAACCTTTTTTGTTTAAAAGTTTTTTTAGTCCTTTAAAGTTTTTTTTTAGTTTTTGTAAAATTAAAAAAAAAAATGGATCCAACACAATTTTTTAAAAAACTTTATTATAAAATCAAGTTAGGAGTAAAACTTAATACAAAATTTTGTATCCAACGCAAAAGCTACTCAAAATTGTTTCAATGCAGAATCAATTTTGGACTCATAATTAATTCTAAACTCTTTTTTAATATGAAAATTTATCCAAAATCAATTATAGACTCAAAATCAATCATCCAACATCGAATGTGAAACCAATCAATATGAAAAACAAAGTTGAAAGTAAGAATGTTTAAAAAAGTAAATAATTGAAAAAAATAAAAGTTTAAAAAATATAAAATTGTAATAAACTATTATTTTAAAAAGTATAAAGTTTGAAATCTATAGAAGTTTTAAAAATGAAGATGGTAGGTAGGGTCCAGCACAACCAAGTGAGACAGCTATTGAAGGCTTATAATGTTAGGTGTAACGAATGTAATGTAATGGCACAGGCCACGTGCGGATTCACCTCATAAATCATAACACGGAGATTCGGAGAAACTCTCCAACAACTATTTTTCTCCTAATCCAAATTATTTATTTTTTTCGTTTAAATATATTCTCAATTTTTATAACTATAATTACACTTAATTTACATTACAAGTGTATTCTATAGAAACAATTTGTCGAAGAATACTCTCATAAAAGATATTGTATTCACTATCCAGATTGAATCGTCACGGAACTGTGGTCCACCAAGGATTCAGCATACACCTCCATTATTAAGTAAAGTATGTCCAAAGCGAGAAAGGGATTGTTCACGTTTCCAGTCACAGCTTTTTGTTGTTTTGTGACATGAAGCTTTTCAATTCGTTCAATTGAACGATGTTTTAATTTTGGACTACGTTATTTTACCTCGTGTCACGGCCACTCCACATTCATTAATGAACACTCTGTCTTTTCTTCTTGGGTAATTATTATCATCATCACTCACTTTCTCTATCTGAGTTATTTTATCTCTTTTTTCGTCTCATATTATTATTATTATTTGTTACATTATTTATTACATTTTTCACTTTCTCAGTTCGTTTACTTTTATTCTTGGCGTCTCTTTGTTTTTTGTTTTGTCAGGCAATTCTGATCTGTCCCACTGGATTAAGGAACTATGCTTCTCCTTCACTCGCAGAGCTGTCAGCCATGGATTTTATCTCCAACCCCCACCCACCTCTCATCAATCACCAACAATTCCAGGCACTCTCTTATGTTCTCTCTCTCTACACACACATAGAATTGTAGAATTAGGGAACAATTTATGTTACTTATGATAGTTCCATGATATCTTCAATGAATTTGCATGTCTTCAAGGTGGAAAACCTTTGAAGTGGTTAAATAAGTTTTAGATGAAAAATTCTCTGTTTAATTGCTAGTGATACTTCACAGGAGGTATATGCCCTGCCACTTCAGGTGGATCAAATCTCCAGCATTACACGTACGTGGTCTTAGAGTGCATGGTGAAGGTGAGCCACATGAGTCAAGAGAAAACAATAATGGACTTTATCCGTTCAGTTTTTATCAACTGAAATAATGCTGTTTTATTTGAGTGTGCAAGATCTTAAACTTGTCATTGTCAAGTTTCTGTAGGTTAAGATGTTCTTGACTTGTTGTTTTATCATAAAACTGAGTACAGATTTATGCACCTACTTAATATGTCATTTGTGACATCATTGTCAAATGATAATCCAAATTTCACTCGACCAAATTTTTTTATTCAATTTTGTGTAGCTAAAATGGCCTAATCCAATTTTTTTCCCAAATCATTTCTCCCACTTTACGAGTTACTGCTTTGTCTCAAGCTTGTACGCTTGGAGTTTATCTATGATTTTGGAGTTTTAATGACTTGGTTTGTTGTTCACTGCTCTTATGTTACTGATCTACCCATTTCCAAATCTGATTACAGTTTTGACATTTCTTTTGTGTCCTCAATCCATTAGTATTTCTTATAATTGGCCAATGAGATGCTTTACTTCACTTTCTCTATCCCTGTTCAACCTTTGGGATCATCATTTAGCACTATAATTGGCCGCTATGTATAATTTTCTTCTCTTGGTCTTCTCTTCTTTTTCAACAAATATTTATACACAACATCAAGTTATTTGGATTTTTTTCTTTGACCAACTGATAATTGTGATATTCATAATTTCATATTTCATTAAGGAGGATGACTTCAACTTTCAAGTGTTTGCAAACATTTCAGATTAATAAGACCATTACTTGTCATTATGTGAAGTAGATAATATGCATATAACACACCAAGAAACCTAAGCAAGTGTGAAAAGATTAGTGATTCACACTGTCAAAATCATAAAACTTCATTTCCAGCATATCTTGGGTTTTATTTATTTATTTGTTTTTGGTGTGTGTGTGGATATCCTAGTGCCTTCATGAGTGGATTTGTCTTTTGCAAGATGGTTATAGATTGATATCTGTCTCCTTTTTTTGTGTTCAAGGTGTTTTTTCTGGAATGTTTCTTTCCACGAGCTTATACATTGTCTTAGTGGAGGTTTTTGATCTCTAATCAACTTTGGTTATTCTTTAATCCTTCTTTTCTTTTGGGAGAACTTAATTATGTTTTTTCAGCTCTTAAATATCTGCTTTTTTGTTGTCCATCTTTCTGTTTCCTGTGATATATTTTCTTCCTTGTTTGATTTGAAATAATTTCTATGGATTAATTTTGTTGGCTGTTCTTACCTAAAACTAAAGTCTAAAGGCGAATTGATGAAATCCCTGTAGGGAGATGGGAGGTTGATTGTCACAGGTCAGAAGTTAAGTCAAATTCCAACACTTACAAACATGTACCAGAAAATATGGGCACCGAGTTTGTTTGGATGAAGAAAAATAATAATAGTTCTCAGGTGAGAAATGTATGATAAAACTTGGAAAATGGTTTAAATTTGTTATAGTAATTGTGTTATTTTGTTATGATTAAGTGCACATTGTTCCTTCCCTTCATGCTGGTATTTATACTTTTTGTAATTTTTTTTTTCAAACTTGCAGTTCAAAGTTGTATTTGTTGATGAATGTTATGCGTTGAAGTGTTAATATTACTGCATTTTCCCCCTTATGCCTTATTTTGAATCATGTTGTGCATGAGAACAACTATATTATCCTGTCAACAATGCCTGATAATGTAGGAAGTAAAATGAATGATAGTGATATTGGCTAAAAGAAACTCCTCGTAGGATTGTTTGTTAAATATATTCCATGATTCATTGTTTCTTTAATGCAAGTAAGGATTTTTGGAAATGGTGTTACAATTATCAATCTCATCACATAATAAGCCCAGTATATCCAATGGGGAAAATGCCAACTATAATTTGTTGGCATTGTGTATTGATAAACGTTGATGCTGAGAATTATAAGGTGATAAGAAATAAGTTTATTGCATGCAGCGACTTGGAACTTGTGGTGGTAAAAAAGAATGGTTTAATGATTGCTTTGGTGATAATGTATTTAGATAATGGACACTTGGAAAAAAAATCAAATGTTATTTAAGAGTTAGAACCAGAGTTTACATGCAAAGTTTGATGAAATATATAAGGGTAAACTGTAATATTGGAATTGCGAGATGGAAATAAAAACACTCTTGGGCCCTCTTACAGCTTAGGTTTTAGCTTTTAAATTGATTCTTGTTATGGTTTCTTTCATGAACCAACTCTCCCAAAAGCTTAAGCTACATGAATGGTTTTATATCTATCACACCCCTCATGCAAGAGTAAGTTATGGAAGGTTTGTAAAGCTGACTTAAGTACAAATTTGAAGGCAACATTGTTGATATATAAGTTGATTATGCTCTTTGAACATATTATGATAATGGTTCTTCTATATTATCAATTGGCTCTTTCAACTATTATAGAAAAGTGAATAAATATGTTAGTCAATTGATATAAACTTTTCCTTGCAGCTATGTTTTCTTCAGATTATTTGTCCATGTTAATATCATGGTTGTATTATGCTCAAATATGTTGGATAAATTGATCTATTATTAGGATTTGGCTTTCTAAACTTTGTAGTACTTAGTGCTAACTAAATCTCTCAAAACACAATATGTGTTGCAGGGTTCACAGGCTAGTAGCATGATACAATTTATGTCATTGTACATCATACTGAGATTGACCCATAAGCAGTTGTATGATCTGATGATAAAAGTTGGCCAAGCACTACTTCCATATGTGATTCAGACTCATATTGCAACAAGCTTGCCTCTTGCTTGTGTTTCTAACGCTTTGAATAAACCTAAGCCTCTTAATTTAGATGTGTCCTTGCCTTCTTTTCATGATATTAGATGGAGCTTAGCAAGGTTGTTATACTTATTTAACATCCAGCTTGAAAGAAATGTTGCCACGTAAGTTAATCACTTCATCATTTATTTGGCTGAGAATTTTTCTATATACTGGTTATTTAATATATTTTAAGCTTCTCTCTTGACTAAAGCCTTTAAGTAGCATGTTTATATCCTTTTGGTGTGTTTATCTTGGTATATGATGATTATATTTATATCAGTTTAGCAGCATTAATATGTTATGACATGGGTATAAGTCAAATAATATGCTATATATGTCATCTTGCAAATGATTTCATTAGTACACATTTTTAGTGCATTGTCAAGGTAAAATGATTTCATCTTGCAAAGGCTGCCATTTTATCATTAGTTTTGGTGTATAATGTTCACGAATTTACTGTAAACAGAAACCAACTTTCTTTGGGAAAGAATGGCAGCTTTTGGGATTCAAGGTCATTTATTCTTGCATTATTTGTTATATTGGTGGATTTGAAATAGATAGTTTGTTTTATATCATAAGACATGAGTTTGCTTGCGGCTTTTGGAAAAACTATTGTGAGCTTTCGGGGGGAAAAAACTGGGCGATTCTCTGGAAACATGACTCTTTTATGGGGATTTAGTGCATATGGTTAGAGATAGAGAGGAACACAAAAATGTTTAAGGAACAATACATTCTTCAAGCATTGGGTAGGAAAGTTTGAATTGCTTCCTTAGGTGCTATGCTTCTAGAACACTTGCATTACTCTATTGCAGCTATTCCAAAGGACTAAGGAGCTCACTTATTTGTGGCCAAGAAGGCTAACTGAGAATTTTTCTGAACACTTAGTTAAGAATATGTAAATCCAGTGTCTATATTCTATGAATGGAGCCAGTGGGTCTTGTTTATGTTACAATTTACAAACTATTTCCTGGTTTTAAAAAAACTGATGATATATACATGCTTGTTGTCTGAAACAATCATATGGACACTTTCAGGTTCTTTGTGGTGCTCCTTATAGCATGCTTCTCATTTGTTGTCGTTGGTGGTCTCCTGTTCTTTAAGTTCAGGTAATCATAGATAAATTACTGATTTAAGATTGTTATGAGTTCATTTTTATGGCTCTCCTTTGCTACCAACCTAGTTAGATCATGGAAGCTTAAATTATGGTGAACTATTACTTGACGTCAATGCTGTTTTGCTTATCTATATTTGTTAATCCAGGGGTAATAAAAATTCTCTGGAAGATTGTCTCTGGGAAGCCTGGGCATGTCTTTGTTCATCGTCTACTCATTTAAAAGTATGTTGGTCTTATTGTGGACTTCATAATCTGTTTTTTAATTCACTCCTTTCACATTGTTTATAAGCATTTTCTGTGTAACCAAATAACATACTTTTTTGTTCATCTGCAGCAATCAACACGTGTTGAGCGTGTTATTGGCTTTCTTCTTGCAATATGGGGTATATTGTTTTACTCTCGACTTCTAAGTACGATGACTGAACAATTTAGGGTAAAATCTGAAGCATTAAGCATTCATTAAGAAATATTTTCTGTGTGCGCCATTAATTTTTATTCTTCACAACAGAGTAATATGCAAAAGCTCAGGGAGGGGGCCCAAATGCAAGTTCTGGAGACTGATCATATCATTATCTGTGGGACGAATAGTCATCTTCCCTTCATATTAAAGCAGTTAAATAAGTATCATGAATTTGCTGTCCGCTTAGGCACAGCTACAGCTAGGTAAATGGTTCAGAGAAGGTAGTTGCCCATTGCCCTTATCTTGTGTTCTGATTGATGGCTTCTACAATATGCTTTTTCTTCTCTATGCAGGAGGCAGAGAATCCTTCTCATGTCTGATCTTCCAAGAAAACAGATTGATAGAATAGCTGACAATATTGCAAAAGATTTAAATCATATTGATGTCCTTACCAAGAGGTATCAATGCTGGGTAATTTCCTATTTTAATCATGGAAGCACCTTTTGTAGAATTACAATTTGTTTTTTTCTTAAGCCAGAGACTTTTCTGTACTACTTAATTGATTTTGGTAAAGGTTTCTTTTAGAGAATGTAAATAGAGTGGGATAGTGGGTGAAGAGATCACATTCACCAATTAAACTACAAATGAAGGATTGCTTATTTTCTAGCCTTACTGCCCATAAATATATATTGCTAAATAAGGATAAAATGCAAAACCATTGTCCTTTTTCATTTCATAGAGGTAACATCTTGCTGGATGTGTGTCTATTGTTTCTCTGTTTACTGTTGTCCTAATTTGTGTTTAATTTCACTTTAAGTCCCTCTTGTTTGCTTAAAGTTTATGAGAGCAATTTAGTTCCTTTAGCTTCAATTTTTAATAGAGAAATCAAGGTCATCAACACAATAAAGTTCAGCACTGCATTTCCACTGGCATTAACATTATTATATCTCAACAGTAAGGATAGTGAAGCACCCTAAAAAATGCAAGCATTCTGCTCCAATATATACATCAAAGAACTACAGAAACACTGCATCATCATGGAACTTTCCCTTTCTGGCCCTTCCAAGCCGTTCAAAGTTAATTAATAAGAATTAAGAACTGCATTAAACAATTCAAAGGACACTAAACAAACCCAACATTTAGAAAAGTTCTCAACTTTGTCCATATGTGGCCACAGAACTACTTAAAATTGTGAGTGTTAATTTCTGTAGTATGTAAAAGCAAAAGTAATGAATTGTTGTTGAGTTGGTTTAAAACTTATTTTCTTTCATGTCATTTATGTTAGACTCAAGAACACACAGAAATAATTAAATTTTACTAGAATAATATGGTTTACAGATCAGATTTGTAGAACAGTATATCAATTGCACAGGGTTTCCCCCTATCAAGGAGTTTCCTCCTTCAAAACACCACAAATAACAAACTAACACAATGACTGTTTCCCATAGGTTTGTCACACAAAATATATAACAGCCACACAAATTCATAACTGCCTAAAGACACAAATACTACAGAAACATTAATTATTCAGATCCCTAACTGCCTAAATAACTACCTAAAGACACAAATACTGCAAAAACACTAATAATTCAGGCCTACTGAGTCTTGGTCTGCTTCTTATCCCTTCTCACACAAATTTTCTGAGGTCTATCATCTTACTTGAACTTTTTGGCTTTACAGTTGCAGCCTCAGTTTAACAAAATCATTTGAAAGAGCAGCAGCTAACAAGGCACGTGCAATAATTATACTGCCGACAAAAGGGGATCGGTAAGAGTTGATCTACTTAGCTTGTTATTGTCAGGTGGTTATAGAGCAGTTTAAATTGAAGCTTCATAATTATCAGTTGTTCACATAGATAGCTTCAGTTGTTTTCATAGAGTAACTAGTTTTTACTTAATTTGACTTTTGTCATGTGCTGCATTTCACTTTAATGAAGTTAATGGGTTTCAGATTGTTTGTATGTTAGGTATGAAGTTGACACAGATGCATTTCTTTCTGTTTTAGCCCTTCAACCAATTCCAAATATGGATTCTGTCCCCACCATAGTTGAGGTTTGTTTATGAGCAGCTTGGTGTGTAACTAAAAATAAAAATGCAGAGAATAAACTTTATTTGAAATTTTATTAATTAATGAATATAGGTTTCAAGTTCCAAGACATGTGAGTTGTTGAAGTCAATCTCAGCATTGAAAGTAGAGCCAGTAGAAAATGTTGCATCCAAATTATTTGTCCAATGCTCTCGGCAGAAGGGACTCATAAAGATCTACAGGCACTTGCTAAATTATCGAAGTACTGCATTTATGCTCTCTACATTTCATACATGTCATGTTTGTATGGATTGCTTGTTTTCCTATTTCTTAAATATTCTATAATGGTATTTTATATATTTTTTTTTCTACCAAAATAATTCAGAATAGATTTCAGATAAATTCAAAATGTTTTATAATTTGTGAATTGGACCTAGCAACTACCAAATTATTCATTTAGCAGGTTTCTACTTTTTAATTAGTTGTTATCAAGAATTGTTGAAAAGTTGCCTTAATTGTTGTCACCCCTAGTCTGCCTTAGTTGCAGCCTCTTTGGGGATTGCTTTAATTGCAGCTTTGAAGCGGTGTGATTAGTCCTACAACGCCTAGAGATATGACTTAAATAGAGCTTATAAAGTTTGAACAATCCTCACTTTACAAGCCGGTTTTGTGAGATTGAATTAGGCTCTAAGCCTAAATTCTAAGATGGTATGTTTATCCTAGATCCTTTGTTGGGCCACCCACATTGCTATGCTCCAGACCCATAGCCCTAGGCATGAGAGGGTGTGTTGGAAAGTCACATTAATTGCAGCTTCTCTGGGGTACCTTAATTGAAGCCTTGAGGGGGGGTGTTTAGTCCCACATCGCTTAGAGATATGACTTAAATAGAGCTTATAAAGTTTGAGCAATCCTCACCTTATGAGCTGCTTTTTTGGGGTTGAGTTAGGTCATAATCCCAAATTCTAAGATGAACATATTAATGTGTATTTTAGTCTTTTTATTGTTCTATCCTTTCATTTGGTATTGGCTTCCATTTCCTAGTTTAGTTGGTGTTACACTAAAGGAGACCAAGATATTTTGCCTTACATTTGAAAACCGGTTAAACCTTTTGATATTTTTTTTAGTTGATCTATATGTATTTATTCTTGAATTCTAATGTTTAGTTCCACTTGCAGAAAATGTATTCAATCTTTGCAGCTTGCCTAATCTACAAGGAATGGCATATAGGCAAATAAGACATAGATTTCAAGAAGTAATTACTTTCTTCAAATGTAATTTCTTGACTGAAATTTCCATTTATAGACTTTTAATTAATGCTTTCTACTTTGATATTATTCCAGGCTGTTGTATGTGGTCTTTACCGGAGTGGGAAAATATACTTCCACCCAAACGATGGTGAAATTCTGCAGCAAACCGACAAAGTATGTAGACTAACTCATAACTTTGTCTAATTCACATTTATATGATATATGTCCTATCTACCCTTTTGTCTTTGAATTTATGAGAGTTTCATGGTTAAGGGCCCATCTGTTAAAGCTTAAAAAGTGACTCTGTGATACAATTTTTTCTGAAACTACTAATTTTCACTTACGAGAAAAGCACTAAAGTAACTTTGGGCGGCCCGTTTACTTGTCTTCTCATTTCCTGTTTTCACTTTACAAAATTGCCACCTTATTTTTAATTTGTTTCTTGTTTTCAAAGATTTGCACATGAAACAGAGAAAAAAAAAATTGTTTTCAGTGTTTCCTGTACAAATCTTTGAAAATAAGACTTTGGCTAATTTAGTAGAACATGTCATAGAATATGCCATAGAACATGTCTATTAACATATAAAAAAGTGATTTACATGGCATATATAAACCTATCTCCATCTTTTCTTCATAGATCAAGTTTTATGATAACACCCCTGGCATAGAACAAGAACAGGAATCCAGAAAAGTATCCAAAATAAATATTCTCTATATAACACCAAAAAAATCACTATATAGGCCAAGCCCTGTGCAGTGGTAAAGTTGTCCTTTGTGATCGGTTGATCATGGGTTTGAATCCAAAAACAACTTTATATATGCAAGGGGAAGGCTGTGTAGTGTGTACAATAACCCTCCCCCATATCTTTGCGAAGCGAGGAGCCTTCTGGAACCAGGGTACGTTAGTATGGCTGAAAGCTCCAGGTAGATAATAGATTGCGCAATGTTGAATAATAAAACCCTAGTCTATCTTGGGGTTTTAGAAATGTATTTAGTGACCTTGATGTGATATTTTACTATAAATTTTCTCTTTTCAGTACATTAAGGTGGTGTAAAAGTAAAATAATTGAGTTTATCTTAATTTTATTTTGCTTAATTTTTCATAACTTTAGGTTGCATCTTAATTCAGTAGATTCTTGTAGTTCCAATCAGATCGATAATGTTTACTTTCTTGAGCAAAGATGCTTGCTGCAAATACTATTTTTTTCACTTACATTGTTGCTTTCCTGAAATACTATTTTTTCACTTACAAGCATACGTCCTGATACCTCTTAGCTTTCCTTGTTAGGTATTGTTTATTGGATCCCTTCGAGATACTAAAAATCCAGAAGTATCCCTAAATGGGAAAGAAGGAAAGCATGAAATTCATAATGAGGAAATACATGAAAAGGATTTGGAACATGCCATCAAATTGAGTAAATCAAGACTTGCTAATATTGTAAAACGTCCTAATAGATCAGGTTCCAAGGTATGGCTTCCAGTTCTATGTAGTATACATGTTTTGAATGAGCATGATACTACGTGTACTATTTGAAGTGTTAATCTTTATTGGTTATCATCATGTAGGCATCAGACGGGAATCTTGGACCAAAAGAATGCATTCTTTTACTTGGGTGGCGCCCTGATGCTGTAGAAATGATTCAAGAGTATGATAACTATCTTGGTCCTGGAAGTGTTTTGGTATGTCATTATATATCGTGCAATCTTTGTTGATCTATACTTTTCTAAGTGTATGGTTGGGGGGGGGGGGGGGGGGGGAGACTTAAGTATTCTTCCCCTTACTGCCTCCCCCAATAATAACGATAAAAGACTTGGTTATTTTCCAATCTTGATTGGTCCTAGAAATGTTTTGGTAGGTTCAACATATTTGAATGAATAGGGTAAACCTATTAGAGGAAAGATGGAAAATAGGAAACATAAAATCTATCCTAATAATTACAAATATAATCTGAATATATACATGGAATAGTCTATCCTAAATTAGTACCTATTTACAACACTATTGACTACATACTTATGTGAGCGTGATTTGAAGATATGAAACCTTGAGCAATCTCCAATCCAAGTTCTGAAATTTTTTAAGGAATTTGATGGAAAAACTGATAATTTTTTAAATATAATGTACTTACTCTGTAATGCGTGTGTTATTGTGGAATTATACAGTCGTGACCTGTAAAGCATTGTGATCCTCCTTCTTTCTACATTATTCACTTAAGTTCAATATTTACCATTTCTGGCCATTAATAATATGCAGGAAGTGTTATCAGACACACCATTAGATGACAGGATTATTCAGGCAAGCAACATCAATGGTCATAACAAACTCAAGAATGTCCGAGTTTCTCATAGGGTATTGTCTCGTGCAGTCAATTAATGTATTCAAATTTCTTTTAGTGTGGTCTTGCTTCCAATACGATCTTTCACTTCTTTCAATTTTGGCAGATTGGAAATCCCATGGACTATGACACCTTAAAGGGAACCATTTTGAATATTCAGAATTCTTTGAAGAATGAGGATGTTCCTTTGTCAATTGCTGTCATATCTGACAGAGAATGGCTTCTTGGAGGTAATTATGCATAATTTTTTTTGGACCGAAAATGGCCTATGATTGACCAATGACTATTCTTTTTTCAGATCCAGCTAAGGCAGACAAGCTGTCTGCTTATGCTCTCCTCCTTGCCGAAAATATCTGCAACAAACTTGGAGTTAAGGTGATATTTTTACCTTCACTCTTATGCTGATAGGAATTGTTATTCTTACGAGACGGAGAGATAAAGCATACTTGGATTGAATTGGATGTTTTGTAGGTGCAAAATCTAGTTGCAGAAATTGTTGATTCAAAATTGGGGAAACAAGTAATTCTCTTGTTTTGTTTAACCTTTCAAATTTTGTATTGCGGTATATTTTTGTATAATGGTATTATATAAAATGCTGCAGATTACTAGAATCAAGCCATCTGTGACCTACATTGCAGCAGAGGAAATAATGAGCCTTGTAACAGCTCAAGGTCATTAATCTTTACTCTGTTCTTGGTCGAGTTTTAATAGTTGTGGTCTGTCTATGTTATGAATCAATGTTAAACTTATTTTTTCAAACTTGAAAATCAGTGGCCGAGAACAGTGAACTGAATGAAGTTTGGAAAGACGTACTAGATGCAGAGGGAGATGAAATATATGTTAAGGTAATATATATTCATGTTGTGATATTTTTTTTTCTGTAAACATTCCTCCCTAGAAAGGTAATATGTGTGATACTTTGGTGTCATGCCTCTCTTTGAATTTTTCCTGCCATACCATTTTTTATTTCATGGATGAATTCCTTCCTATATCACCCTACATTCCTTTTGAAATAATGTACCCCACGAAATGAATAAAATATTAAATTGATTTGGCACTGCTTGCTTACAAATCAACCTATGTTGCAATTGCAAACATGTTTCTTTTATAAAAGTATATGGCCTTTAAATTAGAACATCAGTGTCAACCGGCTCCATAACAAACAAACGAACAATGCTGAGGAGTGAGGACCCTTCTTTTTAATGTCTGCATGGTTGCTGTTGTAGCATGCAGTTGACTCTTTTGTTTTCCTATTGCAGGATATTGGCCTATACATGAAAGAAGGAGAGAATCCATCATTTTCTGAGCTTTCTGAGAGAGCATATTTACGGAGAGAAGTAGCCATAGGATATGTGAAGAACAAGAAGAATGTATGTATGCCAACAGCAGTCCAAATTTATTTTTAGTACTTCATTTGAACATGCTGCTCACAAACCTTTTCCATTTGTGCAGGTAATCAACCCAGTTCCCAAGTCTGAACCACTCTCTCTTGAAATGACCGACTCCTTGATAGTCATATCTGAGCTGGAAGGAGAGCAACCCGTCGTTTTGTAATGCTGAAGCTTTAATCATGTCAAGAAAAGTTTTGGAAAATTCTGGCCCCCAAAATTTGGGGCCATTGGTTTTGATGATTGCATCCAGGTGATTGATTGCTAATTAGGATGATTCAATATTGTGTTACCCTTTCATCATTCGGAATAAATTGTGTCTGGTGTCTCTCTCTAAGGATATTCTTCAGTAGACAACCAAAAATTAATCTCTTTCAACATGGAGAGATCGAATAACTTTATCTTTTATACAATCTCTAACAGATTCATTGGGGAATGGGAATCAAAATCTAGGAATGTAGTTCACTCTTAATAGATCAATGTTCAGATTCTGGCAGTGCAGAAAATGGAACAAATGTATGTAGCTTTCATAGTTTACAAAGTTGCAAACGTTTAATTTTTGGCTAAAATAGAATCGTGTCCTTTATCTATTCCTTTAACTCGTGCACCAATCTTGGTTGAGTTCAACTATGTAGTGTGTGTTTGGTTTTCCGTTGGGAGGTCCCCATACGACTGTTAGATCAAAAGTTCCGAATTCTTACTTTTCACAAAATGTGCATTGGGATGTGTGTCCGTTCAACCTAATGTTAAACCAAACACACCCGTATAAGCCTTTATTTCTTTGCAAACTTGGTGGACAACTACAAGGTGGTGATGGCTTATTAAAGAACAAATACAAGTTTAGGACCCAATCAAAAAAATAAAAAAAATAAGTAATCTAATTAAAAATTGTCAAATAGTTAAGAAACTTGTAGATTAATTTAGAACAAATTACACTAACATCTTCTCGAGTTTTTTACAAATTATACATAACATTATCCTTTTTTTCTATTCCTATCCTTTATGTTTGAAAACATTACACTAATACTTTCTTAATGTTTGAAAAATATTACATTGACACCCTCTTTTATATTACACTAACATTCTTTACAAGGGAGGTTACCGTAATTGTTAAAAAAGTAGGAAGTGCTTGTGTAATTTCATGGAACTTCAAGGGTGGCTAGTATAATTTATTCATTAATTTAACCTAACAAAATGAAGAAGTAAAATTGAAGGGATTTGATTTGACTACTCTTTTCCTATTATTTTTTAAGTAAATTACACTAATTATCTTTTTTTTTTTTTGAAATTACACAAACTCTTTTTTTTTCTTTTTTACTTTTGCATTAATCTCCCTTACTGGAGAAACATGGTCAATGTTATATATAAGGGAATGTCAGCAAGGGTGGATGTACATACGTAACTATGGGGCAATTGCTCACACAAATAATTTTTTTTACATGAATATATATTATTGTTTTTGCTCCCATAAAAAAATAGGTGTTGTTCCTATAAAATATTTTTTTGGTTTTAGTCCTCGTAAATTATATTTATTTTGTTTTTGTTCTTAAAACGGTTTAGATAGCGCTTTGAATAGTAAAAAAAATATTATTTAAATTTTTTTAAAGACGAAAAATAAAACAAAAATAACTTATAAGTACTAAAACAAAACAAAAAAAGAAATTTGTAAGGAATAAAAAGATATTTAAAAAAAAATATTTCTGGATCTTTTACTGAATGTCATTGTATATTTTTGAAACAATTAAAGAGAAGATTAATATTGGAGTAGAAAAAAATACGAAGAATTCGTATAATCTCAAGAAATCTTTGTTAGTGTAATTATTTATTTATTTTACATATATATTAAACTCAATCTCAATTCTCAGACCGAATCCCTCTCCGCGGGGTTTGGCCGTGTAAGATAAGACGCCAGGTTACAATACAACAACAACAAGAAGAACAGACTAAGAAAAGCAAAAAGAGCCGTGAGACAGTGATGGCTCACGGTGCTTACAGCAAGCGGCGCGTGAGCGCAACGCGTCGATCCAACTCCAAGCCTCTCGGCATCGCCAAGAAGCCCAAACCCTCCGTTTCCCTCAAAAACCAGATTCGATCCCTAGAGCGCATGCTCCGAAAGGTAACCCTAACCCTAACCCTATCCCTGTCCCTATTTCATCTTCTCGATTCGTTTCCATTCATTTCTCGAAATCGGTAAAGCAGAATCTGCCTCCCGAGGTGAGAGAGGCGCAGGAACAAAAGTTGGAGGCACTGAAGAAGCAGCAGGAGATTCACACGCGCCTCGCTGCCGAACGCAAGATATTCTTACGCGACCGAAAGATCAAGTTCTTCGAGAGGAGGAAAATCGAAAGACGAATCAGACGCCTCGAGAAACTGCACCGTGCTTCTTCTTCTTCTTCCTCTGCTCAACCTTACTCTGACCAGCTTTCCGCTCTCAAACAAGATCTTCAATATGTCATGGTCTGTGTTCACTGCTCTTTTTTTTTTTTGTTGCGTTAAAATCACGACAAATATTGACGGCAAAAATATCTTGTTATTCAATTTTAATTTGCAGTACTTTCCCAAGAATGAAAAATATGTTCCTTTGTTTACCGGCGGTGATGACTCGGAGATAGTTGACAGGAGAAATGGACTGCGCAAACAGATTGAAGATAAGTTGATTGCAGCTGCTGCAAGTGGCAAGGATTTAGAAGGTTCATTATTTTTTAATTTTGATCATCCATGCCATTATTTATGAGTTTAGAATGTTGATACTCTACTAGAGCTTGGTTTTGGTTGTGTGAGACTGTGAGCTATAGTTGATATGAGTTTGTCAAAAAAAAAAAAAGCAAGGAAAACTAGGTCAATCCACATGGATGTGCTTGAAGCTCTGTTTTGTATTATTTATTATTTATAAATAAATATGCCTTTGTATTTATGCTGTATTACTGTTTGATTAAATGTCAACAAGATTTTGTGCTGCTATGGCAGAGACTGGCAGTGAGGATGACGGTCTTTTGGATCTGAGTGATGATGATTTTTTCCTTGCTGGGAGTTCTAGTGATGAAGCAGATGCAGACGATGAATGGACAGACAAAAGTGCAAGGTCAGTGGAGTGGAGACGTTTTAATACTTCAGCAATTATATCAATGAGAGTTTCATATATACCCTGTGTGCATTAAGGTAAAGGGAATTAGAATGTTAAAAGGAGAGTATCAGAATCAACCTTTGTTTGTGATGTTGGTAATCATGAAGTCGAAGCCAGGTTTTCTTTTGTGAAACTTCTGGCATTTGTCCAACATTATGCTAGGGAATTTGGAATTTACATTAATGATTAAGATGATGCAAACATGTTTTATTTTGATGAAATCCACTGTATAAAATTTTCTATTGGTTGCAGAGAGCAGGCTTCTAGTGCTTCTGGGAAAGGCGTGTCTGGCATGTCCAGTGACGAAAAAAATCAGGTCTGCAGTAAGAGTAGCAATTGTGTTTCTTTTAATTCCCAATATTCCATACTATGAAATAGATAGTCACAAACTATTTTGTAAATTTTGAATATCTTAACCCTTTTTTATAGAGGCAGATTTCTGCTAGAGCTTTGATGCCCCCTCCTCGCCCTTCAAACATGAAGTTGTCAAGGTTTGGGTCTTCTTCTGGCCAAAATTCATCTATGCAGAGATCTGAGATTTCCACATCAAGCAACACATCAAATAGCAAAAGCAGCTCAGACTTCAAAGTAAGGGGACCCTCAAGATCAGGGACTGGTCATGGTAGTAGTCTAAGCTCCAACTCTGATGCTCACAAGCCTCGGAGGAAGAGAAGACCTAAGAAGAAAAAGAAGCAGGTTTATTACTTATGCTCAGTCTTGTTTTTTATTGCAAATTATCCTCTTATTCTATCTATTGTTGATAGGAAGGTCTGGAAACATCTTTACACACATACTCTTTAGTCTTGTCATCTCTATTTTAGTTTCTCCTCTTGCACATATTGTTGATAAATTAATTTTGCTTCTAAAGTAATGGCTTTGTTTATTCTTGTTTAACATGAGGCCCATACCCAGTAGTTTTACCATATGACGATGCTGATAATCAGTAGTTTAACTTTAATGTGCAAATTTGTGAATAAAAAAAATCCTCTTGGCCTTTCTTCAAAGAAGTTTATTGGGATTTGTTAAAGACTGGATGGACAAGAAATTGCTGTGTGAACTGGGAGTCAAAGCAAGATTCGTGAGTTTAAGGAAAGGAGGGCCCATTTGTTTGTGCCTTTTTTGTTTCTAGTAATTTTTTTAAGGTAATTAGTGTTTTTTTTTGAAAAAAAGCTAAAACCCAGAGCAAAGTAGTTTTATTGTTTTCTATAAACTAGAAAGAGTAACTTGTGATAAAAATAACTTATCAAATTACCCCCTAAGAGAGCTGCAACTTACAATTAATTGAGAAACTACTGGGCACTAGTTCTATTCGGAGTGGTCAATTGTGGTGCTACAAACCGCCACCCCCAGACCCCCGGTCCTGTTCTGATGGAGTGGCCAGGATTTACTGCAAATTGCAGTATTGCACCAATTGGGGGGGGGGGGGGGGTGGTATTAAAAACCCTGCTTCATTAGTCTTTCTGTCATGTCCCTTCGACTAAAACCAACTTCTCCACCTCTGTTTTGAACGAGCAGTCCAGTGGTCTTTTGGCTATATTTCAGTGAGCCAGTGGTGAAGGTCAACTCCAATTGTCCAACTGCCTGCTTGGCAGCATTGTTTTGTGCCTAGCCTGGCATTTTCCTGCAACCCACTGATTGCTTTTCACCCTCTGCTTATTCACACATACTTTCTGTTGGTTTAGTTCTGACAATACTTGTATTCTGCTCCCTTATCTGTTATATGTCTTATTAACACATGTTTCAGTTTTTGTTCTTTTTTTTTGTGTGTTGTGTACAACTGCTAATTCTCTTGCACATGTGTTCTGTACAGCCATTAAGGATTTACAACTATGGTACTATAAAGGAATACTCCTAAAATAAGTATGAAATGAGACAGGATGATAAAATAATACATCATAGCATCAGTGTGCGCGAATGATGTCTTCTGCTGTAGAACACTTAACTAAGTAGTTCCTTGTTCATCAAATGCATCCAATATTTACTTTGCTTTGTCCTCTTTCTGTCTCTAATAATACGTATTTATTTATTCTCCAGCTGTAGGCATGATGGCTAAACTGAGCAGTACAACGAGCAATTGGATTTGTCGTCACATTCATTCGAGATTCTTACAGTTGTCTTACCTGCTGGGTGCCTGTTTCAGTGGTTAATATGATGATCATATATGTATTGACTTGTTAGGTTAGATCAAGAATTCGTTACTGTAGATTATTTTTTTTCTGCGGGGTCTTCATATTTACCATGGCTTACTGTATATTATATTATATTGAATTCTGATTCTGATTCTGATTTATTTGTGGGATAATATTCTCTACCTTTTTGGAGTACTGTTGCATCGGCATTCGGCAAATACGATGTTTTGGAACAATTGATGCGTGAAGAACGATACTACTACTATATTTTAGTTTAGGCTTAAAATACGATTTTTGTCATGATTTTTATTTTTTTAATTTTAATTCATATAATTTTTTTGTTTGATTCTTGATTTTATTGAAGTACATGTTTTTAGTTTCAACTGGTAGTTTTTGTTCTGCCAAGTGATGAATTGATAAACAGATCATTGACATGTTGCATATAGTATGATTATGTCATCAACTTTTAATGAAACAAAACTAAAAGATGCAATTAGGGATCAAATGAAATTTTGATTGAAACAAAAATCATAACAAGATAATTTTGGCGGGGGCAAATAATTAACTTGTTTGGCTTGTGACACGCTAAAGGTGTTTTATATTGTTATTTAATTATAAATTATAAATAATATATGTAAGTTTGAATAAAAAAATAATGTATGATTATATTATGTAAAATCAAAACGACTCTTTAAATTAATGTTATTAATTTATCAATTAATCAACACTTCTTTAACAAAATTTCATGATTTTAACATTATTCTTTATTAATTTTCACTTTTAGTGTGAAACACCATTAACTAATCAGAATTTTATTTTTTAATTATAAAAAACAACAAACTTATAAATAAAACGATTTATAATTAGTTAAAAAAAATTTAAAAATCCCTTGACTTAGTGCATTATTTTTTATAATAATATATTATTAATTTAGAGAAGGTTTACTGTTATTTATTTTACGATAAAAGCCTGTAAATTTTACTTGATTCAGTGGCAATAACAAAACCGGTATTTATTGATTTGTAGTTCGTCGTGGAGGGCAATGCTTAGAAATTAGAATAATAAGAAATTTGAGTAGAAAAGCGGGGAAGGGGGAAAACGGAGATGAGCAGTTAGGAACCTTTGAGAATTGAAGTGCAGTTAGCAGTGAGTGAGGCCAAATGAAAGGGATTCAGATCCGCTCAGTGTTGGTATTATTATCCATATCCATAGCCATAGCCATAGCCTCTCTCACTGTGGCCGTGGCCGATAGCGTTACTCGAGAGGAAGCGAAACAACTTCGAGACGAGGTTAAGGATATGTTTTATCACGCTTTTAATGGATACATGGACCATGCTTTTCCCCTCGATGAATTGAAACCTCTTTCCTGCGCAGGAGAGGATACGCTCGGTGGCTATGCCTTAACCTTGGTTCGTATTCCCATCTTAACATTCCCACTCAATCTTTTTATTCTTCTAATTGTAATGCATTCATTCCAATCAGATTGACTCGTTAGACACTTTGGCTTTACTTGGTGACCGCCAACGCTTTGCTGCCTCCGTTGAATGGATTGGTAAAAATCTTCGCTTTGATATAGTGAGTGGCCACCCAACCATTTTTTTTTTTTTAATATCATTCAGACATTTGCTTATGATCTACTCTGTCTGGGTTGGGTTGCAGAATAAAACGGTTTCTGTCTTTGAGACTTCTATCAGGGTCCTCGGAGGATTACTTTCAGCTCATCTTATTGCCACTGATTATGCTACGGTATCAGTTATTGTACAATACATTTACATGCACGTCTTATAACAATTTTAAAGTGAATGGTGACAGCCTAGCTGATGATGTTCTCAATCAGATAGGAATCTTGTATAGTAGGATTAGATCAGATGAGGTTATGCTTTGGTTTCTCACCTTGGCTTTGGAGGTGGATACCAGCTTTTTCGTCAATGTTTGCTTTCTTCTTACTCTCAAGTGCTTTCAGGATAGTTAGATTCTTTCTGTATACTCCTTTGCTGCTTGGCAAGTCTTGAAATTGTAATGGCCCTTGTCTAGGTGTTTGCTTTGGATGTTGATCCATGGGTCAAGACTTCTTGGATTCAGTGGTATGGAAAGTTTCTAAGCGGTTAGTGTCTATGTAATTGGATAGTGCTTTTTACTCTTTGGGTAGTAGGTTAACTCTTTTTTCAGGCCTGCTTGTCCAGTATTTCCTTTATTACCTTTCCCTTTTCCAGATCATCGTGAATGCCTCAAAGGATAGACAGAGTTATGAGGGACCTTTTTTGGGACCAGGAATGAACTAGCAAAGAAAAAATTGTGTTTGTCAGTTGGGAATTTGCAGTCCCATATTTATTGCTTTGGTAGATAAGTGGCTATAGTATAATACCTTTTTCTATAAACTAATTCCTTGGGTACTAAGCAGTGTTATCAATGGCAGATGGCGGAACATGGCGGAAAGCCGAAATTCTGCCATATAAATACGCCATTGCGCCTTATGGCGCTGCCATGGCGGGCCTCCCTTCACAAATTGCCTATGGCAGTTGGCAAAAAATCCGCCACGCCATTCCGCCATGATCGCTATTTAACAACATTGGTAGATAAGTGGCTATAGTATAATACCTTTTTCTATAAACTAATTCCTTGGGTACTAAGCAGTGTTATCAATGGCAGATGGCGGAACATGGTGGAAAGCCAAAATTCTGCCATATAAATACGCCATTGCGCCTTATGGCGCTGCCATGGCGGGCCTCCCTTCACAAATTGCCTATGGCAGTTGGCAAAAAATTTGCCACACCATTCCGCCATGATCGCTATTTAACAACATTGGTACTAAGTAAGTCAAATAAAATTCCTTTTGTACTATTAACGTGATCTAAGGGAGAAGATTCTCTTCAGAAGGGTTGTTTTCTACTTACCTTTTTCTTCCTTGATGTTTTTCTGTTTATCATTTATTGGAGTTTTTTCTCCTTGTGAAAGTTAATGCTTTTTCACCTATTAAATGTTCATGGATTTTATTTTCCGGCTGCTTTATCATAAAAGAAGCAGTAAAGATATGTCAGAGTGTTTCGTGTTAGTGTTGGAGTCCATGCTTCATAGGTGGTTTGGGTATGCTTGGAGAAGAGATGTAGAGGCTCCAATAAAGAGAGCGGATCAGATGGAGGGTAAATTATTGCTAGAGGTAAAGGGAGACAAAAGACTATAGGTGTAACCATTGAGAAGATTTTAGAGGTCATTGGTTTGTTTATAGACATGATTCACAATAGAATATCATACGTCATTTAATCCATGTAGCTGACTCCACTTAATGGGAAAAGGCTTGGTTGTTGATGCTGTAGTATCTATGCATTCCCTGCGTACTGATTTGGCATCTCATGACTCATTTCTCTTATTAATTCATATAAGAATATATTTGTACGTAGTGTTTTAAGGTCTTCAACGATTATCTTCACATTTGTTGTCTGCAGGGCATGAGGGTTCCATTGTATGATAATCAGTTACTAAACTTAGCTGAAGATCTTGCCAGGAGGTTGTTACCTGCATTTGATACCCCTACAGGTATTACTCGATCATACACAATTATGCTTGTCTTTTAGTAACTTCGCTCTCATAATCATCTTTCTCAATTCCAGAAAGGATTATTTTATTGCATGTTTTTTAGAATTAAATATATTTCGTTTTAAATTTTCACTCTTGATGGCATTCTATACCACCATAGTCACATACATGGTGAAGAATGATATGTGGAGAGTGATACTGTGTTTATGGCAAAGCTCTGAATGGTTTGCAGGGCCGGCCCAAGGGTAAAGCAACTAAAGCTCAAGCTTTAGGCCCACCAACAAAAAATTATTTTCTATTACTTTTTATAAAGCAAAAAAGGCCTCATATTTTGACAAAAATGCTATATATATTGACAAAAAAGCCTAAC
This sequence comes from Pueraria montana var. lobata, assembly GCA_026413185.1. Taxonomy (NCBI): domain Eukaryota; kingdom Viridiplantae; phylum Streptophyta; class Magnoliopsida; order Fabales; family Fabaceae; genus Pueraria; species Pueraria montana. The sequence goes on from CM048647.1 coordinate 73,822,262, forward strand.
ATATAACTCTCATATTTAAAATAAAAAATTTCTCTTAAAACTTGCTTTAGGCCTCTTTCACCATTGGGCCAGCCCTGATGGTTTGTATAGGATGTTTAAATTACAAGGGTTGAAATTTGGCATAATTTTTTTGAAAGGGAAAATTTTAATCAGGGAAAAAGCAGGAAAGTACAGTGAAGGTGAGGATAATCTATACTGCAAAACATTTTAAAAAAAAGAAGAAAACTAATAATTCAACAAGGCTGCTCATCTCTGCAAATTGGAGAGGGCAACCTCCTTGAAACAGCCATGGGCAGAACATCAAATAGAAGCTAAAAGCATAATCCTATCCCATAACAGCAAATTTAATTGCAAAAAACACCCTTAAATACCCATGCATTCTGCTCCAACCAAATGCACCAAATGGCATAAACTGCACATTGTGTCAGGATTTTGGCTTCATTGTTTTTAATTTGACCTACAACTACAACCAATCTCCCAATAACTAGAAAATATTTTTTTTTTCCACGGTCCCACACCAGACCATTGAAAAGTCCTGAATTCTTCACACCAGAGAGAGCTTCAATGAACTAAAAGATGGAACATTCACAAAAATTTTGCTATCCTTCTTTGAGAAGAGAGTGGTATCATTCAGCAAATTGAAGATGGAACCCTCATCTTATCTGAACCTACTCTAGTACCCTTGATGAGATCCTTATCTAGAATTCTTGAAAGTATTTGACTTAGAACAAGAAAAGGATCATGTGTTCTCCTTGCATAACTTCTTGCCATACATGAAATGAAACCAAGATTTTCACCATTGGCAATCACAGTGAAAAACAAGGCAGTGAAGAGACATCCAGAAATCACCATCCCTGTTATTTACTTACCGTGATGCAAAACTGCTCATATTTTTAGCTTAGCTTTGATAGAGAGTGTTGTTTTAGCTCCCTATCCCTATGTTTGGATAGAGGGAAAGAATTTTTGAAATTTAAAAAATTTCTCCTTTGGTTGAAGAGATAGAAGAGAGAACAATTGACTTTAAGAAACAAATTTCAAATTTTCCTCTCCTCATCTTCTCTCTACTTCAAATTCCAAAATTTTATTCTCTCCCTTATTTTCTCCCCTCATCTAAACAAAGGGTAATAGTTCATCATATGTTGACTTTCATGTGCTATGTTGTTTTGCAGGAATTCCATTTGGATCTGTAAACTTGTTACATGGAGTTGATAAACATGAAAGCAAGGTAAAACAACATTCTCCTATGCTTCCCCTTTTATGTTAGAATATGTGGGTCTTCAACCTAGTCACTGATCTGCTAAAGTGGCTGATAATTTCAAATGATATATACGAAGCAAATGGGCAAAAATTAGCACAGGAGATGGTTCAGAAACTGATCTTTGCTTTACTATTTTGTTTTTGAGAAACAGAGAATATTTTCTGAGATCAGTTCTCTCATCTTGTTTTGTTTATCATATGTCTTCAACCTATTTTTGTGTTTATATTGTGTTAAAATTAGTACTTTTGTGCTTAGATAACTTCAACAGCTGGTGGTGGGACCTTGACTCTTGAATTTGGAGTTCTAAGCCGTTTGACAAATGATCCTAGTAAGTTTGCCATTTTCCCTTTAGGTCTATTGAAAGCATACATTATGCAAGGAGTCCAAGTTATAGTCTTTGAGAACATATATGAACTAAAGTTCTAAATAAGCAAGGACCAAGTGCAATCTTGTATCCACTGTGAAAATAACTCTAGAAGTTATCAAAGATATTATTTACAAGTAAGAAATATGATTAAAGTAGGCCAACAAATGACAGGACTGTGTTGATGGCTTTTGTTTAGTGTTCTACTCTCATGGCTGTTTCTGCAGAGTTGCTGTATGTTTGCACTTGTATTTTCTTATGGCTATAAAAAAACAGAGAGAGAGAATGAAGCAACCATTTTTTGATAGTAAAAAAATTATTCCAACTCCTCTCTCTCTTTTTGATAGCAAAACAATTATTTTCAAGCCATTTTTCTATATAAAAAAAAAATTCAATCCATTTTGCTTTCTCCCCTTCCGACTCATCCAATGGAGCAACTATGGTCCACAAGTTGTATTTCATCTCTTGTATTCTGGGGGAATAATGGGGAGTATTGTTAGCTTTCATATGCTAGACCATGTGGGAAATATGATTAAAGGGGTAGAAGAGGGATTTTGGTTGTACCAACCTTGCTTATGTGGCAAGGAGGGTAGGAGGGATTTTCTATTACCAAGTGAAGAATAGAAAATCCCTCTTCTACCCCTTTAATTATTGTATTTTTTTAATCTATCATCAATTTTTCTATTCTTCACTCTTGGGGAAGGAGGAGCATGCCAACATGGTCTTGTTACTTATAATCCTATCTGTTTGTTTCTTTGACATGCAGTTTTTGAACAAGTCACCAAGAATGCAGTGCGTGGACTTTGGGCACGGCGTTCAAAGCTTAATCTGGTCGGTGCTCATATTAATGTTTTTACAGGTGAATGGACACAAAAGGTACAGAGTATATTTTATTTGTTGAAATATACATATACACATCCATGTACATACGTACACATATATGTGTGGATAATGACATTTTCTTATTTGTTTTGTGGCATTATTTCTTTTTTTATAGAGCAAATTTTTAAAATGATAGAGTCATGAAATATATAGAATGTGATGCTCTACTTTCTGTACCAATTACAGTGCCTCTTATTCGTACTTGTGTTTTATCTAAATGTACAGGGATCCTAAGTTCTAACTAAAGCTATGTTAGCAATTTCTGTTGTTTTACAGTTTATAGATTTTGCATTCATCTGCCATTGCCCCACTTATCTTTCTCTGCCTGAATATGCCTAACTTTTCAATTGGGACATAGATTCTTCCAATATTTGTGAATCAACTGCTACTACAGCTATCTCTTTGTCTTCTTGCAGGATGCTGGGATAGGAACTAGTATTGACTCTTTTTATGAGTATCTGTTGAAGGTTAGTAGCAGAAATTTAGTAAGGTGAAACCTCTATGGAGCAATTTGTACTGAAAAGTTAATTCCTAATTTCCTATGATTATGCAAGGAACTATGGTTTGATTGAATTTGATAAACTAAAATATACCAGAGATGTTTTAGGATTTTTGTATACATATATTTTGTGATAATGTATTTCCCTATGTGCATGTTTGTGTGAACACACTTTTCTTTTTTTTTTTTTTGCTGTTGCGGTTTTACTATCTAATTTGATATTATTCCCATTCGTACATGTTTCTCCTTTTGCTTGCTTCCTTGCATTATATTTATATCTGATTTAGGAAAAAAATCTTATAATCTTATTCCATGCTTTCTTTATCTATTAATTAGTTTGTATTTTACCAAAATATTTAAAAAAATAAAAATTTCTTCCTGTATCTACCAGAAACAAACAAGTAAAATTGCTCAGCATGATATTCTTCTTATTATTACTCTGCCACTTGTTTGAATTTAGTGTAAAGGATTTCCCCGGAATTTTTTTATGCATTTAGGACTTCTTTAACAAAAAGACATTTTAATAGAGCAAAAAGAGGTAGCATTGAGGACTGAAATTTTGTTTACATATTCTAAAATTAGTCTGCTTGTTTGTGCCAACTTATTTTCACTTTTCAGCTCTATTTTTTGCGGATATGATGTATATGATTCATTGATTCTACAACATATAAAAGATGTTGTGCTTAAAGTTAAAGACCATTTTTGAGGAAAATTGCAAAATGAAATTATAGGTTGAAATATTTAAAAATATTTTCAATTCAGGGACATTTATATACCCAATTTATCGATTAGTGGATATTGATCGACCAATCTTTGAATGTTATTAACCAGGCAGAATAGTTTTATCTAGAATTCCTTTTTCTGTTTTTGTTATTTTTCCTTTTTGGGGCATTACTTTGTTAGTTGTTATACATCAAGTTCTCTGATTTTGTTTTCCATGCACGACCTTTCAGGCATATTTATTATTTGGAGATGAGGAGTACCTGTATATATTCCAAGAAGCTTATGCTGCTGCCATGCATTATCTTTACCATGACCCTTGGTAAAAGCTTGTGGCTATGTGTGCCACCCTGTAAATATACTTGACTTGCTGTCTATTGTTTTTTGAAATGCATAAGTATGTTTATTTTTAAATGTATTTCAAGTTTGAAACTCGAATTTGTGTTTATGCTTCAAGGTATGTAGAAGTGAATATGGATTCTGCTGCTATTGTCTGGCCATTATTTAACAGCTTGCAGGCATTTTGGCCTGGCCTTCAGGTTTTCATTTTTCTTGTTTTTGATATAATATTATTTTTAGTTGACTCTGGATAAATAATAATATCATGGTGGGGCTAATTGTAATGTGTATTTTTGCAAGGTTCTAGCTGGAGATATCAATCCTGCAATTCGCACCCATGCTGCCTTCTTGAGTGTCTGGAGAAGATATGGTTTTACCCCTGAGGGCTTTAACCTTGCTAGTCTCAGTGTTCAGGTATAATTAGTCCTAATACCTGGGGGACAATATAGCTGTTAAAATGATGCTTAATTATAGCTTCGGCCTTCTTTCTATTAGTTGCACTTTAGGGTAGGGTAATTGATGTTTTGTTGCACCCGAATTTAAACAATGTCCTCTTAAATAAACTTATATCTCAAAATCTCTGTGCACATAAATAAGTCTTGTTTTATTGAAAGTGAAAATCATTAGATAGAAAATAGGAAAAAGACCCCATGGGGATATCCTCCAATGTCAGGATGGAAAGGGAACTTAAGAAATCAACAACACAACAATGCTGCCCATTCTATATCAGAAATAATGAGACACTCTTGAAAAAGCACAAGCAGGACTCTGAAGAGAAGCAATGAACTAAATTCTATCCCAAAAGTGTAAAGCTAATTTCTTAGAAAGTGTTAAGATGTCCCACATGGGTTAGGAATATTGCCGAAATACTTTTTATAAGACTTAGATAATCTTCCTCCCCTTCTGCTAGCTTTTGAGGTCCGGTTAATTTTAGAGCCTATCCAATCTTGATGTGTTAGCTTTCGAAGTTGAGTTAGGCCCAATTTATTTCTAATATGGATAGTATAAGATGTCCGATGTTGCAAACTTTACACTCTAGTTGTCTAGTCCTAGGTGTGTGTTAAGATGTCCTACATTGGCAAGGAATATGGCCAAAATACTTGTTATAAGACTTTGGCAATCCTCCCTCTTTGAACTAGTTTTGGGGTTGAGTTAGGCTAAAGTCCATTTTTAATAGATGGCACACTGGTAAAGGATTTGAAATGAATCATACTGAACTTCTTCATAGCAAGACACACCCAGTGATTATCAGGAGTCCCAAAAAATTGTTCCATGGGAATGTAGAATGCTAGTTGCCTTACTATGCAAGAACAAGGGCCATACTTATTTGAAGTTAGATCTAAACATAATATTGAGAGAAAAAGCAGTTTGAGGTATAGGACTTTGCAACAAGTGTTGATACTAAAACTATTCATAAGATGAACATTAGTTTTATCTACTATGGGTTTAATTGGTTTGTCTTGTCAGTTTTTTTACTTTGAGCAATCCTAGATTTTAATGACAGATTGACTGTGGGAGATTTTAAGTTATAATCAGCCATTCAGTTGATGGCCATTCATTTTCATTTACATTTGACCAAGTTCTAATATATTATCTTGCAAACGGAAAGCATCTTACTATGTTCTTTTTTTGTAATCTTTTGGTTGATTATCTCTAATATTTATGAACTGTTTAATATATATATATATATTTTTTTTCTCGCATTATATCAGCATGGGCAAAAGAGTTACCCGTTGCGGCCAGAGCTAATCGAGAGCACCTATTGGCTATACAAAGCTACCAGAGATCCTAGGTTTGCTTATATATTCCTTTATATTTTGTCATCATTGTAAAATTTAGCTCCTTATGTTTGATTTGGTAATATTGATTATTGTACTACGATTGTATATAGCCCTGTTTACCTCTAAAGATCCTCTCTTTACATGTTTTTTGCCTACTTCTACTTGTAATATTTTTTCCTCCCTTTTCTCTTGAAAAAAAAAAACCAGAAATTGGGATTACTTTTTCTTGTTGAACTTCTATGAATTTTTTGTTGATAGGTGTGTCGTAAGTTTTATTTTGTTGACAATTTGACATGAAGCTAGATTCTGTCTTTTGTGTTTCTTTGTAGATATCTTGATGCTGGGAGGGACATGGTTGCTAGTTTACAGTATGGAACTCGATGCCCTTGTGGATACTGTCACATTTCAGATGTTGAGCATCACAAACAAGAAGATCACATGGAGAGCTTCTTCTTAGCTGAGACAGTAAGAATAAATTCATGACATAATTTTGAGAACACAAGCCCTAAACTTTTTCAAACCAAAAAACAGAAGAACATAATCTCTTCAGTTGTATTTTATTGAAGATTGTTGTAACGTGTAATTATGTATAGAATATTTCCTAATTTCCCTCATTATTATGTACAGATTTGTAACCTAAAATCTATAGGTTAGCATTTACTTCATTTATTTTTCATGTCTATAACTGTTGTAAATAATCAGGTAGTTCTCTTTTCAAGTAAGATCATTGGTCAAGATAGGTAGATTGATTTTTCTTTTAGGGCTCCAAATAGTCTCTCTAATAAGATCGACAATTGTGTGGGATGTTACGATTTTAGACAAGGCTCTGATATTATGTCAAGGACCAAGTTTCCTGGAAGCTTAAGTAATCAAGTGGAAATCCGGGAATGAGTTTATGTCTATCAATTTCATTTTGTTTCGAGTTTCTACTTTTCTTTCTTTTATAAACTATGACTCTTACTACCATTAACATTTGTCTTGCCTTTCATATGTTGTCTTTTTTCCCCTCTATTATTTATTTAAAAGAAAAATGCTGCTACTAACCTATGCTACAATTAGGTCAAGTATCTGTGGCTTCTGTTTGATTTGGCTGTGGGTCCTGACAACCTTGTGGAAAATGGGCCATACAAGTGAGTGAGCTTATGCATTTACAATTTAGTGGCTGAACTTTTTTTACAATAATTAAGGTACTTCTTGTTTTACATTTTTCTGTGAAACAGGTACATATTCAGCACTGAAGGTCATTTACTGCCTGCTACTCCTCAAATCTCCTTAGTGAGGGAACATTGTTTATACTATGGGGCTTATTGTAGAAGTGGTGATTTGAGACAAACTTACTTTGTGCCAGAGTCTGACAACGATAAGAAAGAATCCAATGATACTGGATTTTATGAGAGTTGGACTAAAGCTACATATTCTTCGGACTACACTACTTTTGAGCCAAGTGCCGTTTCAGGTTTGATCAAGGTACTTGTTACTCTTTACTTCCATCACTCTTGGCTTCCTTTTACAGTATTCATATTACATGTTGCTATAGCGCATGCAATGGATAAATTTCTTAACACTTGTTTCATTATAAACAAGTTAAGAAATCAAGTTATTTTGTTAGGATTTGAGGTTCGCTGCATATTTTCTATTTCTTATTCTGCATGTTGTTAGAAGAAAAAGGGGGTTTAGTTTTTGCAGTGTCTGTTTACCCATTCTCTCTTCAAAGTTCAAAATTGGGTAAAATATGTTTTTGGTCCCTCATTTTATCTAAATTTCTGTTTTTAGTCCCTCATAATTTTTTTCTGTGTTTTTAGTCCCTTAAAAATTGTTTTCTTTTGTTTTTAGTCCCTGACATTAATTTTAACTGTTAAGTGATATCGTGACGAGCATAAGTTATGTTTGAAAATTTTCTGTTTAAGTTTCTAGCGGTTTTTAACTACTGCAAATTTTTTGGCAAACTAAAACTGTCAGAAATGTTAAAAAACTAATTAAAAAAAATCAAAACCTCGAACACAAGATTTTCTGAAATTACAAGAAATGTTTCAAAAGTAAACATTTCTATCTGCCAAAAAATTTGTAACGGTTAAAAGTCACTAGAAATTTAATTAGAAAATTTTCACACACAGTTTATGTCTGTCATGTCATCACTTAACAGTTGAAATTAACGTCAGAGACTAAAAACAGAACAAAACAATTTATGAGGGACTAAAAACAGAACAGAACAATTTATGAGGGACTAAAAACAGTAAAAAAAATTATAAGGGACTAAAAACAGAAATCAAGATAAAATGAGGGACGAAAAACATATTTTACCCTTCAAAATTAGATTAAAACTATGAAACATCACTATGACTACTATGTGATGTGTTTGACAACTCTGGCATGCATTGGGCTGGGAATTTTCTATAACTTGCAGATTGTGTTTAGGTTCTCACAGCAGGGAGTCAAACAAAACAAAGTAGTTTATTTTGTCTATATGATATTATGACCTGACCAGACTGCTTGGGTTGCTGTATTAGCATCCCATCCATTTTGGTCTAAACCATAATGCCATAAACCTGATGCAAAATGGAATGGAAGTGTGAAATTTCAGCATTGGTCTAACATTTTACTGAGTTTATCAGTCAATGTTCCAGTGCCAGCCATCCCGTGTATAATTTCTCTCAAGCATGTTTGAACTTTGAAGTGACATAAATGTTAGCTCACAAGTAAATGCCAATGGATAATGAAATTATGGATACATTCAAGAATAAATAGCAAATGGTTCCGTAGAAGTCTGATTTGTGTTTGTGTGCATTTTGGGATTTTTTTTATTTTATTTTATAATTCAATTTGGAACAATTTTTCATGTTGAGTATTTTGTTATAATTCTGCAGGGTTTCTGCCCAGGATTAAATCATGGACAGAAGTTTGGTATATTATATGCGTATTCAACTGATGAACGTCATGATTATGAAACCAACCAAGTCCAACAGAAAGAATCAACTACTGTGCAACTGCAAAGCCATTCAGTATTGGTTCTTCGTGACCAGAGTTCTGACCATTTGCTACCAGACAATAGCAGTGATCATAATGATAGTCAGACACATGAATCAGGCGATACTCCTTGAAGTAGGAATTATAAGATCTCAGTTATGCAAGAGGATTGGTGGGGAAGGATATAATTTAACTTCAAAGGGTTACCCACCTGAAATTTAAATTCAAGTTTTGTTGTTTGTCTATAATTGAGAAAGCATGCATTTGATAATTTCGGCAACTGTTGATACAGTGAGTATGGAGCTGAAAGAGTTAAATTATGGATGAACTGACCGTTAGTTTTTATGTGCTGCCGAGCCATTATCCTGCCTCCTAATCATCGGGCACGTGTAAAAGAATGTAATGTGATTATTTTTGTTGTATCATTTTTCCTGAGACTCTTGTAAACCTATTGTCAGAGGTCTAGTCAGTGTACATGAGGATAGGTATTATCAGATTCTTGAAATTATATCATAATTTTAATTGCTGATAGAAGAGAAAATCTCAATCTTCCATTAGATCAAGCATGACACATACATAAGGATTCACTTGTAGAGTAGTACTGTTTTTTTTCTTGAATCAAGAATAGTACTGTTAAGTATTGTTAAATTTACTCTATTTTTTTTTTATAAATATCAATTTTCATAAATTCAATTGTTGAAGTGTAAACTTTCATTAAATAGATTAAGCTTATTTTTGCTTGGGCTTCGGCCCTTTTGCTCATAAAAAAAAAAAAGATTAAGCTTATAAATTTTTGTATAATTTAAAAAAGGACTTATTCATTGTCAGTCAATTTCATTTTAATGGATATTGTATTTTTTAAAATATAAATAAATGTTGATTGTAAGATTATATATTTTTAATTTATCAAAATTTAGTACGTATGATCATTAAAATAATATAGGCTTAATTATGTTTTAGACCTTGAAATTTGGAGTGAATTTGATTTTGGTCCTCCAAATTTAAAATATATATATATATATATATATATATATATATATATATATATATATATATATATATATATATATATATATATTCTAGTTCCTCAAATTTGAAAAAATATATTTTCATTCCCTAAACACTAAAATTGAGGGACTAAAATATTTTTTTAAAAATTGTTTTTAGTCCCTAAATAGTAAATTTGAGGGTTTAAAACTGTTTTTTTTTATAAAAAAATTGAGACATAATTTTTTAAAATTTGGGAGATCAAAATTAGATTCACTTCAACTTTTAGGGATTAAAAATATAATTAAGCTATAATATATGATTGAATTGTTAGATTTGATAAATTACTATTTTAAAACTTTAGTAGATAGAATAAGTTTTTAAAACTTCTACTTCTTCCATGGGTTTTGGTTCATGTACCCCCATGTTTGTTCCCTTTTTCTTTGTTCAGGTTAATATATTCTAGGGGCTATTGCTTTTGGTTGCTGGTTTCTAGGATGCCAACATAGTTGAGATGTCATTAACCATTTAACCTCAACATCCCCTCTTTTTGGGCCAAAAAAAAAAGTTTGTAATATTTACTTTCAAAGCAAGTGATATGGGTCCGAAATGGACTCAAGATTTTATCGCAACCTTCATTTTTAATGGAAAAAATTATTTTCCTTCAGAAAACAAACTATCTCTCAAAAAATTATATAACTATTAATAAGACAAAGCTAACTAGTGTCCTGGTTAAAGAAGTAAATGGCAAAATGTTTTTATTGGGATGTAAAAAAATACACTTCCCTATGATTTTTAATTGTGCTTTTATATGATTTTCAATAAATAATTTTTTTTTAATTTCTTAACCAATGTTCTTAGAATACTGTTTAGTAAGACCCTACTGATAATACAAATATCTCTAGATTTCCAACTTGATTTGTTTAAGATGGTTGAAGGAAGTATTTCTTCCCTTTGCGTTCACTTGTCTCGAGCCGTGTAACGTGTTATATTTTACTTTTGTGGCAACATATTTTCCTAAAACAAACCGAATGTTACACTTCATAGTCAAAATAAAACAAGGTTTTTTTTTTTAAAGTGGACAAAGAGCTTATAGCCACACCAGGCCCCGGTTTGGGTTTAGGACTTTCTGTTTTATCAGCAGTAAACATTACATGAAGGAAAACAAACCATAAACAGTAAACCTTGAAGATTTAGGCAAAGGTTTTTTATGTTTTTCTAAACGATATCAAGTTTTCTTCAAACTGGCGTTGAGATCAAAAGTTATCAAAGTAAAGGGGGAAAATTAATCTGTTCATGCATGTTTAGAGTCTCAATTCTTCATCCACTCGACTTTTCTCTGAAATTCTAAAAAGGTTGTTTTCCTCTTCTCCAAATAAAGAATCTTGTAGTTCGAGGTGAGACTATGACCTCTTACCTTGTATTTTGCGGCTGCATTTGTTCATACGGCGTGGCTTCTCATATGAAAACTTGGGTCACCCTAGTTTCCAAGTTAAACAACTAAATTTTATGTTAAATAATTTAATTAAAGCTTAATTTTCACACACGGTTAGTATAAAAATCAATCAATTAGAAATTGTTTTAGCTATAATTTTTAAAATAGTTATTATAATATATATTTTAATTAAATTCTAATATAAATAGTACTCATTTTATTTAATAAACACAGTACTTGAGGTAAGCGTAGACCTAGAGGCAACTTAGAATTCCCCGAAATATTCTATGACAGCGCCATGATGCTGTCTTTACGTCAAAGCGAAGTGATCATTTCTTTGATTGAATAGATGAAAAGGGTAAAAGGAAAAAGACCCTTAAATTACATGTGTAATTTCACACACACACACACACGTCTATTACATTGACCTTTTTGCTATTAAATTAAATGTATTTTTTTATAAAAAGAAATTCACAATTAGCTTAACAATTTTATGCATTAACTTGCTCTTCCTTTTTTTTTTTTTTTTTCAATAGTTCAAAATATTTTTCATGCATTTTTCTAGAATTGGTTTTTTCTGACATTGGTGGTGGGCTCTCATTGTGCAGTGTCGTCTAGTTATTTTGCAGCACATGGAACTGGAAGCAATTTTTTTTTTTTTTTTCTGGTAAGCTGCATATGGTCATTTGTCAGCAACAATTTGAACATCACTGTTTAAAGTCTGCAGGATTATTTTTCTGTACTTGTGCCATTTACTGGCCTAAAATCTCATTGTTCCCTGCTACAGAGTGCAATAGTAAGGACACTTTCTGCTCTATGAATAAAATATTGTACATGCATTTTCATTATCTTTCTTTAGAGTACCTTTCCTTAAACTTTGCCGGGAAGAGGGATCTATAACTCTTGGCCACATTCATATGTGTAGTTTATTTGGTTACCAGTGTAGACTTGGATAATAAACTATGTTTATTTCTTTGCATAACTAGTGGCTAAGCAGAAAATATACTATGAACTTGCCATAAAACTGACGTTTTGTCTGTTGAATATTATTTAACAAACCTTTTGTATGCATATATATAATCACATTAATTAGCTAGCCAAAACTTTTTCTTAAAAGAAGCAATATGCTGACACCGATATAGGTAACTTTATGTGCATCCTATGAAGTTATAAAAGCAAACGAATTAAGACACAATCTGAAAGTGATGGATCTTATTGTCATGCCAAGGGTTCTTATTGGAATAATAAAATAGAATATTAATTAAAACATTGTTTACTAAGGTTAATAGATTTTCTCATTAATCGAAAGATTTTCTAAATAGAAAATACTATTCGTCTGAATGTTACTACTTGATGTAAACTAAGCATAAGCCTAGTTACAATATAGGAAAGAAAAAAGAAACGTAAGTCTAGCATTTGCTTCTATCACTTCAAGAGTTACAAAAGAAGAAAAACATTTGCTTAATATTTCTTTTAAGTTGATCGACAATTCTACATTTAAATATAATATGTTTTCATTGTTTTGTATATTGCATTTCTAAACATGTTATACATTCACAATTCTCCTTTTCTGCCAATATATATATATATATATATATATATATATATATATATATATATATATATATATATATATATAAGAAATATGAAATAAGAGAAGGAGTAAAATATAATTATTTGAGACCTCTGTGTACATCAAGTACTGAGCCCACACGCGATCAATAGTCAATTTGAGTACATATCTTAGATGTCAATTTCAAAACTGCCATTAGGTAAGGTTGATGATGATTAATCAAAACTACACCACACCACAATATATATGCTCAACGAATTTTCCAATTTTCTTTTCAAATACTATTCTTGCCGCCAGCATCCCACATGCATGTCATCCTTTAAGTTACATGTCCAAAGCATAGATAGTAAGTCGTACATTTTTTATGTAAATTTGTAAAAGATAAGTTTATCCAACATATACGTAAGTTGTGTAACGTGGTATATGAATTACTTATTTTATGTATAAAAAACCTTTGCGATTATACAAATATAAAATAAAAAAATCACATTTAAATATGAGAAAATAGGTCTTAATAATATAAAATAGTTTTATACCATCATCCAATAACAAACCACTATCTATAGTAAATTTGTTAACTTTTACGATAATTTTCTTGAAAGTCATACCAACGATTATTTGTTATTGGTTGACAGTGTAAAACTGTTTTATACTGTCTGACCATTAAACTCTTTAAATGTACTATTTGCTTTTTAAAAAATAAAATAATAACTTATATGTTTTATGAACAACTTTTTTAAGTATTGTAATAGAAATACGATTTCATCTTAATTGATAAATTTTTTAAAACTGACACACTAATTTGATAAATTTGAAACTAAATTACACTATTTTTGTTGGAAAACCAAAAAAACATGATAGGGTTAAGGGTCTTTCCAATAGATTCAAATTACATGTCTTTATTTTTTTTTCTTTCTCTAATTAAAATAATATTCTAGTGAAAAAATAATTATCAGGAGAAAAGCATATTTTAATGATTTGCCATTTTTAATTAGATGAATAAGAAGGAAAAGAGGATTTCATTCCAAAAGGCCATCGCCAAATATAAAGTAAAATAAAATACCATATTATATATTATCAAAATCAAGCTACTTCTTCTACTATATATGTATATTTTAAGAATAACTCCACGTCTTCTAATAATATTTTGAATAAAATTAATTCTGAATCTTCTTAATTAAATAAAATATTTTATCTTATTTATGTTCTCAAAATATTGAATAAATTTATTTTTATTCAATATAGTTTTTATAAGTATAAGAGAATTATAAAGCTGCTATATTTATATAGAAATAATACGAAAACTCATATTTTATTTAAGATCACTGCTATATGCATGAACCTATCTATGACTTTCCTTTAAACAGCGTCCCATTATAAAATTGCCGCCAGCTTTAATGTTTCATCTGTATAATTGTTTCAAGCAGACACGGTTTCAAATTCTAATCAAGACGTACAGCTTTGAATCCATTATTCATTCATATTTTGTAATAAAATTTTAGACATTTATTTATTTCTGAAACCAACAACAAAGTTCGGCAGTTTTGCTTTTTGATCTATGAACTTTATGTAAAATATGAATAATTTAGTTGCCTAAACCTTTTTCATATTTCAATACAAATATGATTTGCAAAGTCCTGTCTCCTGTAATTAATATTCGCCATGCTTGTTTATGATTTTATTATTTTTTTATTCTTTTAATTTTACCAAGTGAACTTTCAGATCAGCAATACAAAGATTCCCTGCAGGGAAAAATAAAATATAATTTCCTATTTCTTCCTAAACCGCACTATGCATCATGTATTATCATAGACAAACACAATTTGTTAAACTTTGTCACTCTATTGCTAACAACATCTGCATTAGGTCTTGACATCTAAACTTGAAGGCTGATACTGTCTAGTGCATTATTTGTCCTTGACTTTTTATTTTATTGATCAAATATGATAAGATTAAGATTAATTCTTTGAAGATCGTTAAAAACAACCACTCATATATCTCATTTTCTTATTTAATCACATTGTATCGTATCTAAATATCTATACTTTGTAGGGTAACGAGATTCCTTAGACACAACAATTTTGGGTCAGGTTTGGGTGAGAACTCAATTGCCAGGAAATGTAGTGATTGTCTGCAGTTGGAATTGAAGAGAGGACCCATTTGTACCATAAATAAAATAAAGGACATTTATCAGAGGTCACCTATCTTGTTTCTTTTTTTCTCATTTAATTGAAAACCACAACTTCCGTAATGTCAAGGGTTTAAATCTTTGAGTCTCATCGTAATTATGTTTATGAGAATATTCGGTCAAACACCGAAAAATTTGAAACTTGCGGATGTAAATTAATGAAGATAGCCAGCCAATAATGAAACAGCAGAATTTCTATTCTATTTACTAGTCCCAGTTTGTTTGATATATTTTGATAATTTTTTTCTTTATTTTGATTGTCATTTTGCAATATTAATATAGTATTATTTTTTTTTTATTAAATCCTTAATTATTTATTGTAGAGTGAGAAAATAAAAAAATATAAATGAAAGAATTTAATTAATATGAAAAATAAAAAATATTAAAAATACATAATAATTTTATAAAATCTAAAATATTAATTATATTTTCATAATTCCCGTACCAAAATCTTAAATGTCACATAAAATAAAATAAAGAAAGTATATATTAAAAGTTAAAACGGAGATTTTGAGTGGACAAATGACACCATTTTAATATCCTTGTTCCCCGTTCATTCTTTTTTTTTTTGGTTGATGGATAAGTTATATTTTGTGTTGGATCTTATCCTTTTACTTCTATTTCGCAATGTCTTAGTTGCATCATTCACTATCTTTACTGCAAGTATTCTTATTAGGCATGACAATTGGGGTTAGGGCGAGTTTGACTCTTTCTGTCTCCAATTTTATTAAAGGCACGGTAGGTTCGAGAGAAGCTTTAAGAAAGGTGAGTTTAAAAACTTTAAACTAGACTTATTTCCATTGAGTGTTGTTGGGTTCAAAAAACTTGCAGAAAACTTGTCTAACCATTATTAAAATTTAATTACTTATATATTTTTAGATAATTATATATTAAATTATTAATTACACTTTAATTTAAACAATATATAAATTAATAAAACAAAAATCCTAAAGTAAAAATTTAAGAATTAAATTAAATTTTTAGTTAAATAAGTAGTTTTAACTTTATTATTTAATTATTATTAAAATTTAAATTATTTATCTATTAAAATGATTAATTTATATTTGTAATAAATATAAAATATAAAAATATGAAAATAAACCTTAACTCATAAATATATAATATAATACAAAATACAAATATAATATATAATATATAGTATGGCAGGGGTTTACATCCTGAACCTGATCCCCCTTTCACAAGTTCAAAAACTCTAACCTAATTTTGATCTCAACCTTAGTTAAAGCGAGTTTTTTTTTTATATCAAAATTATGCAGAGGTTAGATAAGTACTTGTGAATTCAAATTTAATTGTCATGCGTAATCCTTGTATTGTGTTTCCACTACAATTCCATTCATGTTTCACGTTTTACCTCAAAGTTTGTCCCTTTCTTCAAAGATTGCTAGTGAATTTCTCTCAAATGTTGTCTACACCAAATAAGTATGATTGCTCAAAGCACTCATCAACTCCGATGCTGATTACATTTTTTTACTTTTTAATTTGAAATTTTTTGTTACATATTCCCTCTAAACACAAATATAAGCAAAAGTAATTTATTTATGTGTTAATTAAAAAATTAGTTAACATCAGTTAATTTTACTAATTTTATTTAAAAAATATTTTTTCTTAAATTGTCCTTTATTAAAACTTGATATATATCAAGAATAAAAGAGGATCATTAGAAATAGAATCTCAATTAAATAAAAAATATTTTGGGAATGATGATATATTAAATAATGTAAAATTAGTTGATATTTACTTATATTTAAGATCATCATTCTTGAGATTATATATATATATATATATATATATATATATATATATATATTCATTCAGAAGGGGTATATGAAATTGAAATGCAGTAGATGGGTGGAAAGTCAATAAAAAAAATTTGAGAATGGGTACATGTGAAAACTGTGTTTGATAGTAGCAGGTTTAAAATCGAGCTTTATGCATGAGGTGTTGTTCAACGAAGAACTTCTCATTTTGGATTCGGTTAATATATAGTAACATTCATAAGATTTCATCTTCATTTTCTTTATGTAAGTATACCAATTGGGTAGGATGGTATCTTAATCTTATGATCTAACTCGTTCCCCATATTCAATCTATTTTTATTTGATTGGTTTATTTTTATTTTATTTTTATAATAAAATCAGCATAACTAACTACTCTGTAATAAATGCAGTAAAAAAAAAAAAAACTACTCTATGCGAATAAGCTTTTATATATAGTTAAAAATTACACTTATTAGTTATTACATTTCCATACAAAAAATAAAATGAAATAGATATAAAATTAATATTAGATTGTTTGAATTGTTTAATTGAATAAACTTAAATGCGTTCTATTTCATTACATCTAGCACTTCTAATTTTCTTTCATTTTAAGAGTATCGGATGAAACTACTTGTTTTTATTTATTTATTTCATTCCACTATAAAAATATTTAAATAATGGAATGATAATTTTATTTGACTCTACCATATTCCATTCCATTTTACTCATCATTATATACCTAAACATATCTTTTGGTGTTGATTTTTTTTTTTATAATGAAAAACATCGGAGGGAAGGCTACTCCATTTCAAGAATTCGGCATCCACAAAGCCTTGGGAAATTATAAACAGATGGTTATTCGTTCCATTTGAGAAATAATAGTTGACCAATAATTTTATACAACATTTTGTATTTGGCCAAATAAAAAGAAAAGAGAGAAGAGGTATGAACCCGTTATCAACCTATTAACGAGACTTAACTTTATCGCTGTACCAAGGTTGATCCTCGAAAAGATATTATATGAATAGTTTAACAGATTTTATTTTATTTTGTTTTGAATTTTAATTTAGATAATCGGGTGTGGCAAAATTAAACCCTTAACCATATTTGATGTTGAATGTGAAAGATGGAAAATGACCGAAGACATCGATCAGATATCAGTCACCTGATGGTATGTTATTGTTAGATATGATTCCAAAATTCTGATCTGAATTTTCAGTTTCCAATTGAGAAAGGCATTAGAATTATGAATGAGACGTTCGAAGCAATTAGAAGAAGGAAAAAAATCAGGCGCATACATACTTAATTTTGAGTTCATTCAATAACACAGGCACATACGAACACTTGGTATATTACACTGTATTCTTGTATCAACACAACAACAAAAACTTGGATTAAACAATATTACATATAAACCTTTTCTATCTCTCTTTTACACAAAAGTTTCATTTGAAATCTCTCTGAGATTTCTCATATGAAACTTCAAAAAGGATCAGTGGAAACAACATCATAGCATAGCATCCCACCACAGATGCCAAAATAACCAGAAAAGTTGTCAAACTTGAGGAAGAAACTGCACCGTATCTTCCATCTCCTGCTTCAGAGTATATAACTCCATATAAAGGTATGCCAAAAGCATACACTAGAGTGATTCAAAAGTCAAAACCCTTTAGATCCGAGAACACAGGCTGAAAGCATGTTTTCCCTTCACCCCAAAACACTTTTTCTCTGCTCATAGTAATTTTTAGTGGTTTGGTTTTCTCATACAGCACAACCCAAACCCCTGGCCTCTGATCCTTTCATGATTCTTAGCCTTTTGCAAGAAGTCACAAACATGCTGCACCAAAAAGTACGGTTCTGTCAGATTAAGATCAAGTCATAGATACCTAATGATGAGACAAACAAAAGCAGATCAGAAAGAAAAGAGAGAGAGATGTCATGTAACACTTACTCCCATGGAACATCTCCAACTAACATCCAGTCACCGTCTTTGTCTTCATATGTAGGTGCATAGTCAGATCCCTTATAACCTTCTTTTTCAGAATACTCACCTGAAAAGCCATAATAACATAACATAACATAACCTATCAGGTCATTTTCACAATATTATAAAAATTTGATTAAGCAGTTTCATTTCATCTCAAAAAAAAACTAAAACTAAAACTCTTCTTCTCACCTATGGTCAACTTGAACATGTTTTCTAGAGCTTTGAGGAGCTGTGTGTAGCCTCCATATACCTTCAAGTCTATCTTTCTGAGGTAAGGGGCTCCATCCATGCTCACTTTCACATAAATCCCAGCACCCTCATTCTCCTGAAGGCTGTTCTTCCTATAGGATCTGATTGGTGGCCACCCCACTATCTTAGCCCTGTCATGCATATATCAAACACATTCAATGAATCACCCAACTCAAAGAGCTTCAAAGCATCCCCACTTATCAACAAAACAACATGAGATAAATAAAGAAAAAGTCTTTTAAGTCTTAATAATAATAATAATATGTTAATTAAACTTACTTGGCAGGAGGGGCTGCATCAGTTTCCACATGTGGAGCCTTTGAAGCACACTCCTCAGAAGTTGTTTCAGTCAATGGCCTTTTGTTGGTAATTCTAGCAGGTGCAGGCAGTGTTTTTTGCTCAGTTTCTTCTGTTCCTGGTAGCCCCAGTCTAAGCTCTGTTGCCTTGAGGTTGAGATCAGTCTCATATGTCACAGTGCTTTCCATCTTCTTCTTCCCCAGTACAATCAATAATCTATAATCCAAATCCAAAACAATCAACACCCTATGCCAATTGTCAAACCCTCTAAGAGTACTACTAGCTTGTTTCTTTGTTAGTTGCTTGATGAGGTGGTCAGTGGAGTGAGTCTCTTGTAGCTAGCTAGCTTCTCTTGGTATTGTATTGTATCCCTTGTGAGATGATGATGATAAGACTTGAGATGTGATGCAAGTGTTGAAGGGTTATGTTTTATAGGAAGATAAAAGGAGGGTAATGCTATGTTATGGTATGGTATGGTATGATATGTGTATGTGTATGAGTTGTGATGAGAGGGGAGAGTTATGGACAAAGACAGGCTAAGGTGTCGGTAGCAGTAGCAGCAAGATGTCCCCACAAATGGAGGACAAGGGTGGGACAGGGTCACTGTCCAATAAGGGAAGAGAGGGTCAAGATACGGTTTCGGAGATAAATCAGGAGCGTTGGCTTTAAGGAAAAGCAAAGGGGACATGCCCATGTGAACGCAGGGTCCATATGCCCATGTGGGTCTCATTTTTTTAATTCCTCCTATGCCTTGTGGGGCCCCTTTACATGTGAACCTCCTTCTACGATGCACCTCACCCTCCTCAATCAAAAACAAACACAAGAAAAAAAAATTAGCTAGGTACTATTTTGTTATAAAATCCAATTCTACTCAAATTTCACGACAGATATTAGAGATTTACAAATAATTCATTCATCCTATTTTAGATTTCTTTAATATTATTTATATAATAATTTAGTCATTTTTTTAGTTTAGGGTTTCGATATTTAAATATTACGTTAGATATTCCATTAATTCGTTTTAGGGTTGACGATTATTATCATAAGCGGTGAAATGTCTCCACCTAAATTTAAGGCAGTTGCTGCGTTAAAGTTCAACAACAACCAAAAAAAAAAAAAAGAATACTTCAAGATTGTGTATTGCTATTATTGATAAATAGCAGAGAGAGAAAAATAAGCCGATAATAGAGGCAGAACATTGAACAAGTAAAATTATTGAAATAAAAATAATTGTAAACAGCAGCCCAACATCTCGGATTGAAAAATGGTTGACATGATTATTTGATTTTGGTCAGAGAAAAATTCTTGGCAACTTTTTTTAATCGGATTAGAATTTGATGAACTAAGTAATATTAAAAAATAGATCCACATTCCACAATAAAAACCGAAAAAGTCAATCTTTTTAGGGTGGTCAAATCCGCGATAGGTAATTTGTATGTACGGATCCATTTGATTTATATTTTGGTAAAGTTGATTGTAAGAATTTTAAAATAAAAGATTGTTTCACATCAAATTTAATTGAGTTGAGTATCAAATTTGTATGAAATTGTTTTTTTATTACGTAAAACAGTTTTATATTATCATCTAATCACAAATCATTATGCATGATAAGTTTGTTTATTTTTATAATAACCACTTAAAGTCATATAATTGATAATTTATAATTGATTAACAATATAAAATAGTATGTGACCATTAAACTTTAGAAAAATTTAAGAGGAGGAAATGATGTTCTAATTTAAGGCAAGAAAAGTCTTTATGCTAAAAAAGTACTTATAGAAAAACTTTTATAGAAAAACTTGCATGGGATAGATTTGATAAACCTAACTTTAACATTTTGTTTTCTTCTAATTTTTTTTCTTACTCTTTAAATTTTTTATTTTAATTTTCTTTGAATATGATTATTAAAAAATTAAATATATTAATATGAATATAATATGAAGTTTTACTTTTTTTATTAAAATATTTTTTTAAAAATTATATATGTGCAATCCAATGTCGACCCAACTAAATTTAACCTGAATTTAATCGGGTTACATCGGATCAAGTCAATTAAGATAAAATTTGTCAAAACTAAACCAATACAATTTCAATTGATTAGATTGGTTAATTTTTTTTTGTTCTAAACCTGACCTGTGTGCAAACCTAATGATGAAAATTTTATTTTATTCGATAAGAATAAATTAAAAAATAAATCTTTTGAAATTGAAGAAAAATTATTGAAATAAATTACTTGAATCAAGATATTTATATTTGATATGTTATGCCAATATTCAAAATTTAAAATTTAAATTATGATAAGCTAAATTTAAGTCACAATATTTTATAGGAATAAAAAATAAAATAAATAAAATAAAAAATAGTTGATTTATAAGAACGAAGTTACGTGACTTACTAAAAAAAATGAGTTGATGTTAAAAAAATTCTCGTTTAAGAATGGATTATTAAATTTATACTAAGATAAAGATAGATTGTTACTCATGAAAGGAGAAGCATTAATTTATTTATTTTTAGTTTTGATTCTTTTGAACGACGGGAAAGCATTAATTTGGGTTCATTTCAGGACGGACAAGTGAACATAAGAAGGGGAAAAAAAACTAAAAGAGTGTATTAATTTCGGATTTAAGTTTTTTTATTTTCTTTTTTTCAAAGTTTAGATGACCAAGTACTCTGTATGAAACCAGAAAAGAAGAAGCACATTGCTTAAAGATTTATCTTGTAATTGACTAACATAGTTATTATTATTTAAATTGTTGACACGTACAGCAGGGACAGAGGGGCCCTTCCTCATCAATTATTTTTTAATATATATATATATATATATATATATATATATATATATATATATATATATATATATATAGACAGAGAGAGAGAGAGAGAGAGAGAGAGAGAGTAATTTTTTTCATAAAAAAAAAATAATCTTGCATTTTTTATAATATCATAATTTATACCTGCATATCAAAGTTAATTTGGTTATTTTTTACTTCTTTTAAATGATTTTATAGATTTGTTTTAAATTTTAATTTTTGTCCATTGTAAGGTAAGACTCATTTATTTTTGTAATCCTGATGTTCATAATCTTGAAGGTTGATCGATCGAGTAGAATAAGATAGAATTAGATATATCATGAGCTGTAGATTTAAACTGCTGTAAACATGAGCTTTCTTTCAGTTTTCATCTCATAAGAGTTCAAATCTGTTAGATTCAATTATACGCCTTAGATTAATTCTAACCCAAAAAACCTATTCTCACACATGCCATTTTTCACATCCTGCATGCACAAAAGTGAGTGGCAGTAGTTGATGGATGTGAGGAAAAGAAAAAGAAAAGAAAAATGATGTTATTATGATGTCTAGCTACTGGGTTCTTTTTTTTATACATATATAACACAGATAACTATATTAATTTAATTAGCATTAAAGTAAATATTGTTAGGTTTTTTTTTATAAGACTTTAAGTTTTTTTAATATAAAATATCTAGATGTTTATTCATCAGAATTCAAGTTTTATACATCCGATAAGATAGAAGCTTCAATTTGGTGGGGATAATCCTCCATCCAGTTCATTTCCTTAGAAATAAATTCAAACTTAGCAAGGCTATCCGCTTCCATATTTTCAGCTCTTTTTGTAAATTAAAGGACAACTCACAGACTTAAGTTTGATCTATTTTTTAAATTTAAAATCTAAGTCTAGTCTTTTTCTTTTATTTAATTAAGTCATTTTTTAAGGTTTGATTTAATATTTCTAAAAGTTTATTTTAGATCAAAAAAATTTAAACAAGTAGAAAAAAAAAACTACTTTTACACAGATTAACGAATATATATAAACTTATATGTAGATTAACAAACTTAAAATTTTAAATAAACTAATAATGGTATAATCTCAAATATTATAGTAACAATTTAGAACTAATGCACCTGAGATGAGATTGTTGACTTTGATCGAACTCTAACCAAAGTAGACTAAAATGTGTATTTAATAATGGTGAAATTTGCAGTACGGCCAAAGATCAACCATGAGCAAGGAGGTGGATATATACACTGGCAGATCCAGAAATTTTCTTTAGTGGGGGCAAAGAAATAGTTTATAGTATTTTTTAATTAATAAAAAATATTATAAGCTTTTATAAAAAAAAACATAATTTCATGACAAACAAAAAACCAAAATATCTAAATTTCTACAAATTATAATTATCCTCTACACATTTTCATATTAGGTATTAGAGAAATTGAAAACAATTAAAATTAAAAAGGTAAAGTAGGTAAAATTTGAACCAATTTATTTTTCTATGAGTAAAATTATTGCCAATTTATTTATTTTTAGTAAAATTAGTACTAATTTATTTTCTCTTTTATCTTTTATAACTTTTTAAATTCATTTTTTTAAAATAATTATTTTATGGGGGCAACACTTATTTTTATATGGGGGCAAAAAAAAAAAATGACTTGACATATTAAGTAAACAAAATTACTTTGTGGGGGCAATTGCCCCCATTGCCCCCACCGTGGATCCGCCACTGGATATATACATGCAAAAAACACTCTAACAATCACATCAATAATGATTTCACAAAATGATTATATGTAATAAATGTTTAAGATGGGTTGAATTCTCTATTAGGAGGTCCAAGGCTTCTTAGAGAGGAATATGTTGGAGTTCAAGTTGAGGGGGAGATTGTTGTATATTTATAGAAAACAAGAAAAGATATCATTGGTTATGTCTATGTAATTATCCTTTTCTCAAGGTGTCTTGGAATCAAAGAGTGAGAGTTTAAAAATTGGAGCTAGCAAGAATGAAAATATGTGTAAGCTATTAAAATAAAAACTTTTAATAGATTTTTAAATTTATTATTGCTCTTTTTAAGGAGT
The DNA here is from genome assembly GCA_026413185.1 of Pueraria montana var. lobata. Classification (NCBI taxonomy): domain Eukaryota; kingdom Viridiplantae; phylum Streptophyta; class Magnoliopsida; order Fabales; family Fabaceae; genus Pueraria; species Pueraria montana. The sequence continues at coordinate 73,846,434 of CM048647.1, forward strand.
TACCTATTATTTTTGTTTAACTAGAAAAAGAGTAATATTTTTTTGGAGATCCCAACTGTGTAAACATTTCATTGACACTTATTATATCTATGAATTTCTCTCTTTTTGTTAAATCATATCACTTTTTTTTTATCAACCAAAATAAATCATATCACTTATCACATCTACATTTCTCTTTCTTTCCATTTCTTTCTTTTTATGGGTTTCTACTTTCTACTAGCATGAGAGTGCTCGTACATCATTTTTTAAAAAAAAAAGAAAAAAGAAATTGTTTAAAGATAATACCTTTACAGGCAATCTTTTACTAAATACCTTTTTTATTTTATTTATAGTAATAAGTATAGCAATCCTTAATATTTATCTAGATTAAATTACTCTCTCTTTATATCTGTGGGTAGGAGACCATATAATGTGGTAGGCACTCCCATTAATTTTTCATGAGTCATGGTGTCATGAGGACCATTTCTTGCTTCACCAATACAGCTTAAGCAAACTTTCATGGAGACATCCCTCACCTGGACAATGGGGTGAGAGGACCACTAACTCCTAACTCCCCCTCAGCCCAGAATGCCAGTTAGAAAATCAAAACGAAAAGGTGTCAGAAGATATGAGATCGTATTCGTCACTTGTAGGGAGAGGGCCATTAATTCCTTCCTTCATCACCACAATTTAGTCAAAGATCCATGGGGCCATCTAACCTGGATAAAGTAAGAGGACATACATACACAAACTATGGAACAATTAAATTCTTTTTTCAAAAATAATGTGCCAGATTTAAATAAAAATTTTCATAGTCTAATTCAGTGATATCTTGTATTCTTGCTCTTTAACTTATTAGCCGTCATCTCTTTCTTGCTTTAATTTCCTGTATTATCCTTAATGTTGCAAGGACTAAAATACTATAGTTGAAGTGCTATTTTTTTTTTAAGAAAGATCATCAATATAAGGGTGGCAAAATTGCCCAGTCCACTACCCTGTCATCAACCCTTTAAAAATGGGTCAGTGTGGGTTAACCCGTTTTTGGGTATTTAGGTTGAAAGTTTTAATATTTCTCGTTTATGGGTAGGCCATAAGCTAACCTGTTAAAAAAATAAAATAAAAAAAGGAAAAATTTATTAAAGAAAATTGTTTTATGCTCCCATTAGCTACTATCTATTTCATCTATCCACCTAATAGTTTTTAATTGTATTATTTCATTTAACTTGCCTATCTTTTTTTTGTCTCCAATACTAGAAAAAAAAACTATTAGAGAAACATATCTATCTTAATTGCTTATCTTCTAACCTAAACTCTTGGGTCCTAAAAATCCTACGCTATTTTCTTATTATCTTTTATTTAATTTTTAAAAAAAGAAAGGCCAAAAGGTCCCTTGCAAGTTAAAATGAGGTGGACTAAACAAGTTGATGAGTAGAATAATCCTAACCCAATCCACGTAAAAGGACTGGTTAAATTCATTCTATCAAAGGGGTTTAACTCAGTTGATTGAACATGGTGATTAAGTATTGTAAATCTCTTGTATTGTCTTCGATTTCTACGGATCAAACAAGATGAGGCCATAATGTATTTTCAAAACTTCATTTTAATCACAATACTAAATAAATAATACAAATAAGCTAGCTATATAACAAATATCGAATCTGTAACAGCTCGGGCTCTTCTGCATTGCTAGCTTGTGAAGGACTGAAAAGATTAATACACAGTTTCACTACTATAGTAATTATTTGGCTCTCGTTGCTGGGTGTGTCGGATTTTTGTCACCATCGTTGATTAATGAATGAAGCTAGAATCTGTGGTATGAAATCCAACAACATGGCTGTGTAGTAAGCTGGCATGCAATATATCTATAGGACTAGTAGTGGTGGCCTTGGCATTTGGCACTTGGCATTTGAACAATTCAAAACACAAGTGAGATAGTGATGCTCAACTAATGATCATTACAATCAGATATAGATCTCTCTTCTAGCCTGATTTTCTGGTTCACTAGCTACAATACAACATTTCCGGGTTGGATCTGATTCGATCGACAAATTAATAATGTTACTTTCGTGTGTGCACATACATAATTCTCATGAATGAAAGGGATTACGAGAGAGCATTAATTAGGTATTTATTACAAAGAGGTCAGGAACGCATTACAACCATGGAATGTGAAAAGGGAATGTCTGGAATGATAAAATATCTCTATTTAAGATATCATAGATCCAGTCATATAATAGTAGTTGGAAAATTAATATTCCGGTTAATGTAGAGGACTATGACCATAGATCTAAAACTTCCCTTCCCTTCCCTTCATCTGTATAATTTGACAAGCAGGTGCTGTACTTCGATTTGCTTGGCATGCACTTGTGGCTAACAAAGATTCTAATTTATTATGTTTGGCCACTAACAGACTTGTGGAAAATGAAGGATAGGAAGCCCTATCACATGAAATATATTGTCTTGTCCCATTGCATTATTCGCTAGCATTGTCATTGCCAACATTCTCGAATATTAAATTATTAGAAATTTTAAAGCCTTATCACTAACATTAGGGTATACTAGGACCCGGATTCTCTGCAGTCAAAATTCGACTGCAGGGTCCTGCAGTCAGCATCTAACGGTCCAATTTTTTTTAACTTTATTTAATGTATATATTGCTTTATTTTTTGTGGATGAGATTTGATGCAGTCACTGCTGTGACTGCAGGCAATCCGGTTCGGGTATACTAATAACAAGGTCAGCACAGTCGGTACAAGTGATGTAGTAGAAAAATAATAAAAAGATGAGAAGAGAAAATATTTTTTTTTATTTTTCATTCAATAAATATAAATATACAATCATTTTTCTCTTCTCATCTTTCTATTCCTTTTCTACTAAATCACTTATACTATGTTAAAATAATATTACAAAAATTGACTATATGCTTATATTTATTGTATGAAAAAATATATATTAAATAATAAATTATATAAATTTATTATTTAATATTTTAAAACTAGATTTAATGTTGAATAAATATTTTAAAAAATTGTATTTATTTTTGTTATATATAATGTAGTATTTATATATGACTTAGACAAGTGTCTTAGTGGATGTTGTGGTTTGTCGTTTGCACGACTCCAAATTAACGTCCATTCTTGTTCTTGAGTCACTACAAGAAATTAATGCAATAGTGACAAAATTTAATGACGAAAAATGATTTTTCGTCACTAATTCCAGTGTCACTAAAGTTTTACTAACGATTTTTTAAAAATTACATGTAAATTGTTTTGTCACTAAAGTTAATTACTTTTGGAGTTTTGGGAACCAACCTCGCCATGATGATCGAAGAAGGTGGTGTCGGCAGTGGAGCAGTTAACAGGTGGATGATGCAGGTTGTGCGTGGTGGGTTCACTATGGGTTTCGCGGTGCGAGTGAATTTAGTGGCTCTTGGCACTAAACAAAAACATTGTTTCATCTCTTTGTTTGATCGAATACTACTATTTTAGCTCAAAATTGAATAAACCCTTTTAAGATCCCGTGATCATGCACTACAAAAGCTTGATCATAAATATTTGAAGCCATGTAAGACCTAACCGGAACAAATCTAGTACGAAACCATACACTAAAACCAAAGACTATCTTTAAAATCTAATGCTACTCCAACAATAATTTGCAGTCTCATGGAGAGAAAAGCGACGGTGTGGAGGCGGGCACGATGGAGAGTGGCAGACGGTGCGGCAAGAAGCTTGGTTGTGCCATGGTTGACGAGGGCGAGCAACATGAAAAGGATTATTTCAAACAAACTCACATGTCTTTTTTATTAAAAAAACAAAAAGCCTAATGATGACATTAACACTAACTTAATAACTTTTCATCTGAACCATTCAATGATGCCTCACAATATCCGATGGCACATAATAGGTCTTGCATGGTGCAAGAATTTGTTAGGTCTTGCACACTAGTATGCATCATTTGACCAAATTCGACCGTTGATCAACCCTACCATTGATTTCTCACATTGCAAGCCTTTTAGAATCTCAATCTTGAATAACATGTCTAAGTCAATCAAATCACATGGAGCTAGGGATGCCAATGCGTAGAGTCTGGACAAAGTACTATAGTACTCGTCTCTATACTTACATTTAAAAAAGGACACCCTAACTTAGACTTACACTCACGTGTGTAATAACTTTAACACTCGTACTCTTACCCATACTTTAATTAAATATAAAAAAAATTAATAAGAAACATTGATTAAGAATAAATCTATAATTTAATTAAAATACTATTTTAATTAATTAGATCAAACATTACAAAAAATAAGTGCAAGTATATACACACATGCAAATGAACACACATGCTCATGCACAAATATGCACGTGCACACATGCACTCACACATGTATATATAAGTGTGAGTATAAGGTGGGAAGGATTTGAGGTGGATTAGAGAAGCACGATGATGAGCAAAGGTTAAGGCCATGTCTAGCAAAAATGCACGATGATCTCTTACTTCAAGCATAACTCAAACATAAACATGTTAATTAACACAATTACTATAAATACATTTCTAAAACAAACTAAGAATAAAAATTAATAACACAACACGCACGCACATGTATGCATATGCATGCACACACATGCATATGCATGCGTGTTTGTATAAGTATAGGCATAGAGCAGCTTGAGTACCTTAATACTTGTATCCACACCCATCCCCATTAAGTTTTACAAATAATTACCTATAGTCGTATCCAATAAGTGAATAATTTACTTTATCATTATGGATATTTTTTGTGAGTACCCATAAAACCATTACTCATTGTCATCACTACATGAAACAAACTTCTATCAAGCACTGCCAACAAACAAATATAGCAATCTCATATTCTTTTTTTTATCAGTAAAAGACATATTATATTAATTAATTTCGATACAAGGGGTACATATCCCATATACGAGTGTATATACCTAATACCCTCTCCCTTAATCCTACTTCTATTTCAGCCTTCATGCACATAGCAACTGTTTACATCCCCTCGTAACAAAAGATCCTATTCCGATAAAGCTGCATAAAGACTCACAATAAAATCCAATTTACCGGCAGACTTGCTGCCTATAACTAATAACTTGAACCACAAAACATATACTTTGAATCATTGACGGATCTAGAAATTTCATGTTGTGGGGATAATATAACACGCGCACACACATGCACGTGCATATTTTTTTTTTACATAATTATTTAAATAGAATAAATTACACTTTTGGTCTCCCTACTATTTTTAAAAATTGATTTTGGTCTCTTTAATTTTTTGTGCAAATTTAGCCTCTTTATTATTTTAATTGTGTAGTTTTAGTTCATCTATTAACTTTAACTTGACATTTAATATTGAACAAAATTGTTGACGTGGCAGTGCATGATAGTGTCAAGTTAGCATTTCATTAAACATTGGATGTCAAGTTAACAAGTTGACAAAAAAATTGCATAATTAAAATAGTAGGGGACCAAATTCATGCAAAAAAAGAATAGGGAGACCAAAATTAAATTAAATTTTGACAATAATACTAGACTAAAAGTAAGCCTATTAAATAAATAAATTTTATTATATAAATTATATTATAATTAAATTTTATGATACATAAATATTTAAATATAAAAAATAGGTATTGGATTAATCATGAACAATTTAAATTGCAATATATATATAAGATTATTTTTAACTATTGATAATTAAAATTTTAATTTAGATATAAAGATAAAAGATGATAAATTGAAAGAAATATATCAAGCAAACAAATAACAATATTTGAAATTGTTAAGAGATAAATCCTCATAAATTAGATGATAGTGTGTGAAATACACATTTAAAATAGAGAAAAAAATAATTAATACTTATGAATGTCTAATTAAGAAAATGAGACTAGGAATAAATTTATGAGGACAATATTTTTATTATAAATCAATCTTTTATAGCATTGCAATATTAAGAAGAGTTAAAAGTTTAGTGGAGACGGTTACCCCACATTCCCGTGAATGGATCCCTGCTTTGAACCATTATACTATGACCCTTTTAGACATTCTATTGGCAATATATATATACAGGTCATATACAGGTGTACGAAAAATGGCAGCGTTTGTATTCCCAACCATTCTCATATTCAAGTTATAGAGCTAAGCGATGATGAAGAGAATGCAAACCAAGTACTACAAAAGATGTTCATGTTGTGCAGTTGAATAGATGTGGCATTACAAAGATCCCAAAGGAAATGTATAAGGATCATTTTCCTTAACTTCTCTAAAATGTTAAGAGTGATGTTGGCTACTTTCCTCGAGATTTCAAGGTTTGAAAGTCAAGTCATAGCCAGGGTGGAGGTGTATTATTGGTGAATATGCTAGCCAAATATTTTTCCACTTGATTAAAATGCATGTGATGCATTGTAAAATCAAGGTCAATATATAATAGTTTTTGTTTTCATTCCTAGGCAACTGCCGATCTGCAACTTAATTATAACTAGAAACTCATGCTCTCTAATTGAATAATTTTTCCTCCCTCATTTACTTATGTCCCTCATAATATGAATCAATAATATTGAATCATTCATGCATGATGCATCCAAATGTTAGATATTTTGCCCAACGCGGAGCTATGTTACAATGCTCGAGACAAGGCTATGGTTGTCCAAGCCGATGATTGTTGAAAAAAATATCAACTTGGCAAGGAGGTTGATGGTCGTCCACGCGACTTGGAGAGCATTATCAATGAGCTAAGCTGAGATATCCTTAGGCTTGTACTGTTGCTACTCCTTAGTCTCCTTAAACTTGAACCATGTTTAAAACCTCTTACTTCTACTACTTAAAAGTAACAAGAGATTATATTACAAGAAATTTAAGAGTAATAAAGTTGTAGTATTTGACTAATTATTGAATGTTCCACTTAATTTGATTCTATCCATTAGTCTATGCAGTAATCTCTAATTGAATATGACTAATGATATGCATATATTACTATATTATTAAGAGATTGTGAAATACATTATTAAATTTGTTAAGATCATAGAGAACAATTTCATATATATATATAAAAAGCAAAGTATCTCACTTTTAAGAGTGAAAACAAAAATATATAATTAGAGTTCATTATCTGTTTAATCTTCATTAAATAAACACTATACCAACAAAAGTAAGTCTAATAATTAACATTTTTTCATTATTTTATGCGTGTATGTATGTGAATTTGTGGTGTGTACGTAGGGGTACTTAGTGAATATTAATACTATTGTCTTGAAGTATACCCTCCATTTCAAAATAAGTGTCTTATAAGAAGAAAAAATAAATTTTAAAATAAATGTTATGTTAGTTTTTCAATGTAATATATATATTTTCATTATGGATAAAAAAAATATTTTTTCATTTATACTCCTAATAATATTAATGATAGGCAGTAAAAACTATAAATGACTTAATGATAATAATGTTAATTTTGTAAAAACGTTATTCTCTCTCGTATATTTATTAGCTTTTATTGGTCTATATAAAAAAAAATCTAGAATGACACTTATTATAGGATGAAGGGAATATTTGTGTTTTTCTTAACTTGTGTAAGGGAGTGTTTGGTAGGGGAGAAGTTTTTGATTTCCTGATAATCTTAGATTGAAAATCCTGATTCCCCATGTTTGGTATCTATTTCAGAAAATAACATTCTCGGGAAAGAATGTTTCTCGGGAATGTTTTTAATTAGCTAGATTTTCCACAAAATCTTTCCCATGGAAGAGGTGAGAATCTAACTTTTTCGACTAGGGAGAAAGTTTTAATGATATGAAAAGACTACATTACTTCTTTTTCAAGTACAAAATACCCTCACCCAGGGTTCATCTTTATCCATAAGTTTATCTCCATTGAACGTTACACTTATCTATGTGATTCTATCTTTCTTTAATTTTGAAAAATTATTAATTTTAAAATTTGTAAAAAAAAATTATTTATCTTTATATTTTTTTTTAAACATAGATCTCCCAACTACTTTATTATCTAAGTTTATCTTATTATTTATTATTTCATCTTTTGCATTATTTTGTAATTGTTAAATAATCTTAATGATTCTCATAGTAAAAAAAATAATGAAGTTATTTTAATAAAAGATATATTTGTAAAAAAAATTCTTATATACCTAGAAAAGTTATACTGTAACCAAACATGGAAAACTTTAATTCCCAAGAAAATATTATGACTAACCAAACGTATTTTAATAATTCTAAGAAATCGACTTTCCCAGGAATCATGATTGTCGAGTATGAAAAAAATTATCCTCTTCCAAACGCCCCCTAAAGGTCGATCAATTAGAAATGGAAAAAATATTTATTTTTCATTGTATGACAAAAAGAGGGGATGAGGACAAGGTGAAAGGAAATTAAACAGGGAGATAATTATCAAAAGTTATTAGTGCAAGTGGTTCAGCACTGGGGTCTCTTAACTAAGGTCTACGATTTGATCCTCGGCTTAAGCATGGAATCACAACCGAGGATACTATTTTATTCCAAAATGGGTCGACCCGGTAGGAGGGAGATTAGTTAGGTGCTAAATAAGAAGCCCCAAATACTTCTAGTTACACCAAAATGAGAGAGATAATTGTTCAACACACTATGTATATTTATTCTTAGAACAATGATATATAAACATGAAACATATTTGGGGACCTTGTTTTCACTCCCGGAATTAAGTCAAACATGTTCGGGAATTCATAATTGATAATGGTCGCTTAACGGCTTAAGTCACATAACTTAGGAGACAAGAGACAAAGCTAATTAAAATGAAGGTGATGTATAATAGTAAGAAATTTTTATGCACCGAGAGCAAAACGACATATTTCTAAAACTTTTAGAAGGAAGACGAATGATAACGAAGATGACATCGTGGCTCCATTAGATCCAAGTACTTGTGTTGTTACAATGCTACAAAATGGCATGAAGTATATATATAAGTGTATGTATCCGTTTGTGAGTTGATATGTTAGTTATTATATGTAAAAAAAAAAGTTATAAGGTTGGCTTGGTGGTGAAGGGAGAAGGGAATGGAGGAGAGGTCGTGGATTTGAATCCTCCTTTTAACAAACTAACAATTAACATTTGTCGATAAAAAAAATTATATGTAAAAAAAATACCTTTACAGAAAAAAAAAACTCAGTCATAATGTTTTCTATTTAAAGTTGATCAAACTATATTATTTTGTATTTAAAAGACACTGATTAATTAAATATATAAAATTATTAAATTGGACTAAATATTGCTTTTAAAAAAATTAGAATAAATAATATTTATACATTTTTATTCAATCACAAATCCCCATCTATGATAAGTTAGTTGAATTTCATAATAATTATCTTAGAAATTATATCTACAATTATTTCTAATTAATTTATATTATAATATTTTTTATACTGACAATATATATCTATTAATAAATTAAAAATAATAATGCAATAGATTGGAAAACATGATAAATTGAAAAGAAAGGAAATTGTCAGAAGCAAGATAATTGAAAAAACTAAAACTTCACTAAATCTTAATTAAAGTTTTATGTACATAAAATAAAATAATGAACTTAGACACAAAAGTTCTCAATATCATATGACTAGCTTCTTAATCAAACTGATCGATATTTAAAATTTAAACAATGAATAAATTGAACAAATATAATCTTGTTATGTAAAAATTGTGTATATTAAAACTGCTGTATTTGCAATTAGCATTCAATGAATGTTATACCAAGTGTCAAATGCATTGGATTGGATATTGAATTACATGTGATTGAAATGGCTTTCAAAAACTGTTGGCGACATAGCAATAATTTCACAATGATATGATATCCGACCAAAATGACTAATGACAATACCAAAAGAGTGATCCCACCATTTTGTTTTACATCAAACCCTACGTTTGACAATAGATTGGCCTAAGATTAGTTCTCATACCCGTGGGTTTTCTTCTATAATTCAATTAATCCCCTTAATGAATGAATTTGCAGGTGCATTTCCTGCATCTATTTATATTAAAATGGAAATATTTTAGAAAATTCAAATAAATGAACGAGTATATACTCTATTATATAACATGTAATGTTACAACTTACAAGTACTTTAAAAAAAAAAAAAAAAAACTTGTTCAAATTAATAAAAATGTGATGACTCTGCTTAAAAATTTGGAGTAGGATAAGGTGGATGAGATGATAGGCAAATATAGCCTCTGTATTATGCCTCTAGGGTATATTTTTTTATTTTAGGCTTAATTGAATTATAAATTCACAAAGTGTTTGAGGTGAAATTTAAATCTAACTTTATATTCCAATTTCAACACAAAATCCACTAGGTCAAGTTGGCTGTTTCTGAAATGCATGAAAATTAAATTATATAACTTAAATATGTAGACATAAAACACTTATATATTTCTTAAAAAAAAAACACTTATATTTATTATTACTAAATAAATAATATAAAATTATAAAACCTAAAAAATAATAATTTATACTTTTTAATACTATATATATTAATTATAATTTAATCACTCTCTTTTATCCATATTTTTTTAATGAAAATGTGTTGTTTTAAGTCTTTATTTTTTCTTTACATATTTGTGACTAAAAATAAAACATTATTATCGATATAATAATTTTTTTTATTTCACTAAAAAATTATATTTATATCATATATTTCCAATTAACTTTCTTCTAATATATTTATATTTTTGTAGAGGTATATTAATATATACTAGTATACTTATAAACAAAAATAGATATATACTAGTATATTTCTACAGAATATAAATATAACTTATAATCTTAGCTATATTCATATATGATTGTATGTTCTAGATTTAGAGTTGTCATTTTTCACAATAATCAGATTTTTACTGTTATAAATATTCTAACTTTTTAATTAAAAATATGATTTTATTGTTTAAGATGCATGCATTATATTATATATTTGAAGTGATAAAAAAAAATTGATTTTAATTTTAAAGAAGACAAAGAACGTCAAGTACAGGAACACGTGTGGTGTCCCTTTGATGGGTCCCATCCACACGAGAAGAGTGGTACTATCAACGGTCCCACTATGATGAGACCAGGTACACAAACTTACCCAATTCCAACCCACACTTTTGTTGTGTTTGTCCTTTTGGTCTGCATCCATGCACGTCTACACATCCAAGCCCATTCGTGCGCTCCTCTGCTTCATTTCATCGTTTCTTCCTCAAACCGGACCCACCACATATAATGGACTATTTTTCTTATATTTTTAAACTCATTAGTGGATTGCGGTGGGAGATTTTAACTAGAAATATTAATAATACATTTTTAGTTAGGAATGATAATTAGGCTCTTTATTCAAAAAAAAAAACTAACAATTTAAGTTTGGATATGAAATAACACTTTTATTTAATTAAAGTGCAAGTATTGAGTCTATAGGCATCAAAATTGTTATTTGTGTATATATGGGTGTAGAGATGAGTATTATTTTAAAATGTAAGTATAGAAAAGAATGTTATGGTATCTTATCCAAATTCACTTGGATATATCATCTTTATTTGCAACTCACTTTTTCTTCATATTATGAATTAAAACTCGTATAAGGAATTCTCAGTAACATAGGTCTCATTTATAGGTGAATATACAGACTAACTCGATTTATTTTTGTCTGTATTTAAATGGATTAGATTGGGTTGGCTCAAGAGTGACATCAAACCAAAAGATTGGACTAACTTATTAAATGGACCACAATTTTGCTTGGTCTGCATTCAATCCACTTAGTCCACAAGCTAATGGACTAGTCCGCGACCTAGTAATAAAAAATAAAACATTGTAAAAAAAATTATAAATATTAAAATGAAAAGATATTTTCTTATAAAAATTTAAAAATATCTAATTATGAAAAAATAACAAAATATATTTTTAAATACTTGATATTCCTAACCACACATCAAGTAGTTTTAAGTAAATAAAAATATAAAACTATAAAATAATAAATCATATTTAAAAAAATTATTTGGCTTGTAAGTTGACTCGTTAACCTGCTAACCAAATACATGTAACTTGTATGTTAAACAAACCAATTCGAATAAGTCTGCAAATTAAATGGATCATTCGCAGGCTTAGGCCCATGTATCCACCTTTAGTCTCATCCATATTTAATGAGTTGCATTATTAATTGTTTAATAGGATTTACATAAATTTCACACAATAATAAAAAGAGATTAGTCTATATATATTATTAATGTAAAATATTTTTACACAAATATCTAATATGAATTTACTTTATTGTCACATCATATTGATAAATATAATAGCATGATAAAATGGTCAAATCTTACTACGTGTTTGTATAAAATTATTTTACACTCACAATGTATATAAATCAAACTTATAAAAATATTATAAAAGACATGTTACTAACCTTCCTCAATTTTAAAAAATGAATTTGGGTACATCACCTAAAATTAGAGTGGGTTTCTTATATTTTAGGTTTAGGGGGTGTATTCAATTAACATTTGGAAAGATTTTAAAAGATTATTTTTTTGATAAAAAAAAAAAAAGTCTTGTGGTATTCAATCAGGATTTTTAAAGAAAATAAAAAAGTCTCATGGTATTCAATCAAGACTTTCAAGATTTTTTTTTTCATGACAACAAAATCCGGTGGTATTCAATTAAGATTTTTTACAACTTAAAAAAAGTCATATGGTATTCAAAATCCTATAGATATCGATGAATTGTTTTGTAAATTGGATTTTGATGGATTTTGTGTGACTTTTTAGTTATGCGTATAAATACCACACACATCAAACAATCCTACCCAAACCCTTTGAATTTTTCTAGTCTTCCATTCCAGACTTTATCTTTTTTCCATGATCACACATACTTTTCTCTCTTCCTTGGTGGCGGTAACTGGTAGAGTAATTACTCATCTCTTTTATCTAATCCTACACAAGCTCTTCATATGATCCTAACAGTGATGCGTTCATACCAACAAATCACTACGAATCACCCTACTAGTCTACATCACTTGACCAAGTCCACCATTTCATTCCCCTTTAGATTTGGAGGTTCTGCTAAAAAATTAAGCCTTCATAAGAGGAGTAGATCTAAGTATGAAGGGAGTTTTACCTCATTAGGACATACAATCAAGTCAAAGTATTAGAAGACCTTTCTATTGGCATTGAGACTAGTCAATTTAAAAAAAAAGAGAGAGAAAGAGATAGAGAAGATTGAAAAAAATTGTATTGGTTTTATTTTTTTATCCAAATCTTATCATTTATTTGTTATTTTTTTCATTGACTCTGATAATTTTGAATATTTTTTAAAAATTCATGGAATCCTTTAAAATCTTGTAAATCCTTTCAAATCTTATGAATTCATATTTTATAAATCCATTAAAATCCAAACTACAAAATCTTAATCATAAAAGTCTTTCTAAAAAATCTTAAAAGTCATTATATTCTTATAAAATCTTTTAAAATTTGCAGGATTTTTTCATGCAAAAAAACTCCGTTAAAATCCTAATTGAATACACCCCCTTAGTTACGTCTTTAGTCTCTAAAATTTAGAATAAATTCGTTTTCGTCCCCTAGATTGAAAAAAAAAAAACATCTTAGTTGATCAAATTTCAAAAAATACATTTTAAGCTCTTGGACATTAACCACATTAACAAAAGTCGTGATGTGGTGCTCGAAATAGACATTGTCAAATGCTATTGTGTGTCATGTCACAACTTTTGTTAATGTTGTTTGACTCCAGGGACTAAAAACATTTTTTTTTTAAATTTAAAGAATTAAAATGATTTTTTTTCAATTTGGGAGACTAAAAAGGAATTTATCTCAATTTTTAAAGATTAAAAACATAATTAAGCATATATTTACTAATTTTACATTTTTATGAACTTTTTATATAATTTAGATATTGGACCATGGAAGTCATCAGGGGTGGAACTATGTTCAGGAGTAGGGGGGCCTTGGCCCCCCCTAACTTTTTAGAATTTTAGAATTTTTAGTATCAATGATATTTTAATTTTATGGTGATTTTTTTTATTTGCTGGAATATAATTTTAAAGATAATAATATTTAAGTGTCATTAATTTTTTTTTACTTTTTGACAAAATATTTTGTCCAATATTTTTTTAGATAAATATTTTTCCCTTTTTATAGCAAAGATAAATAGATAATGACATTTTTTTAGATAAACATTTTGCTTCCCTTTTTATAGTTTTTATTATAGAGATAATTGCATTTTTTCTTTTTTCTAGACAAAATATTTGAGTAATAGTTTTTTTCTTTTATAATATATTACTTGAGAAAAATAGTTATGCACTGACAGTGTACATAAATTTTACACCGTCATCCAATCACAACCCACCATATATGGTAAGTTTGTTGACTTTTACAAAATTACCTTAAAAGTAATATCAACGATAATTTATGATTAGATGACTATGTAAAATAGTTTTACACTGTCAATATATCACCATTAAACTCATATTATTTCTATTTTAAACACTATAAATGTTTGCAATGACAATCAAACAGCTTTGTTAGTGTTTCATTTATATTGATTTGATCAAAATTGATGTAAGAACTAAAGACTCTTTATTAACTCTTTTTTTCCCATCAAAGCAAGTTTATGAATACTAGTGTAAGGGATTAAGAGCTTAAATTTTGAGACACCATCAAATATTTTGGTTTCTATCACAATTCTTTGTATACTCTTTTTGTTTTTCTCTTCTTGTTTTTTTATCTTGAGTGTACATGTCTAAACAAACTGATATGTAAATCTTGGAAAAGAAAAATGGAATTTAGTTAAAACAATTTGCTTATTTTTATTTAGTTAAAATCATTTCATTTTCTATGTGTTAAAAGTAATGTTTATTCTATTGATTTTTGTTTAAAAATGTATTAATATTTAAAGAAATAATACTGAAAAATTTAGTGTAAATTTAATTATAAATGATTTTCGGATGTACAAAAGAAATAATTTGATAAATTATTGATGTGATTATTGTTTTGAAATATATAATTATAAATTTTGTATAAAATTTAATAATTAGTATAATATAATGATTTTTTTTCCATTCGGTCCCCTCTTACATCAGAACCTGGGTCCGCCCTTGGAAGTCATGTTTAACTTTACTGATACGTTTAATTCAATTTTTGAAATACTTGATAAGTGAGTACCTTTTAGAATCAAAATAATCAAGATTAAAATGATGCATAGTTAGGTAGGTAACAGTACTTTAATATGTTTTGAACTGAATCGTAGTGCTAGCAGCTCCACACATAAAATAAAACTGAAATTTTATACTGTTTTTATTTTTTGTTTTTTGGTACATAATTTTATAATAATATACCTTTTTCCTTTGGTTCCACTAAAAATATTAATTAATTATTGAGTACACACGGCTCTAAGAAGAAACTCGTATATACAACAGTAAAAGGGTGATTGATAAAAAGGAGTGGCTAGCCAGCGTCAAAGGAGTGTGCTTACTAGGTTTGGTGAAAAGGGCATATAGATCGATTTTAATGAGATTTCCAAAGAAACAGACATGTCTATCAAAACTATCCTCTAATGTCGGACCGGGCTCCTCTATAATGGGCTATTATCCCCATTTAAATCTTTTCAATTCATCAATGATGATAAAACGTGTTTGCAAATTATATTACATCGCTTTAAGAGAAAAAAGTTAATTGATCTAATTTATTTTTTAAAATGCCATTTTATTAGTTTTTTTTTTTTTGGTATATTCATGATTCATATTTTATTAGCTTGATTTGCAATATAAAATTAATATAATTTAAATTAGTTTTTATTAAATGAACTTTTAATTCATTTTCATATAAAGCAAAATTATCACAATTTATTAAAATACATAAATTCAAAATATCAAATGCAGCAAATATAGTGTAAATAAAATCAGATTAGACGCAGTAAAAAATAATCAAAATAGATCAAAGTTTTAATTCAAATATAAGCTAAAACTAATTATCATATAAAATGAATTCGATTTCAACATCCAGTATGTGAATCTAAATAGGTAATTAGGTTTAGCTTTGGTTATAATGATAAATTATTAACTAAAGTACGTAAGAGTTATGTATCTATGCTACCATTTTAATTTAAGTGGTTTCTAAGCACTTCGAAGAATTAATTCTGTTCTGCTCAAATCTTTTGGGATGATCTTGTGATTTACAATGAAGGGACTGATAATGAAATTGTAGAAGACTTTGGTGGCAGCCATGGTTATCTATAAAAATTCTGATACTCAAATCAATAGAGTAAAATCAAAAGGTGAGAAATTAGAAATTAGGATAAATATGTAACCTCATAATATTGAATTTGAGGTTTATATGACTCAACCGACATATCATAAATGCAGTTGTTAAATGCATTTGGATGTTTCTATGATATTCAGAAGATTGCTAATGACCCATTTGATATGGTTTAAACAATCGTATGTTATTCACCACGTGGTTATCACTTAGTCTGAGATGCATTTTTTAGGTTGACCTGTATTCCAGTCTTGCAGGTTGTGGTTGGGCCAAGTCCAATCCAAAACAATTTTCACTTTTGTTTATGACATAATATTTGCTTACTAAGTGCATGTTTGATTTTTAGTATAAATTGCTGCCGCATGAATTTCAAGATAAATCCAATGGACCAAAGTAAAATAAACGCAAAAGGAAGGATCCTGATCGTTGACAAACTTCATTTTGACCTCACCAACGTTTATCCAAACATGCTCTAAATCATTCTACACATATTTTTTTTTATCGACCAAATGTTAGTTATTAATTTATTAGTTTTTGTTATCGAGGGATTCAAATCCATGTCCTATCCCTCTTTCCCTTCTCCCTTCACCACCAAACCAATCTTATAACTCCTGTCATTTCCACACACATCTCATAGGATTCAATTGCTATTTGCCGATATAAAAAGAGCATTTGTGTTAACTTCTAGTAATTAACATCTTACCAAATAAAATGGATAGGAGATGTTATTTATTTGGGAGGAATTGAAGAAGAAGCAAAGCATATTAACATTAACAATTTTATTACGACCAATGTTAGATATACTTTAAAATTATTTATCAAAAAGGTATAAGAAAAAAGAAAAAGAACAATTTATCGATTTTGGATGGTTTTCGTCACGCGACAGACCACTCCATTTTTTACAAAAAAATAAATAAATAAGAAAAAGGGTTATGCACTGACAGTGTAAATTTTTTTTTACACAATCATCCAATCATAATCTACCATGTATAGTAAATTTGTTGATTTTTATAATAATTATCTTAAAAGTCATATAAACAATGATTTGTGATTGGATGACAATGTAAAATTATTTTACACTATCGGTGCATAGTCCAAAATTGCATAAAAAATACATGTCAAGCACCAAACAATTAAGTTCTACCTCTCACATATGCAAAATTTGCTAGACACGTCACGGATTGCAAGGCAATTTTGTCCCTTCTTTGTGCGAAACCTTGAAAAGTGAAAGAAAGAAAAAGAGAAAATGTGTTTTTAGTTCCTAAACTACGGATAGTTAAGATATATTTTATGTTCATGAATCTTTGTTGATTTTTAGTAGTTATATATATTTAATTATTCTGTATGAAATTTTACTTAAGCTGACTAATATTGTTGTTTATAATAAACTAAGATTGGTATTTTTTTTATTTGAATTAGTGTAAGTAAAGAAATAGTTGTTAAATATTGTTGTTAATTTTATTTTTGTTGGTGTGGTATGTTACTATGTTATTTACATTATGAAAGTATAAGTTTTTTGTTGCTGTAACATGCATGAAAAGTTGTGATTGCTGTAAAAAAAAAAAAAAGTTGTGATTGCAAGTAGTAAGTTTGAACAGAAGTACGTTTAATGAACACACACATATCTGCAACATTTTACGTCAAATCCATAAAAATAGACACAAAAATTAGTTGTATTTGCTTCAACATAGTCTATAAAAAAAAACATTTGCTTCAGTATAACACATCAATCTTATTTAACATGGAACCAAACACACTGAAAAGCAATCTCAAACTGATTGATATATATATATATATATATATATATATATATTGTTTTAATAAATAATTTAAAAAATGGCTTAAATTGTTCAAAAAGGCAAGTACTAACATTTCCTAATTCCTAAGGATATGGTCAATGACTTTAGCCTGGACCATGCATATTCTTGTGTTGGAAAAAGCTGGACCAACAAGGAAGACAGCAATATTAAGTCAACCTGTGTTTTTCACTAGGTGGAGCCTATGGCATGAACGTGTAAACACCCAAGACCAGTACAGTTAGCTGGTCATATCGGATCCTCACTCCAAAACAACTTTCATGTGCATACTAGTTCTTTCTTTGATATACTCATGTGATTTCAGAATCTCTTTAAATCAACAAACTTGCTCCCCATTCCCATTCCCTATACTTAGATATAGTATATATTAATTAGTCCCTAACATGAAGTTTTCAAAGTTTTCCTTCTTTATCCTTTTCTACAAAAGCAAATATAAGAGAGAAGGTGAGAGATCACTCTTTTTGGACATATTAACCTAGAAAATGATTCGTGTAATCTTCTTTCCTAAAGCATGGTGATTTTTTTGTTAGCCATTACTTGATTCGGTATCCCCTTTGATTTAAGTAAAGATTATGAAGCACGTAATGGGTCTTGTTCCCTTCTGTTGAAAAAAGTAAATAAAATAAATATTTTCTATGATATTTAACTGTGATTATTTTTTTTAATATTTATCAATGCTCGATTTTCGTTAGACACAATTACATTTGTTTCTGTAAAACAAATATCCGTAATCATTCCTACAATTCGTGTAAAAAATTAAACTAATAAATATAACACCTTTAAAATAAATATAATACATCTATTTAGCACATCTCAAAAAAGAAATTAAACCCATAAATGTAATGCTTTAAAATAATGTAATAAAGCTAATATTAGCTATGATGATATGACTAGACATAGTTACTCGTTATCTTTTTATAGCACAGTTCATGTCGTCTAATATAAAAATCAAGTGGTATCCAGGTGTAGCGAGATATAACAATGTTTCCATTACGATAAAATAGATCAACAACCATACAAGAAAAAGATAAGACTCTCTTCCACTCGTACCTTTTATCAACTAAACTATTACACAAATTGTTTTCAGTTTACATATACACCCTTCGGTCAATAAAAATAATATATTAAAATATAAAAAAAGAGAAAAAGAATAAAAAATAACTAAATGTTGAATCATCATTTACTTTGACCCAATTTAATATAGAACTCAAAATATGTTTTACTATTTTCCATTTTTTGTTTGGGGCCTAATTTCAAAAGAATATCAACTTAAAATTTTACAAATTAATAAAAATAGTGTGCAAACACTCAATTTTATTTTGGTAAATAAAAATAAAATATAGAAGACGAGAGAAAAAAATGGAGAACTTTTGAAGAGAAAAAAGTTAATGACTCCATTTTATGTTGAGTAGCATGAAAGGACAATATCATATCTTAAATCATACTTATTTGTTAAGATGTTCTTTACATCATTAAAAAGTTAAGGAAAAGATTTACAATTTACATTTCTACCTTGTAAATCAAAATCACCTTCATATATTTTAATGAAAAATAACTCAAAAATATGTTATCTAACTGTTATAGAAATTTTCTCGAAAACTTCAATTAAGAAGTCTAACTTTCACTAAACCACTCCCCTTGCGCTCTCTTCTTCCCTTATATAAAGGTAAGTTTTACATTGACTAAATCATTTTCATATATCTCCTTCCTCTATATAAAGAGGAGAACACCAAACAATGGTATAAAAAATATCAAGGACTAAAATACTAGTATTTTAAGGCTTTGATTTGATTCTTGTCAAAAAGTTTTCTTTATATAGCAGGTGATATGAAAATATGGAAGAAAAAAAAAATCTCGTGCACTTTAAAAGTGCTTCAATTCAAGTAATCCAATTAAACACAACATATAGCACAAATATATCAATGCACCCAACAGATTATTTATTTTAAATATTATATAATAAATTTAGATAAGATCTAAATTATTGAAAGTATTGCACTGTGAATATCTAAGATTTCTTTGTTTAGAGGCATGTGTCATGTACTTTTACTTTAAAAATAAGATAGTCTTCCCTTTTCCCAAGCATTTGTAATTAAAGAAAAAAAAATGGTTGTCTAAATAACTCTGAAGCTTTGCTAATCATAGCTTAACAAAAAAAGCCGCGTACGTTGATAATATTAATTTATAGAAATGGGCAGATTAATTAGGTAGGCTCGATATAGTCTATACGTTCTTTGTGTATAAACTAAACATTTCAAGAAAAAAGTATTTGGTCAGCCCCCACCATTGTGTCCACTGTCCCAAACTCTACCAACATGTGGAATAATATTATTGAGGTGAAGACACTTAAAATATATTTCTTATGTGAGGCTGGGCCAACATTAAACAACTGTATTAGTACGTAATGATAATTAATTAACTTGTTAAGCAATTAACTAATTAATGGTCTATAACTAAGTATGACGTCTCCACATCAAGCACATCGATGAGAGAATCAACTTGGGATTCTGTCCCGTTAAGTGAAAGAGTGAACAAAATTGAAACAACCATATCAAAATTATTTTAAAATTTATTTGTTTTAAATAAAGGATCCTTCACCAATGTAAGAAAGGTCGGTGTTCCCAAAATATGTGTTGTAAATTGAAAATAAAGGAAAAGAGATATTTTAATGCCCGATAAAAGAGGGAGAGAAAACTTTTAATAATGCATAATATATACAAGAGTTCAACATTTTAGAGTCGATAAGTTAGTGTCAGCCATGACATTGATATTTAGAAATGGAATTGAGCTAGATTTTGCTAGTTCTTAGTCTGACTTTAGTTAAAAACATAAGGCTTGAATTTGACTCTGTATACTCTTTACATTGATTTAGAGACTATTTAAGATGTAGAGAGAAGACCATGTGATGAATAATGCAAGGTATATGTTCCTAAAATGATCAATAATTAAAACTCAAGAAATATATAAGATATTACAGAGTAAAAAGAGTATAGAGTGAGAGAGATGAGACAAGATATTTTATATTAGTCTAGTCACTACCAAGTTTACATCTAATTCCCAACAAAAATTGTTAAGATTTTCACCAGGGCCGTGTCTAGATAAATTAGGGCCTAAGGCAAATAAAAAAAGACTTAATAAAATATTAATTTTTATGAATAGTAATTTATATAAAAAAAAATATCAGTATTTTCAACATCATCTACAGGTAATTGTTCTATAATTTTTTCATCAATTGAACTTATTCCTATATCTTTTTTTATGAATAGTAACAAATTTATCAAGAGCACCATGTTGAGATTGATTTAATTTTTCAACTTTTCTCTTTTTCTTTAATTTTTCAAATCCATATTCATATTTTTTATTTGACATTTTATATTATCACAATCACAATTTTATAAAGTATAAGAATAAAATAAAATGAAAAGACCACCATGGAAGTTATAAATAGAAATGTTATAAAGTAAATACGACAAAATGGTGAAACGATAGAACTTGAAAAAGGAGAGAATTACATGTTGATATTTTCTACTGCAACTTCAAGTCTTGAAAGAAAAAAAAGATAGATGAGGAAAAGAAGAGAGAACAGATTAAGAATGAAACAGTGAAGAAAATGAAGTGATTAACTGTATATATATAGAGAAAAAATAACCGTTAAATTTTTCTTTCAATTAAATAGCTAACTATTAATTACAATTTTAATGGGAAAGTAATTAACGGTAAAATATTGGAAATAGCCAATCATCAAAATGATTTTTCTTTTAATT
Organism: Pueraria montana var. lobata; assembly: GCA_026413185.1. Lineage (NCBI taxonomy): Eukaryota > Viridiplantae > Streptophyta > Magnoliopsida > Fabales > Fabaceae > Pueraria > Pueraria montana. Next base: position 73,868,280 of record CM048647.1, read on the forward strand.
AAAATCTTATTATTAATTACAAATTAATATTATTATTAACTTCACCATTAAAAAAATTACTAATGTTTACAATATACCATTAAAAAGGTGACTTTAAAAGTTCAATGGACATTGGTCTAGGCATGAGTTGGATACGTGAATTTTGGAAAATTAATGGTTGGAATCTCATTGGTCACCATTGAGTCTTTATAATTTATGATACCTTCAATTTACTAAATGATTGTGCTTGTGATTATGTGTCACTCAATGAATATCTAGGAAATTAATAACTTTTCTGTCGGTGGGCCTAAGGCGATGCTGTAGACACGGCACTGATTTTCACTAATCTTGCAAAATCCTTTAAATCAAGAAATACTTGATGCCTTCAAGTATAATTTGAACACCTTTCAAGAAACTTAGAAAATTTGAACATCTCATTTCCTTTATCGATTAGAAGGCCTCTAAGATATCGATTCTACTCATTTATTCCTTATGTTGATTCACACATATACCCTAAACTCTTGTTTATACAATTCTAGTTTTGCCATGATACTTGTCTTGGCACTTGTCCTGTAAGGTTATCACAGGTGATGCTTTCTTTGCTTGAATGATTTTTTTTTTCTTTTTTGTCACTTAAATATGAAAACATAAAATATATGAGTTTGCAATGAATGAATGAAGACACCGTGTTTTTTTTTTTTTCGCTAGGAAATTGAAGGTTTAATTGTTTGATTATATCTTAATAAGGCTTAGTCTTTTTTTTGGTACAGCTTTTTTTTTTTTTGGTAAAGTAATAAAGCTTAGTCTAACTATTTCTCAAGACGCAGGGTATTTTGGGAGAGCCGATTAAGTCTCCCACCGTGCGTAACTTATATTAGCCGTTGGATTTGTAAATTTTTTGAGATTGATGTGGGACTACCGTATAACCGTCCACACTAGATTTTTTTTTTTTTAAAAAGGGATCTTTTTTTTTTCTGTTTAAGTTTTTTTTTTTTAAAAAAATGACAATTCTTCTCCGTTGTTGCTTTGCTTCTGCCTCTCTTTCCATTTTTTTTGTCCTTCATTTTATCTTGATTTTTATTTTTAGTCCCTCATAAATTTTTTTATTATTTTTAGTCCCTCATAAATTGTTCTGGTCTGTTCTGTTTTTAGTCCATCATAAATTGTTTTGTTCTGTTTTTAGTTCCTAACATTATTTTCAACTGTTAAGTGATGACATAAACTGTGTGTGTGAAAATTTTCTAATTAAGTTTCTAGTAACTTTTAACCGCTGCAAATTTTTTGGTGGTCATAAATGTTTATTTTTGTAACATTTTTTGTGATTTCAGAAAATCTAGTGTTTGAGATTTTGATTTTTGATTTTATTTTTTTAACATTTCTGACAGTTTTAGTTTGCCAAAAAATTTGCGGTAATTAAAAACCACTAGAAACTTAAACAGAAGAAGAAGGATCCCTTTTTTAAAATAAAAAAAATCTAATGTAAGCAGTTGTATGGTAGTCTCACATCAATAAGCAACAACGGAGAAGAAAGGTCTTTTTTTTATAAAAAAAAAAACTTAAACAGAAAAAAATCCCTTTTTAAAAAAAAAAATCTAGTGTGGGCGGTTGTACGGTAGTCCCACATCAATCTCAAAAAGTTTACAAATCCAACGGCTAATATAAGTTATGCACGGTGGGAAACATTATCCAGTCCCCAAAATAGCCTGTGCCATTTCTCAAAATGTCATGTTTGAAAACAGTAATACTTATTCTCAATTTTTTTTAATTGTTAGACTCTCTTACAATTTTCTAATAGACGCCATATGAAAATGTTGTGAGAACGAGTGTGTCATGCAAATGTAACAATTTATTTGTCATAAAAAGGAGAATGTCAAGGATGGAGCCATATTAGGGTGAAAGGGGAAACAACTATAAAAATTAAAGCTCATCCAACAATTATATACTATACAAATTCATACAAAATATTCATTATTATATATTCTGAAATATTTATTAGTCACATCAATAATCTATCAATACATCTCTCATACATGTAATAAAAATCATTTATAATTGTATATATATTAAACTTTTCCAACAATTTTCTTTCAAAGAAAAATATTTTTCTAAACAAAAATCAATATAAAAAGCATATTTCATCATATTAAAAGTAATTTTAACAACATAGCATTCGGTTTGGAGGAAATGGAAGGGAAGGAAAGGAAGGAATTTTTATAAAAATTTATTGTGGGACTTAAATTAATTAATTTGACAAAACCGGAATTAATTAATTTCACCTACAATTCAAATGAACCAACGTGTGGAACTACTTTGCGATTTTTTTTTAAGAAAAAAATCATAGCCTGGAGTAACGACAGATATAAATAACGGTAAAATTGAGAAAGATCTTTTAACTATTTGACAATACTTTCTATTCTTTTTCCAATTAAACTTTGTAAGAGCATCTCCAATGTAGGTGTTTATCGAGTTGCTTAAAGTTAAGCAACGTTGCTGGTGCTTAATAAATTTTTTCCATTGGAACAGATGACATGACAGTGTGTTGCTTAAGCGAGTTGCTTATATAAGCAATCGTTGCTTAATTGATTTTTACCAAAAAAGAATCATATTTTCAATCACAAATTTAATGTGGCTCAAGTTAAGCATCCACTCTAACAACTTTAGCATTGAAGTAAATTTTTGTGTAAAATTCTTAAATCTAGATGACCTTATAAGGTTCACAAATTTATGATAAGCAACTCACCTAAGTAATCGTGCATTGTAGATGCTCTAATGTAAATACCAATCCTTTTCTTATTACATCGGGACGCAACTAAACAAATGACATAGGTGATCGTATAAAAAGCCAAGGACTATCAAACTTTTGTTATCATAACTAATCTCGCCGTAATTTCTACATGCACGTACTAAAAACAAAAAAGCCATATGTTATTTCCAAATGCGTGTTAATTCCTGAGTCATGTCAAGTGACAATTAGTAATATTTTAAGATAATTCTATTCAATACGAACGATCAATATTCTCTTTTAGTACTGATTTTAGTGAAAACAACATAAAATTTCACTTAATAATTTTTTTTTTTAAATTCCTTCCCTTTCGCACGCACTGTTCTCCAGGTATTACGTTTATGAAGATCGAGAGGACCACTTAGATTGACCCGGTGTTTATATTGACCTTACATAAAAATATATATAGGTACGTATTTGGACCACACTATTAAAATCCCTATGCGCGCCACGGCAATATTGTACATGTAAAATAAGCTAGATTATGGGATTTTATCTAAAATTGGAGTCACTGTCTACATTAGATAAGGATATGCATGGGATTTGCCTGCTCTGAAAATTGGGTTCTTGTTTTGTTTTGTGATTATGACTACATTAAGTCTAAAAGATGAAAAGGGTATGTTTTTATTTGGACAAGTCCATCTGGGCGAATATGTGGCCAAGAGGACATGAATCCAAGGGATACTTATCATTGAGGTAGGTTAGAAAGAAACAATCAAGGATGGGGTTAAGGAGGGATGTTGACAGGGCAAGGGCACAGCTAGGGTTTGAGATGTTTCCTTCTCTTTGCGATGTGACCTGTCTCTAACTTATCGCCATGCCCTAAAAGTTCAGTAGTTATGATATTGCAAACTGATATAGTGATTGATCTTCATCATGTGCCCTGCTGGACTGCTGGGGATTTGCTGTAACATATCCTTCATATCCATTTTTCTTCCTCATTTCACATCATTTCCCCTTACCATAATTAGGAAACCATTCTTTCTTTACCAAATAATATTAATCAATCCCCCCACAAATTAATTAGCTCTAGCTTCTAGTTAATTATCATGGTTTTAAATTGTAATCGCGATCACATTGTGGGTAATTGCAAGAAAATACGGCTACAATTACAGTCACGATACGGTTATAGATAGTTGAAAAACCGTTACGTTACGTCCACAATTAAGATTGCGGGCAACAATTTAAAACTATGTTAATTATTTAAAATTTGGCATCCATTTTAACTAGAAGTTTTTTTTTTTTTTTTTTTTAAATTGCCATGAGGTAGAAAAAAAGAGATTTCATGTGCTTTTATTCCTTGATTATTAATTTAAGATCTGAGAGCAATAATTTACTTTACAGTATGTAAGAATTGTTCGTTGAAAAGCATGTGCTAATAGATTAAATGGAAGCTTCCCTGAAGAATCTCACCATAAACCATAAATGTGTACAGATCTTAAAAAATGATAAAAATATAATAAGATGCGCGTTATTAATTAGTCGTGCTTTGGTGATGATCATATTATTCTCTTTGTAACGCCCAACGGAAAGGAATGTAAGGAGTGTAGGCTGAAAAGAACATGGACTTCTTAGACTAAATTATTTAATGCATTGCATTTGTGTGGCTATTGTTATGCCTTACAAGAATTTTATAAATGAAACAAGGACTTCATGAGATTGACTGGGGGGGACGATATGTTCACTCTCCATTTATTATATACAACAGATAAAAAGAAGAGAGTACACAAGAAAAGATAGAGGTAAACCTTTTTTAAAGATTAAATTTATACTGTTGAACTGCTATATAATATAAGAGATTTTTTTTTTTGTACGAAATCACTGAAAAACTAGTAATTATGCCATTGATTACATATTTTTTTTTTTTTAAAAAAAAGTTTGAAAGAAATATTTCATGATTTAAAATTGTTGTATAGTTTTGGCTAAGAAAAAAGTCCGTACTATCCATCTTTTTTCTATAACATTAGTACTCTTTATAATCTTTTTTTTCTATACATATCGTGATGAAATGCTGACAAGATTTTGGACATAAAATTTTATGTACAGATTACACTTAATTATTTGTACTGAAAAAAATTATTTTGAACTAAGCCGGTCTAGTTGATGGTGAATTCTATCTAACTCCTTGTACTATGTATATATCTAAATCATCTACCAACCTTGTTGTACATCCCAGATCACCTGACTTTGTAGTATTACATATCTGTAATATCCTTTCCCTTGTACTCTAAAAGCTTTTAGGTTTTGTGAATTACTCCGTAGCCTAGTACATATGATTTAACATTAAATGATTTTGTCTGTGGTGATTCAAGGAATTCCCTCTCCGTTACTTAAATATCTAAAACCAACTTGGCTACTTGCTTCCATATTATTCATTTTAAGCTAAGTTTGTCTTTGATCAAAAGTTAAAAGGATATATTTATCATTAATTTAATTTAAAATGCATGGTTTTAACCAACTAAAGTTTAAACGTAATTGCCTATACTTTTTTTAAAAATAAATTTATTTTAGAGGATGTTCTTCCCACTTTTGCAGGCTCACTTATTCACAAGAATATACTGTGAGTGGCTATATATAGTGAATATTAGTGGTCCAAGTTTTTTTGAAAAAAAATAATACTCACATACATGCATGTAATAGGCAAATTGCAAAAATATAAAATAAAGAAAAGAGAGGGGGGCGAGCTAGGGGGACATGCATGGTCTCAAGCTTGACTCTGCGCCACCCCTTCTTTCATACTAGATCTCAAGGTTCCAATACTTCTACACAAGTAATTGCAAGCGATCCTTAATTCACTGTCCCTTGAACTCGAAGGCAATGTTTTTTGTTTTTTTAATCTTACACACTTTGTTTTACTAGCTTCCTCCAGATCTAACATTTTTACTTGATCACATTTTAAAGTTTTTAAATTAACAAAAAAAAAAAAAAAAAAAAGGAACGATGAAGTTACCCTTGCTGCCCCTAGATTGGCATGAGCATTACAAAACAAGTAGCGCATATGAAAATGGCGACTTAGACGGCCTATGTCAAACTTGGTTGACCTACCTAACTAGTAATTTTAAGGGGGGATTATTTAATTAAAAATCCAAACTAACTTGTTGAGTATATAGCTAACTAAGTCACATAATTAACTGGTAATAATAATATATTGATTTTCTGTTCAAAGTGTTTGAATTACTCTAAATTTGATAAATAATATTTTTCATTTCTCATTCCATAAAAAATTAAGAATATCTTTAAATTAGATACTAGTTTGTGGTATGTGTCTGTGTGTATAACAAAGTCATTTCGAGTTTTCCAATAATCGCGTAATCCAATCTCAAGTAAAAGTTAAGATGTCATTCTCCATTTTTAACGCTTTGCTAATTTTATTTGTTATTGATAATATACGGTAGTGAAAAATTACTCGCACAGAAAAAGAAATGACAGGACCACTACAGTTGGGTTTGGAAAGTTTATCCTCCAAAATTTTCTCCATCAGTTCTGCTTATTCTCTTCTATACAATCGCAACTGTAGGGTTCGTTTTTCCTTATAGTATTCCTAATTCAACTTTCAGCCTTTAGAGAAGCTATGAACTGAATAAATTACTTACACAAAAGTTTGAATAAGTTTAATTTACACTGCACCGTGATATTGGTCTATAAACAACCATATGAGATTACCAGAAGCAATAATTGCAATCTACGACTATAACCCAAGAATTGCAATCTGCATGAGTAGGAAGCCCAAAAGAATACCACGCCAAAATTAACAGAACTCAAGCCCGAATATAACATCATCAGCATTGGATCATAATTCATAACCTGATTTCAGCCAAAAAATAAATCATTAATTTATTTATGACTTAATTTTTTTCCTATACTGAAATTCTCTTAAAATGAAATTTTATTATTAATTTAATATTTATCAGATACTTTCATATTAAAAAAACAAAATAAAATGATAATAAAATATAATTTTGTATTCATAAAGATAATTTAAAATTAGAAGTGAAATCTTTAATAATAAAGTTAGTAAATTTCTTTGAAAAAATTATAAATATAACTCCAAAAGTTAACATTAATTACATTGTATATATATTTTGACCCCTCCTTTTATATATATAAAAACTTTTTTTATAAGCTTAAGCTGGATTATTTAAGCATATTGTTAAAGATTTATTTTTTGACCATCTATATGGAAAAGACTTTGAGATTTTATTAAAATAAGCTTATAACAAGGAGGAAAAAAAAATAAAAAAGTAAGGATGTTCATAATTCTAAAATATCTATTTTTTCTTTAACTCAAGGTACCTGGTCTAGCTAAGAATAAAAAATTAATCCTTCAAGATACAAAAATCTATTTATTAAAGGGTTGATTTTTCTTCATAGATATTTTTTCATATACAAGAACTTAAAAATTGAATCTCTACTATATGTTTAAGGAGCAAGCTTATTTCTCAACCATGTCCATGTCACACCATGCATCTAAAATATCTATTTGTAAACCTCAAAAACCAGTCCTCTCAACCTTTCATTGCCCGAATGGAAACTCCTTTGCAGCATAGCTTGAATAAGATCTACGACCTCAGCTCCTGGAACAGCAACTTTAATATGGACGGTGACAGTGGATACATGGAGCGGCCGGCGAATACCCCACTGATTTCAGTTCATGTGGTTTCAGTGAAATAGGGAATTCAATTGTATAGTACAAAACTTATTCAAAATTTTAATTCCTTGCCCGCGACAATCCCAACAAAATACCACCCTCGACAATAACAACCGATATCATCATCCTCACCAATAGTAACGGCAGAGACTATCATAAATAAATGAGAGAAGACCTAGCTAGCTGTAATCGACTGATTATAAACTATATAATCGATGTAACATAACATATTGCTCTAGTTTAACTTGGACCAACAAAATTCAACATATGTTTCATAAATAGTAGCGAATTGGTTATCTCCATACTAATCCACTTGAAAAGGGATTTAGTTTGTATTAAAAAAAAAAGGTTTAATTGGGGTTAAAATTCAAACCCAATTTCTTTTTAAAAAATTAAACAATAGTAGTATACTCTTTTCTTTATTGACGTACGAAACATCTAAATTACCCCCTTATTAGTTAAAACTTCTATACTATTATTCCACACCAAATATAGCATTTAAGTTGATAAATTACTTATGTCAAAATGATCTCATTAGTTCCTATCATGACTCAGATTTTTTCTACATTTTTTATCCAACGAAAGTCAAAGTTATCATCAGTATTGCCAGTTGCTACTATCACTCACCATCATTATTACTTTACTACTATTATTATTGTATCATCACTGTTACCATTATTGCCTTTTTCGCGCGCCATCATCACTATCACGGTTCTAGTGATATATAAATATAACTGAGAGATTTAAAAAATTATATTACAATCTTAAAAATTGTAAGGACTTCAACAGCCAACTTGAATAAGGCAATTTCATGTACTTGCAAGTATATTTATATATATATATGAACTTCCTAAATTTAAGTACCGTGCAAGATTAATTTAAGACGTCTAGGACTTCACATATAAAACACCTGATTAATTAAACGAAAAAATATATATTTTCCTTTCAAAACTAAAATTTCATCAATACTGTGTAGAATATATATTATTGAAATAAGTATATAATAAAAATGTAGACAAAGCTACAAAATTTGATCCAATTATTTGACGGGTGAAAGCACGGTTGCCGGCTAAGGGTATCTATAAAAATTTGCAAATTACGTATGCTTGCCTTCTTGCGAAGACAGAAATACACGATGCACTATTTTAGATAACTAAACTAAGTAACTAGTCCTCAAATGAGAGGACAGTATAAGATGGAAAACTAACAAGACCAAGTGCCCTGCATGTGATTTGAAAATTACAACAATGACTGGTTAGAATATTGGGGAGACATATGGGAGGTCAATCCATTTGAGTAGGTACCCAAAATCCCGTTTGCACATGAAAATGATAAATCATATATTTCTATAATTTCTTTGTACTACAAAAATACGTACATAATAAAGAAAGAGAGATAAAAAAAAATACATAAAATAAAAATAATTTAAGTTAGGGAAAATTATGAGAGTCGGTTAAGGTGCAAAGGATCAACGTTCCACATATCTCCATGTGTCAGCATGCAATTGGTCCCAAACCTGACATGACATACGCATGCAGCCACAAGCACAAGTTCCTCAAAGCTATATTATTGAGGGCTATCACACACTTTCTCTCTCTCTTGTAATCTATATAGCCAAACAAACCAAGCAGCATTATAATAGAAGAGGACACAAGAAAGAGTGGGAGCTATAGCCATAAGGAGAAAGAAACACTTTCAAAGCAAAAGAGTTCTTCTTTTCCTTTTTATATATACTCTGCTGCTAAGCTGTGTGAGTTCATTGAAAAGCCTAAAATGGCAACTATGCTGGCAAAGGATCTGAACCTCAAGGAGACTGAGCTTTGCCTCGGTCTGCCTGGTGGTGGCGGTATTGGTGGTGGCGGCGGTGGCGGTGGCGGTGGCGGTGGCTCTGAGGTGGAAACTCCAAGGGCCACTGGGAAGAGAGGGTTCTCTGAGACTGTTGATCTGAAGCTCAATCTTCAGTCCAAGGAAGATCTGAATGAGAATCTGAAGAATGTCTCAAAGGAGAAGACCCTCCTTAAGGATCCTGCTAAGCCACCAGCTAAGTAAGTGATTTTCTCACTTTTCTTTTATAATAAAGGCCTTTGCATGCTTCTATGTTCTCAAATCTTTTCTTTCTTGGACGTGGCATCAATAGTGCTTTCAATTCCATATCTCTTACATTATTTTTCGAAAAATTAATAGTTATAGCTTTCATATTTTAAACATATTTTTTTTACTTCCTCAACGAGTTTCTAAACACTACAAGTTGCATATGCAACTTAGTGCTTGTCTATTTTTCTTAATTAAGTTTATTCAATGTTAGAATATACAGTTTGCATAAGGTGTAAATTAATTTGCAACATTTTGTACCCAAATTAGAAAGTGAAGATTGATGGGGATTTGGAATAATATTTCAGGGCTCAAGTGGTTGGTTGGCCACCAGTGAGGTCATACAGGAAGAACATGATGGCACCGAAGGTTAGCACTGAGGATGTAGCTGAGAAGACAACAAGCAGCACTACTGCTTCTGGGGCATTTGTCAAGGTTTCCATGGATGGAGCACCTTACCTTCGCAAGGTCGACCTCACAATGTACAAAAGCTACAAAGACTTATCTGATGCCTTGGCCAAAATGTTCAGCTCCTTCACCATGGGTTAGTACTACAATAAATTAAGCCTCCTACATATCATGTTTCCCTCTTTTTAAATTAACCACTTTTACCACAACTATGTGACTGAAATTTATGTATTAATAATATATGCAAGAGAATCATGCACACACATAGACACAAAATACTAACTTAAACATCGAACCTTGATTTTTTCATGATCTATTTTCTGCACCTATTTTACACCCATTTCTTTCTCCCTCTTTCTTTTTTATCACATTTATTCCTCTCTTTTCTTCTTTATTTCTGTCTTCTACAAGCATCTCTAACCACTTGCCTGTACCAACAGTATATATATAAAGAAGAGATAAAAACAAAGTGACGTGAAATGAATATTGTTTATTACAATATATTACATAAAGTTTTAGATCCTTGATGCATGGAAATTGTTAATGATGCGTGTACGGGTTGGATTAACCACCTTGGGATTGTTACATTCAACTATATGATTGCGAGTTATTGCTTGTACTAATTAAGTATAAATTAGCTAAACATATTAAAGCTTTTTCATATTATTTATGTTTTATATTGGGACTGGTGAAGGTAACTATGGGGCCCAAGGAATGATAGACTTCATGAATGAGAGCAAGTTGATGGATCTTCTTAACAGCTCTGAGTATGTGCCAACCTATGAAGATAAGGATGGTGACTGGATGCTCGTGGGTGATGTCCCATGGGAGTAAGTTCTTCATCCAACAACAACCTCAGCAGTTATTATATACAATAATTTCTTACATACATGACATATTTTACAAATTCAGTAATCTTTTTTTAATAGGTACCAAAAAAAAAAAGAAAACTATGATTTTTGAGGAGCTCTTGATCAGAAACATATATACTTAGGCATTAATTAGTCTTATATATTTTTAACTCTATAAACCCATGAGATTAACCTTAATTTACTGTTTAATTTTCTGAAGGATGTTTGTTGAGTCATGCAAGCGTCTGCGAATAATGAAAGGATCAGAAGCGATTGGGCTTGGTATGCATCATTATATCTTAATTAATTAATTCCATCTACTTTTTCTTTTCACTCATTTGATCACTCATGGAAATCATTGATTTGAAACTCAATTACTAATCAATATATATATACATGCCATTAATTTATTGGGTATTATTCTAATAATTGTGTTGGCGCGCATCTTTTGATGTACTTTCAGCGCCAAGAGCAATGGAAAAATGCAAAAGCAGAAGCTGAAGCTGGCCTAATACAATGGTTCTATGAGATCCCGTACCAAAGTGGACCTATAAGAAAAAATATATGAAGCACTTCAGCGAGACTATGGAGCGGAGTGTTGTTAGTTTGAATGTGTCTGTGTTTTTTGTTTTGTTCGTATATAGATTCAACTTTTAATTTTAAGGAGCCTATGGGGCATTTGTAATGGACAAGAAGCAATAAACTTAACCTATATAGTCTGGCTTGTTTATTATGTGATCCTTCCATGCTGTCATGATTGTTGTGTGCTAAATACCTTGAATTTTAATGCATACTTTATTCCCTCAAGAGATTCTTCAAATATCATTTATTTTGATTTTATGTTTTAATTAACTGTGTATGTCCTGCAAAATGATCAATGTCTCAGCTGGATGAGGAAGGTGTTCAATTTTTATATGGTTCACAAATGAGCGAGGGGAACAAGCCCATGTGCATGTTGATGGAGTTTCGTTTATGGCCATTAGTTTTATAGTCTTTGTCATCTAGTTTTGTAATATCAAATGCGTATTAACTAGGTGGGTGAATGTAGGGTTGGTGAGTGAACGTGGTTGGAATATTAATTAATTCCACATATATATAAGGAATTATATATATATATATATATATATATATATATATATATATATTATGGGATCACGATATATTATTAAGGTCAATGGTATATACATATCCCAAAAAATGTGTGCAAAGTATAAAAAGAATTCTTGGATCGGACACTATTGACAGCTTCAGGTCCTTGCTTTTGAGAAAAATATCCATTATTTTAAGGGATTTGCTGCCTATATAAAGTGCATATAAAAGCGATTGAACTTCAAAATATCTGTTCAGTGATATATTTTACGTTGGAGTAAGATCTGAACAATTTAGGGGAAGGGTTGGAATGAGCTTTGAATAAATTATAGATTTACTCTTAAATGTTAACTTTTCTGATTTCTGAATCTAATTTCAATATCAAGCTTTAAATTATAATTTTGAAATCTTGTTTTTAAATATAAGGACATTTTTATTATATTTTCTTTTTTTGTGATGTATAATTTCACTGTTACTTTAGACTTGTTTTTTTTTAAAAATCATCAATTATTTTTCTAGCTTTATTTTTAAAGAAAATTTCAATATCAACCTTTATATTATAAAATCTTTTTTTTTAATATAAGGACATTTTTATTATATTTTCTCTTTTTTTGTGATGTATTTAGACTTGGTTTTTTTAAAAACTTAAATCATCAATTTTTTTTAGCTTTATTTTTAAAGTAAAAGAGTATTCAATCTCTCTAAACTTTACTACTTTTACAAATAGACATCCTAATAAACTCTAATTTTATCTTAATTGATCCTTAAACATTATCTCGTAGACACCATAAACTTTAATTTTATCTTAATTGATCCTTAAACATTATCTCGTAGACATCATAAACTTTAATTTAAATTGATTCTTAAACTTTACCATTTTTATATTAATAAACTTGCACCTTGAACTTTAATTTCATTCTAATTTGTCCTTAAAATTTATCTTTTTTTGCAAATAATTCTTTCTATCAAATTAGAGTTAATTTATTTATCTTAAATGTCAATGATTCATTAGTTTTTTCTTCTTTTGTTACAAATCATTTTTTCATATATTAAAATATAATAAAATATTAATTTAGAAAAAAAGAAAATAATAAAACAATAAAAAAATCTTTATTTAATTTTCCAATTCTAAATTTTTGAAAAAGTGATTTATAAAAAAATAAACTAATAAATGGTTGAGATTTCTTCTTTGCTAGTAAATTAACCCCAATTTAATAAAATAAATTATTTACAAAAAGGGTGAGTTTTAAGGATTAATTGAGATAAAATTAAAATTAAGGTGTTTATGTGTAAAAGGAGATAAAGTTAAAGGACCAATTAGGACAAAATCAATGTTTAAGGTATTTATTTGCAAAAGACAGTAAAAATTTAAGGAACAATTAGGATGAAACTAAAGTTTAGGATCAATGTCTATTTGTAAAAGAGGTAAAGTTTGGGAGAATTAAGTACTTCTTTTTTCCTATTTTTAACATAAAGATTTGTTTAAATCTTAAATTTAAATACTTTTAATTTTTTTCTTTTGATATACAAATGTTTTTATCTCAAAATTAATCTATTTATACCAAATGAGTGTAGCTCAGTGACAATACAAGCTGAGTTGATTTTGCCTTTAGAATAATTTTTTACTGTACACATATTTTAAAATCAATTTTATCAAAATTAATTATATATTTAACTTTAAAACAAACGGGTGCTTATTACCATATATTATTTTATATTTTGGTAAAAAAAATTCAAAAGAACTAATATTAATTGAATAAATTAATTTTGAAATGCTGATGTTAGAAAAGTTAATTTTGTGTTTAGAAATTATGTTTTCTAAAGTGAGTTTAGAAAAAAAAAATATTTTAATGATAAAATAAATTTACTTTTGAAAACTTTGTAGGACTCATTTTTGAAACCAATTCTATTCTCTTTAAAACTTTAAAATGTTTACTTCTTTTAAAATTAAATGTACTCACTAAAGAATTAATTTTGAGATTAAAAAAAATTAACGAATAAATTGAGTTACTATTCAACTTAGGACGATATCATCCTTTTACATCAAACCAACTATAGCAGCTTTTTTTTTTTTTTTTTTTTATCAAAATGGTGCAATTTTTAAAGAAAATTATTAAAATGAGTACTTTTTAAAAATGTTACGAAAATTGGTAAGTCGTGTTTTAAAACACGACTTTAATTTTATAGAAGTCCTGTTTTAAAAATCGACTTTCTTAATTTTAGTTTTTTTTTTCATTCCAAAGAAGTCATATCTGGGCTGGAAGAATTCCATAATTTTTTTTTAAAATTGCTATTTACACATTGTATTTTATCGATACACCCCCTTTTTTTAATTTTTTTCCATATTAAAAATTATTCCAGAATAAAATATTATTCAAATAATTTCTAACTCTTAATTAATTTCTAGTTGAGGGCAAATGGAAAAAAATTTAAAAATGGTATGTATCGATAAAATAAGTGGTCTAAATAGTAATTTTCAAAAAAAAATTATGAAAATGTTAGTCAAGACATGACTTTAGAATGAAAATAAAAAAAATTAACAAAGTTGACGTTTGGAACACGACTTCTATTTTTTTTTAAAAAAAAATACAGAAACTAAAGTCGTGTTTTAAAACATGACTTCTTTTATATGAAGTCGTGTTTTAAAACACGATTTATCCATTTTTGTAATATTTTTAAAAAGTATCCATTTTGGTAATTTTTAAAAAAAAATTGCACCATTTTGGTAAAAAAAACCCAACTATAACTCTTGAGTAGAGATAATTAATAATTGAATTCAGGATAACTATAGGAAAAAACTAGTTTGTTAATAATGGAATTGGACAAAGTGAGGGTCCGTTATGATGGGGATCGTAAAGAGGCAAGAAGGCCCAAATGAATAAGCAATCCGAGTTAGTGGGTTGAAGGAATACAAGGCTGTTACTATATTCACTCCCCCTTTATACTAATCCACTCTCCTTTTTTCCTTTTTTTTTTCCCTAAACTATCCCACCAAAACACACTCCCCCATCTCCTTCTCCCTTTCCCGTATACAATTCATGTAAAGATACAAAAGATTCAAAAACGTATCAAACAAGAAATGATCGGATCCAACTTTCCGAGGGAACAAGTTACTTCATTTGCACTTTTTATCGTCACTGCGAAAAAAGGATGAAAATTGCAGTCTCTGCAATTGGTTAATTATCTTCATTTGTGTCTTTTGATTATAGAGATGTCACTAAAATAATCAATGCCATTCAGAATGTCACATGGAGATCAAGGTACATAGAGATCCCCACATGCATTGCCCATTACATTTGTAGATTATATGACTTACAACAAATGATTTCCCGAGCAGGGACGGATCCAGAAACCTAATAAAGGGGGGTTAAAATTTTTTTTTCTTCCTTTATAATTGTTTAAATTTTACTAAATAATTTTTTTTTAAAAATATTTACTATTTTACACGTAAATTTGAAATTATTTTTTATTTTAAATGATAATAACATTAACCGTTACCATAATAACAACCAACACACAACTAGTTTTACATAATTTTACACTAGTTATCATCTTAACTATTACAATAATAACAACAAATATAACTAATTTTACATAATTTTACACTAATTAACCTTAATTAATATTATAATAACAACAAACATAATTAGTTTTATAAAATTTTATACTAACTAATTTAAAAATATATGTATATACATGAAAAATATCGACGGAAGGAGGGGCTGCCCCGCCAGCCCCTCTCTAGATCCGTCCCTGTTCCCGAGAAATACCTCAAAACAATTTGTATATGGAGGGATGGTACTTTGTTGCCAAATGGATTGAAGAAGAGGAGGAAGTGCCTAGCGAGCAACAACAACAAAACTGTTGATCAGAATAACCGAGGAGGAGCGTTTTTTTTTTTTCCTTAAAAGAGTTATATACAAGAGAGGGGAGAAGGAGATGGGGGAGTGTGTTTTAGTGGGATAGTTTAGAAAAAAAAAAAAAACTGGATTAGTATAAAGGAAAGTGAATATAGCAACAGTCGAAATACAATTTTTTATTTTCTAGATTATTTGCAGATGCTAGCAGTTCTGGAATTCTGGGCTTTGTCAAATGATCAGCTGAAAACCGTTGCGGAGATTGCAAAGGAAAAGAATTACTTTTCAGATAACGACTGTACACTACCCCTACGTTTGGAAGAGAGGTTGGAAAAGAAGGAAGGAAAAAAAGTTTTAAAATTCAGATGAGAGAAAAAAAAAATTAAATCTTTATTTCTTAAAATCAATTATCTATCTTATTTTTCTTCTATTTTCTCTCAAATCAAATAAAAAAAAAAATATTATAATTCATATTTTTTTTCTCTATTTTTTTTCCTTTTATTTTTATTTCTACCAAACATAAAATATGTTTTGAAGAGAGGAAAGAAAAGAATGAAAAAAAAATTAAAATTCAAATGAGAGAAAAAATAAAAAAAAATAAAAATTTATTTTTAGTTCTTAAAATCAATTATCTCTCTCATTTTTCTTTCATTTTCTCTCAAATTAAAAAAAAATATCTTAATTCATATTTTCTTTCTTCTCTATTTTTTTTCCTTTCAGTTTTATCTATACGGATGAAATAAAAATCAGTCAAAGGTCTATTGGTATGACATTTTTGTTTGTTTGCAAAAAAGGCAGAGGGAATTTGTTAATATATTTATATAATAATTTCTGTGACATATAAGCAGGGATAATAACACTAGACATAGTACAAACAGAAAGCATGCGGCATTGGTCAGAAATGACCTCATCTGAAACTTTCTTTTGTCTGTGGGTTAACATCTACTTCAAATTAACTTCAAGACTGCACCCTTGTCTCTCCTTCTGGTTTTCTATGACGATAGCTAGTGATTAGTTAATATTAGCAATAGAAAAATATATATATATTAAAATGACTTTATAATTATTAAACAAGAACCCGATGGATATGAATATTATCCTTTTTTTTTACCATAACATTAATGCTAAGTATTCATCAATTTTATTAAGGCTTAATTACAAATTTTACCATCCAACTTTCATAATTTTACGAATTTTATCACCCAAGTTTTTTTTTGCGAATTTTACCACCTAAGTTTTCAATTTTTGTGCATTTTATCACTCTGATATTTCACAAAAAAAAAAGTTAAAGAATTTTTTTTTGTGAAACATTAGGGTGGTAAAATACGCAAAAATTGAAAATTTATATGGTAAAATTCATAAAATGATGAAAGTTGGATGGTAAAATTTGTTAGAAAATAACTTGAGTGATAAAATTTACAAAATTATGAAAGTTGGATGGTAAAATTCGTAAAAAAAAACTTGGATGATAAATTTCGCAAAATTATGAAAGTTGGGTGGTAAAATCTACAATTAAGCCTTTCATTAATGTTTAATCTCCGTCAGGAATTTGACTAGCCATCTTTAGTGAGATTTTCCATCTCAATCATGTTTTTTCCATTTATAATGCCTAAACTTAAAATCTTGCTTAAAAGATCTGAGTCTGTTCCAATGTCACTCGAATCAATAACGATTGATTATCCCTTATTTGTTTAATAAAATATATGTATATTAATGATATGAGTGAAAGGGACTCAAATTTTAGGGATGAGTTTGGGATGAATTTATCTTTGTCTTTCCTTATCTAAAATTTTGATAGGATAATTTATTTAAATTCAAATTCAATCTTATTAAAACCCAATGATATATAGGACAATATCAAGTCAATCCAATTTATTAACATAATATATCAATCTTAATACTATATAATCTATCTATATATTATATAAAACACAGTTGCTGATTAGGATTGTCAGTACACATATCACGTTCTGGTGATATTTTAATATTTTCATATATCTATTTTAATATTTTAATTATAAAAGTAATCAATTACCAATATCAATTATAATATTAAATGTTTGTTTTCTATTAACGATTATGTTATATTTAATAATAGTAATATACTACAAAAAATAATGTTCAATTTATTTCATTCCTCCTTTTGTGTTTTTTTTTTAATTTAGCTAACAATATATCTCTTTTTGTGATATTAAATTTTTTGATTAACCACAAAAAATTGCAATTTAAATTTTTTATATTAAAATATTTTGATATTAATTGTAAATATTACAATTACAATACGGTTGTATAATCTTATCTTATTGGTTGTAAATATCACAATTCTATTAGTATTTAATAATATTTTTTTCACATTTCTATTAGTATTTACCAATAAATATTTTATTTTATTAACATGTAATATTAGATAGAATAAACCTAAATATTCTATTGGCAATTATATTAGTATTTACTAATTACATATTTTATTCCAATAACAACACATATTGATAAACTTAGAATGCTATTATCTTAAAATAATTAATTTATTATTCTATTAATGAATTATGTTTATAAAAATAAATATAATAGATATATTTTTTTATTCATGATTTTATTAGTATTTAGTGTAATATCATTTTATGTTTATGAATATGTGTAATATCAAATTATTAAATTTTATGAAATATTTTTTATAATTACAGTAATCAATTATCAAGTAATTCACAATTCTATTAGTATTTACTAATAAATATTTTATTTTATTAACATGTAATATTAGATAGAATAAAATAAACCTAAATATTCTATTGGCGATTATATTAGTATTTACTAATTAGATATTTTATTCCAATAACAACACATTTTGATAAACTTAGAATGGTATTAACTTGAAAAAATTAATTTATTATTCTATTAATGAATTATGTTTATAATAATAAATATAATAGATATCTTTTATTTTATTCAAGATTTTATTAGTATTTAATGTAATATCATTTTATGATTGCAGTAATCAATTATCAAATAATCATTTTTTCCATTTTTAATTTATAAAATATATATAATTATATTAATTAAGGTAATTATAACAATTATTTTTTTATGATTTGAACGTTCAAACTAATAACTTAAAATATATTATGATTCAAAATAATTGATAATATGAATATATATTCTTATTTAAATTTATAGTAAATTCAAATTTAAAAAATCTTGCAAGAATTGAGATCAACTCATCTATAAATATCGACATGTTGTTGCTTTTCATTATAATAATTTATTTTTTAATAGTCAATTGCTAACATGTTTTCTGTTCCTTTTATTCAGTTTCAGTGATGGGATAAATACCGGCAAAAAACATATATCTATCAAAATTTCAATCTTTCTTTAAAGTAAGTATTTATCATTTTCAAATTTATTTGAATACTTTTACATATTTTGCCTAATAGTTATTATTGAATATTTGTTTGCTGACATTATTTTACCGTTTCTTCACTTTAAACGAGGGATTTTACAGAAGAATATATGAAGAGTTCTACTATATCATTAAAATAAGATTTAGTCTTTATTTTATTTTTATTTTATAATTTTTGTTTGTATGTTTTTTGTTTACCAGTTGTATTTATTTCTTTGTTTTTCTTCATACATTTTATCTTTTAATCATTTTTCTTTTGAATTGTCTTTTCATTTAAGTAAAGTTCATATCTCTTTTTATGATTATTTTAATATATTTTTATCCAACATACGATATTTAGACTTTACTTGCTAACATTTTTTTTTGTTTTTATAGTTTACACATTTGGAGATGACACAAGGCTTAAAAAAGCATCCTTACTCAATTTTTAGATCCTAAACCAAGTGTTGTCATTATATTCAATCACTTTTCTCTAAAAAAAATATTATTTATTATACAAAATATATTTTTTACTATTAAGCTAATGTAATGTGAGAAACACTAAATGAATATAATTTTTCAATAATAAGTTAAAATAATTTCAAGTAAGAATTTTTATAATCTTTTTTTTTCCTTAATAACAAATTTAATTTAAGTATTTCAATTAATATATAAAATTAAATATTGACTTGAATCAATATACAAATTAATAGTTATGTAATTAATAATTACTTAAATCAAATTACATTGTGCCTATAATATTAACAAATCATTCTATTAATTATTTTTATTATAGATAAAACTTAGATTTAACTTTTTTGATGTTCTTATTATTGTTCTCCAATGTGAATCGTATCACATATCAATGCAAATTTTGTTTATTTTTATCCTCATTTTAGATGTAATTTTTAGATGCTTTAATATTGTTCTCATTAATTAATTTTAACATTAATTCTATAAATAAAGAATTGAGTTAAATCAAATTAAATTCTACTTAAAATGATTCATTCTCAAAATATCACAAATAAATTATAAAGTTGTATAAACAAAGTAATCAATTAAAAAATAATATAATTTGTAAATAAATCATCAAAAGTTTTAAATTAATATTTATCAATTTTTAATCTAATTCAAATTCAATAATGCTTAAATGTCACATCAAAGTATGACTAAAAATGAACTAAACCAACTTCAAATTATTATAAAAGAATTACGAGTTTATTATTTATTAGCCTAAATAAAATATAATTTACAATACTATTATTTTAGCATTACTTTATTTTTGTATTCATCATAAATTTTTTAATTGTAATCTAGAAGTTTAAATATAGTAATTTTTTCTTTTTTTGATGCAAAAATTTTTAAAAAAATTAATAATTACATGATTATTATTAATATTTTTATTAAATTTATATATATATATATATATATATATATATATATATATATATATTACAATCAGGGGCGGAGCTAGAAGTTTTCTTTGAGGGAGCAACTATAAAATTAAATTAAATTATAATATTAAAATTAGTATATTAAATTTAATTAAAAATTAAAAATTAAAAAATATAATAATAGAACACATATAAAAATATAAATTATACAAAAGGTATAAGACTACAATACTTTAGCAGGAGAAAAATATTTGATTTTTATAATTTGAAGTAAGTAACTTTAATGATAGAAATTATTTATTTAATCTTATTTTCATGTTTAAGGTTTTGAAAGCATAATTAATTCTCAAATTTTGTAATAATTAGAATAATACATCCATGTTTCGTAAAGAAAAAATAGCACAATGAAAATATGGAATAATATTTTTATTTATTAAGAAATATTTTAAAAAATGGAGAGGGCATATATTATAATGTAAATAATGATTGTACATTATTATGTCAACATAATTTTTTATATAATTCAAAAAATTTCTTCTTTTAAATTTACCCGTACATCGTACGGGTACTATCTAGTTTATCATAAAATAGAAAAGTATAAAACTTAAATTAAGGTATATTTTATAATATATGTTTTAAAATAAATAATATTGATAAAAATATAATATCATAATATATAAAATATTATATATTAAATCAAATTTTTTTATTATTAATACACAATCGTTCATAAAATTTATACTTCTTAAAATAATACGGGACATTAGACTGAGTTGAGTGTTTGACTATTATTTATTATAACACGTGGCTTTGAGTGAATTGTTGAAAATTATGGGTGATCTCATATTATGTTATAAATATTACTAGTATAGATTTTGATTTCACTCATCTTGTCAAATTATTTTTTGGTGATTTAATATTTGATAAAGATTAGGATATTTTATCTGTAAATTTTCTTTGTAATTTACATTTGCTTTGATATATAATTTTTTTTTTTGTTAATCTCGGTAAAACATCCTAACTGAATGCTAGGGACAGGTTGAAAAATGCACTTTGATTATTCTGGCTTAAAAAAGTTGATGTTCTTACATTCATCGACATTTTATATTGTGTAAAGTCATAGATTTATAAGTATCATTATATGTATGATACCAATACTCCCATCAAGTATATATGATTTTCTAAATTGTTGAATGTTTGTAATTTTTTGTTCGGATCAATGGTTGTAAGTTCTTGAGCATTGTTCATATTTTGTAACTAAATTAATGCAGAGAATTCTTTTGTCTTAAATTAAGTGTCTATGTTGTGTAAACTAGTTGGTGGAGTTTTTAATACTATATGGATCGATCTAGTCACTTATTTGATGAAACTCAACTTAATGAGTTGCCAAAATATTGAAATATTTTAGAGCATGTGTTGGTTTAGTCCAAATTTAATTACTATTATTATTGAGTTATTATGAGTACTTAAGCCATGTGAATTATATTTAGTCATTTGTGGTACATTGTGACAATAGTGTTATTGTGGATTTCTCTCAAAACAATAAAAATTCATGTTCAAAGAACTTTGAAATAAAATATTTGGTTATTAGAGAGAGAAATTCTTAAGATTCGTAGTCAAATTAAGTACTTTGTTACAAAGTGCAGGTATATGCTCCATTAGCTTATGATGTTCTTGTTTCATTTTATTACCTTTTATTTGTAATTTTATATTCTTATCATTTTCTAATGCCTTTTTGTCATCTTCGAATGCCAAAACAGATATATATCTAAAGGGGTTTCCAATAAGCTCGAGAGCAATTCTCCTGATTGGGCATGGATGGAATCTACATAAACAAACACTACATGGTAGACCAATTGGGTAATAAGAAACTTGCCAAGTCTCCATTATCTGCATCAGAGTGCATAGTGGTAGTGGAATATGAGTGTTTGGTTAGTAATTCATCCTTCTACGAAAAAAATGGATGTGATGTTTAGGCCAGTATCTTTATCAGAATTTTATTCAATTTATGACTAAGTTGGGAATACCACCATACATGAATTTCTTTTTGTATTTCTACCGGTACCACTGGTACCTCTTAAATATATGAGTTTCTTTGGCTGATTAAAAAAAAAAAACCCACCATACATGAATTGTATCTACTCCAATTAGAGTATGTAATTTCAGTTGTTTTGAATAAAGAAAGAGTCAAGTTATAAATATTTGTTGGCATTCACGAAGGTAAAAAAATATCTATGAAATTAATAAAGGATCCTATACTTAAAATTAAAAAAAAAAAAAAAAAAAAACCCTCACTGTTTTGCGGTGTCTCTCAAGATGCGCCATTAACAATCATCATTGACAATTGAAAAGTAGGAAGAAATTTGAATGGGAGCCGGAGTGAAAAATGTTGTGGCCGACTTTGCAATCATTGCTTTTATATATTGCCTTCATTCTTAATTCATTAGTAGCAATTGTCATGTAATTATCACGTATGCTTTACTTTTCGAAATTATTTTATCCCCTTTCTTCTTCGTTATTTATTAGTTGTTTTGTATTTTTCCCCCATTCTATCCATATTTTGAATCTTCGTGTTTTTGCCACTTATTTTTTCTTATTTATTATCTTCATCTTCTCAGTCAACTTCTTTAACAAATTATTTGTAGGTGGCGAAGGATATGTAACAGACAAATTATTTGCAATGGGATAAGGCTCGAACTTTTATTATTTTATAGGTAACTTTGTTAGTTTTCCGTATTTTTTTTATTTGGAACATTTACAGGTATATTATTATTTTTTTAGTTAAGGAGGTCTAGTTCAATTGATTGAAAATTACTAGATATTGTAAATTCCATCCGGACTTTGATTTTTATGGATAAAAAAAACAAAAAATGATGTTTTTGGATTAATTAATGCCATAAATATTTCTACATTCTTTATGCAGCATTGAAAGCACGGCGTTAATGTGTTCTTGTTTTGGTAAGTGTGGCATTAAGCATGAAATAAATTTTTTTTATTACATCTTTGGTACGGTTCAAGATATTTTTTCTAGATTTTTTTACTTCTCCTTTTTTTTTTTTTTTCTGGCCACAGGTCTTCTCCGTGAGAACAAAATCTTGTTCGTGCACTTAATGTATACACTTTTTTTTAGTGGAGATTCAAATTTTGATCTATAATGTTGAGAGGGCGCTTTCTACGGTGAGGTAGCATGTATATGGTTCACGCGTGGTCAAGTAAAAAAACTTGCTACAGTACATAAAAGAAAATTAATATTTTATTTAATAAATATAAAATGACATTTATACCCCCTTTTAAAATTTATGTGATTTGCTTTCTTAACTGGACCAAAACGCTGGTCACCATCTTCACTCACGACGGATCAGTGGTTGTCCACGATAATTACTAGAAAAGCAATTTTGTTTAATTTTATTTTTTTTGTTGAAATCAATTGAATTTGCTGTATATGGCCTTCAATTTTTCTCGCATTTGCTTTTGGGATTGAATGTGTTGTCATCTCTTTGGTGTTATGCACGACCAATTCTAGATTCGTTGACAGCTCAGGGGAAGACATACACGGTTAAGCCACCGCAACTATCTTCGCACCTACACCAAAAATGACTATTTCGAGCTGCTCCACGAACGATGCAAACTTTTTTCAAACAAGGGTTCCGGTGACCATCTCTCTCCAATCAGCTCCACTTACGACGCAATGAACACGGATTCCGATGGCCATCTCTCCACTCACGATGGGGGACGACAATCAAAGAACACGGATTCCGACAACAATCTCTCCAACCATCTCCACTCAAGACTGGGGATGCCGATCAACAAGCACAGATTCTGACGACCATCTCTCTCCACCATGACAGGGACGCCGATCAATGTCTTAGACTGACCACAAAAATACCTTTTCCAGTGTTGGGTAAAACAGACAATACGTATATTCAAATAAATTTATTATAAAAAAAAACTCTTACATCCTAGGGTGAAATGGACAACTCACATTGTAAGTAAAATAAAAATAATATATTAAATAATGACGTATACAAATAATCTCATCCGTCCATATATTTTAAATTATATCTAACGGTATTAAACTTGTGCCTCACTCGTGAATCAAATTCAACATCGATATTAATTCATTCCTCACCGGTGAACCATATTAGCTACTGGTTCACCGTAGAAAGCGCCTGTTGAGAGATTAGCCCTTTTCACTTGATCAAATTCCATTGATTTATTTCTCCTTTATAAGTAAAAGATTTATAAACTATTTTTTAATTATTAGTTGATGCTATATTGATACTTTTATTTTCTTACTTTATTTTCTTTTATGGTATAACGGTATTGATAATTTTGTTAAAGAATAAAGAATTTGATGATAATACACTGATGTTGTAAAAAGGTTTTACATGGAAATCCAATAATAAATTATCGTTAGTATGACTTTTAAGATAATTTTGTAAAAGTCAACAAACTTATTATGCATGGTAGGTTGTGATTAGATAATGGTATTTTACACTGTCAGTGCATAGTTTATTTTCTCTTTTAGTATTGAATTCCTTAATTTTATATTTATCAATTTGATTATGAGAAGAAAGATTATGCACTGACAGTTGTCATCCAATCATAAATGATCATATATAATAAGTTTGCTTATTTTTATAATTTAATCATTTATTTGATTATTTGATTAATTTAACCAAAATATATATATTTGTTTTAATTACTATAATTAAATATAATGCAGTTGATAGTTCGAGCCTGCAAGCACCAAACAATACAACCAACAAGCTACAACAGTGAGTACCTAAAAGCCCCAACAATCACCCAAAAGTACCTCACTGATATTTCTAAAAAAATCCAGCATATAAAATTCGCTATCCCACTCATTAAATGACAATATACATCCCCAACCAAAGGAATAATCTCCATGAACATGCTGACAGTAAACATGTATCCACGTTCAAAACCATTTTCACTGCAGAATATATAGTATCTATAATTAAAACTTTCTTGACTCTTGGTCAATTGGACACCAACAAGCTGTTTAATTCTGTTGTGGCTTCGTCTGACTCCCTCCAACAGATTGCACGCCTTTTATCACCTGCCCACCATCTATTTGATCCCTGAGTTCAAAGAAAAATGTTCTTCAGGTATATGCGTGATTAATGGGTGTGCCAAGAAAAGGGAATTTTGTGCGTCTCCCTTCCCCCATCATGCGTCGTGCGTCTCCCTTCCGCCTAGGGGCGGACCCAGGTTCTAATGTTTTTTTTTGTCAGCAAAAAAAGACTTTATAAAAATAGAGGATGAGGGGTACAAGGGGTACCCACCCACACACCATTACAGAATACAATGAAGAACCAATCCTCTATCCCAAGTCTACCGTATACACTAAAATTATCCAACACATGTATAAATGTCCAAATCCCACCCTATATGAGCTGTATATATGCTTTTGTTACGTACCCACTAAACATGCAAAGTAAGGCAATTAATCATATCAATGCCACCAATTATACTAAAAAAGCAAGGCCCTGTCAAACTCCAAGATCGAGTTATGCTTAGACCCCTAGAAACCGAATCAGTTTTCCATGGCATACCCTGGCCTTTACTTCACCACTTGTGGAGCTAAGTAATATGATCTCCTTCACACTGAACACCGTCAACTAGCATTAATCACCACAAGCCCAAAAGTCATGTCTAATACAAACACCACCTACTGCATAATATGACACGCGATGCTTGTTTCAGCCAGAGCAAATCATAGAGTGATGTGTCTACACCTCTATCAACCAGTTGTAGGTAGTTTACCCATCCAAGCATGTAGCTGTGGAGGCAGACCATTGTACAAAAGAAAATAAGAAACTTTTATCATACCCTTTTCAACCAAGACCAGCAATGGAACAATATGTCCTGTATAACTTTGTCCAAATTGAATGATCCATCTCTAAACACTATGTGATTTCTATCCTTCCACAAAACCCAAGCAGCCGCACACCATAAATACCTCCATCTCCTATTAAGATCACTCCTTCCATGAATGATGTGGTGTTGCAAGAAATGCATCTCTGGCGAGGCTGGAAAAGCAGTAGTGACATTCTTCCATCCATAACAACATTTCCAAACTACATCAGCTTTTTCACAGTGGAACAGGACATGAGCAGCAGTCTCCTATACTTTGTTACATCCAGAACATAAATAATTATTATTAGGAAGCACAACATTTCTCCTTCTAAGATTACCTGCAGTTGGTAGCCTATTCGAGAATAACCTCCAGAGAAAAATATTCACTTTTGGTGGAACTTTGACACTCCACAAAAGGTGATAAATTTCCTCCTCCTGGCTGAAAAGAAACCTTCCCTGTATTATAAAATATGCTGATCGAACAGAGTATACCCCAGCTTGATCCTCGGCCCACCTCCATGAATCTCCAACTTCCTTATGAACCTGAATATTTGAAATATCCCTCATTAAATTCTGCACCAGCTCCTCTTCCCACGTAAACCATAGTCTTCTCCACTTAATATCCCACCTCCAGCTCTCACCATCCCACCCACCCAATTGTGAAATTTTTGCCCCAGGATCCTCAGCATTCAAGAAAAGTCTAGGGTAAGTGTTAGCCAGTGAGTCTTGACCTACCCATATATCATGCCAAAAACTTATTTTATCTCCACACCGAACTTTCCATTCTATATTATTGTCAAACCATTTGGACTCATTTTGTCCCCCACAAGTTTTAGATAGATCCTTCCACCAAATAGATGCATGCCGATAGACGTCCTCCCTTGCTAGGCCCTTCCACCCCCCATACTTAGACTCCAAAATGTCCCTCCATAGGGAACATTCATGGCAAAAAAGGTCCCACCTCCACTTTGCAAGTAGAGCATCATTAAAAAAATGAATATTTTTTAGACCAAGACCACCATGACGTTTGGGTTTACAAATGTCCTCCCAACTCACCCAAGAAATTTTTTTCTTTCCTTCCTCTCCGCCCCACAAGAAATTTCTTTGTAAGCTAATGATTTTCCTCCTCACTCCAAGTGGCATTTTGAAAAGAGACATATAGAACAAAGGAAGGGAAGACAAGACCGAATTAACAAGACAAACCCTCCCTACAAGAGATAAAACTTTGTGTTTCCAACTAGCTAGTTTTTTTGACAATTTCCTCACAATGGGATTCCAAGTAGCTTCTCTCCTAGGATTAGCACCAATGGGTATCCCCAAATACACAAAAGGAATTTGCAACATTTTGCAATTTAATAGATTTGCAAATATCTCCTCAATCACTCTATCAACACCAATAGCACCAAAGCAACTTTTGAAAAAAATTAACTTTAAGTCCCACCACTAATTCAAAACACCTAAGGACACATTTTATAGTCAAAATATTTTTTAGAGAAGCTTTACCCAAAAAGATTGTGTCATCTGCATATTGGAGAAGATTCACTTGCACTTCATTACCTCCCACCAATAAACTAGAGAACAAGTCCTTTTGAATAGCTTCTCTCATCATACCACAAAGACCTTCCGCTACCACCGTAAACAGGAAAGGAGCAAGAGGGTCTCCTTGTCTCAACCCTTTGTTGACACTAAACTCGCTAGTTGGACTTCCATTTACCAAAATTGATATCCTACTAGACTCCAAACACCCCCTCATCCATTTTATCCATTTGTCATTGAAACCCAACCTCTTGAACATATATAGAAGAAAGCTCCAATTCACCGAGTCATATGCTTTTTCATAATCAACCTTAAACACTACACATTGCTTCTTCAATATTTTTGCTTCATCAATAGCTTCATTTGCCACCAAAGCACTATGTAGCAAATATCTCCCTCCTAAGAAAGCACTTTGCCTTTGGTCAATGACATCCTCCAAAACCTTCTTGAGTCTATTAGACAAAATTTTTGCCAAAATTTTATACATGCTACCCACCAAGGAGATAGGCCTAAAGTCCCCCAAGTGTTGTGGATCATCAACTTTAGGGATAAGTGCAATGAAGGATGAATTACAACCCCTAGGTAAAATCCCATTGTTGTGGAATTCTTCCATGAATCTCAAGATATCTTTCTTCATCACACTCCAAAAAGCTTTTATGAACTTAAAATTAAACCCATCCGGTCTCGGGCTCTTTGTACTACCACACTCCCGCACCGCCTCCCTAATTTCCAATTCCTCAAATTTAGCCAAAAGTGAGTCATTATCTTCTCTAGAAATACTCTTGAAAGCTACTCCATCCAACTTGGGCCTCTCCCAATTTTGTTCACAAAATCTTTCTTCAAAAAATTTCTTCACTTCCTCTTTCACTTTTTGTGGTTCTTCTTCCCATAATCCGCCTATATATACCCCCCTTAACATATTTTTCTTTCTCCTCCAATTAACCATAGTATGGAAAAATCTTGAGTTACCATCCCCTTCTACCACCCATCTTGATCTTGATTTTTGTCTTGCTAGAGATTTGTTACACGTCACTACCCTCCAAAATTCTTCTTGTAGACCCTTCTTTTTAGCAACTTCATCATCATTTAATCCTTGTTGTTCCTCCTTTAGCTCCAACCCATTCATCTCCTTTACAATGAGATTTTGTCTTTTTTCCAAATTCCCAAAGTGCTCCAAATTCCAAATTTTTAGCTTTCTTTTCAACTCCTTCATTTTTTCTTTAAGTACAAAAGCACCCCACCCCTCAAAACTCAAACCATTCCACTCTTTCTCCACATATTCTACAAATTTATTATCCTTAAACCAACAATCCAATACCTTGAACGGTTTGGGACCCAATTAACATTTACATTTTTTAAGACTATCGGGCAATGATCCGATATATTTCTTTCAAGAATGTATTGTGTACTTCCGGGCCACATCTCCAACCATTCTTTAGAAACCATGACCCTATCCAATCTACTTCTTGCCTCCCCATTTGGTCTATACCAAGTGAATTTTCTCCCAACCACCGGGACATCCACCACTTCCATATTTTCAATGAAGCTATTAAACTCTCTAACATCTCTATCTCCCCCACCACTCCCCCCTACACCGAATCTTTCATGTTGGCTTCTAACACTATTAAAATCACCAAGTAAGCACCAAAGGCCATCGTTGCTATTTCTTCTTTCTTCTACTAAAACCTCCCATAATCTTCTTTTTTGGCTCACATCACAAGGAAAATATACATTTACAAAAGTAACTTGGCATCCTTTTTCCTTCCACCGTCCCTCCAAACCTATGTATCCGTTCCCAACAAATTGTCTTGACAAAGAGAAGCACTTTGTGTCCCAAATACACAGAAGACCCCTAGCTGCCCCAATGGAAGGAGAAGCAGTCCATTCCATATCACTATCACCCCATAATAAAAAACAAAGGTTCTTATCTATAATTTTCTTCTTAGTTTCTTGAATGCACAGTAGTTGTATCTCCTATTTTTGTACTAGCTTCCTCACAAATTTCCACTTCATCCTCCCTCCCAACCCCCTCACGTTATATGTCAAGAGCTTCATAAAACTACATCATTACCCCCTTTGTCTGTTTGACTTTTACCTTGTCAAGCCCTTCTTTGTCCCTTTCCTCCAAGCTTTTAAATTTTTCCAAAATAAATTTTTCATCCCCTTCAAATGTGACACCAATTTTTTTTCCCAGTTCCCATAATTGCATCGCCTCCAAATTATCATTTTTGAGCCATATAAGTCTGTTGCAATTTCGGATACAGCTATTTGAGAGGCGGTTACTAAATTCCAGATGAAGCAATCCGCTCCCCTTTCTATTAACTTTAGCTTTTCTTCCTAAATTCAACTTGTCTCTTCCATTAGACTCTGCCACTGTACTTGATTCTTCACAAATAGACACTCCCCTGACCGCACCTCTTTGAACCCCTTCCTCCTCCAGAGATATTTCCGTCCCTCTAGTGTGAGCTGCTAAGCATTGGAACCTGTTGTATGTTGAATAAGACGAGCTCGCGACATCAGCTTGGGGTGCACCAACCACTTGTTTATTCTTGATGTTCTTCTTGCAAGGTTTATCTCCCTCAAAAGCATCAGTCTCCTTCACAGCCTGCACACTCAATCTTTCCCCCGAAATTTTTAACTGACCAGACTCCTCTATATCTTTTTCGTTTATGTCAGCTCCCCTCTGTCTCTCTCTAGATGCATCCACAAAGGTGCTCAGTACCATTAAAGTATCGGTCTCTTTGCCATGTTGGATATTCGGATAGATAAAACTATCACCTTTACTTTCTTTTTCTTTCGTCTCACAACCATGTTGCACTAATGGGCCTTCACATATGACGCTCCTAAGGCCCGAAACATTTTTCTTTTGGCCCACGTCTATTTTTAGACACCGCCCTGTGCTAACAACTAGTTGGCTTTCCTCAACTAAATCCCCCATCCCCTTATTTTCATTTTTCCCCTGACACTCTTCGCCACCAATACTCTCATCACCTTTTCGCTTACTTTCTGACATATATCCTTCTTTCATGCGTACAGCCCCTCCATCTGCCCCATCCTCCTCACCTTTTTTTGATGTGTCACAATCAACTTTCCATATGTCTTTGTCTTTTGGTTGCATCTGCCACGCATTGTCTGATGGACACCAGTTGACTGTGTTTGTTCGCTGGGTATTATCCTTTGTGTTAATTTTTGAATTCTCCACCGTCACCTCCTCCCGGAATCGCCGTTGTACTTCATCTTCACCTTCACCCTGCCTCCCTTCCTTGTCTATCTGTAATACACCATCAGTATCACACTCCGAACCCGATGATAAGATATCAATACCGATATCACTACCAGCAGATTCTTCATATGATTTGCTTCCCCAGTGTCTCCATTTCCAGCAATAGCAATTATCAAATCGGGATAGAAATTCCTCCACCACTCTAACATTATACAATTTCCCATTAATCTTAATCCTGTCACGGAATGAAACCTGTTGGGAAGATGGCACCTTCACCAATATCCTTGCCGCTTCTATCTTCTTTAAGTCTTTAGTTTCCTTATCTGTTGTAACAAATATCCCAAAGACACCCACCAGATTTCTGAAGAACTCATCCCCCCACACTTGTAAAGGCGCCCCTGTGCAGCGGACCTAGACTAATCTACTTCCCACATCTATTTCAGCACTCCATTTCTCCACTAAATAAAAATTGGACATAAAACCCTCCTCATCATCCTTGATCTTTTCATGAATATGTTCTTTTGTTATTCCAGAGATAAGAACCATATCATCCCCATAATATTGGAGACTCACTCTACCATGCTTTTCAAAAACTAACACTTCGTGTAATCTATCAAAAAGTGTTAAGTCCTTCAATCTTCCCACCCAACATCCCTCCAACCACTCCTTATTATATTCTGGTGTGTTAATGATTCGTCCCCTCCATTCCTCCTCTTTCTGCTTTCTTTCAGAAGTTTTCACCTGCCATTCCATACTTTTTGCATTGGTCGATCTTTTTACTGCTTGTGCATACGTAGCTCCTCCATTTGCTTGTCCAGTATTATGACCCGGACCCTTTTGTTGCTCATTTTTTTCCTCCCAATAGATTTTCCCATTCCTACCATCAGATTGTCTAACCCCCTTACTTTCCCAAATTTGCCTCTGGTCCCACTTGAATTTTGGTATATTCACGAACATCTTGACGTTACTGATGCGTATATTATCAAGTTGTTTCTCTAGCACTTTCGCATCCTTGACATCAATGAATCTAACGAAGCCATACCTATGTCCACCTTTGTCTCTGCGTTTTGCAATAAACACCTCCCAAACCCTCCTCCATCTCTGGAAAACTTTCCAAAAATCAGGCACGTTGAAAGCCTTTGGGAACCTTGAAAAATAAAATGTTGTTATTTCTCCACTGTCCCGTCGCTTTCCCCAATATGGTGTTTTCCTACCCTCTGTCCAGCTCCGAACCCCTCTCATCCCGCTCTCGTTAGCATGAAACCTTACTTCATAAAGACCTCTCAACGAGCACTACCCAGGTTCTAATGTAAGGGGGGGGAGTAGAAAAAATGAAATTCATTATATCATACTAATACATGCCTATTGATTATTTTACAAAATTTATAATTATATATTTTGAAACAATAATCACATCAATAATTTATCAAAATATTTCTTTTGTACTTTTAAAAATCATTATTAATTAAACTTACACTAAATTTTTCAGTAATATTCTTTTCAAAAAAATAGTAATATATTTTTAAACAAAAATAATAGACCATGCATTACTTTAATACATAGAAAATGATTTTAACTAAATAAAAATAAGCAAATTGTTTTAACTAAATTCCAATTTTCTTTTCCAAGATTTACATATCAGTTTGTTTAGATATGTGCACTTGAGGTTAGAAACAAGAAGAGAAAAACAAAACAAAAAATATACAAAAAATTATGATAGAAAACAAAAAATCTTATGGTGTGTCTCAAAATTTAAGTTCTTAATCTCTTATACTAGTGTTCATAAGCTTGCTTTGGTGGAAAAAAAAAGTTAATAAAGAATCTTTAATTCTTACATCAATATTGATCAAATCAATATAAATGAAACACTAACAAAGCTATTTGATTGTGAATGCAATCATTTATAGTGTTTAAAATAGAAACAATATATTAAAAAATAAAATTATTAAAAAATAATACTCAAATTTTGTCTAGAAAAAATGAAAAATATATAATTATCTCTACAATAAAAACTATAAAAGGTAAGCAAAATATTTATCTAAAAAAATGTCATTATCTATTTATCTTTGCTATAAAAGGATAACAAAATATTTATCTAAAAAATATTATTATCTTTATAATGAAAACAATAAAAGGAGAACAAAATATTTTGTCAAAAAGTAAAAAAAATAAATGACACTTAAATATTATTATCTCTAAAATTATATTCTACCAAATAAAAAAATCACCATAATATTAAAATATCATTTATATACTAAAAAATTGTAAAATTCTAAAAAAAGTTAGGGGGGGCCAAGACCCCCCCACCCCTTAACTTAGTTCTGCCCCTGCTTCCGCCACCATCTCCCCTGTCGCCACTCACCCGACCTCCGCTAAGCTCCCCGCACTGTGCTAGTCTCATGCTCTTAAAAAAAAAATGGTACCATGCTTTAAAAAAAAAGGGTTGAAGGGCATTTTAAGAAACAAAATTCATTAACCCTCCGTTTGGTTGCGATGAAAGAGAGCCGAAAAGAAGTGAAATGAACAGTAAAATGAGGTGGGACCCACACTTTTACTCTCTACTTTAATTCAAAACTTTTATCTCAATTCATTTTCATTCCTTTTCACACCTCTCTACCAAAACACTAGCTAAAAGTCATGTGAGATGCACACGACTCTTTTCTGTTAAAATTTTAACGGCGTTAACTATCAAGGGGAGCCCAATGTAATATTTGGTAAACATTTAGGTGAGTTCTTGTAGGTGTTAAAAATAAAGGAGAGGTTTGTGTAATTTTGTCAACCCTTAGGAGATGTTTGTGTAATTTACTCTAATAATAATAAAACTTAATATTGAGTTTTTATGAATTAAAAAATAAAATAAAAATTGATAAAGTTTAGGCAGAAAAATAATGAATATGGTGATGTCATGTGATATCTGCTTATGTTGCAAAATCTTTTTATAATAATAATAATAATAATAATAATAATAATTGATATGTATACTTTATTTTTAAACTGTTTTTCTTAACCACATGTCTTTTATCCTTTTTATCTTTATTTCTAAATTAAATTTTAATATTTAAAAAAATATTAATAGTTAAAAAATAATCTTGTATCATAATCAATTTATTTATCATAAATTTTAAATACAATTTGTATATTTAAAAATATTTATTATAAAATTTAATTATATATTATTACACGGGTTAAAATACCAATTAAATTAAAAAACAGAAAGTTATTTTTTTTTTTACAAAAGTTATTGTTTTTTATAATACATTGAAAAATATTTTATATTAATATTTTTTTTTCAATCGCACTAGTATTGTTAATTGTTACACTCTATTTGATAAAGAGAGAAATAAAGTAGATGAAAATAAAATGGATGAATAAAATAGATGAGAAATAAAATAGAAATAAA
This sequence comes from Pueraria montana var. lobata, assembly GCA_026413185.1. Taxonomy (NCBI): domain Eukaryota; kingdom Viridiplantae; phylum Streptophyta; class Magnoliopsida; order Fabales; family Fabaceae; genus Pueraria; species Pueraria montana. The sequence goes on from CM048647.1 coordinate 73,902,797, forward strand.
AGATATTTGATTGAAGAGAAATAAAGAAGAGATGAAAAGAGAGATAAATAGATGAGTAAAAGTTAATTTGTGCTAATGAATAAAAGTAAAAGTATAAGTCTATTTGTGCTCTCATTGCTTCACTCTCCCTCACATTCATTCACTCTCATTTGAATACTCTCCTCTCTCATGAAGTTGTGTAATTTACTCTCCTAACATATATCTGGTATATCTTCTTCTATTTTTAATATCAACTGAATAATTTAAATGTAACTAAATATCAAAAACTAATTTCAAATATATATATATATATATATATATATATATATATATATATATATATTTTAAAAAAAATTTAAATACACTCTTAACGTGTATATGATATATCTCCTTATGCTTTTAATATCAACTAAACCATTTAACAAGCTCTAACTCAATATCAAAACTAATTTCACATGTATATTTTATCTTCAAATTTCTAAGACACTTCTAACATATATATGATATATTCTCTTATCTCTTATACTTTTAATATCAACTAAATTATTTAAATTAATATTTTATTTTTTTCAATCTATCATTTTTAATATTTTAGTTTACCTTTCAAAAAAAAAATCTATAATTCTAACTTGAATTTCAATATTTTCTAAAAGAAATTATTAATAATTAAAAATAATATTACAACACAAATTATTTATCATAAATCTAAAATATAATTTATAAGTATAAATATATTTATTAATTATATATTTTAATTATAATATAATTTATATATTAAAAATATTTTTTATTATAAATTTTAGTTGTATAAAATAAACATTTAGTCTATGGAATGCAAGGACTGAAATACTAATTTTTACCCTAATTTTCTCAATCAAACAAATAAACTTATTTTTATCTATCCTCCTCCTTCCAAATTCTCTTCTACCAAAGACAGCATTAGGGAGTTAATTAACGTAGAAAGTGATGTAATTTTTTTTATTTTTTTTTATTTTTGACGATAGAAAGTGATGTAATTGGTTGACAAGAAATGATTATTATATAATAATAATAATGAAGTATGCATAATTCAAAATTTATTAATACAATAATACCCGTGAAAAAAGGATAAAGATTCCGAAAGTGAAGTCAGTACTATCTAGTCGTTGATAAAATAAAATAAAATAAAGGGAAACGAAACAATAAAACGTAATTTAACGGGTAACAATAACAAACACTGCAGCCAAAGTCAAGAAGAAGGATCCGCCGTACACTGTGTCAGGTGGGTCACCACCGAAGCACAGGATCATACAGTAACCCTACCACTCATTTCCCATTTTACCCCTCACTCTATATCGGTGGCGTCACCTAATTGGGCCCCACCATAACAACTCTGAGCCGCCCCGTACTCTATAAACCGCGCACATTCATATTTTTAAGTGGTTCCCTTTGTCGTCATTCTTATTTCTTCACACTCGCCATTGCCTGAGCCTGCGCCTCCCCCTTATAAACCTCACAAAATTAATTTTCACATTAAAGAGAGACACACAAATCAAACAAACAAACAAACAAACCCAGAAACGTAGTAACTCTGTTGATTTTTTTCCCTTTTCTGGGAAAGCTAGAGAGAAAGGAAAAATAAACAAAAAGAAAAGGAAAAGTTCCTTTTTGTGGTTTCGTCTGTTTGTTCCCTCTGGGAATCTGATTCCTCAGCGTGGTGTGGGAAAAAAAAAAAAAAAATTTGAGGCGTGACTCGGATACCCAATTGGCGTGTTGATGAAATGCGCGAAGGGGGTGTGAGGAATTTTGCTTGTGGTGTTGTGGGTGTGAATCGAGTTTGGCGTTGAGAATTGAGTTTTGGTAGGGGCATGTGATTGGAAACTGCGATTGGGAAAGGGTAAAGGGGATGGCTCGGGATGGGAGCGTCGTCCCTGCGGACCCGCAGGCAATGGCGGTTGTGAAGAAGAAGACACAGTCTTCGAGGAGTTGGATTCTGTTTGACGCGACAGGGCAAGGGTCGTTGCTCGACGTGGACAAATATGCCATCATGCATCGGGTTCAGATTCATGCGCGTGATCTCAGAATCCTTGATCCCTTGCTCTCTTACCCCTCTACCATTCTCGGTCGTGAGAAGGCCATTGTTCTTAACTTGGAGGTCCATCATCATCATCATCATATATATACTTTTCTTTCCTTTTAATTGTCACAATTTGCGTTTTCTGCTTTCTCGGTTTTCTTGTTTTTTAATTTTGTTTTGTTTTCTCTGATTCTGTGTTTCAGCATATCAAGGCAATTATCACCGCTGAAGAGGTTAGTTAGTCAGCTTTTTATCCTTCAATACGTTATGTAACTGCCTCTATCTCTGAAGAAACGGGTTAGAAACATTATGGCTTCTTATTTCTGCGAAAGAACATGAATAAGAACATTATGAAATTAATATGAGGAACAAGCTTTGAATTTTTATTTTAGGCTACTCATAATTGAAAAACTTAGACTGATTGAGAAATGAGGATCGGAGGAATAATGGTAGATGGGGGCGTTCTCTGAGCATCTTATCTGAGGATACATTGAATTTCGGCTATGAAATTTTGTTTTCGTTGTCAAGTTTATTGAATAAAACGGGTAGGAAGACAATGAACTACATGTTGGCACAGGACCTTAACCATCTTGTACAAGAATATACCTACATGATTTTGTTGCTGACTTTAGTTATGATGCCTAGCAAAGGACATATTTTCATATAACTAGAATATTGTAGGGCCAGCCTCAATAGGTTCATTAAGTATGCTCTCTGACCTAGTTTGTATATTTGTGAATTCCTGGATCCAACCTTTGGTCCTTTGTAGAATGCATAATTGAGATTGAGATGGCATTGCTTCCACATTCTGAATTCCTGATTGTATCTAAATTGTGGTATAGGTGTTGCTGAGAGATCCAACAGATGAAAATGTGATCCCTGTTGTTGAGGAACTGCAAAGGCGGTTGCCTCGATTAAGTGCCGGTCTTCAACAACAAGGAGATGGTAAAGAGTATCTTGGTGGCCAAAATGATGCTGAAGCAGCTGAAGAAGATGGTACGTTACATTAATGATGAACCTCTTATTGATTGCATCTGTTCCTCTTATAAATCTGTCTTTTTATTTGCATTATCTCTTGCCCTTGTTATCTGAGTAATCTAAATTATGCAATGTAGAGTCACCCTTTGAATTCCGGGCCCTGGAGGTTGCTTTAGAAGCCATTTGTAGTTTTCTTGCTGCACGTACAGCAGAATTGGAGATGGCTGCTTATCCCGCATTAGATGAGCTTACCTCCAAGGTACATATATTTTTGAATTCTTTCTCTTGTTTTTGTTTTAATCTGAGATCCCCTGACCCATACCCTTCCTCAGGTATAGAATAAGCTAACAAATAAGAAGATTTTTGAAAGTGGCTGAGGGAAAACTTCTTTCCTTCATCTCAATATATTATCCTTTTGATTTCTTATACTTATCATCATTGAGGTTTATTCTAATTATGTCAAGAATGTTTTTGTCGGGGGCTTGAAATGTGGATGCTCTAGTTCCATGTTGCTCTAGTTCCCTTTCTTCCTTTTATTTTTCGACTTTTTTGCTTCGGTCATTAACTTTAGAATTATTGTAATCCGCAGATTAGTAGTCGTAATTTGGACAGAGTTCGTAAACTGAAGAGTGCAATGACAAGGCTGACTGCTAGGGTTCAAAAGGTATGTCGTCAAGTTTTACTATGCTAGGGAAAAATTTGCACATGGAAAAAGACTATTTTTTTTTATGTAAATATATTCTCCACCCTCTGCCTCTCAATGCAACTTGGACATCCTTACACTTTGAAGGGTTATTCATTTTTTATGCTGCATAACTAGGGATGGCAAAAAAATCCATGCCCGCGGATATCCGCGGATAAAATCCGTCACGAATAGAAGATGGATAGTATAAACGTATACCCGCGGGTAACGGGTACGGATTTTTTATTTACTCGCTCATTAACGGGCGGGTACGGGTATCATACTATCCGTGCCCGCGGATACCCGCTACCCGTAAAATTACTAAATTACCCTCATATATATATATATATATATAAAATTTAAAATCACTAGTTTTTGCTCTTGATACTAGTAAATATTATGTCTAGAGATTCAAAATCACATTATAAGATTCTTATTTCTTTGATTTTTTTTAATTAAAGACATGTAATTTTCACATAAAAATTCAATTAACTACACATTTGATTCTTTATTTTTCTTGTAGTAAATAATATGATTTTATTTCCAAATTTTATTGCACATAAAGGATCTATTTCTTAGTATTTCTTCTAAAAAAATCACCTTTTTTAAAATTTTTTTTTTTTTTTAATATGAAATATCCATGGATATCCACGGATACCCGCGGATATAAGAAAACCCGCGGATTTTTATCAAACGGATATCCGGCGGGTAACGGGACGGATTTTCTCCGGCGGGTCGGGTAGCGGGTAACCACTATCCGTGCCCGACCCGACCCGTTGCCATCCCTATGCATAACTGCATGAGAAATTCATTATTAAAAATATACCTTTATATAATTTGAAATATTGGAAGGTGTATTTTCAAGATCAAAAGATTCAATTTCAAGCAAGACTCACGCTGGTGTAAGTGGGTCCGTGCCTTTTAAAAAATATTCTTCTGAGAATGCTTATGAACATTCCCTTTATTGTAATTAATTTATTTTTCTTCTTAATAGAATTAGTTTAATGTGACTGTAAACTGTTGATCAGTCTTAAGTAGAAAACAACATATATCCCTTTTTCCTCTCCCATCACAAGTTCTTGTTATCTGGTACAGGTCAGAGATGAACTTGAACAATTGCTGGATGATGATGATGATATGGCTGACCTATACCTGTCAAGAAAGGCTGGTTCAGCATCACCAGTTAGTGGATCAGGTGCTGCAAATTGGTTTGCTGCCTCCCCCACCATAGGATCAAAGATATCTAGAGCAAGTAGAGCAAGTTTAGCAACAGTTCGTTTAGATGAAAATGATGTGGAAGAGCTTGAAATGTTACTCGAGGTTATAAACATTATTTGCTTTAAAAAATAGTAGGAAAGGATCTTCCATTTTTTTAATGAGGAAATTTTTTACTATAAATGGTGTTTGTTCCTTTTGCAGGCTTATTTCAGTGAAATCGACCACACGTTGAACAAATTAACCACAGTAAGTATCATCTCTTTGTGTATGTGTGCACATGTGCAATAGGTAGCTGTAAATCTTAATTTGGAAGATTGTTTCTTTGTAAATATGAAGAGAAGTTTTTTTTTTCTTTCATTAATTTAGAACCTATGATCTGTTTGCTAATCTAATTATTAGACAGTGAATTAAAGGCCTAGCCTTTTGGGTAGAGAGACTTTTAGTTTCAGACTAGTAAGCATGTTGAAGTTTGACCAACTTAGTACTCTGAATGCTTACACTTTGTGAAATTAATGGTGAACAAAGGGGATATGCATTTTGCTCTCTTTCTTCTTCCATCCCCTGCTGTTTTACAGTTGAACTTTGTGGTTTATATTCAAAATCTTGTTTTGGAAGTCTTCTATGCAATTTTTCTTAAAAATTCTCCACATTAGTTATAAGAATTTTGTGAGATGATATACTCTTACTTTGTTGGATTCCTTCTTGTCTGAGATTGAGTGATTTATGCTATTTATCCTTTTGGATCAAATAGTCCATACTTGGATCTTTGCTGTACCACTTTTGCCTTTGTAATCAAATATTATGATAATGGTGATTCTATGTCTAATTCATGCTGTCAAATCCCTGAATTTATTTGTGGTGGGATGTGTTAGGAGGCTCTAATAACGCCCATTATTAGGCTTTTCTAGAAAGGGATTCAAAACTAGTGTACTCTTTTGACATTTGCTTGGCTTCTCTAAAAGTTTGGTATTTATTTATATAGGTTTACTTGGAACTCTGTATTTGTTGTACTAGATAGTTTTACTTTTACCTAATTACTTTTCTTTTTCTTTTCATTTAAAGCTGCGAGAGTACATTGATGATACTGAAGATTATATTAATATTCAAGTAAGTAGCTAGCAATTTACTCTGATAATATCTATTGATATCTGGTGAATGACACAAAATTCAAGTGAAGTTTTTCCATTTTGTAGCTTGACAACCATCGTAATCAGCTGATTCAGGTGCCTTTCATGTTTCTGCACCTTGCATGTCATTGTCACCTATCGGTATTCTGTAATGTATTTTTTTTTAATGAGTTTGCTAAATGGTCTTCAACTCTTGTGCAGTTAGAGCTCTTTCTCAGCTCTGGAACTGTTTGTCTATCTTTCTACTCTTTGGTGGCTGCTATATTTGGCATGAATATCCCATATACTTGGAACCAAAACCATGGTTACATGTTCAAATGGGTATGCAAACTATTACTGTTTATGCATGTGCATGTGTGCATATATATATGTAGCTGCAAAATTTTGGACTTGATATTATGAATAAAGAATAAAAATACACAATGTGTTCTTGCAGGTAGTTACTGTCTCAGGAGTATTTTCTGCTTTGATGTTTCTCATGATTACAGCCTATGCTCGCAAAAAGGGGTTAGTTGGATCGTGAAAATCAATCTACTGGAAAAGGGGTGCAGAGAATGAACTCTAGGACTCCTACAACAGTCTAATGAATTGTGTTGAAGAGCTTTATAATGAAGGTGGTTCAACATCATGTTGAGTTACTGGGCATGCTTCAGTAACAATAACTGTTAAAAGGGTATAGTCCTTAAGTTGATATATATTGAGGGGGTGTTAGCCTTTTGGATCTGTGCTATTTCCTCAGCTATTCTGTTCTCTGGATTCAGTCATTATAACAGACTGAAAATACAGTCTACAGATTCAAAGTTGTTTCTTGATTTTGAATAATTTCAAGGCCTTGATATGTAATTAAATTATAATTAAGTTGAATATGCTAATTTTACATACTTTTTTTTTCTGTCGATCTAATACTATTGCTCTTCTGTTCACTTCTATGTAAACAAGGGAATAGGATAAGCACCATAAGTGCCACCCAACTCCAAACCATTTTAAGATACAGTACTTTCGTATTTATTAAATAAATTAGGAAAAATGATACTTAATTACATTTAAAAAAAAAAAAAAAAGATAAGGGAGAGAGATAATAAGAGAAGAAAGATTATAAGATAATGAAAGAGATAAAATTAGTTACTATTATTAAAAGAAGATAATTAATTAATGTATTAATGAAACTTAAGATGTGCAAGATTACATAGTGGTTATTAACTTCATATTCAATGTTGTCGGGTGTTATTAACATATTATTCAATGTCTAGTGGCCAATTTAATGGGTCTTGTAACGGCTACTAAAAAGTTAATGCATGCATTAAAAAAAAAAAAAAAAAAAGGGTTAATGCGTGACGTGCAGAGCAACAACGTGTAATCTAATTGTCGGAATCACCAAGAAAATATAACTTTTCAAATAAAGAAAGCAAAACTATTCCACACTTTGCATTACTAATTTACTAATATTACGTTGCATTTGAGCATAGATATGCGACCATCTAAATCAGAACTGCAGATTATCTAAATTTGAATGGAAGTATATCTTTCAGGTACTTCTCTCTCTCCGTTTTCCTTTTCCTTTTCTCTAATTAAGTTAGATCAGACACTAATCCACCACTTATTTTTATGAGAATAAAAAAGGTTTCGGGTTGGACGGGTTTGCACGATGATGTTGAATTTTATATTCGAGTAAACTACCATTTTAAAATGTAAAGCGTTATTATATTAATTCTTGGAAATATGAAAATTCAAAATAAGTTTTTATGCAGTTAAACAAGTCATTATTAAACTTATTTATTTATTATCATTTTAGTCTTAAATGTATGTTAATATTATAACTTAAGGCACATAAATTTTTGAATTTTAGGCTAAAGTGAGTGACATATTGCATTTTTGATATTTTTTTAATTTTATTATTTTCAGGAACTAAAGTGCCAACGTTTCATATTTTTTAGAACTAAAGTGACTATTTACCATTTTATATTTTGAACAAAAATCACACCTCAATATTTTAAAAATATTCAATTTTATAGAGACTGAAATAGTAACATCAAGAACTAAGATTAAAAAAAAGGACTAAATTAGAAGAAAAAAAAACTTAAGGAGAACAAAACAAAACCAACGTATATTATTATTAATTTTAATGGTTATGCATTAACAGTTTAAAATATTTTACACTATCAATCAATTAGAAATAAGTGTTTGTATGATTTTTAAGGTAATTATTATAAAAATTAACAAACATATCATAAATATTAGTTTGTGATTGGATGATAGTATAAAATTATTTTACACTTTGAATGTACATGTTATTTTCTCTACTATTATAGGGGTCAAAAAGTTGTTTAAGTTTTTTTTCTTTTCTTTTTTCTCGTACCATTATGCAAATCCACTAAAAAAAATCGATTAACTTATATTTAAACGGTTTTATTTAATATTTATTAAAAAATTAAAATTATTAATTAAAAATGAGTAAATAACTATTTTAAAGAGATATTTAAACGAATTTTAAAAAATATGAATGGATAAAATATGTTTTTGGTCCTTTTAAAATTTTTGAAGTTCTATTTTAGTCTCTCTAAATTTTTTTATCCATTTTTTCTCCCTCTAGTTTTGAAATGTACTACTTTTAATCCAAAAGCGCGCTATCTAATAGCACTTATAAAGTGATATCTAAACCACTTTGAAGACCAAAAATCATTTTAAAATTAGAGGAACGAAAAATAGACAAAAAAAATTAGAAAGACTAAAATCGAATTTTAAAAATTTTAGAGAGACAAAATACATATTTTACTCAACACGAATATATTAAATAGACATTTAATTAATTTTTTTAAAAAATGACTGAAGATAACGCTTGACACTTGAGACATAAGCAAAATAGAATGAAATACTATATTATATTTTCCTTATTTTCACCTTTTTATTAAAATTAAGATGTACCACTTTTAAACTTTATATCTTTTTTCAATTTCCTTTTTCTTTTTATATATATTAACATTTACTTAATGTTACCAAAAATTCGAGTCTTAGTGATTATTGTGTTTGCATTTACTACTATATGTTATGTCACAAGTTCGTGATATATTCTTGATTAATTTTATACCTAAAGAGAACTTATGAGCTCAAATCTTCTTTTGCATTTTTCATAAGATTTCTCTATAATTAAATTTTCGATTGTGCATCACATTTTCATTCCTCTTCGGTTGTTGTACAATGACCCGATCAATAACTAAGATTTTTGTAGGATGTTGACTAAACAAAAATACAAAACTATATAGGATCCAAGGTAGTGCATTTATGGTGGAGAATAACAAAAAAAGAAAGTACATAAATATTTTTATAAGAATTAAAATAAAAACAGAAAAATTATAAGAAACAAAATAGACAATAATTTAGGAGACCAAAACAAAATCAACCCTAGAGACTAAAATTAATACTATCATAATTTTAAATTTTATTCCAAAAATACACTTTTGTTTAAATGTTGTAAGTGATGGTCATATTTAATGTCAATATTCATAATTTAATAAGCGAATACTTAGTAAATAGAGTTAACAATAAATGAAGAGTATAAAAGAAATTTAACCCGAATAAATTTGAAAACTAGTCATTGTTTCTTATAATTAGAATAAAAAACTTAATTTGTTTTTTATATATAGGATTAGAGGTAGGTAGTATTAAAGAAACATTTACTCCTTTCAGGAGTTATTCTAGAATGAGAGCATTTTTTAAAATTTTCTTGAATGGAAGTATTTTTAGGAGTTACTTTCACTCTCTTTTTGTCACACGTCTTATCATAATATTATATATTGAGTGTTTTTATTTCTTTTTTAATTTTAATTTCAAATTTAATTTAATTTAACAACTATAACCCAATAAAAAAATTATCAACCATCACAAACCACTATTCTTTGATTTTTATCCATATACTTGATTTTCTTAACCAATTATCTCTTTCAATCTACCATTTTCATCTTTATTTCTAAATTGAATTTTAATAATTTTTTGTAAAAATTGTCAATAATTAAAAATAACTTTTTATTACAATATAGATTATTTATTGTAAATATAAAATATAATTTATATGTTAAAAAAATCATTTATTAAGAATTATAATTAAAATATAATTATTTATTATAAATTTTAATTATATAAATATAAACATTTAACATGTGAATTGTAGAGACTAAAATACTAGTTTAAATAAATTTTAGAAAATGGATGAAGATAATGCTTTGACACGCAAGCAAAATAGAATGAAATAATATATTATGTAATATTTTCTTTATTTTCACTTTTTTTTATTAAAATTAAAATGTCCGTTTTTTAACTTTATGTTTTTAAATACACTGAATATATTACAAAATTCAAATATTATGATTTGTCCTATTTTAGCATATTTACCAAATGCTACTAAAAATTTGAGTCTCACAAGCATGTATTATATGTGAGCATCACGTGTGTAGTTACTAAATATATGTTATATGCTCCTCAAATATGATTAGTTTAATATTTAAAAAGTACATTTATGAATTAAGACTCTTTTCTACTTCTCTCACAAGATTTTTTTACATATTCATAACCATTCATCACATTCTCTCTCTTTCTCAATTTTCATGCAATGACCAATCAACGGCTAAGATTTTTGTAAGATGTTTGGCTAGATGAAAATACAAGTTTGTGATATGTCCCTCGGGTATGAATAATTTTATACCTAAAAAATGCATTTAGGAACTCAAATCCTCTTCTACTTCTCCCACAAGATCTCTTTATAATCAAATTCTTGATTGTGCATCACATTCTCTATCTTTCTCAATTATTGTGAAATGACCAATCAACGATTAAGATCTTTGTTAGATGTTGGCTAAACGAAAACACGGATCTGTGATGTGTCCCTCAAGTACGATTAATTTTATACCTAAAAAGTGCATTTAGGAACTTGGATCCTTTTATGCTTCTCCCATAAGGTCTCTCTACAATCGAATTTTTCATTGTGCATCACATTCTTTCTTTTCAATTATTGTGCAACGACCAATCAATGGCTAAGATCTTTGTAAGATATTGGCTAGACGAAAACACATGTCTATGGTATGTCCCTCAAGTATGACTAATTTTAAACTTGTAAAGTAATTTAGGAACTCATCCTTTTTTTGCTTCTCCCATAAGATCTCTATATAATCGAATCCTTGATCGTGCATCACACTCTTTCTTTTTCAATTATTTTGCGATCACAAATCAATGACTAAGATCTTTGTAAGTTGTTGGATAGTCGAAAACAAAGCTATGTCACAAGTATATGTGATATGTACCATAAACATGATTAATTTTATTCCTAAAAAGTGGATTTACAAATTCTCTGTTGTGCATTACATTCTCTCTCTCTTGATTATTGTGTAATGGCCAATCAACAACTAAGATCTTTCTAAGATGTTGATTAGACAAATACACAGCTAGAGAAAATCTTAGTCAATACATTTATAATGAATAAGAAAAAGAAAGAAAAATACATAAAATACATTAATAAGTATTTAACAATAATGAGGTATACTAAAAGATATTGAATACTATATAGGGATTACCAAGTGCTTATGGTTTCGGACCAATTTCGATCAATATTCATAATGTAGCTTAGTTTTATTAATTCTTTTTTTTATAAATTAAATAAAAAAGTCAACATGTAATACATAAATTAGATAGGAATATGAGGTGATCTTGCACTACACAATAATTTTTGTGGGAGAGGATTGGTTTCAGACCCTATTTGTACTATTTTATGTGTGCCTCTCAAAGTCACCCTTCAATAACACAGGTTGTTTTTTCTGTCACAATAACATTCTCTTTTGATGGAGCACACACATCCTCTCTCTCTCTCTCCACTGATTATTGTGTAATGACCAATTAACGATTAAGATGTAAGATGTTGGTTGGACAAATACACGGTCAGAGAGGGTCCGAGTCAATACATTTATAAAAAGATAAGAACAATAAGAAAAATACATAAAATATATTAATAAGTATTTAATAATAGTGAGGCGTATTAAAAAAATGTTAATTATTATGTAGGGTTTACCATTCACCTGTTTATGGTCTTGGACCGGTTTCGGTCATCATTCATAATATAGCTGAATTTTATTAATTCTCTTTCATAAATTAAGAAACTTGGCTACGTGTCACGCGAAAATTAGATAGGACCATAGATACAAGGTGATCTTGCACTATACAATCATTTTTGTGGAAGAGGAAGGATTGGTCCCAAGTCCTATTTGTACTTTTTTTTTTATGTGTGCCTCTCTAAGTCACCCCTCAATAACACAGGCCGTTTCTTCTCTCACAGTAACATTTTCTTTCATTGGAACACACATTCTCTCTCTGTCTCACATACACATGAAAGCAGCATATAGATAGGTAGACGATAGGTTCATCCTCGATTACGTTTTTTTCATCCTCCAAGAGATAAATCCAAAACACCACCACCATTGTACAAATCGAACAAGACACACGTTCGATACTCCAAGAATCTCACTTTTTTCGTTTTCCTCGACGTCTTTCCATGATCTAGACTCGACCCTTCGTAGGATAACGAGCAATTCTTAAAACCCTTTGTTTTTCTCTCTGGCAGTGGCATCTATTTTCTTCGTTTTCCTCGCGGGTCTCTCGTTGAGAATGATGCAAAACTGGCGTGTTTTTCTTCCTTGCTTCTTTGTTTGGTGACATGCACCATGCGGGCTACGTGAGTACGGAGGTGCCTGTGTGTTTTTTGTTTTGTTACGAGCGTGTCCTTGTCAGAGACAGATATAAAGACAATAACAATGACATCGGGAGCGGCGAAGCTCAGCTATGAGAAGCTCTCAGCATGTGTGACGTGTCCTTTGTGCAATACATTTTTCAGAAACGCCACCACAATATCAGAATGCTGTCATAGTTGTAAGTGTGCTTCGTTTTCTCATCATCTACCTTTTTTCTGTTTCCTCGTCCTTTGCTTTGTTCAATTTTCTGATCTGCTTTTCAATGTTTTTTATGCTGATAATAAACTAATTTCTTGGATCTTGGTTGTTGTAGCTCATGATTTTTGCGGCCTTCAATTTTTCCTCTTCTTTTTTTTCCCTTTTATTTGTTTGCAAACCATAATGCCCTATCACTCTGTTTTATGGGCTGCTTGTCTAGTGACTTCATTGGAATCCTTCGTTAATAATAACTTGATTTAGCTTCCATGCAGCACAAAAATTTCCATTTAGTATTTAGTCATCGTGTGGTAACTAGCAAACATTTCGTAGCATTCTGTATTTTTTAAGCAAAATGTCATGCTGTCTGCAATCTGCTTGATAACTCTTGTAACTTGTTTGTTTCAATTGAAATGCTGATATCTTTTCATGAAGATGATTCCAAAGCAGCATGTTTTTATCAAAATAATTTAGTTAAATTTTATAGGCTTTGGTGAAATGAAGCATTTTTATTTTTTTATTTTTACATGTTTACAAACAAAAAGGAACAAGGTATGCATAGTTGTTTGCTGATGCAAATATCTCTCTCTCCAATTGTCAGTAAATTCATAATTGTATCCTGATATTCAGTGAAATAATTTTACTTCTTTGAGAACCTTGGTATGATTGAAAAAGAGAATGAAAGATGTATCTGGACTCTTATACACAAATTACTTGCTGATTTTCTTCTATATTCACTCTTGCATTTTTGGGAGCTTGTGCTTATGCTTAGTCATGTTAGTTTCAGTGACTAAGACTTGTGTATGATTGTGCTAGAAACTATGCCTCAGTCTCCAACATTCCCTTGCTTTCAGTTTTTTTATTTTTCATGTAATGAATATTGCTCATTGTTTTTCTTTTCCATCTACCTTTCTGTTTCTGAATCTGTATGCAAATTGCTAGTCTAAATCTTGAGCTTAACAACAGTTTGCAGGGAATGTATAGACAAGAAGTTAATAGATGAGAAATTAAAGCACTGTCCAATATGCAATAGAGACTTGGGTTGTTCTCCACTTGATAAATTAAGGTAGTCTCAATGAACATGACTCTACTTTCAGAAATGATTGACAGATTAATCTATAATTCTCTCTGCTGCAGTTAACTGGTCTCATCACTTTATCATACTATTGTAATCCATATGATCATACCTTGATAGCACAAATTTATTGATTTTCAGTGTAGAACCATGCAGGGATAGCCAAAAAACATGGTTGTTTGTTACTGAAAACAAGTGAATGAGATTTTTACAGTAATCTGAGTTTATCATGGTTTTTTGCTTCTGTGGATGTGACCAATTCTGCTTTTTTTGCTGTTCTTATTTCTTTGTGATGGTTGGAATTTTCATTTCTTTATTTTTCTTCCTATGGGTGGAGTTTTCCTGAATTTTGCCTGACTTCTATATTGTTTTGGAAATGAACAGGTCAGATCCTTGTCTGCAAGATTTGAGGGAGAAAATTTTCCCATTCGAAGAACAAAATGCTTCATTCAAATTGGAAATCTACAGAAAGAAGAATTCTCTATCTGCGTTAAAGAACAGTTCAAAAATAGACAAAGCTGCTTCAAAACCTGATAAAGCTGAAGATGTGAAGGAAGATGAAAACCACAGCAGTGTAGAAGTTCTGGAAGAAGCTTCTACATTTGGATCCGCGAGAAGAGCCAAAGCTGCAGCTAGAATAAAGTTCACTCGCTCTGCACCACCTCCTACTTGTCAACTTGACAAGGTAAGAGGAGAAGAAAAGAAAGATGGTGATCGTCCCCGGGGTGAAACTTCCAACGGAAACCTCAAAATCAGAATTCCGGTAAAGGTTATAAAGCTTTTCTTGTCCTCTAATCTTTATCTTGTTATTCTTTCTTAATCCTCACTGTGTTTCTTCTTTCAGCAAGCTAAAGTTATTTTAATCCTTTTGTTCCTCAGTTTTTAGTGCATGACTATTTCCTATGATTAGCAGAATTCTTCAAAAGGAAATTCAAGTCATCAAATGGAGGCAAACAAGAGGGACAATGCGGAGTTGAGGAATGATATGGCTGATATGTTTGAGCCATTAAATTCCCTGGTGGAAGCTGGAAGCAAAAAGTCTCGCAAAAAGTCCACCATGCAAGAAAATAGTGTCACTCCAGTGCTTGTGCGCTCTAATGACAATGCCGCTGATCAAAATGAGTCTACTCCTTCAAACTCAGATTCAGTCCAACAGCAAAGGCTTCTGAGCACCCAAGAGAAAGCACTCAGAATCTCTGAGGACTTGAATTTTCCTGCGCAACCTGAGATTAGTTCCAACACCGAAAGCAACAAGGAATTTGGTCCAATCTGGTTCTGCTTGGTTGCTGCTGAAGAGAAGTGAGATTACATTTCATGGCTTATTTAACTTTTGATAATTATGTTAATTTTTTAGTATCTGACCTTTGAATTTCTGTATACAGGAAGGCAAGTGCACGATTGCCACAGTTATCTTCCAGCTACCTAAGGGTCAAGTGAGTTTTATATTACTATTTTCTGTTATGAGTTTTTGTTGGCTGATCTTTTTCAGTGCTTGAATGAGATGCCATGCATGAAATAATTGTTTATCTGGCTGATGTTTCTTTGGTAAAGAGCTGATTCATTATATTCACTTTTATATACTCCAAAGTCTAAACCATACTTTCATTTTCCTCCTCTGGCATCCCTTGGTCTATATAAGGACTTCTTCTGTATATTTTTCTAATTTATCCTCCTTATCAAGCACAAACTGGTATAGTATAACTGATAACTTCCACTAATAAATCTTCAAATCATTACAGGGACGGTAGTGTAACTGTTTCCTGTATTAAAAAGTATCTAGTGAAGAAACTTGGTCTTGCTAACGAAAGTGAGGTAAATTGGTTCTCTCTTGCTAAAAGTAACACCTTAGTGAAACAATGTATAGCCAATTGGTTTTTCAGAAGCTAATTGGTTTTTATGATTTACTCTTTCAGGTGGAGATCACATTACAAGGTCGGGCACTTTTATCTTCATTGCAACTGAAAAACTTAGTAGACATGTGGTTGCAAACAGTGCCAAAGAATGAGATTCAGACATCTGTTGGAAGCTCAGCCAAGGATTTTGTTATGGTCCTTTCATATGGTCGAAAGGCTTGACACCTCATAAACTACCCTGCTATGCTATGCTTCCTTAAAGGATTTTTATTAATTTTCTGTCTATTTGAAGCCCCAAACTTTCTTGATTGAGTTGTATTTGCGGTATATACATTATACCCTTGATTTACAATAGATTTTTTTGTTTATTCGAAATAGATTTTCTTTTATGTTATCAGCCTTTTAATTTCTCGTCTTTTTATTGCTTCTTCGGCTATAAAGTAGAAAATTGGAAATTATGAACATACACTCTATTTTTTGAGTGTACGAGTAGAAGGAAGAAAGAGATGGAAAAAAATAAAGATAAATTAATAGATGTGATAGAAAATGAAGAGAGAAATGGAGAAAAAAAGGTGAAAGTGAAATGAAAGAGAAGTTAGATGTATAATAATAATAACCCTAAAAGATATACATTACAAATCTCCACCAACATTCAATGATGGTACCAATGATTTAGCTTTTTAGCAGCTAGCACTATAAAATAATTCACTAGTTATGTTATAGATAGGAAAATCATCCTAAACACTAATTGACACCTGAAAAAAGAAAAAAAGAAAGAGAAGAGAAGAGAAAAAAATATAGGTAAGATAAATTATATGATGTGACAAAAAAAATAATAAGTGTTAATAGTATTTGATATATAAGAGTGTTTATATATTACATTATTACTCATATAATAAGTTTGGCAATATTTATTTGTTTATGAAAAAAGATTTATTCACACTCCTTGGGATATATATATACCTTGAGAGGAAAGAGAGAAGGAAAAGAGAGATATAAGAATAAAAGAAAAATCAGATTAAGGTATAAAAAATATGTGATAGATATAATGGATTATTTGATAATGAGAGATAGTGTAAGAATGGTATAAAAATTAAGGTGTGAAAAAAATCAGATCGGTTATCTATTTATTTATTAAGGTGTGAAAAAATTAATGAGGATTGTTTATCATTTATTTATTTATTTATTCTAACACGTTAAAAATGAAATGACGCGAACTGTTAAATCAGTGTACGCTGCGAATAGTAGAGTTAAAAAGAGAAGAACTCTGCCAGTAGTGTAGATAGATTTGGAAGAGTGAAGAACTCTGCGGCCTTTCACATGAAAATTTTTGTCTTCATTTATCACAATAGTCCAACACAGTTTGACAATACATCTAACCCCAAACGGGTAAGATTTCAGGTAATCTAAAGCCTTTTGGCGAGTAAAAGCATATGTTAGATAACTACTCATCAAAAAGGCATCTTAAGTTTGAATTAGCTTGTACTATTAATATATTCTTAGCAACGGCCAAAAATGAAAATATACCATTTAAGTTTCTTAAACGACTTCACGTTCGTTCATTTTTGTCAAATCTAACATATTACCTTTTTCAGAACACACTAGAAGTGCCAATAAAATTAACGATATTTGGGACTACAAAAGTAGAGAATTTAAAAGGGAATCAAAATTCTTGTGACAAAAAATGTTACTTTCATTACTTTCTATTCTTCATTTTAGCAACTGATAAACAACGATTAGGCACGTGACAACTGACTAACGAATAGCGTCTTGTTAATTTCGTATAATCACTGTAAACAGCATTTGCATTTATTCTGTTGCTTAAAAGGGAAAATAAAAAAGCACAAAACTAATGCTTGCAACAACACTTATGGCTTTGATTCTAAAGCATGAAATTATTTGTTTAATGATCGCATCGGCTGATTGCAAGATCTGAACAGTCAAATAAAAAAATATTGATGTTACTGTTCCAAAGGCCCGTGCATAGAGACATGTGGCATGCAGAAAATCAGAGAAATCAAGCGCTTAACTAATTCAAACTAGATTAAATGCTTACTGAATAAAATCACAAGGAAAAATGCTACAGTTTTTTTTTTTTTTTTCTCGTGAAAATACACAAACTAAAATACATCTTAGAGAATTAGAAATTCTGTCCCCTTCATAATTTTTATTTGCTTCTTACAGTTAATATGACTTTCTGTTTAGGACTTATATCATCCATATAGATGAGAGACTCTGATACAATAAACAAATAGAAATATCGTGAACTTTTCACATGACAAAAGTAGGAAAAGAAAATACAAGCAGAAAAGGTGGAATGTTTCTGGAAAGGGGGAACATTTGCAGAACAGGCAATTTAATATTATGCCTGGTATTGGAAAGTAGCAATTGCAGAATAGGATGTTCACGTTAAAGATCGAGTGCATCAGCATGATATAAGTAGTCAAAGCAGAAAATCACGTCTTATGGCATCAGAAGAATTGATTTTGCACAAGGACAAGTGTTTTAGTTTTAGGAACATGGTTATACCAAGTTCACAATGACAATGCAATAAACTAGCACAATAATCAGCTCATTCTGAGAAGGGCACAATGCTGTCGGCACACACACAAGCTTGGGAAAATATGTCCTACAGTCAACAGCTATATCAATTCAGGACATTTGGATCCTAATTGATACTATCTTGGTGATTACACATTGAAGTGAGATACAATCACAATTCACAAAATACATTGGTGATAGTCACTAATAAAACATAATTATGCAGATCATGACTTTTACAATCCAATCCAAAAGCAAAAGGCATTACATTAACACAACCATGCCCAGCCACAGTCATGCAAGTGGAAGCGAACATTACCTAAACTTAGATGCAGTCCTTAGGTATTGATGCATTACTTTTCAATCAAAATTGAAGTTTCACATCATTAACGTATGCTAACATTTAATATAAACCTTTTTATTTCACGAATTTATGAAGTAAAACTAGAGTAATACCAAAAAACACTTAAAAGAACTACATCTAAATTGTCCTTAAATTCATCATTTGTGGATTCTTTCAGTTCAATGAGAGGGATCATAACAAACTAAAATTTCACACATGAATAAATTTGAGATTGCTAGTGAATTGTACAATAGAGTTAAAAAAAATAAAAATGGAACAATAAAACTCAAACAGGAACATAAGCACCAGCGGCAGGAGTGTCACCGAGCATAGGACCATAGGGAGACTCTTGATCGTCCCCAACAAGGTCGTCCGTACTTGTCAGCGCGGCGTGCAAGCAAACCACGAAGGCGGCAATTGCCACCGCGAGGAGGAGGTTGAGCCAGGCGCCTGTGGCGAAGAGAGCGAGGAGCGTGACGAGGGCGAGAGGGATGATGGCGATGGGGAGGTCGTCGCGGGAGAAGTAGAGGAAGAACCAGAGGGCGAAGAGGAGGAGGAAGAGGAAGAGAGGGAAGGGGTGGCGGAGGAGGGTAAGGAGGAAGATGAGGAGGAGGAGGAGGGCGTAGTTGAAGAGGAAGTAGGTGAGGTTGTGGGCGAGGCGCGTGGTCGCTTCCGAGATGGACGATGGGAGGCTCAGGGCGGAGGGGTCCAGGAACACGCGCCAGGGGCGCCGCGTCGACACCACGCTTTGACTTGCTTCCTTTATGCTCGAGAGCATTTCCGCCGACGGCCACATTCTGCTCCAATCAAGACTGATTGACGAGTGGAATTGGAATTGGAATTTGGAAGGAAGAAGGGTTGGGTTGTGCTCTGGGGATTTAGATTTTCAATTGGGAAACAAAACAAACACAAGACAAGACCAGTCAGTCAGTCGTCGATGGAACCAACCAACCATGACGAAGTTTCCCCCAAGCTTGTAATCCCTCTCTTACAATTGGGCCCTGCTGGCCCAATTATCAACAAGAGCCTCCCTCCAAAATGTAATGGGCTTCTCCGAGGTCTTTTTCACACGCTTCTTAAAAATATTCACCAAATAGAAAATCAAATCTCTAAAAGATCTAAATTATCACATCTTAAAATATTTCAAACTCATCATCACCATGATCATGGCCACCACCACTGTCATGACCATCACTGTCACCGCCACCATATCGTCACTGCAACCACTACCATGACCATCGTCGCCAGCAATGGTGGCGGAAACAACGGCAACGACGGTCATGTTGGTGGCGGTGACGGTGGTCAAGGTAGAGGTCATGGTGGTCGTTGCGGTGGCGGTCATGGCATGGTGGCAGTAACGATGGTGGTGGTCATGATGTTGGTGATGATGTGTTTGAAATATTTTAAGACGTGATAATTAAATTATTTTAGAAATTTAATTTTTGTTTGGTAAGTCTTTTAGAGATTTGTTAGTTATTTGAGATTTGAACTTGAATTTGAATTTAAAATACTTTTAATCTAGACCTTTCATTTTAATCTAACAGATGAGATTAGTCATTCTCATTCTCATATAAGATAGTCATTCTCATATAAGATACGTCTTATATATATATATATATATATATATATATATATATATATATATATATATATATATATGTCTGTAACAGATAAATAGGTCAAGTTTTATCTTTTTAGTGAAGTTCAGGCTCCAGCCTACTAAAGTCTAACCTATCCTAACCTATTTTCACTCCTATATATAATGCATAGAATATATAACCAAAATTTATAATAAATATTTTTTAAATATATTTTAGATTTATAATAAACAATTTATATTGTGATACAAGATTATTTTAACTATTAATAGTTTTCTTTTAAATATTGAAATTCAATTTAAAAATAAAGATGAAAGTCATATATCGAAAGAGATAAGAAAAAAACACTCCTTAAATGTCCTCGTTAATAACATTGATTAAAAAAATTGCAACTACACATGCAATTAATCAATAATAAAGGGCATTAGCTTTCCACCGGTATTTAATAAATATAATATTATAGTATTTATTAACTATAATAAGTATTTATTACATTTTTTTGTTAAATATAATATTTAATATTGTTCGACAATTAATTTTACGTATACTTATACTATAATAATTATAACATTTATTTAATAAAATATAATATAATAATTATAACATTTAATGATAGCATTTAAGTTAATTGTATACTGTATTAAATAAATGCTATAATAATTATATTATAAATAAAATTAATTGTCAATAACATTAAATATTATATTTATTAAATATAATATATTTAATAATATGTATAATAATTTATTACTTAACTTTTATATTTAATAATTTGATTACATATTATATTCATTAAATATAGTGTTTAATGTTTCAGTGCAGTCAATTTTGTTTGAAAATATTAATTATGATTATATATATATATATATATATATATATATATATATATAATTCATGCACTGATTATGTAAAATATTTTTTTATATTACTATTCAATCATATACTTTCATATATGATAAATTTATGAGTTTAATGTATATTTATTATCAATGTAAATTTTTTTACGCTATCAACCAACGAGAATTCAAGTTTGATATAACTTTAAAAGTAATTAATGACTGATTCTACGATGGGAAAGTTGCTCTTGTTTCTCACCATAGAAGAGTTTTAATAGCCGTCAGATTTAATGTTATAATAAGATAAGTGTGGACTATAATAAGTATACATGCAGTAGAATTTTTTTTAAAAAAAAAGGAAAAGACATTCCCCTCCCCTTCACCTACCTCGGCAACCACTCCTTCCTCTCGACCCCAACCACCCTCCCTCTTCGCCCTCTCTGCCACACCCTTCCCTCACCGCCACTGACATTGCAACCTCTTCCTCCTCTCTACTCATTCCCTCTGTCTCTCTTCCTTCACTCCGACCATGTCTTCACCGCCGTCGCCGTTAGAGAGCTATCGCACTCCTTCCTTCACGACACTACCGCCTGCTTCCCCTTCGCACGCAATCGTCGGAAAGTAGAACGCCATACACCGCAATCACAACATTGACATTGTCGCTACGTGTTGCACTCTGCCACGCGAACCACCATCGCCAAAATGAACATGTGTCGGTGGTACCAACGAGTGCATCAATGCCACCACGACATCACCATCGACAACCACCATGAGGCAAAATCAGGAGGAAGGTCGTGGCATTGTGCGGCGACGTCTGTGCAAGGTTGGGGGAGATCTGGATTCTAGATCTAGATCTGAAACAAAATCAGAGGTTTTTCTTTTTGGATATGAGACAACCTCACTGTTGTGGATAGAAATTTGTAGTTGTTGATTCTTCAAAGATGACAACAGCGGCACAATAACCTTGCCATCGGAGACAGGGAGAAGAAGAATTGGAAAGAGAGAAAAAGAAAAGAGAAAAAAGAAAATATAAAAATGTTTTTTTTTAAATATTCTGGTACATTTATTCCTACGATCGTCTCCACTTATTTTAGCCGTTGATTATAAAGAGTTCATATCTAAAGCACCATATTTTGTTTCCCACGGTGGGAAATTTGGTGAAGTTTCCCACCCTAGAATTTGTAACACCCTAAATCCGGGTTTACATATATTCTCATTTAAAACTTATTTTAATTCAATAGGCATGTTACTTTATTCAATATTCGGAAAAGGTAAGGAAAAGATCCTTTAATTATTTGGAAAACGTGTTAACTAATTTTAATTTTTTTCAAAAACTGTGAAGTTAATAAAACATAGATCGGAATTTTACTAAGTTTTTAAAACTTTTGATTAATTAATTTCAGAAGTTGCGTATTGTCGCCTCAATTGTAAATATACATTTAAAAATGAGTAAAACAAAATAAATAAAGTAAATAGCTCTGGCTATAAAATATACATATATACATGAAATAGAGATTTTCATAACCCAAATATTTTTCGAAGTAATAGTAATATGTACATTCCCAAAGTGTATACCAAATACATAGGGTAATAGAGTACGAAAGCTGAATGTACATACCAAAAATCTGAAACCTAGGTCTACCCATATCCAAATACATAAAAAGGGAAAAACCTAGTCTCAGAGCAGTCATCTCTAATCCCAACCCTGCAGGTTAGACTAATCCCAAGAAATAGGACAGCGATGGGTCTTTGACAAGATTCCTGAGAAGAACTCTAGTGGTCGTCGTCCACAGGATCTTTTACGGAATCTTCCTCAAAGTTCTCCAAACCCTTCTTAAAAATCTTGTCTCACTGTTCCCTAAGTTCACGACTAGCGGCGGATCCCCCTAACGGCACTTACCCATTTACACCTCCAATTCTTGACATAAAGGGGTTCGGCGAAAGGAGTTAAGCGTCAGACCAAACTTGAACTCCTCTGATGGTCTGGCATCGGAAACAGTAACAAGTACAGATGACCCCTCGAAGACTCTCCGAAAGAGAGAGACGATGACGATAGCCTCTTTGCAATCTCCATAAGTACTGTCACCGATTCCTAAAAGAAAAATAAACAGAGGGTAAACTTCCTGCTTCATCGAGCAGTACACACAGAACGACTTGACAGTCCCAAACACAATCCTGCTAACCACCCCGTTGTGGTTCTCTAACGATCTCACTCGAAACCTATTCGTTTCCGCAACTATTTCTGTAATTTGCTTCACACTGGCTAGCTGCCACTGGAACTCCTAGAACTCAATGGTCTTACACATATTTGAGTTGGATGACTTGCTGGGAGTACACCCTTCACCACGGTACAATGGTAGGGCTCTCACCAACACGATTATGCCTCGCATTTGTCAGGATTGCCAAGTCAGCACTGTGGAAACACGACCACAAACTCAACGTCAAATCCCCAAGAAACAGCAAGTCAGCGAGCATACCTCAGGTACCACTCTGTGTGGTCATCCAATTACTCCGATGACTGACTCCTCAACAACCCTCCTCACAGGGATTGTTCTTTCTCGTCACAGTGGGTTTTCGCTGCACATGATACTGGATGGTCGATTAGACGCCAAGTTTGAGACCCCGTCTCTGCTAAAAAATTATATACATATACGAGGACATTGTCTCCATCAACTTTCTATGGGTGACCATCACATTACGTCGTGACACGCCTTTCGAACTTCGCTCCCTCTCTTTGTTATTCTCACAGCTGGAACACCCAACGTGACTCTTTTGCCATCTTGCAATTCCAGCAATCTGCCGTACACTCGTATCATCCTTGTACGACTCCCAACTCAACATAATTCACCACGCGTAGGCAATTTTATTATGTTTTATGTATTCCCTTGCTCTCTCAAAACTTTATAATTTTATAAAGTGTTAACTTACCATTTATTCCTCCACGCAAAGGTCCTAAAATTATTTCTATGTCCAGCGCATAAAAATAAAGAGTTAATTAAATTAATACCTATATAATAAAATAACAATTACATCTTGCAGCATAATTAATTTTGCTCTCTGTTAAGGTTGCATTTATCTTTAAATGACAAACTTGCCATAAACACTAGAACAAAGTTCTAGTTTTCACAAGTACTCGTCCCTGAGTCTTGTGAGCATCTCACAGAGATAAACAACATTATCACAAGATCCATCATACAGTCAAAAGACTGTACCACACAGGTATTCACAAAACATATTTCAATATTAAATACCCAAGATTTATATCCTTGGAATTTAAAATGAAACACAACAGGTCAATGTATATTATATATCCACTGCCTTACAAAATTCACACCTCAATAAACAACCATTACAATTCAAATAATTATATCACATTAACAAAATTGACCAAATGAGGTCGATTTCTCTTTGGCAGTACTGAATGTGAGCTCTCACTGATGGTAGCAAATGACCTCGGAATTAAATTTTTTTTATATAGAATTAAAGTTCTTGAATCCTATTTTTCAAAATGGTATCCCAATTGTAAAATAGACATCTAGAGAATTTTCTTAAATTCCTACAAGTTTGGCAGTACAGAATTTGACTTTCCAGTGAACATGATTCAAAGAAATTAAATTTTCTAATACTTCTCAAACTTGTTTTGAGCTGAAATTTTTACAGTAGAAAGGTAACATCTTTATCTTTCTAAAAAGGTGACCCTTGCCCCCAAATTCTTTCCCTAGTGTTCCCAGTAAATTTATTTCTATCAGCCTAAGTTTCATACTCAAAACAGAGCTCAAAAACCCTTGTCCTGTTTCTTTTTAAAAATTTAATTTAGAAATTGGACATGATAATTTTTGTAATTTATATGGTTTAAAAAATTGTTTTGTCTAGTTTCTAATGGTGCAAAAACGAAAAATAAACATTAAGTACACAAGTGGGAAGTTTTGATAAACTGAGACATGTTTCAGGGGAACTCGAAAACAGAACAACCACTTTGTAGGTCACGGATGGACCTCAAAAAGAAGTAATCTCGCCAAAGTGTCAAAATAAAAGTTTCTCCATTTTGTGTCAATTTTCATTAAAGACAAATTTCATGAGAAGCCAACGGTTAGATCTTCCAAAATTCGCAAAACCGTGGGGGCTGTCCAGGGGTACTCGAACCTACAGCCACTGCCACTTGGTTTTTGGGGTTTGTTTTTACATGCAACCTTCACCCATTTAATTTCAAGAAAATTGGGCATGGCTTCCCTGGTTCCAGGGGCCTTCCCACTCAGTTTCAAGAAAACACAAACAATATTAAGGCCAGAACATGTTCACACACACAACCACTACCAAGGGTTTCACCCTATTTCATCAACTCTTCACATGCAAACATTCAAATAAATCACACACACAGTTCAGATGAGGGGCATACATGCTGTGTGTGGTTGAGTCCCCTAATTCTCAATCACACTTAAACTGAAATAGAATCCACAAAGAAGTTTCTCTCACCTTTGATAGTGCTTGACCGAGAGAGAGGAAGAGGAAGAGGAAGGAGAGGAGAAGAGAAGGCTTGAGTGTGAGGGTGGAAAGGTGCTGTCTTGGTGCACATGCAGTTCAAAGTTGGCACAAAAATGGCTTCCCCTCTAGCTATGTGTGTTTGAGCCAGAACAGGGTAAAAGGAAAGAGAAGAGAGAAAAACAAATTCTGATTTGAGTGTTGTTGTTGTTGTGCCCGTGTGGGAGAGGAAGAGAGGTTTTGGGGTTTACTTAATTGCTAAGTTAGTTTGTGAGTGAAGTGGTGTGAGAGAGAGAGAAGGGACCGTGAGTGTTAGTTAGTGGGAGGGAAATTTTCATGAAATGTGATTGGTTGGGGATGTGAGGTAATAGTTTAAGTGCTAAGCTATAAATTACATTGTGTAATTTTACACTATGAAATTAAAATGAGACGTGATTTTAAATTTTTGAAAACCAAACTTTAAAACATCTATTTAATTTTATAAATTTTTATGGAATGAAAACTTTTTAATAACTCTTATAAAATATTCTCTGTAGAGTAATTACTCATAGATGAATTTTTATAAAAGATAACTTGACGTGCAAGTTACTAACACTTAATTTAATTAAAATAATTAAAATTGCTTTGCAACCAATAAATTAATTAATACATAGCAATAGATATTTTAAATATTTACTACTAGTAATTAATCATAGCTCAATTAGTTACTAGCAGACATCTCAAGAAATCAATCACAGACAACCTTATAATTTAAATTTAAATACACACCACATTGCAACCTAATAATTAAATAAGATAATACAGACAATTTAACTACAAGAAATCTCACAGGCAATTCGGTTACAAGGAATTTTAATCACAGACAAGTGGTACAAAAAGATGACTACAGAGAATTAATTCTAGAGAATTAATTATAAAGAGTTATCCACAGAGAAACTTTTATCACAAGCAATTAATTTCATTGAATTAGTCACATAGATTTTAATTACCAAGAATATTATATCCTTTGACTTTATCAATATTTTCCTATTTGACCATTATAAAGAAACACTTATATTATTTACCTTCCTTTATTTTTCTTCATTACTCAATTAATTACTAACTATATTTTTATTACTCAAACATATCTTTTCTTATTTAAAAGAAATAAATTTCAATTAAATCATAATTCAATCACACAAATACATATTTATTGAGTTGTAATTTTTAGGGTGTTACAGAATTGGTCAGTAATTAATATCAAAGTCAATAAACTTATCAGTAGTTTTTTTTTTCTCCCTAAATCAGAGACCACAAGTGTGTCTCCCAATATACTGATTCAAAGACTAATCCAATTAAAAGTTATTGAATGGTGTAATAGTTGACCAAAGTTACACCGATGTAATTTGATCCCTCCTTTTATATATATATATATATATATATATATATATATATATATATAAGTTTATTATTCAAAATTTGTTTGTAAACTATACCAAAAAACATTTCATAAACTTTATTTGAAAATAGTTAAACCAAATATATTTTCAATATTTTTTTTCTAAAAATAGAAAACAAGAAATAAAATCAAACATATTTTCTAAATTTAAAAATTTGAAAATGAAAACTATTTTCAGAAAATGAAAATAGAAAACATTTTTTAAAACCAAACGCACCCTAACAGAGACCTTGAAGTCTAATAATTGGTATATGTATTCTAAATTCAATTCAACGTAGATCTACTAGAGAGGAAACAAATTATAAACAACTTAATTAAACGTTTATTTAATAAAATTTTATTAAATGAAAGTTTAAGTCATGAATTTGATTATAAAATTTATTGAAATATGTTAAAAAGAAATTATTTTGATAGATTATACAAAACATTTATTACAAGAAATTAAAAAGAACTTATAAGAATATAATAACTTATTTTTGTAAATTCAAATAAATAACGATCGATCTACCTTTTGCATTACTGTTTTACACTTTGTATATGTTTAATGTTTATCAATCAATGATCCGTGACAAAAAGTCATCCATGAGACGCAATAATGTTAGGGGAGACCAAAACTTGAGCAATAAACTCGGGATCTAATAAGATATTATTACGAATTTAGAAGAAACAAAACTTAGATATCTAAAACTAAACCATATGATAACAGATCAGGGAAAAAATAAGAGAAAGAAAGGTTGAGAAGAAAAACAACACTCACAGAGAAGATCTAGAAAATGCAAAAGGATTGACGTCCACAAATCATTGTCATTTGTCGCCATGCACTAAATAAAAGAGAACTCCCTGACTTGTTATTTATTGTAGGTTGCAGAAAGCATGCATAAAGAAAACACTTGCTTAGGGAAATCACCAACTTGTTATTTATTGTAGGTTGCAGAAAGCATGCATAACGAAAACACTTGCATGGAGCTTAGAAATTAGGGATAAGTTACACAAATAAGAACAATGTCATATATATCAATAGGTTTAACAAAACCCTCACCTCTTGAAAATTTCAAAAGAGAAAGGAAAAGCAAAACAGTCCAAAAGAAATTATTAATTTCGTCAAATAGTCGTTCAAAAGATTGCATAAAGTTATAGGCCTTTTTTTCTTAATTTATCTCCACCTGCAATTCAATAGTTTGTAAATAAATTTGAAAAAGAATATAATTAACTTCAACAATTCTTTATACTTATTTATTTTTTTGGATTGCCTAACCCTTCGTTTGATATGACATTTTTTAGTAAAAAAAAAATCTTCATCATAGTTATAAAAAATGAGAACCAAATATCCTAATTATGATAGTTCTAAAAAAAAGATTTGAGTATAGAAAGTATTCTTTATAGCACTAATATATCCGAAGTTTTATATAAAAATAAATCAATGCTCAAAAGTATATAGGCAAATGAATTTGGTCTAGTTTTAAAATCCATGCACATTGATAATTGCCATCTTTACTTACATTTTGTAGTAGTTTAGGGGAAATTATGTGATATCTCTTATGCTTTTGAGCTTTGTTTGTGTTCATTTTAGGTAAATTTTGAATAAAAGTTTAGTTTAGTTAGGATTTTCTAGTTTATACCTTTTACGCTTGATCTTTGGGTAGTTTGTTTGTGTTTTGTAGGAACTTTGTTGAAGCTCGGATCAAGTAAAGGAGAGTCCATGAGTAGCTACATTGGAAGAAAAATGAAGAAAAATGTCAAATTCAGCAACCAGAGTACACCATGGGCTACCTGTGGTAGCTACCATGGGCGTGGCAGACTTCAAGAAGTCAATTATAAAAGTCAGCCTCAACCACGGGCAGACCATGGTAGACACCATGGCCATGGCGCGTTCAGCGGAAATAAAGCAGAAAGTTGCGTCTTTTATTTTTGAATTTAAATAGACCTTCTAGGATAGAAAAAGGGGTGCAGAATTTTAGGGTTTTCATAGGCAAAGAGGTCAGAGACATTGGGGGAATCGTTTCCATGCTCAAGGATTCATCTTCCGTTGTCTCTTCTCCAGTCTCTTCTTCCCCCATAGCTATGAGTAGCTAATTCCATCCTTTGTTGGGGTTTGATGTAATTGAATCTTCTTCCATGTAATTACTACATTGTCTCTATTTAATTAAGTATTGTTATTGTTTCTCTTCTACACTTATTGCTTGCTCTTAGCCTGATCACCTGAGTGCATTATTCTTTTTATTTGATTGTAATTGGGAAATTCAATTGAATTGCGAACTGAAGGGAACACCCAATAATTTTTATGCCTAGGGATAGGGTAAAAAGGATTGGGCATCGTTAAAACCCTCATTCTTAATGCAAGTACTTTGATTACACTAATTCAAGGGATTGATAGTGGAATCAAAGGACTTAGGTTCTTTCGCTTAAGGGATTAAGGTTAGAATAAATTGTGGGTTGATGATAACATAGGTTTAATTAAATAGGAATGATTAGTAATGCATGATAGGTTGATTTAATGAAGTCAAACCCCGACAATTACTTCCATTGATATAAACCCCATTCTCTGCGCATACCAACTGTTCGACAAAATTCCCAATCAAGTTTCCTTCCTTTTTACTCTTTATTTTTATGCATTTGCTTTTAATTTTGGTTACTTTAAATTTCTCAATATTCGTAGTCTACAAATTATATTAATAATTACCCATTTATCGCACAAGTCCCTGTGGAAACGATACTCTACTCACTACTGTGTTACTTGAGCGATTTGGTACACTTGCCAAAATTGCCAACACACATGCAGTAAGTACAGTTGTTGGATGACCGAACGGTTCAAATTTCAAAGGTTTGATTGCAAATTTTATCACCCAACTTTCATAATTTTACGAATTTTACCACTCAAGTTTTAATTTTGTAAATTTTACCATCCAAGTTTTCAATTTTTATACATTTTACCACTCTGATATTTTACCCAAAAAAAAGTTAAAGAATTAAAAAAAAAAATTTGTAAAACATCAGGATGGTAAAATACACAAAAATTGAAAACTTAGGTGGTAAAATATGCAAAAATTGAAAACTTGGATGGTAAAATTTGTAAAATTAAAACTTGGGTGGTAAAATTCGTAAAATTATGAAAGTTGAATGGTAAAATTTACAAAATTAAAATTTAGATGGTAAAATTTACAAAATTATGAAAATTAAGTGGTAAAATATGTAATTAAGCCAATTTC
Organism: Pueraria montana var. lobata; assembly: GCA_026413185.1. NCBI lineage: Eukaryota > Viridiplantae > Streptophyta > Magnoliopsida > Fabales > Fabaceae > Pueraria > Pueraria montana. The sequence goes on from CM048647.1 coordinate 73,933,129, forward strand.
AATATATGCTTGTAAATCTAATTTGCGAGATTAAAATTTAGATAATCCTACATTTCATTCAGCAATTTCCATTTGCTGACGTGAATTTATTGACTTGGGAGAATCCAAATCCCAAAATATCATACGGAAGAATCAGTGGACATGTTAGAGTTGGCCATTACATGAAGTCAGTTGCCATCTTTGACAGTGACACGCGTTAACTTATCAATCTGTGTGCTCAACTTGTTGAAGCTCATCCATAACAAGAAGAGAAGTCCAAGTGCCCAACTTGAGAAACCTATATAAGTAGGCCCCAATCCTTCTCCAAATTATTCCCATCATTAACACGTTTCCCTTTTATCTCTATCTTCACATATATCTCTTCCTCCCTCTTATCAGTTTATGCTTGTTCCAATGGCTGCCTCATTTAGACTCTTATTTTTGTCCATTCTCTCATTGCTCATCTCTTTCTCCATAGCTCAAACCTCTTTCAGACCAAAGGCACTTGTTGTTCCTGTCACCAAAGATGTTTCTGCCTCAACTCCTCAGTATGTTACACAAATCAAACAAAGAACACCACTTGTGCCAGTGAAGTTAACCGTTGACCTTGGCGGTGGCTACCTTTGGGTGAATTGTGAAAAGGGCTATGTCTCATCCACCTCTAAACCAGCCCGTTGTGGCTCTGCTCAGTGCTCACTTTTCGGGTTATATGGTTGCAGTGGTGAGAAAATTTGTGGTCGTTCTCCAAGCAACACTGTAACTGGGGTCTCCACATATGGTGACATTCATGCAGATGTTGTTGCTATCAATTCCACTGATGGAAACAATCCTGTTAGGGTGGTTTCTGTGCCTAAATTCCTCTTCATATGTGGATCAAATGTTGTCCAAAAAGGCCTTGCTAGTGGTGTCACAGGTATGGCTGGTCTTGGCAGAACTAAAGTTTCCCTTCCTTCTCAATTTTCCTCAGCTTTCAGCTTTCCCAGAAAATTTGCCATTTGCTTGAGTTCTTCCACTATGACAAATGGTGTAATGTTCTTTGGTGATGGCCCTTATAATTTTGGTTATTTGAACTCGGATCTCTCTAAGGTTCTTACTTTCACCCCTCTCATTACAAACCCTGTTAGCACTGCTCCAAGTGCTTTCCTAGGGGAACCCTCAGTGGAATATTTCATTGGGGTTAAATCTATTAGAATCTCTGACAAAAATGTGTCATTGAACACAACCCTTTTGTCTATAGATAGAAATGGCATTGGTGGGACTAAGATTAGCACTGTTAATCCATACACTATCATGGAGACCACAATTTACAAAGCTGTGTCTCAGGCCTTTGTAAAAGCAGTTGGAGCGCCTACAGTTGCACCTGTGGCTCCATTTGGGACTTGCTTTGCAACCAAAGACATTGGGTCTTCAAGAATGGGCCCGGCTGTGCCTGACATAAATCTAGTGTTGCAGAATAAAGTGGTGTGGAGCATCATTGGTGCAAATTCAATGGTGTATGTTAATGATGTTATTTGCTTGGGTTTTGTGGATGCTGGATCAGGCCCAAGTGCGGCCCAAGTTGGATTTGTGGCGGGTGGTTCTCACCCAATGACTTCAATCACAATTGGAGCACATCAGTTGGAGAACAACTTGATACAATTTGACTTAGCAACCTCAAGGCTTGGCTTCCGCTCTATCTTCTTTGATCACAGCAACTGTGCCAACTTTAACTTTACCTCTTCTGCTTAGAATTTGATTATTCTACTATAATCAAAATTTGTATTTTAAGATCAATGTGTGTGGACGAAGTGATGAATAAGTGAGGTTATACTTATGCATAGCCTCCAAAGCTTTATTGCCTTTTGTCTACAAAAAATAAAGAGTACAGTTGTTTGATGGAGATAAGAGGACGTATTCATCTTACATCTTGAATTACTTTTTTGGTTTTATTCTTCCTCAATGTAAGTTATAAAAATCAAAGAACAACCCGTTATAGCACATCATTACCATATTGTTATATAAAATGAGACGTGTGACAATCAATGCCATAAATAAGAGCCTTCTCGCCAGCAGATAGGGAATCGTTAATTGTTTGATATTCTTATTCTTTCTAAACTCATCCATTTCAAGACCTAACAATAACATCATAGTTTTGTTACACACACAGCATATAAGGGACACACCTCAAGTTCATCCTTGGAACCCCTAGTCCCCAACTGAATTACAAATTAGCAACTCTTAAGAAATTAAAAATTAAAATCATAGTTTGTTGGCTACTCAGTTTAGATAGAAAAAGGAGATGATGGAATTTGATGATTATCATTGATCAGATATCTGATACATATATACACCTTTGACGATGAGAAAAGATGAATGAAATCCCCAGAATTGTGGAAACAAATTAGGGAATAAATCTTACAAAATCAGGAACAAATTATGCATTTAAAAATAAATCACAATGCATATTTGTAGTAACTAATCACATATCCTTTTCAATCTGATATGCTTATTCCTTAACTGCCCCCTCAAACGCGTGGGTCTAGCTATCACTCCAAGTTTGCTTCTAAACTGACTGAACCGTTAATGACTTAGGGGCTTAGTTAGACAGTCTGCAATCTGGTCCGCTGAGGGAACATAGGCAACAGTAACTTGATTATGTAAGACTTGATCTCTAATATAACGAACATCCACCTCAATGTGCTTTGATCTGGCATGTAGAACTGGATTTGAAGCTAAAGTCTTTGCACTCAAGTTGTCACACCAAAGAATAGGGACCCTTGGCAAAGATAGCTTGATTTCCTTTAAGAGGGACATTGTCCAAGCAACTTCAGCAGCTAAATCAACCAGAGCTCTATATTCAGACTCTGTGCTTGATCGAGACACCACCCTTTGCTTCCTAGAGGACCAGGAAATAAGTGTTTCTCCAAGAAAGATACAATTTCCTGCTACTGATTTTCTATCTTCTAGACTAGTGGCCCAATCAGCATCAAAAAAGCAATTTATATCAAGGTCTGAAGAAGGTTTAATGTGTAGGCAATAGTTTTTAGTTCCTTGCAAGTACCTTAGGATCCGTTTTATTCCTTGCCAATGGTGAATGGTAGGAGAGCACATGTATTGACTCAATTTATTTACAGAGTAGGCAATGTCAGGTCTGGTGTTTACAAGGTATTACAATCCTCCAATTGCTTGCCGAAACAGTGATGGATTTTTCAATGGCTCTCCTTCAGTTGTGAACTGTTTTCCCGTTACTATAGGCGTTGGGCATGTAGAGGAATTCTCCATGTTAAACATTCTCAGCAAATCTGATTTGTACTTGGTCTGCCTTAAATACATTCCACCTTCATCTCTGCTAACTTCTATTCCAAGAAAATAATGTAGGCTTCCAAGATCCTTTAGGGCACAAGGCACATTCAGCTGTTTGATGAACTTGTTGAGAAAATCAGAGTTGCTGCTTGTTACTAGTATATCATCAACATAGATAAGAATGAAGGTGACATGATGCTTCTCCTTAAGAAAGAAAAGAGAAGAATCACTCTTAGTGTTCTGAAATCCCCAAGTTAATAGTGCATTCTTGAGTCTTTCAAACCATGCCCTTAGAGCTTGCTTCAACCCATAAAGAGCCTTTGTTAATTTGCAAATGTGGCGTGGCTTGTTAGGATCAATGAAACCTTCTGGTTGGTACATGAACACAGTTTCTTTGAGATAACCATTTAAGAAAGCATTATTTATATCCATTTGTCTAACCTCCCAGTTGAAATGTACTGCCATTGACAATATGATCCTCATAGTGCTTGCCTTGACTACTGGACTAAAAGTCTCTTCATAGTCCAAACCTGCTGTTTGTTGAAAACCTCTTGCTACCAATCTAGTCGTCCTCCTTTCTATTGTTCCATCTGCCTTGAACTTGGTTTTGAACACCCACTTAGAGTCTATCACATTTTTCTGCCCTTGATATGGAACTAGTGCCCATGTGCCATTTGAGTGTAGTGCCTTGAATTCATGCTCCATAGCTTCTTTCCATTCTGGATTCTGCATTGCTTCAGCTACTGTCACAGGTTCTTTGTCATTAGTCTCCTTCTTGACTGCACCAACATAGGGATGTTTTGGCTTGAAGATCCCATCCTTGCTTCTAGTACACATTCTATGTGTATTTATTTCATGTGTTGGTTATGTGTCAGCTTCTGCATCATTGTGATCAATAGCTTGATTTTGAACTGATGGTGATACTTGTTCTACTTCTCTCAATTGATCATGAACAGAAGTTTCAGCTGGAGCTGAATTTATTGAGTTTTGAGGACTGCTATCCAGAGAGGAGTCACTACTGCTCAATTGATTGTTGCTGGTTGCTGCATCAATTTGAGGGGCATTCACATTTTGAGGATTGATTGATCCTGCAGAGAGAAAAAGATAAGAGAATACAGCAGGTTCTGTTATCATGTCAGGTGTTTTCTTAGTGTTCAGAAAACCACCATGAAATGGAAAATCATTTTCATTAAACACAACATATCTTGATATGAAAATTATTCCACTTGAATTCATGCATTTGTAACCCTTGTGATTACTACTGTATCCGAGAAACACACATTTGGTGGTGTGGTATTGAAACTTATGTTTGTTGTAGGGCTTAAGATAGGGATAACATGCACACCCAAAAGGCTTTAAAGAGTCGTACTCTGGCTCTTTATGAAACAACAAATAATGAGGGGTTTGATTTTCAATTACTGAAGTAGGAAGTCTATTTATCAAGAAAACAACAGTTGTAAATGCCTCCCACCAATAGTATAATGGCATTTTAGCTTGTGCTAATAATGTTAATCCCAATTCCACTATGTGCCTATGTTTTCTTTGAGCCCTTCCGTTTTGTGCAGAGGTATATGGACAAGATAATCGCAATTGTAATCCTGAATCATGCACCAATTTTTGAAAACATTTGTATTCTCTACCACCATCACATTGTAAAACTTTGATCCTTTTATTAAATAGATTTTCAGCCATACCTTTAAATTGAATGAAAGCTTGCAAGGTTTCAGATTTCTGTTTTAGAGGATAGATCCAAGTATGTCTACTAAAATCATCAAGGAAATGAACATAATATCTAAAACCAGAGGAAGAATTTATTGGTGTTGGACCCCATACATCTATGTGGACTAATTCTAAAGGTCCCAAGGCACGAGAGGAGGAATTTTTAAAAGATAACAAATGAGATTTTCCATATTGGCAAGCTTCACAAAAGAAAGACTGATCACTTGATGAAATCTTCACACCACAATTCTTCAGCACTTCATCTAACACCTTGCTACTAGGGTGTCCAAGCCTCCTATGCCAACTCTCCTTGACTGAAATGTAAGCGCTAGGTTCCTTGTTGAGACAAGGAATGACATTAGGAAGCTGGTACAATCCATCTTTAAGTTTCCCTTCCATTAGTATCTTTCCTATCAATTAGTCCTTCACAAAACAATGACTTGCATGAAACTCAACAATTATGTTGTTATCAGCAGCTAGTTTAGAAACACTCAACAAATTCTTGGTAATTTTTGGAACTTAAAGTACTTCATGTAGACTTAGAGGTTTCTGATTAGTTTCAATTTTAGTGAAACCTGAGGCTGAAATTTTAAGTTTGTTACCATTGCCAACAACTAAATTATTCTTACCATCATGTTCAGAGAATTCTTGGAGGTGGTTGGAGTCATGAGTCACATGATTGCTAGCACCACTATCAAAATACCAATCAGGGTCTTTGACTGAATTTGAGCTTGCAATAAAGGCATTATAGTTTTGTCCATCACGCTTGTCTTGTTTGTCCTCAGGAGGTTGTCCCATATAGGCCTTGTCAAAGCAATAAAAGCAATCCACGACTATATGTCCTATCTTGCCACACACTTGGCATTTTGGCTTGTCTCTAGAGAAACGACCTCTACCTCGTCCTCCTCTTGTGCCTCTTTGATTTCCACCTCTCCAACCTCCATTATTAAAGGATCTACTCCCCTTATTGTCGGATCTGGTAGCAACATTTGCCGAAATTGTTACATTTGAGAAATTACTCACAAGTTCAATTCTATTCTCAAAAGCAAGAAGTTGTGTCTGCATGTCAACCCATGTTAGATCAAGCTTATCAAAAAGTTGAACAACAATGGCATTATATTCACTATCTAATCCATAAAGTGTTTGAATTATGAGATCACTAGTTGAAATTGGGCTTCCAGCAAGCTTCAGATTATCAGCAAAATTCTTCATTTTTATCAAGTACTCCTCCATCTTGAGTGTTCCTTTGCGGGTGCTGTGAAATTCTGATTTAAGAAGTGTGACTCTTGATCGTGATTGTGCTCCTGCTAGGCTTTGGGCAGCTTCCCAAAGCTCCTTTGAAGTCTTGCAGTGCATCAATTGAGTTGCAATATCATATGTCATTGAGTTGAACAACCAACCAAGAAGTTGTTGATCATTTGCAACCCATTCCTCATAAGCTGGGTTGGCTTGCTTGTTTCCTTCTACGTTAGTGAATTGCTGGGGACATTGATTTGCACCTGAAATATAGCCATACATTCTATTTCCTTTTATCACATGGAGAACTAGTGACTGCCACAACATATAGTTGCTCCTGTCCAACTTGACAGAGCAAGAAAAAGTGGCGAGGGCATTTTTCTGGTTTGTAGTGGATTCCATAATGGATGATGACAATGAGGAAGCGTGTCAGATCTTGATTGCTTCTGATACCAAGATAGAAAAAGGAGATGATGGAATTTGATGATTGTCATTGATCAGATATGTGATACATATATACACCTTTGATGATGAGAAAAGATGAATGAAATCCCCAGAATTGTGGAAACAAATTAGGGAATAAATCTTACAAAATCAGGAACAAATTATGCATTTAAAAATAAATCACAATGCATATTTGTAGTAACTAATCACATATCCTTATTTGTAGTAACTGGTAGAAAATCTTCAATCTGATATGCTTATTCCTTAACTAGTTTTACAGCCCGAATCCCCTACACAAATCACTTCAAATCAACAACAATGTTTACCAATCTACATTGACACGTTATAGAATATAGATACACATCATTGGAGTTGGTCTCACGCTGCTCCGTTCCTTTGCACCCTGTATAGTTAATTATTTCAACCACCTAACATATTGGAATTATTTAGTAGCCTGAAAGAATTAATTTCTTAACATGAATTCAAAATAGACTTTTAAGCAGACTAACAGTCAAATCAAACTTTCAAATAAACCAGGCCAAACCTAAAAATAAACTCTGACAAGTAATAGGCCAAGTTCAAGCCTTGAACTTAAACAAGTCAAACCTAGTTATTTAAGCAAAGTCTTGTTTGATCTACCTTATTTTTATGCCTAATCTCACATAGGAAGAATTAGAGAAAAAAATTGGTGATTAATAACATGGTTGGAAAAAAAAGTATGAACTAGCTTTTGGATCATGTTGAGTCCAACGATTATAACACACTTCATTCATGCCAACACTGCTCTGAGCCAAAATGTCAAAACTAATTCACAAGCTTGAGTTTGAAATTGTTTTTGATAGGAGAGCATATACATGAGAGTTTTTTCCTTCCTGTAGATTTGTCACTGTTACCTACCAAGATGAAGCTGCTGAGTGTTGAACCTTTGAAAAAATGGGATTAATTATTTTTTTCTTTTAACTTTTTGCAAATTTAATTTTTAGTTCCTAAATAAAAAATTTAGCATTTTTAGTCTTCATACTTTTTTTTTCTTAACAGTTCACTACTAGAAAAGTCTAATATAAAGACGGAATATAGACATCGACTGTTTTCCATCTTTGACAGAGACGAAAAAAAATATATATTTCAGAGACAACATTTAGATACGGAACAGTCCGTCGCTGTTTTATTTCTTCTTAGGCTCTATCTCACATAACAGCGGGACTAGTATGAGCGATTTGCACTTTCAATGAATTTTTTTCAAATTTTCTTACTTTTAGACACCTAAGTGACAATGCTTAACATTTTCATAAACTAAAATCTTGTTTTATCCTATCCCAAAATATCATAAGAGAGAATTAGTGGACAAGTTTGAATTACCAAGTGCTTATGGTTTTGGACCCCTCACGTTCATCGTTGGACCCCCAAGTCCCCAACTGAATTACAAATTAGCAACTCTTAATACTTATGATAAGAAATTTAAAATAAAAATCATAGTTTGTTGGCTACTCAGTTTTAGAGCCCGAATCCCTTACCCAAATCACTTCAAACCAACAACAGTGTTTACCAATCTACATTCAAACGTTATAGAATATAGATAACACATCATTGGAGTTGGTCTCGCGCTGCTCCGTTCCTTTGCACCTTGTATAGTTAATTATTTCAACCACCTAACATATGGGAATTATTTAGTGGCCTGAAAGAATTAATTTGTTAACATGAATCCAAAATAGGCTTTTAAGTAGCCCAACAACCAAATCAAATTTTCAAATAAACCAGACCAAACTTAAAAATAAACTCTATGACAAGTAATAGGTCAAATTCAAGCCTTGAACTTAAACAAGTTAAAGCTAATTATTTAAGCAAAGTCTTGTTTGACCTAGCTTATTTCTACGCCTAATCTCACATAGGAAGAATTAGAGAGAAAAAATTGGTGATTAATAACTTGGTTGGAAAAAAAGTATGAACTAGCTTTTGGATCATGTTGAGTCCAATGATTATAACACACTTATTCATGCCAACACTCCACCGAGAGAAAATGTAAAAACTAATTCACAAGCTTGAGTATGAAATTGTTTTTGATAGGAGAGCATATACATGAGGGTTTTTTCCTTCCTGTAGATTTGTGTCATTGTTACCTACCAAAATGAAGCTGCTGAGTGTTGAACCTTTGAAAAAATGGGGTTAATTATTTTTTTCTTTTAACTTTTTTGCAAATTTCACTTTTAGTTCTTAAATGAAATTTTTAGCATTTTTAGTTTTCATACTTCTTTTTTTGTTAATAGTTCACTACTAGAAAAGTCTAATATAAAGACGAAATATAGATACCGACTGTTTTCCATCTCTGACACAGACCGAAAAAAATATGTATTTCAGAGACAACATTTAGGTTCGGAACAGTCCGTCGCTGTTTTATTAGGTCTCTGGTTCCGCCTCACATAAGAGCTGGACTAGTATAAGCAACAATTTGCACTTTCAATGACTCTTTTTCAATTTTTCTTACTTTTAGACACCTAAGTGACAATGCTTAACATTTTCATAAACTAAAATCTTGTTTTATCCTATCCCAAAATATCATAAGAGAGAATTAGTGGACAAGTTTGAATTACCAAGTGCTTATGGTTTTGGACCCCTCACGTTCATCGTTGGACCCCCAAGTCCCCAACTGAATTACAAATTAGCAACTCTTAATACTTATGATAAGAAATTTAAAATAAAAATCATAGTTTGTTGGCTACTCAGTTTTAGAGCCCGAATCCCTTACCCAAATCACTTCAAACCAACAACAGTGTTTACCAATCTACATTCAAACGTTATAGAATATAGATAACACATCATTGGAGTTGGTCTCGCGCTGCTCCGTTCCTTTGCACCTTGTATAGTTAATTATTTCAACCACCTAACATATTGGAATTATTTAGTGGCCTGAAAGAATTAATTTGTTAACATGAATCCAAAATAGGCTTTTAAGTAGGCTAACAACCAAATCAAATTTTCAAATAAACTAGACCAAACTTAAAAATAAACTCTACGACAAGTAATAGGTCAAATTCAAGCCTTGAACTTAAACAAGTTAAACCTAATTATTTAAGCAAAGTCTTGTTTGACCTAGCTTATTTTTACGCCTAATCTCACATAGGAAGAATTAGAGAAAAAAATTGGTGATTAATAACTTGGTTGAAAAAAAAGTATGAACTGGCTTTTGGATCATGTTGAGTCCAATGATTATAACACACTTATTCATGCCAACACTCCACCGAGAAAAAATGTCAAAACTAATTCACAAGCTTGAGTATGAAATTGTTTTTGATAAGAGAGCATATACATGAGGGTTTTTTCCTTCCTGTAGATTTGTTTCATTGTTACCTACCAAAATGCAGCTGCTGAGTGTTGAAACTTTGAAAAAATGGGGTTAATTTTTAACTTTTTGCAAATTTCATTTTTAGTTCTTAAACGAAATTTTTAGCATTTTTAGTTTTCACACTTCTTCTTTTTTTGTTAATAGTTCACTACTAGAAAAGTCTAATATAAAGACAGAATATAGACATTGACTATTTTCCATCTCTGACAGAGACCGAAAAAAATATGTATTTCAGAGACAACATTTAGATACGGAACAGTCCGTCACTGTTTTATTTGGTCTCTGGTTCCACCTCACATAACAGCTGGACTAGTATAAGCAACGATTTGCACTTTCAATGACTTTTTTTCAAATTTTCTTACTTTTAGACACCTAAGTGACAATGCTTAACATTTTCAAAAACTAAAATCTTGTTTTATCCTATCCCAAAATATCATACAGGAGAATTAGTGGACATGTTTGAATTACCAAGTGCTTATGGTTTTGGACCCCTCACGTTCATCCTTGGAACCCCAAGTCCCCAACTGAATTACAAATTAGCAACTCTTAATACTTATGATAAGAAATTAAAAATAAAAATCATAGTTTGTTGGCTACTCAGTTTTAGAGCCTGAATCCCTTACCCAAATCACTTCAAACCAACAACAGTGTTTACCAATCTACATTTACACATTATAGAATATAGATAACACATCATTGGAGTTGGTCTCGCGCTGCTCCGTTCCTTTGCACCTTGTATAGTTAATTATTTCAACCACCTAACATATGGGAATTATTTAGTGGCCTGAAAGAATTAATTTGTTAACATGAATCCAAAATAGGCTTTTAAGTAGCCCAACAACCAAATCAAATTTTCAAATAAACCAGACCAAACTTAAAAATAAACTCTATGACAAGTAATAGGTCAAATTCAAGCCTTGAACTTAAACAAGTTAAACCTAATTATTTAAGCAAAGTCTTGTTTGACCTAGCTTATTTCTACGCCTAATCTCACATAGGAAGAATTAGAGAGAAAAAATTGGTGATTAATAACTTGGTTGGAAAAAAAGTATGAACTAGCTTTTGGATCATGTTGAGTCCAATGATTATAACACACTTATTCATGCCAACACTCCACCGAGAGAAAATGTAAAAACTAATTCACAAGCTTGAGTATGAAATTGTTTTTGATAGGAGAGCATATACATGAGGGTTTTTTCCTTCCTGTAGATTTGTGTCATTGTTACCTACCAAAATGAAGCTGCTGAGTGTTGAACCTTTGAAAAAATGGGGTTAATTATTTTTTTCTTTTAACTTTTTTGCAAATTTCACTTTTAGTTCTTAAATGAAATTTTTAGCATTTTTAGTTTTCATACTTCTTTTTTTTGTTAATAGTTCACTACTAGAAAAGTCTAATATAAAGACGAAATATAGATACCGACTGTTTTCCATCTCTGACACAGACCGAAAGAAATATGTATTTCAGAGACAACATTTAGATTCGGAACAGTCCGTCGCTATTTTATTAGGTCTCTGGTTCCGCCTCACATAAGAGCTGGACTAGTATAAGCAACAATTTGCACTTTCAATGACTCTTTTTCAAATTTTCTTACTTTTAGACACCTAAGTGACAATGCTTAACATTTTCATAAACTAAAATCTTGTTTTATCCTATCCCAAAATATCATACGGGAGAATTAGTGGACATGTTTTAATTACCAAGTGCTTATGGTTTTGGACCCCTCACGTTCATCGTTGGACCCCCAAGTCCCCAACTGAATTACAAATTAGCAACTCTTAATACTTATGATAAGAAATTTAAAATAAAAATCATAGTTTGTTGGCTACTCAGTTTTAGAGCCCGAATCCCTTACCCAAATCACTTCAAACCAACAACAGTGTTTACCAATCTACATTTACACATTATAGAATATAGATAACACATCATTGGAGTTGGTCTCGCGCTGCTCTGTTCCTTTGCACTTTGTATAGTTAATTATTTCAACCACCTAACATATTGGAATTATTTAGTGGCCTGAAAGAATTAATTTGTTAACATGAATCCAAAATAGGCTTTTAAGTAGGCTAACAACCAAATCAAATTTTCAAATAAACCAGACCAAACTTAAAAATAAACTCTATGACAAGTAATAGGTCAAATTCAAGCCTTGAACTTAAACAAGTTAAACCTAATTATTTAAGCAAAGTCTTGTTTGACCTAGCTTATTTTTACGCCTAATCTCACATAGGAAGAATTAGAGAAAAAAATTGGTGATTAATAACTTGGTTGAAAAAAAAGTATGAACTGGCTTTTGGATCATGTTGAGTCCAATGATTATAACACACTTATTCATGCCAACACTCCACCGAGAAAAAATGTCAAAACTAATTCACAAGCTTGAGTATGAAATTGTTTTTGATAAGAGAGCATATACATGAGGGTTTTTTCCTTCCTGTAGATTTGTTTCATTGTTACCTACCAAAATGCAGCTGCTGAGTGTTGAAACTTTGAAAAAATGGGGTTAATTTTTAACTTTTTGCAAATTTCATTTTTAGTTCTTAAACGAAATTTTTAGCATTTTTAGTTTTCACACTTCTTCTTTTTTTGTTAATAGTTCACTACTAGAAAAGTCTAATATAAAGACAGAATATAGACATTGACTATTTTCCATCTCTGACAGAGACCGAAAAAAATATGTATTTCAGAGACAACATTTAGATACGGAACAGTCCGTCACTGTTTTATTTGGTCTCTGGTTCCACCTCACATAACAGCTGGACTAGTATAAGCAACGATTTGCACTTTCAATGACTTTTTTTCAAATTTTCTTACTTTTAGACACCTAAGTGACAATGCTTAACATTTTCAAAAACTAAAATCTTGTTTTATCCTATCCCAAAATATCATACAGGAGAATTAGTGGACATGTTTGAATTACCAAGTGCTTATGGTTTTGGACCCCTCACGTTCATCCTTGGAACCCCAAGTCCCCAACTGAATTACAAATTAGCAACTCTTAATACTTATGATAAGAAATTAAAAATAAAAATCATAGTTTGTTGGCTACTCAGTTTTAGAGCCTGAATCCCTTACCCAAATCACTTCAAACCAACAACAGTGTTTACCAATCTACATTTACACATTATAGAATATAGATAACACATCATTGGAGTTGGTCTCGCGCTGCTCCGTTCCTTTGCACCTTGTATAGTTAATTATTTCAACCACCTAACATATGGGAATTATTTAGTGGCCTGAAAGAATTAATTTGTTAACATGAATCCAAAATAGGCTTTTAAGTAGCCCAACAACCAAATCAAATTTTCAAATAAACCAGACCAAACTTAAAAATAAACTCTATGACAAGTAATAGGTCAAATTCAAGCCTTGAACTTAAACAAGTTAAACCTAATTATTTAAGCAAAGTCTTGTTTGACCTAGCTTATTTCTACGCCTAATCTCACATAGGAAGAATTAGAGAGAAAAAATTGGTGATTAATAACTTGGTTGGAAAAAAAGTATGAACTAGCTTTTGGATCATGTTGAGTCCAATGATTATAACACACTTATTCATGCCAACACTCCACCGAGAGAAAATGTAAAAACTAATTCACAAGCTTGAGTATGAAATTGTTTTTGATAGGTGAGCATATACATGAGGGTTTTTTCCTTCCTGTAGATTTGTGTCATTGTTACCTACCAAAATGAAGCTGCTGAGTGTTGAACCTTTGAAAAAATGGGGTTAATTATTTTTTTCTTTTAACTTTTTTGCAAATTTCACTTTTAGTTCTTAAATGAAATTTTTAGCATTTTTAGTTTTCATACTTCTTTTTTTTGTTAATAGTTCACTACTAGAAAAGTCTAATATAAAGACGAAATATAGATACCGACTGTTTTCCATCTCTGACACAGACCGAAAGAAATATGTATTTCAGAGACAACATTTAGATTCGGAACAGTCCGTCGCTATTTTATTAGGTCTCTGGTTCCGCCTCACATAAGAGCTGGACTAGTATAAGCAACAATTTGCACTTTCAATGACTCTTTTTCAAATTTTCTTACTTTTAGACACCTAAGTGACAATGCTTAACATTTTCATAAACTAAAATCTTGTTTTATCCTATCCCAAAATATCATACGGGAGAATTAGTGGACATGTTTTAATTACCAAGTGCTTATGGTTTTGGACCCCTCACGTTCATCGTTGGACCCCCAAGTCCCCAACTGAATTACAAATTAGCAACTCTTAATACTTATGATAAGAAATTTAAAATAAAAATCATAGTTTGTTGGCTACTCAGTTTTAGAGCCCGAATCCCTTACCCAAATCACTTCAAACCAACAACAGTGTTTACCAATCTACATTTACACATTATAGAATATAGATAACACATCATTGGAGTTGGTCTCGCGCTGCTCCGTTCCTTTGCACTTTGTATAGTTAATTATTTCAACCACCTAACATATTGGAATTATTTAGTGGCCTGAAAGAATTAATTTGTTAACATGAATCCAAAATAGGCTTTTAAGTAGGCTAACAACCAAATCAAATTTTCAAATAAACCAGACCAAACTTAAAAATAAACTCTATGACAAGTAATAGGTCAAATTCAAGCCTTGAACTTAAACAAGTTAAACCTAATTATTTAAGCAAAGTCTTGTTTGACCTAGCTTATTTCTACGCCTAATCTCACATAGGAAGAATTAGAGAAAAAAAAATTGGTGATTAATAACTTGGTTGGAAAAAAAGTATGAACTGGCTTTTGGATCATGTTGAGTCCAATGATTATAACACACTTATTCATGCCAACACTCCACCGAGAGAAAATGTCAAAACTAATTGACAAGCTTGAGTATGAAATTGTTTTTGATAGGAGAGCATATACATGAGGGTTTTTTCCTTCCTGTAGATTTGTGTCATTGTTACCTACCAAAATGCAGCTGCTGAGTGTTGAAACTTTGAAAAAATGGGGTTAATTTTTAACTTTTTGCAAATTTCATTTTTAGTTCTTAAACGATATTTTTAGCATTTTTAGTTTTCATACTTCTTCTTTTTTTGTTAATAGTTCACTACTAGAAAAGTCTAATATAAAGACGGAATATAGATACTGACTATTTTCCATCTCTGACAGAGACCGAAAAAAATATGTATTTCAGAGACAACATTTAGATACGGAACAGTCCGTCACTGTTTTATTTGGTCTCTGGTTCCGCCTCACATAACAGCTGGACTAGTATAAGCAACGATTTGCACTTTCAATGACTTTTTTTCAAATTTTCTTACTTTTAGACACCTAAGTGACAATGCTTAACATTTTCAGAAACTAAAATCTTGTTTTATCCTATCCCAAAATATCATACGGGAGAATTAGTGGACATGTTTGATTTACCAAGTGCTTATGGTTTTGGACCCCTTACGTTCATCCTTGGAACCCCAAGTCCCCAACTGAATTACAAATTAGCAACTCTTAATACTTATGATAAGAAATTAAAAATAAAAATCATAGTTTGTTGGCTACTCAGTTTTAGAGCCTGAATCCCTTACCCAAATCACTTCAAACCAACAACAGTGTTTACCAATCTACATTTACACATTATAGAATATAGATAACACATCATTGGAGTTGGTCTCGCGCTGCTCCATTCCTTTGCACCTTGTATAGTTAATTATTTCAACCACCTAATATATTGGAATTATTTAGTGGCCTGAAAGAATTAATTTGTTAACATGAATCCAAAATAGGCTTTTAAGTAGGCTAACAACCAAATCAAATTTTCAAATAAACCAGACCAAACTTAAAAATAAACTCTATGACAAGTAATAGGTCAAATTCAAGCCTTGAACTTAAACAAGTTAAACCTAATTATTTAAGCAAAGTCTTGTTTGACCTAGCTTATTTCTACGCCTAATCTCACATAGGAAGAATTAGAGAAAAAAAATTGGTGATTAATAACTTGGTTGGAAAAAAAGTATGAACTAGCTTTTGGATCATGTTGAGTCCAATGATTATAACACACTTATTCATGCCAACACTCCATCGAGAGAAAATGTCAAAACTAATTCACAAGCTTGAGTATGAAATTATTTTTGATAGGAGAGCATATACATGAGGGTTTTTTCCTTCCGGTAGATTTGTGTCACTGTTACCTACCAAAATGAAACTGTTGAGTGTTGAACCTTTGAAAAAATGGGGTTAATTATTTTTTTCTTTTAACTTTTTGCAAATTTCATTTTTAGTTCTTAAACGAAATTTTTAGCATTTTTAGTTTTCATACTTCTTCTTTTTTTGTTAATAGTTCACTACTAGAAAATTCTAATATAAAGACGAAATATAGATACCGACTGTTTTCCATCTCTGACACAGACCGAAAAAAATATGTATTTCAGAGACAACATTTAAATATTGAACAGTTCGTCACTGTTTTATTCCGTCTCTGGTTCCGCCTCACATTACAGCTGGACTAGTATAACCAATGATTTGCACTTTCAATGACTTTTTTTCAAATTTTCTGACTTTTAGACACCTAAGTGACAATGCTTAACATTTTCAGAAACTAAAATCATGTTTTATCCTATCTCAAAATATCATACGGGAGAATTAGTGGACATGTTTGAATTAACCATTGCATAAAGTTAGTTGCCATCTTTGACAGTGACACACGTTAACTTATCAATCTGTGTGCACAACTTGCTGAAGCTCGTCCAAAACAAGAATTAAAGTCTAACGTGAGAAACCTAATATAAGTTGGTCCCCATCCTTCTTCATTTTCACATCATTAACACGTTTCCCTTTTATCTCTATCTTCACGAATCACAATCACATCTTTACCTCCCTCTTATCAGTTTATCCTTGTTCCAATGGCTGCCTCAGTTAGACTCTTATTTTTTACCTTTCTCTCATTGTTCATCTCCAGCTCCATAGCTCAAACCTCTTTCAGACCAAAGGCACTTGTTCTTCCTGTCACCAAAGATGTTTCTGGCTCAGCTCCTCAGTATGTTACCCAAATCAAACAAAGGACCCCACTTGTGCCAGTGAAGCTAACCGTTGATCTTGGTGGCGGATACTTTTGGGTGAACTGTGAAGAGGGCTATGTCTCATCCACCTCTAAACCAGCCCGTTGTGGCTCTGCTCAGTGCTCACTTTTCGGGTTACATGGTTGCAGTGGGGACAAAATTTGTGGTCGCTCTCCAAGCAACACTGTAACTGGTGTCTCTACATATGGTGACATTCATGCAGATGTTGTTGCTATCAATTCCACTGATGGAAACAATCCTGTTAGGGTGGTTTCTGTGCCTAAATTCCTCTTCATATGTGGATCAAATGTTGTCCAAAAAGGTCTTGCTAGTGGTGTCACAGGTATGGCTGGTCTTGGCAGAACTAAAGTTTCCCTTCCTTCTCAATTTTCCTCAGCTTTCAGCTTTCCCAGAAAATTTGCCATTTGCTTGAGTTCTTACCCTTCAGATAATGGTGTAATGTTCTTTGGTGATGGCCCTTATAATTTTGGTTATTTGAACTCGGATCTCTCTAAGGTTCTTACTTTCACCCCTCTCATTACAAACCCTGTTAGCACTGCTCCAAGTGCTTTCCTAGGGGAACCCTCAGTGGAATACTTCATTGGGGTGAAATCTATTACAGTCTCTAACAAAAATGTACCATTGAACACAACCCTGTTGTCTATTGATAGAAATGGCATTGGTGGCACTAAGATTAGTACTGTTAATCCATATACTATCATGGAAACCACAATTTACAAAGCTGTGTCTGAGGCCTTTGTAAAAGAGGTGGGAGCCCCTACAGTTGCACCTGTGGCTCCATTTGGGACTTGCTTTGCAACCAAAGACATTCAGTCTACAAGTATGGGCCCAGCTGTTCCTGGCATAGATCTAGTGTTGCAGAATGATGTGGTGTGGTACATCATTGGTGCAAATTCAATGGTGAAGCTTAATGATGTCATTTGCTTGGGTTTTGTGGATGCTGGATCAAGCCCAAGTGCGGCCCAAGTTGGATTTGTGGCGGGTGGTTCTCACCCAAGGACTTCAATCACAATTGGAGCACATCAGTTGGAGAACAACATGCTACAATTTGATTTAGCAACCTCAAGGCTTGGCTTCCGCTCGATCTTCTTCGATCACAGCAACTGTGCCAACTTTAACTTCACCTCTTCTGCTTAGAATTTGATTATTCTACTATAATAAAAATTTGCATTTTAAGACAAATGTGTGTACACGAGGTGATGAATAAGTGAGGTTATATTTATGCATAGCCTCCAAAGTTTTATTGCCTATATTTAAGAGCACAGTTGTTTGATGGAGCTACTATAGAGGATGTATTCAACTATTCATCTTACATCTTGAATTACTTTATTCAGTTTTTGGTTTTATTCTTCCTCAATGTAAGTTATAAAAATCAAATAACAACCTGTTATAGCACATTGAGGAAGATCTCACGTTGGAAGAATTAGAGAAAAAAAGATGTTGATTAATAACATTGGATGTGCAAAAGGCATGAACTAGCTTTTGGATCAAGTTGAGTTTAATCCAGGTTATAACACACTTCATTCATGCCAACACTCCACCAAGCTAAAATGTCAAAACTAACATCAACAGGATTTTGATTATGAAGTTGTTTTTGACAGGAAAGCAGATACATGAGATTTTTTCCTTGCTCTAGATTTGTGTTACCTGCCAAAATGAAGCTGCTGAACCTTTTAAAAAAATGAAAGTTATCAAGAGTGTCAATTTCTAAAACTTTTAATTACACATCATCACATGATTAAATTAAGAAAGACGGTACTAGTTTTTCGGTTATGGTTTTAACATTTTGAACAAAATTGTGTAATTGGGCAAAAAAATAGAAGCTCGAGTAATAAGAATAAAATGCAAGCGATATTAGAGTAATATATTGTGTAGAGTATTTGTTTATATAGTTTGTAATTACGAGATTGTCAGAATATGTATGGACCAGCCCATCAACACAAGTTCATAATATACAATGTTCACTATTCTTTTAATCCGTGTTCTTCTTGTTGGATTTCATAACCTATTACACAACTGATTGATCGCATAGGCTAAACAAACTGCAGCACTTAAATATGGCACCATTTTCTTTCCAGGAGTAATGCAGCTGCTACTGGTTTTATCGACAAGAACAACATTAACCTCACACAGCTCCTGCATTGAAATTCTTATTTATTATTAGCATGCCAAAGCCAAAAAAAAAAAATTTAAAAATAGAGTGTCAAATAATGATAATGATAATATATAAAAGAGAACCTCATTGTGAATCGGCTAATAGAATTCAAGATTTTCACGTTAAAGAAAATATGAATCCCAATAAATTATATGCACTAATGAACATGCTCAGTTCCAAAACATAGTTGTAAAACTTATGAATCATGGGATAAACTGCTCATGTGGCATAAGGCTACGAAATTGATGAGAGGAACCTAATTAACTCAATCTGTATTGGGGTCACCTATGTTACGTATGAGCAACAGATCAAAGAAGAAAAAGAATTGGTTATGTAAGTATGTATGAAGGGAGAAAACTTAAGAAGGAAGAAAAGGTATGTGGAGGCATGGATGAATCTGGACACACTTCCTCTCTCTTCTCTTAATTCTTCAGCTCAATTGTTACTGTATCTCTTGTAGCATTTCCAATTCTTGGAAACTAGAACTATTCCATCCAGTTGTAATTTCCTTTCCAAAGACTTAAATAGTTTCATTGCTGTTGTATTCAGTTGTAGCTTAGACTTAATAATTAAGCTATAAATGAATGCAGTTCTGAAATTTTCTTAGATCAGCTAAAATACTATCAAAAACATTTATTCAAATAACTGTGTAATGATGTTTCTTGTTTGAGACTGTATTTTCATGTCTTTTCTCCCTTGGAAATGTAAAGAATATACTTACCATCTTTGCTTGAACTCTGCTCCATATCAATCTGATCTTGCCATGGCCACTTCAGATTAGAAGATGAGGAACACTGCTGGGGAACTGAAAATGAATATGAGCTTGTACTGGCACACTGCTTCTTACATGATGAAGAATCAGCTGTGGAGCACATGTCTTGGTCAATGCTTGACATGCCAGTATCTTTGTTATGATTTTGAGAGTTATCCTGGTTCTGCCCCTCCTCTACCATACGTTTTGGCCTCTTCCGCGTAGGCGGTTCATTCTTGGAATCCTGAAGTGCTGGCACCTTCTGATCATTAGCTGAAACAGTAGCACATGGAGTCTTTCCCTTCAAGACAACTTTTGGATTGTCCAAGTTTTCAACACTGTGAGAGTTGTCTACAACAACTTCGTTCCTTGGTTCAGTGCCAGCAGCTTTTGCTGCTGCCTCAGATTCCCACATCTTGAATATAGCTTCAGTGAGTTTTTCTCTGGCCAAATCTATATCAATTATTGGCTTTGGATAATTTTGACCCAGCTCAACTCCTGCTGCTCTAAGCACAGTAAGCGGTGCGTCCCAAGGATGATGGATCCACTCAGTTGGCATTCTTGCCAACTCAGGTAGCCACTGCCTCACATATTCACCTTCTGGATCAAATTTAGCCCCTTGAATCTGTCATAAAAATTAGAGATGTGAGACTGCTTACTTTTATTTTGATTATTTTTCTATCTATTCTCTGAACGGGTAGAATTTACTCCTTATAGATGTAATATAGCCAATGAAGGGGCCTAATAGGTTCTTTTTTTTTTTTGAGCGGGGGGGAGGGGGGGGGACAAGTTCTGCTTAGAAATACTAATCTAAAGAGTTTTTTAATGGAAAATAGAACTAAGAGAGTCATGGATATTCATTCAGATAAATAATCAAAGTAAAATCTCAAAATACAAATATATTGGCATGCACAACACTAATACATGAATCAGAACTTCAAATTATCTATGGTAGACAGAAACGAGTTACACTTCGGTTGTTGAAGCATTATTCCTTTTAAAACTTGTAAAACAAATATGAACATATAAATTTCAGCAGATATAAAATGAATTGAAGAAAATATGAAAAAGTAAGTCTCTAATTTTCCTACTGGCAGCAGGGTAACTTAGATTGTGTCAGTTTTTGCTTCACTACACAAAATTAATATCTTCTAGTTTTATGCAGTGTTACTATTACGTTTAGTATAATCAAACTCCTTAGATCTCAAAAGGTGGCACACTTGGACAGAGGTAAGGTAAGGAAACAAAAGAATTTTTTGCTGCAGTAAAATCAAATGCTATAGCAGGTAGTGATATGTTATACACGTTATGTTGATTAAATAAACTTAAAAATATATAGAAATTAAACTATGGAATATAAAATAATCACATCTGATAAATACCATGAAAATTATAAATCCTTTGAATGAAGGAAAACATGACAAACCTCAGGATTGTCCAAGCGCTCAAGCTCATGACCATCTGGTAAGCCTCCTGAGATGTATTGCCAACCCAAGATATCACTTTCAAGGTCTGCATCCAGAAGTGTGTCCCAGAAATATTTCATTCCCCATTTCCAAGGTAGAAGCAACATTTTCACAGCAAAACTGGAAACTATTACTCTTATTCTGTTGTGTATCCATCCTGTTGCCCAAAGTTCTCTCATTCCTGCATCAACCAAAGGATAGCCAGTCCTACCTTGTCTCCAAGTCTTAAAGATATCAGGATCAGGATTCCAAGGAAAAAACTTTAAGTGCCCCAGAAGTGCTCTCTCATGGGTGAAGGGAAAGTTGAAACAAAGATAGCGTGAGTACTCTCTAAGTCCAATGGCCCTGAGGAAAAGATTCACACTCTCTTCACCAACACTGTTGCCTTCATTTGTCCATAATATTTGCTTCATACGTGTCACTTGAAAAACTTTCCTCACACTCAATTCTCCAAAATGAAGATATGGGGACAAGAGTGAGGTGGAGTCTCCACCAACCTTCAGCCTTTTCTTGGAGTAGTGAAGTAGATGCTGCTCCACAAATTCTGTTAAAGCCTTGTTAGCATTTCTCCAACCCGGCGACCATGCTCGTCCTAGTAATGCATTGCTTGGCTTTTCTGATTCATTTTCAAGACCAAGTTCCTCCAGTGAACATTCCTCAACTTTTCCTGTCATCCAAAGGAACAGAAACAAATTCTGACATGTTTTTTATGTCCATATCTACACAATTCCATGTGTAGACAGGTTGATATAAAAAGAGAAAAAGTATATAGATTACTACTAGTTTCCATAATAGAATTGTCTTGGAACTAGACCTCCTTCCTAGTTCTAAACCTCTAGGCTCTAGCAGTAACCTGATATCAACAATCATAATATCGAGAAACAATCAAAGTAACATGCATTATGTTGATATAGTCATATCATACCTTCAGCTGGAATTAATTGCCACGGAGGAACAAGTGAAACAACATCCATTTGCTTGTGCAAGCATTTCTTCCAAAAAGCATTAAAGGTAGTAAAAGCACGTCCACTCTCGCTATATACTTCCCATGGCTCATACAACAGATCTCCATTGTAGCTTTGTACAGATATGCCTTGTTCCACTAGTTTTTCTTTGATATTGTGATCACGGACAAGCGAAACTGGATCTGGTAAAACAATTAGGTTAAGAAATATAGGTCAGCTAACTAGCATTGAACTGCGAAGAAATATATCTGGAAGTTATTTTGTTCATTATAAAGCAATCCTGCTAGTGCCAGTTAATTCTCATGTCTCAACTGGTTAAAGCTGCCATCTAAATATTAAAAAATTAATTTGATAAACAAGAGAAAAGTAGTAGTGCTAGAATGCTTGAAACGAGTAAAGCATAGCGTACATGCATTTGTGTCTCAACAATCAACAAACAAAAATACAGATTTACATGAATACATCATGTCATCTGCTATATAATGATTTTTAATGTGTAATGGAATTTAAGAATCAATGTATTATTTTTTAGAATTCTTTATCTTTGACAATCATGCACCATTTTGCAGTAGTAAGGAAAATAGTAAGGATGAGAAAACGCCTCAAGTAATTGTCACTCAGTGAACATACCAAAATGTTCAGTTTTGAGGATTGTCTTCAAGGAGTATCCTACCTTGAAGCTCAGCTCTAAACCTACTCTGAATTATCAATAGAAAAAGCCTACTTGCTTCTTCAACTTTTGGAGATCCAAAACATTAAATGACACAAAATATATGATAGGAATAGGATGCACCTCAAAATTGGCTAAAACATTTAAAACAGAAGGCTAAATCTACAGCAGCACTTACCATATAGATGGTTAAACACTACTTTTGTTGCTTGAATGGCCTTTACGCACTCCACAAGAGCTGTGACAGTACTGTGGGTTTTGATGAGCACAAGTCTGGATCCAAGAGACTTCAGTGATTGATCCAAGTGAGCAAGAGACTGCTTTAGCCACCACCTTGACACTCTTCCTGGATAAAATTGTCCTTCCTCTTTAGGGCACCATATATACACAGGGAGTACAGAACCCTCCTTTGCAGCAGCAGCTAATGCAGGATTGTCCTCAATTCTAAGGTCCCTTCTAAACCAAACAATTGTCCTGTTGCTACCCATATTGTATAATTCAATTTTTTCATGGCATAGCCAAAGCTTTAAACCTCATATAACAGCTCTCAGTAGCTTTAAACTAAGTTCACCTCAAAACTTCACAGTTCTCCTAATCAAGATGCTTACCAAAAGAAAATATATGAAGAATTGAAGATTGATAGCCCAGATACTAGATACAAAGGTTGGATCTAGATTTTTTGCAAAAATATAAAGATATCTATGGCAGCTGGGATGAGAGCCTCAAATCACAGCCAAAGTAGGCCAACAAACAAGTAGCTTATCAGGAAGTCCAACTTGGATGCCACTTTGCTTTGTGTGAGGTATCCAACCTAAATCCTACTCAGAGAACCCATCCCCACATGTCTCACTCACCAATTTAAAGACCACCAGTTAAAATAACAAAAAAGGAAAGAGGAAAATTTACAATCGAGAAACAAAAGCGACTGAAGAATAATAAAGGTTGCAAAAGCATAGAAAATAAAGAACAATATCCACAAACCACTTGAGCTGGAATATTCAATTATATAATAATAAAATAATCCTTGAAGATAAGAGATAACTAACTGGAAAGTTCTTCAAATCCAGCCTCAAACACACGACTATATAAGGAAGATATCAAATACCCAGCAGCTAGAGATATTTAATATATTGATATTGATAACCCCATCAAAGTTTAGCTGAAGATTATAGTCAATCAAGCACCAAAGCAAATCAAGATACAGCCTAAGGCTTAGCTAGTACTATATAGGCAATAAAGGAGGCAACAGTGAATGAATGAATCATGGAAGTGTGTTGGGGAGGGGTGTGAGGTTCTGATTAGCGTGTGATCACGTGTGGAAGATCACATGGTACGTGCACTGATGATAGTGGGAGACAGACACGTATGATCAACAGAGACGAAAGGATAAGAACATTGAACATGTCACTAGGGGCTACCAGCAGCTTCCACAACTTCATCAAAATGGACCAAATTTTTACCACAACATCATCAAAATATCCTCAATAAATCCAAAACCTGATGGGCGTAACAACAACAGTTGTACCTTGTGACTTTGTAAAAGATAATGATGACACGGACTTGTGTTGCATATCAATGCAATGAAACTCAAATTATTTATTTCTTTGTTAAAGACATGTATGATTTACTTTCATCAATGAATCAATGATGACAACAACGTTAGTAAGTATTGTAATAAGATTTTTTTTTTCTTGGGTACGAGGAATACGTTAACTAGCGATGCGTGGAATACTAAACAAGAAATGTTTTTTGAGTTAATTTTATGAGAATTATTCAAACTAAAATTATTTATTCAAATTGTATTGTTTAATACATGTAAATTTCGAAATCAATTTTAAGATCACATAGTTAAGAGTAATCTGTAAAAAAAAATTTGAAAAGTAATTTGTCAAATTTCAAAGTACAATAACGAATTTCAATACACTAAATGAAGAAAAAAAATTATTATTTTCAGAGTAAAAATACTTTTAGACTCTCCAAATTTTAATGCAAACATACACTTAATCATCTTACCAACATGGTATTATAGTCTGATAATCATGCCCCTCATAATTATGTATTCAATTTTTAGGTTTGTGTGTATAAAACATCATGTTAAATGAATTTTAGTACAGTATCTAGAGAAATTTAGTTTCTAGTTCTCAAATTCACAAACAAAAAAAAAAACAAAAATCCTTATTTTATACCTAAAAAATATTAATTATTAATATTATTTTCTCATCACTAAAAGAATTATTAATTAATCAATGATCAGTAACTTTTTAGGGACAAAATGCGTAAAAAAAAAACTTGGATAATAAAATTTATGAAATGATTATTTGAGTTGTAAAATGCACAATTAAACTTAAATTTTAATTATATAAAATAAATATTTATTATGTATGATGCATAAACTAAAATATTGATTTGTATATATGAATATTGCTCCCATAACTAAAAATTTCTAGATCGCCACTTGTGGAGAGAGTTTGATAATAATTCTATTCCCATAAATTTTTAAGATTAAGCACCCATGCTTTAGCATACATTGATTTAGTGAGTAATTTCTTTTGTAAATATATTTTCCTAAATTTTCTAACTTTGAATCCAACTATCAACCATAAGTTTTTTTATTTTTATTTATTACATGATTGGTGTAAAGTATTGACTAATTTAATTACGAACCTAATTGACTACCTTCCGGTGAGACTACCGACATGTTATCAACCATAAGTAGAATACACGATTGAAAATTCAGTTTTCATGGATAAATTTTACAAGCAAAATTACATCTTGAACACAATAGGCCCGCCCCCCAAAATCCAAACCCCTTTTGTTTTGGTTTTTCTTTGTCCGTATTTTTTTTTTTCCTTTTTGGTAAAATCATGATTTAATTCACGAATTCGTCTGACAATAAAGTTATTACTATTGGGCAGTAAAAAAAAAAAGTTATTACTATTGTAGGTATTCACTCAAACAAGTATGAGATGGTGTGAACCATGGCAGAGATGTGCCTATTTTTATGTATCTAAAAAAAAGATATACCTATTTTTAAAGAATATTTTCGTACACGTCAACCTATCTTTAAAGAAAGCTTTTGCGAGTGTCAATTGCTAAATATAGTATAGTATTAGTACCTGCGAATTTCAATTGTTAAATATAATACCTATAATAAAAGGCAGTGTATGTTCAAAAATTTCTCCATTAAAACTAGTTTTCTCCACTAATACTGCGTGCATGATTAGCATTAAGACATGAAATTCTCTAAATCTGTCGAGACTCGAGACACTTACACATGCCTACAATTCATTGTTACCATTCCCTTCGAATAACTCACAGGACCCATGCTTCAAAACAATACTAAAAGAAGAAAAAAAAAATAGTACTTTGGAGAATAAAAAATAGTAATATATGCTCTCACTTTTGAGATAAGACATAAATAAAAAAG
The DNA here is from genome assembly GCA_026413185.1 of Pueraria montana var. lobata. Lineage (NCBI taxonomy): Eukaryota > Viridiplantae > Streptophyta > Magnoliopsida > Fabales > Fabaceae > Pueraria > Pueraria montana. Next base: position 73,959,579 of record CM048647.1, read on the forward strand.
GCAGGGAAAGGTGCTAGGGCCTGGGCAATAATGCTGTGGAGCCACAAGCAGTTGGAAAATATTATCACTGGGTGCCAATCTGCCTAGGCCAGTTGATCGTCCATACTTATTTATAAATTAATTCAATCCCACGACAACATTTATGATCTGGAAATATTGGGAGAGTGAAAATAAAGACAAATGATGGGATATTTGAAATCTATGGAAATATTTTTTTTTCTTTCTATCTTCTTGTTCACATACAGTTGTAGTGTTTTGTGGTGCGGTTGAATTTAATTTTACACAAAAGCAGACTAAACGTTAAAACAAATAGTTAGATTTAATTTAATAAATACAATATTAAAATTAAACCAGGTCAAACAAATCAATCTTTTATAATTCATTCAATTTAGATTGATTATTCAATTTTCAAATTCATTTTTATATAACTTTTAATTCTTTTACTTTAAGAACTCATAAAATAAGTTAACACAATGCAAAATCTAATGAGAAATGCTAGGAACACACTCTCCAACACACTCCTAGTGTCAAAGAGTATGTTCTTAGCACTCCTCAAATCTAATAATCATTTAAATTTTGATCAATTTTTAAAAATGACATTTATTAAAGGTATAATTCATTTTAAGAAAGAAAATTAATTATGTAAGTATAACAAGAAAACAATATAAACATATTAAAAGTGTGATTTTTGTAAGTGACAATTTAGGGAGATGACATCCTTACAAAAAAGAGCACTTAAATCGGATATTAAAAATTTAGAGGGGAAGATGATATCCTTACAAGACAACCAAAAAAAACCTCTAGACTCAAACAACACTTTAAAAAAAAATAAAAAAATAAAAAGAAGAAGAAGAAGAAGAAGTTACAATTCGCATATTAAAAGTGTTGTTTGATTCGATTTAGTTCAATTTTAGCAATAAAAATTTTATAAAAAAAAACTAAATAAAAATTGGAGTTTTCAGTTCAACTTTTTTGGGTTAACAGTTTGATCCAATTTTGTTTTCTTTTTTCTTTATTAGTTTGAAGATTTTAAAACGATTTACTTCAGTTTTAAACACATCAAATATACTGTTTGCCGTGCATATTTCCCATCATTCATAAGTGCCTTGTTTACATTAGTTCCCATACCTAGTGGTTCAGAAAGCAAATGTTACAATGCTGGAACTCGCAACAAAAACAAACCCATAATTGGATTGACATGTAACAAAGTAGACTCACCAACTGCGTCCATTTGAAATTCATAGAATATAAGTCAAATTTCCAATAGCCATTAATTAATATACTAATCTGCACCTGAGAAGCATCATGGCAATAAGGAAAAGCATAAATTCCCCTGCAGTGGGGTTTCTTAGGCAGGAACCCCTAATCAGCCTTCACAGGTGCAGGTTATTTACTTGATAAATGATAAGTCAGCTATTTATGAGAAATATGTCGAAACAGACAGAGATCATAGTAGAACTAAAGGGTATCAGTCAACATCATTCCCTGAGGCCTCAGATATCCTAACTACATCACCTAGACACAACCCTCTTGTGTAGGTGACTGCTCAGTTTGCACGGTCTCTGAGGACTTCAAGATCCATCTCTGTTGGGTCTGTTGCCTGAATCTCATAATGGATGCCCTGCAGCTCCCTTCTGAACCTGTCCTTGGATGTTGCATAAAGCATCTTAGGGCGAATGCGGGCTACTGAAGGAGACCTGCAAAATAATCCATTCATAAACTGAAAAGCAGAATAAAGGCAATAACATATGTGCCAAATTATTTAACAGAAACTTCCTCTGGTTTAGTCCAACAGCAGTAAATAGAAAGAAAATTTTCTCTGCAAGTGTCAAGATAAGCTCTCCATATGCTAGTAGAAAGTAACTGTGAATCATATTTTGACACTGACCCAAAAATTCTTTCAATGCTGTCTATCTTGCGACATGCTCAATGTATAAAATAATCAAAACACCAAAAAGATAATCAACACAAAAATGAAGAAATGGCTGAGAAGATGGTTACCATATGCAGATACTTGACACAATAGGTCATGTGAAGTGAAAGGTAATTGAAAACTATCACATGCATTTAATGAGGACGACAAAACTTAATCAACTACTGGAAATAGGAAAAAAAACAACCAATTAGCGAAAAAAAGGGTCTCAAAGCTTACAAAGGAACATACCAGTGGATAAGTCTAGTAGAGGAGGAAAAACATATTTATAGTCTTACATAGGGTCCCCAGTTCAATGAGGTATTATAGTAATTGAAGTTCAATTTTGCTTGAAAATATGCAATCAACTCCATTACAACTTACCCCCCTACTCCATTTGAAAATATAACAATATATACCCCGGTAATAAGTTTTCTTCGATCCGAAAAAATTGCACATACTAAATATCTCACTCAGATCCCAAATCAAAAGATTAGAAGTCCTTCTACCTTTAAAAAATAAACCATCAAAACAACCAACCTTTCATGCCAACCAATGACTTGAACATTCCATTTATACTAAGTTTATTCTTTTTTTCCAAATCATAATAAACAAAGAGAAACTTAAATACTTAACAGCTTTACCAAGATCTAGATTCCATCCCGTGACTTCAAGAAAAGAAATTCATTTCAAATTTTGTAATTTCAATAACTAGAGTCTGGAGAAAACAGTTCAGTTATTCAAACTTATGCACTATTCAGTTAAAAGGAAAGAAAGTAAAAATGCTTGGCATATTTTCTAGCATGCTGTAGTTTGGTCAATATGGTTGTTGCAAAATAAGACTGTTTTCCAAAACACGGCCTTTGATATGGTGGGATTGATGGATCTCTTAAATGCTCAATCTCGGTCATGGTTTTCCAGAAGAATAGAAGGGTTTTCTTGTTTGTTTTCTGATTGGTACATTGATCCTTTTACTTGTATCAGACAATGTTATTAGTTTTGGACATGCACTTGATTTATTTGGTCTGATTCTTGTAGAGGGTTTGAGTACCCTTGTACTCATTTTAATAAAACTTCATTTGCCTATCAGAAAAAAAATTACATTAAGATAGTAAACAATTGGAATCATGTGTAGATATACTAGAGAATTACATCATTGTACAGAATTTGCATTCTGTCATCTGCTTTCCACTTTACCCATAGATGCTTCTATAGATGAGCAAAGTGGTCATGATGCCCTCAGATTTGTCTTAGCTTATAATAATCTATCTGTATTTCAAGACTTGAGTGCAAGATGTGTAAATGCAACAGTAAAATGCTATATCCACATATGTAAAGCAGTGTATACAGAAATCAATGTGAGAAAATTGAATGAGTTAATATACAATTTCTATCATTGTACAAGAAAATAAGTGACTAACCATGCAATAAAAAAGATTTTGCTCTTTTGGCAGTTCTCAGAAGTCACAAAATCAAAGTCATAGACAGCATATCGGCAATCATTTTCAGGCAAGGATGCAGTGAAGTCATCATAGCTCTCAGCAGGGCCTCCAGTTTTTTCAACGACAACCTCTTTCTTTTTCTCGTCAATTTTAAAAATCACATAGCGATGAACTTTCTTCCTCTGCAATTCCAGGAATGTGTTTACGCTATGCTCAGCAACACCCATGCCAGAAGAGGCATTTCCCTACATTGAAGCCACATAATAATTCCAAATTATATAGTCCCTTTTAAATTCAGTATTTTAACTATATTACCAATAATAATAATGATGATGTCCTTCCAGTAAAATGACCCTTAGCAATCAGGAAAAAAAATGATATTTCCTTTCAGTGTACAAAAACAAACTACAACAATCCAATACGAGATACAATCATATCCACCTACCTCGTGTGAGTTCCCTTACTCCAGGTAAAAAGATACATATGCAGTAAGTGTGTAAAATATATCTCAAACTGACAAAATGTGCTTACTTATCTTGCATCCAATGCCCTGGATTAATAGAAAATTCTGATGTAGGCAACCCTAAGGTTAAGTGAAACTCAAAGCAACTTCATGCATGAGGAAGGAATAAAGTATTCAATATGCTTTCACTTGGTAGCATATGATCTAGCCTGATTTATTGAAATTTAAGCCAAGGGAAAGATCGAAGATCTTCTCATTTTCAATTTCTAAGCCGTACTCATAGCCAACCCAACATAGCACTGAAAACATAACATATATCAGGTCCAACTGAAATGCATCAACGAGAATAGTAGCATCCAGAACCCAAACCAAAGACAACACTAATACGAACGAAATAAGTTGCTAAAAGAAATTAAAAAATAAAAATCATCCGCAATATCATATCTTCATAGATGTATACCAAGATCAACATCGATTTAATGTCAAGTGAGTGTGACAAACTAAAAACACGTGATTAAACAAAGATATTGCACTCAAAACAAGAAAAACCGAAACTCAAAACAGGAGGAACCGACCACAAAGCGTGACAGAAATTGAGAACCAAAATTTGTAGCGACTAAAATCAGCAAAATCCAACCGAGACAGCGCAAAAAAAAAAAAAAAAAGTTCGTCAAAACCAAGTGACAACAGCACAGTCAAAAATAAAGAGTTGAATAAAAAAAATGATGCAGCAGGAAATCGAAAAGGCAAAAGGAAGCTTACCCCTCCCGTTCCTCCGACTCTGAAAGCCATGGCTACGCTACAGTGAGCAGCGAAGAGAAGAAATAAGGGTTTGTAGAGAGAGAAATTGTGTTGAGAGCGGAAGAGGAGGAAACACAACCAGGGAGAAAAATGGTTCAAAAGGAAATTATAAAACGCAAAAAAAAGTACATATTCTCGTCACTTTCCTGGACGGAAGGTAAAGTAAAACCAAAGGAAAGGGAAAACAACAACAAAAAGGAAACGCAACTAAGAAAGAAACAGTGGGAATCGTCGTTTTGTTCTTTCCCTCCCCACCCCAACTTTTTTTTTTTTTTTTCTTAATTATTAATTTGATTCCTAAATTATTTAAAATAAATTAATTTGATTTTCAAATTTTAAAATAGTTCAATTAAGTCTTCTAATTTTCAAAAATACTTCAATCGGATCCTTTCCGTCCAATTAAACTGACGACGTTAAAATTACTAATTCTGACGATTTTCCTTTACAAATAGTGGCGACTTTTAACCGTCACTATATTTATTATTATTTTAAAAATAAAAATTATAACATATCTCCCAATTTCGACGTTCCACTATTACTCCAAATTTCGATTTGTTCGGGATTGGAATGGGTAGGTGAGGAAATCATGCCACAGAATTTGGATTTTGGGTAACATGCAAAGTGAGGTTTTTATTTTATTGGTTTTGCATACGGTCCAATGAAATGGTTCCGTGAAGGAAACGTAAGTATTAAAAGGGATATGTGATGGGTTTACATTGATGTACTCAAGGCAGCGTCATTTCTATGGAGATCTAACCAAATCTCTTATTTTCAGCAACAAAATTGAATGCTCTTGGATGCGTTTTGCTCGTTTTTCAAAGGGGAAGAGAACCCCTCAACCAATTTGATGAATTAGGTTCAAAAACCTGGAGATTAAATGAGAAAAAGAATCGGGGCGTTTCAACGAGTTACGGTTGGCAGTGGCCAAGGATCTCGACATCCGATGCGTTCAGACCTCAAACAGATCAAGACTCTCCGGCGCCATGCTCCACCACGCTTCATCTCTCAGATGAATGCTCTGTCACGTCGTTCTCTCCCACGTCAATTTTGTGCTCCAGATCTGGTTATTGTGATTTGAGTTCCAGATCTGGTTATGGTGTTCGTGAGTGTTTGAAAGGGTGAGTTTGATGATGATTTGCGTTCCATTTCTATAAGGATGTGCATGCTGTTGTTATTGGTTAGTTTTCTTGGAAGTGATTTGAAGCTTGAGGAGTACGAGTATGGATTCCGGCAGGTGGAGGCTTTTTATTTTTTAAAAAAATAATAAATATAGTGGCGGCTAAAAATCGCCACTATTCGCAAATGAAAATCGCCAGAATTCTTGTATTAACGGTGTTAGTTTTAATTTGAAGATAAAGACCTATTTGAAGCATTTTTTAAAATTTGATGACCAAATTGAAACTTTTAGAAATTTAGGGACCAAATTGACTCTTTTTAAATAATTTGGAAAACAAATTGGTAATTAAGTCTTTTTTTTTTACCACATTGAAGAAAGGTGCAAATGCCAAGCCTCGTGAGTTTGCATTTTCCAAAGCTTTTTTTTAACAATTTATAAATTATTTTTTATATACATCACAAGTATTTTTTATTATTAAAAATAATCTTATTTAAACCGAATAGAATTATTATAAATCAACCAACTTAGATCCTCTTAACATATGTTTTTACTCTTTAGATAATACTATAACTTTTAGTTTTTTTTAATTTTTAAATACCAGTTCTTAAGAATATGCTCAATTTTGCTTTGAGAGATTGAGAGACAATCTTATTTAATAAAGTTATCAAAATGATTCAATCTATTTCATTTAGTCTTAACTTACGTGGATAAAAAAAAAAAAAAAAAAGACATACAAAGTCTCGTGGGATAAGATTAGTTCATAGACCTTAAATTTTTAAGAAATTTATTTAAACATTTGTTATTTTCACCTTTCTTAATTACTAAAAATACTCTCTTCAAAACAAAAACAAAAAATTATTCCAAAAAATTACCCTTTATATAAAAATAGGATTTCATCTTCCCGATATTACGACATAAGAAGGTTGTTAACGTTGATTATCCGAATGTGCCTTCCAAGGATTTCATTTTCTTGAGTCGTGACACACAGGTTTTGGTTAATATTCCCACAGGGTACTGCAAATTTCATCAGATTTACTTGGGAAGCATAATATTAACAACTTCCTTGCTGCTGTGGCAGTTGGCATTTTGTTTCCGAAAATTAATTTCCGACACATTTACTTACTAGGAAGTATGAAAAATGTGGGCTAAAAGACAAAACAGGACAAAAAAAAACTAATTACGAAAAAAGTGTGAAAAAAAAAATAATTTACCTGCAGGGGTTATTTTTGACACGTTGTACTAGGTTGACGCCTCCTGAATTTTTTTTTGTCTCGTAGCGGGAGGCGCCATTTCAAGGTGCGCCTCCTAAATCTTTAACTTTTTTTTTTTTTTTGAAATGTCAAAGGAGGCACACTTTGAAATGGCGCCTCCCGCTACGAGACAAAAAAATTCAGGAGACACCAACTGAGTTGGCGCCTTCCAGTGCAACGTGTCAAAAATAACTCCGGCAGGTAAATTGTTTTTTTTCCACACTTTTTTTGTAATTAGTTTTTTTTTTTGTCCTGTTTTGTCTTTTAGCCAAAAATGTGGATTGAAAAGGATATTTTTGAAGAAAAAAATAATAGTACTAAAAAATAAAATAAAAATAGAAGAATATACACTTAGTAATTAAGCAGGGTTTATTTAACCATTCCCGAATAAAGAGGTTCTGTGATTTCTCGTAGCCCACACATATACAACTGATTGGTTTTTAGCAAAAAAGTACAAATTTTATTTATTAATAGAAAATTAATAATTAGTATTATATGAATGTGTATGTATATATATAATATTATGAATTTAGTAATTGTTTTTGTTTTATCATTGACAATAAGGATATTTTATTATTTATAAAATAAATTAATCACTTTAAAAAAAAAAGTTAATTCTCATTAGAGGATAAACCAAAATGTTAAAAAAAAAAAAAAAAGAAGGAGGAATAGCCTATTACTTTTCACTAAAAAAGAAAATCGATTTTTTTTTATGTACCAAAAAAAAGCTTCCAGCCCCGTTCGTTCTGTGTAGCTTGTTTTTTTTCTCTCTCTTTTGGGCCTTGGACTGTTGGACCCATTTATAAATTTCTTTAACAGAATTGTTATGTAAAACGTACATCTTTAATGCTAAATGTATTTTTTTTTATAATTTTATTTAAATATTTTTTTTCCTTTTCTTCCACCTGTTTAAATACTTCTTAATTTTTTCTCTTTTCCTTTCACTTCTCTTCGTTGATACCTTTCTTCTTCTTTTTTCTTGTTTTTTTTTTATATTTTTTGTTTTCCTTCCATTTTCCTTTGATCGTTTGACTCTTTTTTTTCTCTGATGATGATTTTTTTTTATAAAAATAATTTTTATTATCTTTTTTTTTTGTATTATCTTTAATCAACATAACTTGCCTATACAATAATTTTTCCTATTACCCCCAACAACATACACCTCTCGTCGTGCTCAAAATTTTCTCCAAGTTGTTTTGTCTTTGTATGCTCCAAGACCTAGTAATGCATTATGATGTATACTAAATTTTACTCCTAACTTATTTTTATAATAAAAATGTTCAAACATAAATTACATTACTTTAAAATCAATTTTACAAAATCAGTTTTGTTCAAAATTAATTTTATCAACGTTCATTCAAATACATGCTATATTTCTTTTATTGCACTACTTCATCGAAGGAAAATATTTTAATCTACCTTTTTTTGTGAATGAATAATATTATTTCCTAATGAAAGAAAGAATATTAACAAGAGTTTAATGGTTATGTACAATTTTATATTGTCATCTAATCACAAATTATTGTTGATATGAATTTTAAAATATTTATTATAAAAGTCAACAATCTCATTATAAATGATATACTGTAATTGGATGACAGTGTAAAACTATTTTACACTTACATAACCTATTTTCTCATTTAACAATTCAGTATTCATAATAGTTTTAAGCTATTTTTCATCTCTTCTAAATTTCCTAATGTAAGAAAGGAGATAAATGATGTTTTTAAATGCCAGAAAATTAACCGCCAAAAACGTAATTAAATACTAATAAATCCAACGCAACATCATCACTTAAGAGGAAGATTTGACGGCAATGACTAAAAACATTGATGGACAAAAACATTAGAGATTAAGACCGGTTAATTTTTTATTCAGAGAACTAAAAATGAAAACTCGAAAAAATTCAGAAACAAAAAACATAATTAATCCTGTAAAACAAATCAATTTCCAACCCACGTTTGAACCAACTTACTATCTTTTGAGTCAAGAATCAAAAGCATTTCCCCGTAAACTTTTCTTTAATTCGTGTCATAACTTCAGTACACAAGCATAATACCCATCGTCACGATTAAAGTTTCCACAGTAGCTAGCAAACAAAAATCAGACAGTTTTCCATATTTAAAACTAACCACAAAGAATATCCCAAATGGACCAGTAGCTTTAAGTCAATTATTTAAATTTAAAGATTAATTAAGTTTTTAGTTCCTAAACTTTTTTCAAAATTCAGTTTTTAGTTTCTAAATTTTAGTTTGACTAGTTAAGGTCCCTAAACTTTTTAAAAATTCAATTTTTAGTTCATAAACAAAATTTTGACCGGTCAAAGTCCCTAAACTTTTTAAAAATTCGATTTTTAATCCTTAAACTTTTTAAAAATTCAGTTTTTAGTTCCTAAATTAATGAGATTTCAGGGATTAAAAATCGAATTTTTTAAAAGTTTAGGAACCTTGACCGGTCAAACTAAAGTTTAGGGATTAAAAACAGAATTTGCAAAAAGTTTATGGACATTGACAAGTCAAACTAAAGTTTAGGGACTAAAAATTAATTTTTAAAAAAAATTAGGAACTAAAAACTTAGTTAACCCTAAGTTTAATTATCAATATTGTCAAAGTTAACCAAGTTCTCTTGCACTTGGTAGATTAGTCATCATGAAAGTTTCGCAGACAATACACACGCTAAGAAACAGCCAAAGAAAAATGTTGATTGTATGCTTAATGAATTACTAATTAATGGTTGAAAATAATTGGTCAAGAAAGTATAAATCGTGTGATGGTAACATATGAAGACTTTAGTTAATTGTATGCTTAATGAATAGACAGAATTGATAACAAACAAAATATCAAAGGAGGGGAAAAAATATATCATATCAAGGAAGAAGAAAAATCGTAGTATTAATTCCAAATTCCCATATCTCCTGAGAAATTAAACAGCAGTACATATTAGAATCGTAACTGGGAATGGGGAATGTATGATGCAAGTCACAATCATGGTCGGTATCAGGTGAAGTCCAACTTATACAAAAAGTCACACTACGATATTACTAATTAATAAAATTGGAATATTAACGTGTAACTTCGATGTAATTACTAACAATTATCGATGTATGTATGTATACACTATCAACTCCGTTGACTAAATTTACTATATTAGAAATATATTTGTGTACGTTCTTGTTATTTACTTGTTTATCGAATGCCAGTATATTATTGCTTATCAGTCGTTCTATATATATATATATAGTTTAGATCTAAAATTAAGAAAGAATTGGTGACTATTTAGTTTGAAAAAAATATTTTCTATTTTTATTTTGTGTTTTAAGGTTATATAAGAAAAATAAAAATAAAAAACAAAAAATTAAATTAAATTAAATGATATTTTGCTAATTAAAAATAAAAATTGAAAATAAAATAAAAAAAAATTATTTCTTAAACCAAATAACCCCTAAAATTAATGGTATTTAGAGTATGTAAAAAACCTCCCATGAAATATCTGCAAGGACTTCAACACTCAAGTCAATGTCTGCAAAAGAAGATGAACTGTGTAGAATTAAAGTGAGAGTATTTACTTGAAGCTTGTTAGACTATTTATAAGATTATTATTGATTCAAGGTGGTGTCTTTTGAGTGATGATGCATGGGAGGTGCACTTAAGGTGAGTACATTTGATTATTTGTCACGTTTGTTATTGACGAACTACATTCATAAATATTATAGTAAATACAAAAGAATATAGTAAACATATGAGTTTTTAGCATATTGTTTATTTGCATTTGGTATCTTTCTCCCTTCTTTTTTTTCTTCAATCTGATTTTATGATAATCTTTATGTATTTTATAGCTTGCACATTTATTATATGTTTTATGTTCAATAATATAATACAAGAATGGCTGTTAAAATTTAATGTAGTTATGTCATTAGATCAACCCTCTCCTCCGTAAATCATAAATTTCAAATATAAAGATTTCCTACTAGCTGCATGGGGCAGAACAAGTGATAGTAAGAGTTAACCTAATTCGAATTCGAAGACTCAAAACACACTATTGAAAATATTAAATTGTTAAATATCTTCCAAAAAAAACTTAGTGTGGCCTATTCAAAATTAGTAAAATTAATATTTGACCACCAAACATATGATATTAATTTATAGTTCCACTTATATATAACTCTATTTTGAAATTTCACCAATGATATTAATTTATCTTAACTTTCAGACTAAATGTATCTCACTGTAAACATATGTGTTTACGAAATAGATAACAACTTTAGCTAGTAAGCAAATTCAGATACGTAAATATAAATATCAACAAATGGAAAAGCGTATACAACACAAAAGCTTCTGTTTTTTTTCCCCCTCTTCAATTCCGTGTAAGAGGCAAAATTGAATTCTTTGACACCTAATTAATTTCCCAGGAAAAGCATGCAAGAGTCAAGAGTATAAAGAGGCAGCGGAGCTGACGAGTCTTTTTCCAAACATATGCAGATGCATTGTACTTTGATTTGCGGCTCACTGAAAATTCCCCAAGCGAGCAACTGTGTTCCCGGCTCACATACGATTTATATGGTACTTTTATATTGCATTTTTTTTTTCCCTTTTACATCAAAGGTTAGGCAACTTTTTTCTCTCTCTCTTATTTAATGATAAATAACATGTTTAGAAACACGTTAAAAATAAAAAATTACGTTTGGAACGTGAAAATTATAACTATTAATTTCTGAAAATTACATTCAAATTGTGAAGACAAATACGCTAAAAGAGTATTTTTAAAATGTAACAATGAAATTTAAGAAATAATATTTATATATATGAACTTAGGTTTAATCCTATTCTCATCATTACACAAAAAATTATATACATGCATTAAATTGAATGTTATATTAATTATATAATATTTAAAGAGAAAAAAAGTTATGTACTGACAATGTAAAATAATTTTACACTGTCATTCAATCACAACTCATAATGTATGTTAAGTTTATTGACTTTAACAAAATTATCTTAAAAGTCATATCAAGTTATCAACGGTGATTTGTAATTGGATGACTATGTAAAATTGTTTTACACTATCAGTGCATCACCATTAAACTCATTTTTTTTGCGAGTCTTTAACAGACTTTTTTTTAATATTTAAGTGATTACTTAAATCGATTATTTCTCTATTTGTTTTAAGAGAAAATAGGCTATGCACCAACAGTGTAAAATAGTTTTACACTATCAGTGCATGACTATTAAACTTTTATTTTAAATATTTCTATTTATAGACAAAATCAATTCTCTCAGTTTGTTATATTTTCTAATTATTTTAAAGTAAAAAAACAAATACAAAAAAAAACTAGCGTAAGAACTGATTCATTTAACTTATAGGGAATGAAAAAGTTTTTTTCAAAAATTAATAATTTTAATTATATAATAATTTTTTTGTTACTATATATGTTATAGTTGCAAAGTACCTAACTATCTATCGATTTTGTCATAATTAATCTCTGCCGAAAAACATGATTAGACATCTTTAGTCAATCTTCCCTCTCTACCACCTTTTTTTTTTATCTATAAGACTCGAATTTGAGATTACTTAAGAGATTTAAATTCAATTTTACTCGTACCAACATAATATTAATAATATGATAATTTATTGGATAACGGCGTAAAAAATATTTATGTTTTCAATGTATTTTATTCAAATTTGTGAAATATAAATATATTTAAATGTGAACTTACAAAAATTAATTCATTTAGAATTTGATTTATAATGTACTTACTTTACTATCATTTAATTATAAATTATTATATATATATGATAAAATTAACTTATATAATAATTATTTTAAAAGTCATATTTAAAATAATTTTAATTAATTGATATAAAAAAATTACTCTAACAATACATTAAAATAATTCATTTAACCTGCAAACCTGTGTTTGGAACTGCATTTAGCGAGAGAAAAATTCATATTCAATCATAAGCTACATATTGTAACTTTGGTGCTAAAACACCCTACCGTATAGAATATAGAATAAATTATTAAACAAAAAAATATATATATCGTAGGTTCGTAGCGCAGTTCCAAATATACCTCCAAATATACCTAGTATATATATATTATCAGGGACGGATCTAGAAACTCACAAGAGGGGGGCTGAATTTTAATTATTTGAATATTTAACTTTTAACAAATAATTATTTGACAAATAATAACTTCCAAAAAAAGTAGTTATTGATTTACATATGTAATGTAATAATTATTTCTTAAAATTTTGTAAAGTAATGTAATAATTACATAGCATAAATTTACTACATTGTTGAGTAATTTGTATGAATATTTATGATTTGTATCTACTTGTAAATTTTGTTTATTATTTTTCAGTACATTGAAATAGTAAATGAAATAAAACACAAGTGTGTAACATTTCTAAAACTCCATAAAACAAAAATACACCAAACATTATCATGGGTTGTATCTTATTTGTCCCCCATTTTGCCATTGAGACAAAAGAACTTAGCTCTAAAAGATTATTGCTAAACGTTCCACATATATAACTCATACTATTTTTTTTTTAAGTTTTAGACGACTCTTTAGTTTCACAGACAAAATAACAATTGAACAAAATTCACAACAATAATCTCACAATTCAAGAGAGGAAGAGAGTAGTAATAATAATAAGGGTTAACTAAGTTTTTAGTCCCTAAACTTTTTCAAAATTCGATTTTTAGTCCCTAAACTTTAGTTTGATTGGTCAAGGTTCCTAAACTTTTTACAAATTATGTTTTTAGTCCTGAACAAAATTTTGACCGGTCAAAGTCTCTAAACTTTTTAAAAATTCGGTTTTTAGTCCCTGAAATCTCATTAATTCAGGGACTAAAAATTGAATTTTTAAAAAGTTTAGGGACTAAAAATCGAATTTTTAAAAAGTTTAGAGACCTTGACCAGTCAAACTAAAGTTTAGGGACTAAAAACAGAATTTGCAAAAAGTTTAAGGATCTTGACCAGTCAAACTAAAATTTTGGGACTAAAAACCGAATTTTGAAAAACTTTAGGGACTAAAAACTTAGTTAACCTTAATAATAATAATAATAATAATAATAATAATAATAATTATAAGTAATCAAATCTTATAACAATAATCTTATAATAACATATATATATATATACACCAGATTCGAGGATCGATGCATACATATCTAATAGTGATGGATAATATGTATATTCAGGGACAAAAGTAGGTAAAATAACAAAACGAAAGTAAAGAATAAAAAATAATTTAAAGTAATTAGGAAAGTAAACTTCAAGAATTATAACTTACAGAAATATTGCTTTTATTAAATGCTAGGCGAGTTGCAGAGAACACTCTTGAATTACAAAGAAAATTTTTTGAGAGAAAAGAAGAGTTAGAGAGAAGGTTGAGCAATCGATGCCCTACTCTAAACTCATTACAACTATTTATAGAATTCAAAATACAAGCGGAATTCAAATTCGGACTTCAAAGTGTCGACGGACGCCAAATTCAGACTTCAAAGTATCGACGGACTTCAAATCCATATGCCAAATTTAATTAATTATGCTTTTCTTGTAGTCCTCTGTCCAATTCTGATAGCTGGCACATCTTTTTAAGTCTTTTGACTAATTTAGTAAAGATGGTTGGCCACTCGGGTAAAGATTGTAAAACTTTAATTCTGTTGATATCTTCCCAAAATCCTGTCGGCCAATTTTCTTGAAGTTTTATCCAAATTCTTGAGGTAATTATGGGGGAGTCTGAGGAGGAGTCTTTTCGGATGACTCTGTCAACAGACCATCATAATTCATCTACTCCTGGCGCTAGCTGTATTCCATAACAGTCATCTTCATTTTGAAAATAGGGATTACTAGAGCCAGTGTCATCTGGATCTTCTCTTTCTTCGTCAGAATCCAAAGAAGATAAGGCTCCTTGTTTTTCCAATTTCTAATTTTTTTTGCAAGAAATTCCTCATTGTACTTTTTCCACCAAAACACTTTAATTCTCAAGCAAAGAGTTTGGGGATAAGAGAGATCATGATGCTGATGGAATTCATATTTATGATGTACTAACCAGTTGATTCCTATGGTTGAACAAAAAATTAAAAATTTGGTGTGAGCTGGCAAATTAGGGGTTAATTCTTTGAAATTGTTGTAATAATTATTTACTACAGTTCTTGGAAAGATGGCTTTAACTGGTCCAATAGCTAGAAACCAATCTTTAAACCAAGTAGGTAATTCAAAAGGGAGAGCATTTTTGAAGGTGATATACCAAGAATGCTTTGGATTAGATTCACGAAGAACCTTATACCAGGCTTCCTGATAATCAAAATAATGGTATACTTGAGGGTCAAAGGGCCTAGAAAACCTTTTTTCTGTTAAGGGATGCTGAGCCCAATCTGCAAAGGTCAACACTTTCAATATTTTTAGACTGGAATAGTCTATAGTAGTAGAACCTTCATTAGTATTCTGGACTATTTCTATTGATTTGGTATCTATCAGGATGTATTGATAGAATTTCAAATTCTTTTTTAGATTTTCATTTTTTGGAATCCATCCCCATCCCTTTGGGGAGAGTTTTTCAATAATTTCAGGGGCTCCCAGATTTTCAAATTCTGGTTCCAACGAAACTATTTTCTAACAAGATTCTTTAATATGATGATCCACAGGATCATGGGGCTTTTTTGAAGATTTTTCTGAGGGTAATTTTGAAGAACTTGGCTGAGCCAAAGGGGTAAATCTGTTTGCTGTACTGGGGGTATTAATAGAAGATGGGAGAATACGGGAATTTTGAGGAGACTTGGCTACCTGCTTAGAATAAGAAGGAGCAAAGTCATAAAGGGAAAGTCCCTTGGATTTACTGGATGGGACAGTAGGCCTCATTTTACTGGAGGATTTCCCTGTAAAAATTCACAGGTTAAAAAATCAGGAATGAAATTATTTTTTCCTTTTATAAATTTTATTGCAAAATCAAAGCAAGATAAAAGACTTTGCCATCTAGCAAAGATTTGTTTTGAAACAATATTTTTAACATCTTTTTCTAAAACATTTTTTGCTGATTGGTAGTCAATTCTTAATAAGAATTTTTTATTTACTAAATCACTTTGAAATTTCATAATACAAAGTACTATACATAAAATTTCTTTTTTAATAGTACTGTATTTCAATTGGGATTCCATCCAAGCACCAGAATGATATCTAACAATCTGTTCTTTTGGATTTTCTGAGAATTTCTGTTTTAAAATACCTCCAAATCCAATTTCAGAGACATCAGTTTCCACTATCATAAAGGCATCTGGATGAGGGATACCTAGACATGGAAGACTTTTTACTAGGGCTTTTACCTTAATTACTACTTGGGTTAATTCAGGAAACCAAGGCTTAGGATTTTTACGAAGCCTATTGAACAGGAGTTTACAGATAATTCTAATATTGGGAATAAAATCAGACACATAATTCAAACATCCCAAAAATCTTTGTAATTGATTTTTATCCTTTATTTCATTAGGAAATTTAGAGGCAAATTCTATACTTCTAGTAATGGGGGTGATTTTTCCTTGATGTATTTCATGACCTAAAAATCTAATCTTGGTTTGAGCTAGTTTCATTTTCTTTTGTGATATCACAATTCCATTTTGCTTAATTATATTTTTGAAAATTTTTAGATGTTTAAGGTGTTGATCTATCGTATTTGAATAGATTAATACATCATCAAGGTAAACTAAGGCAAATTGACTATAAGGAGTTATTATGGTATTCATAATATTTTGAAATTCAGAGGGAGCATTTTTTAATCTCATGGGCATTACATTCCATTCATAGTGTCCGAATGGTATTGCAAAAGTTATTTTGTATTTATCCTTTTCTTCAATTTTTATTTGATAATATCCCAATTTCATGTCAAATTTTGAGAATATAGTGGCATCACATAATCTTCCAATTAAATATTTTTTGTTGGGTAATGGATATCTTATCCATTTTAATGCATTGTTCAAAGGTTTGTAATTAATAACCATCCTAGGTTCTCCTCTTTCAATTTCAGAAGCATTATGCACATAAAAAGCAGCACAACTCCATGGAGACTTACTAGGTCTAATTAATCCTTTATCTAAAAATCCTTGTATTTCTTTCTTGCAATATTCTAGGGTTTCTTTATTCATTTGAACAGGTCTTGCTTTAGTGGGAATTTTACTTTCATGAAAATCTTTTTCGTAGGGTAGACTTATAGTAAAAGTTTTTCTATTCCAAAAAGCATTAGGTATGTCTGCACAAACATCTTTTATAAATGATTTTTCTATTTCTATTATTTTTTCTTTTATTATTTTAGTTTTTAGTTGTTCTTCCATGCGATAATAGGTTTTTTTTTTTTGTAATAAGATTATTTGATTAGTTTTATTACTTATTTTATTTATAAAGGTATTTTCTTCTACTTCTTTTATATTATTTAATTCTCTTTGTCGTACAGGTTTTAGGAATTCAAAAATAATTTCTTGCTCATGTATTTTAGTTTTAATTCCTTGTTCGGATACTTCAAAAGGATATATTTGGGTTAGAAAAGGAGTTCCTAAAATCATATCTTCAGTAATGTCTTTAGTTAATATAAAATTATTTTTAAAGAATTTTCCATTATTACAAATGCTTTCATTAGATAATTTATATTGTACATGTAAATTTGCATTGTTTGTTGCAGTTAGTTTTTTAATGGTTTTTTCATAATATTGGGTAGGAACTAATCCTTCTTGGATAAAATTAAGGTCAGCTCCTGAGTCTATTAAAACTATAAATGTTTTATGAAATGATTTTTCTATTTTTAAGGTTACTTTTGCTTGCCATTTTTGTTGTAAGGTTTTAATTCGATTTATTGTTTCAACTTCTAATTCAGGTTTTGTTTCTTCTTCTTTCAAAGGGTTAGTTAATTGTAATAAGGTAATATCTTGTACCAAATCATTTTATTTTAATTTATTTAATTCTATTTTTATGATTTGTATTTCAAATTTTAAATCATTTATTTCTTTCTGCAAATCACTTATAGTGACTTTTCTCTTTTGTATTTCAGCTTTCTTTAGTATGCTCACAAAATTACATCCTTCAAAATTTTCAGGTTTAGATATGTCTTCTTCTTCCTTTTGTTCTAATAACATTTTCTTAATCTTTGTTAAATATTCATATCTTTCTTCTTCATTGGATATTTCATCAACCATTTCTAAAGCTAGTTTGGTTTATGCTCTAATCATATTAATTTGATAAGAACATTCACAGTTATCTGATTCACAGTTATCTAATTCATTTTCACTGTCAGAGGTGGTGTTATCTTGGGTTATTAGAATTTCATGGTCTTCTTCTTCAAAATTTTCAAAATCATTTAACATTATCTTAGCTATTTGTTCTTTTAACTCTTCACTCATATTTAATTCATTAATTTTTTCTCTTACTCTACAGTCTTTCTTCATATGACCAAAGCGATCACAAGTATGGCAAACAATATTAGGTTTTCCTTTGTTATTAGGGGTTTTATTATTTTCTATGTTTTAAGGTTTGGGAGGATAATTTTTTCGTTTTATAAAAGGGGGTTTCTTATTTACTTGTCAAAGTTTATTTCTTTTTATAATATTCTTAGTTTTTGCTGAAGGGGGAGAAAGTCTTTCGTACCCATACTGGACACAAAAATTTCCTAATTCTTTTATTCCTTTAGATTGATTCTTCTTGATTCTGTTTTCCAATTTCATATTGTTACATATTTCTAATCCAGTGTTTTTTACAACAGAAATTATTCTTCCATAAGTTAATTCATTTAGGGGAGTGTTAGGGTATTCTTGTTGTAGATGTTCCCTAACTTTAATTCCAAAAACTAATGGTAATCCTGCTATAAATTTTTCTTTCCAAAATGCCTCTCGGCAATCTTCTCGGGTTAATACCATTGCCACAAAATTATCAGTGTACCATTTAAAATATCCTAAAGTAGGACATCTTAAATTATGTAGTAATTTTGAAGTTATTTTATTAAATAGATTGATATCTCCTATGAAATTATGAATTATTGCTGTAATTAAGGTTTATACCATTATTGGAATGTTATTTCCATTTTCTATTTTAATACTTGTGGCAACATAGTTTTTATTTTCAAGGGTTAAGTAATTATCCCACCATCCTTTAAGCATACCAATAAAACCGGCAATAATTAATTTTAAGGTTTGTTCTTCAGTATTTTTAACTCTATAGGGAGAGGCTGACATAGTCATTTCATTGGTTTTTCTTAAGATTTGATGTTCCGTCATTCCATCTATATTCCATTATGTAATTCCTACTCCATCAAAGGAGGACGGACTTTCTAACTCCCATTCTTCAAACTGAATGTCAGGGAGGGTTGGCCTATTATAGAAATTTCTGGTGGTTGGCCTAGGAGTAAGATTATTTCTATTATTAAATCCTTTTCTTTGTATTTTTAATAACGAATCATCAAATTGTTCTTCGTTAAATTCACAACGTAGTTCTTCAATTGGAATATTTGTAATATCATTTATTTGATTAATATTTAAATTATCTAGTTTTTTGTTTATTTCGTCTAAGACGTTATCTGTTCCGATTTTTAGGTTTTTTAATTCTAAGTCTGAAAATTTAAAGGGCTTTATTAAGGGTTTTTCTAATTTAGAACTTCCTTCATATGATACACTAGGGGTTTTATCTGGGCTATGTATTTCTATGGCTACTTGATGTAATAATTGACTAGTATAATTTAGTTGATTATGATTTTTTTGTATATCATTTCTATTAGCAGGTTGTTTATCGAATAGATCTTTATTTTCAGCTATCATTTTAAATGGGGAGGCTATTACTTCTTTATTTTGAATGTTAGGAAATTTTATTTCTTCTAAGAGAGGAATAATTCCTATGGTCTCTTCTCTAGCTGTTTTTCATATTTTTTCTGCATATTTTAGCATATTTATTTGTAATTTGGGTAAACAATTTATTTCAAACCAGTCAAAATAAGGAATATTTTCTTGTATTCTATTTAAATGATCATAATAGTTTTCTCTATAGGTTTTTAATTCATCTTGACTAAATGTTTCAAAGAACCATTTTCTCTTTTCTTTGTTTTCTTCTCTTAAGAATTATTCTCTAAGTAATTATTTATTTATTTCAAAACCTTTAATAACATTTAACTGATTCATGTCAGATTGAGTTGGGGAAGTTTGCTGTTGAGCTGATTTATAATGCAGCGAAGGTGCTACAGATGCTTCAGCTTCGTATTCTAGGGTAGGTATTACTGGGTCACTTCTAATTCCTTTTAGATATAATCCTCTGGGAATGGTGTAGTTAGAGACTGATCTCCTAGTAGGAATTGGTGAGGAGTTATGGGGAATTCTCAAAGAATTACTTATTCTAAGTGGAGCAAAAGCTACTTCCATTGTTCCTGATTTGTATTCTATTATGTCATCTAACACAACAGGTACTGGTTTTTCTGGAGGAAGAATATCTTCTAATCTCCATTTCAATCCACTAGTTATTTTTTTATGTTTTAACTTTTTCGGCACAGTTGCATTTACCTTTTCTGGGTTTACTAGTAGTAATGTGGTTTCGTCCGTAGGAGACATCAAAAGAGCTCCAGGGGTTAATTGAGTTTTCATTACTTTATAGTATATTCTATAAATTATAGTAATTGGCATTGATCTTGGGTTCCATTCATCTTCTAGCATTTTAACATCTAACATGACATTATGAGGAGTATTATGAAAACTAGATAAGGCTATTGAGTAATTCGGGTAATTGTTTATATAAATTGGCCCATTATGCAAATATGTTTAAAAAAAATTAGGAACTAAAAACTTAGTTAACCCTAAGTTTAATTATCAATATTGTCAAAGTTAACCAAGTTCTCTTGCACTTGGTAGATTAGTCATCATGAAAGTTTCGCAGACAATACACACGCTAAGAAACAGCCAAAGAAAAATGTTGATTGTATGCTTAATGAATTACTAATTAATGGTTGAAAATAATTGGTCAAGAAAGTATAAATCGTGTGATGGTAACATATGAAGACTTTAGTTAATTGTATGCTTAATGAATAGACAGAATTGATAACAAACAAAATATCAAAGGAGGGGAAAAAATATATCATATCAAGGAAGAAGAAAAATCGTAGCATTAATTCCAAATTCCCATATCTCCTGAGAAATTAAACAGCAGTACATATTAGAATCGTAACTGGGAATGGGGAATGTATGATGCAAGTCACAATCATGGTCGGTATCAGGTGAAGTCCAACTTATACAAAAAGTCACACTACGATATTACTAATTAATAAAATTGGAATATTAACGTGTAACTTCGATGTAATTACTAACAATTATCAATGTATGTATGTATACACTATCAACTCCGTTGACTAAATTTACTATATTAGAAATATATTTGTGTACGTTCTTGTTATTTACTTGTTTATCGAATGCCAGTATATTATTGCTTATCAGTCGTTCTATATATATATATAGTTTAGATCTAAAATTAAGAAAGAATTGGTGACTATTTAGTTTGAAAAAAATATTTTCTATTTTTATTTTGTGTTTTAAGTTTATATAAGAAAAATAAAAATAAAAAACAAAAAATTAAATTAAATTAAATGATATTTTGCTAATTAAAAATAAAAATTGAAAATAAAATAAAAAAAAATTATTTCTTAAACCAAATAACCCCTAAAATTAATGGTATTTAGAGTATGTAAAAAACCTCCCATGAAATATCTGCAAGGACTTCAACACTCAAGTCAATGTCTGCAAAAGAAGATGAACTGTGTAGAATTAAAGTGAGAGTATTTACTTGAAGCTTGTTAGACTATTTATAAGATTCTTATTGATTCAAGGTGGTGTCTCTTGAGTGATGATGCATGGGAGGTGCACTTAAGGTGAGTATATTTGATTATTTGTCACGTTTGTTATTGACGAACTACATTCATAAATATTATAGTAAATACAAAAGAATATAGTAAACATATGAGTTTTTAGCATATTGTTTATTTGCATTTGGTATCTTTCTCCCTTCTTTTTTTTCTTCAATCTGATTTTATGATAATCTTTATGTATTTTATAGCTTGCACATTTATTATATGTTTTATGTTCAATAATATAATACAAGAATGGCTGTTAAAATTTAATGTAGTTATGTCATTAGATCAACCCTCTCCTCCGTAAATCATAAATTTCAAATATAAAGATTTCCTACTAGCTGCATGGGGCAGAACAAGTGATAGTAAGAGTTAACCTAATTCGAATTCGAAGACTCAAAACACACTATTGAAAATATTAAATTGTTAAATATCTTCCAAAAAAACTTAGTGTGGCCTATTCAAAATTAGTAAAATTAATATTTGACCACCAAACATATAATATTAATTTATAGTTCCACTTATATATAACTCTATTTTGAAATTTCACCAATGATATTAATTTATCTTAACTTTCAGACTAAATGTATCTCAGTACTGTAAACATATGTGTTTACGAAATAGATAACAACTTTAGCTAGTAAGCAAATTCAGATACGTAAATATAAATATCAACAAATGGAAAAGCGTATACAACACAAAAGCTTCTGTTTTTTTTCCCCCTCTTCAATTCCGTGTAAGAGGCAAAATTGAATTCTTTGACACCTAATTAATTTCCCAGGAAAAGCATGCAAGAGTCAAGAGTATAAAGAGGCAGCGGAGCTGACGAGTCTTTTTCCAAACATATGCAGATGCATTGTACTTTGATTTGCGGCTCACTGAAAATTGCCCAAGCGAGCAACTGTGTTCCCGGCTCACATACGATTTATATGGTACTTTTATATTGCATTTTTTTTTTTCCCCTTTTACATCAAAGGTTAGGCAACTTTTTTCTCTCTCTCTTATTTAATGATAAATAACATGTTTAGAAACACGTTAAAAATAAAAAATTACGTTTGGAACGTGAAAATTATAACTATTAATTTCTGAAAATTACATTCAAATTGTGAAGACAAATACGCTAAAAGAGTATTTTTAAAATGTAACAATGAAATTTAAGAAATAATATTTATATATATGAACTTAGGTTTAATCCTATTCTCATCATTACACAAAAAATTATATACATGCATTAAATTGAATGTTATATTAATTATATAATATTTAAAGAGAAAAAAAGTTATGTACTGACAATGTAAAATAATTTTACACTGTCATTCAATCACAACTCATAATGTATGTTAAGTTTATTGACTTTAACAAAATTATCTTAAAAGTCATATCAAGTTATCAACGGTGATTTGTAATTGGATGACTATGTAAAATTGTTTTACACTATCAGTGCATCACCATTAAACTCATTTTTTTTGCGAGTCTTTAACAGACTTTTTTTTAATATTTAAGTGATTACTTAAATCGATTATTTCTCTATTTGTTTTAAGAGAAAATAGGCTATGCACCAACAGTGTAAAATAGTTTTACACTATCAGTGCATGACTATTAAACTTTTATTTTAAATATTTCTATTTATAGACAAAATCAATTCTCTCAGTTTGTTATATTTTCTAATTATTTTAAAGTAAAAAAACAAATACAAAAAAAAACTAGCGTAAGAACTGATTCATTTAACTTATAGGGAATGAAAAAGTTTTTTTCAAAAATTAATAATTTTAATTATATAATAATTTTTTTGTTACTATATATGTTATAGTTGCAAAGTACCTAACTATCTATCGATTTTGTCATAATTAATCTCTGCCGAAAAACATGATTAGACATCTTTAGTCAATCTTCCCTCTCTACCACCTTTTTTTTTTATCTATAAGACTCGAATTTGAGATTACTTAAGAGATTTAAATTCAATTTTACTCGTACCAACATAATATTAATAATATGATAATTTATTGGATAACGGCGTAAAAAATATTTATGTTTTCAATGTATTTTATTCAAATTTGTGAAATATAAATATATTTAAATGTGAACTTACAAAAATTAATTCATTTAGAATTTGATTTATAATGTACTTACTTTACTATCATTTAATTATAAATTATTATATATATATGATAAAATTAACTTATATAATAATTATTTTAAAAGTCATATTTAAAATAATTTTAATTAATTGATATAAAAAAATTACTCTAACAATACATTAAAATAATTCATTTAACCTGCAAACCTGTGTTTGGAACTGCATTTAGCGAGAGAAAAATTCATATTCAATCATAAGCTACATATTGTAACTTTGGTGCTAAAACACCCTACCGTATAGAATATAGAATAAATTATTAAACAAAAAAATATATATATCGTAGGTTCGTAGCGCAGTTCCAAATATACCTCCAAATATACCTAGTATATATATATTATCAGGGACGGATCTAGAAACTCACAAGAGGGGGGCTGAATTTTAATTATTTGAATATTTAACTTTTAACAAATAATTATTTGACAAATAATAACTTCCAAAAAAAGTAGTTATTGATTTACATATGTAATGTAATAATTATTTCTTAAAATTTTGTAAAGTAATGTAATAATTACATAGCATAAATTTACTACATTGTTGAGTAATTTGTATGAATATTTATGATTTGTATCTACTTGTAAATTTTGTTTATTATTTTTCAGTACATTGAAATAGTAAATGAAATAAAACACAAGTGTGTAACATTTCTAAAACTCCATAAAACAAAAATACACCAAACATTATCATGGGTTGTATCTTATTTGTCCCCCATTTTGCCATTGAGACAAAAGAACTTAGCTCTAAAAGATTATTGCTAAACGTTCCACATATATAACTCATACTATTTTTTTTTTAAGTTTTAGACGACTCTTTAGTTTCACAGACAAAATAACAATTGAACAAAATTCACAACAATAATCTCACAATTCAAGAGAGGAAGAGAGTAGTAATAATAATAAGGGTTAACTAAGTTTTTAGTCCCTAAACTTTTTCAAAATTCGATTTTTAGTCCCTAAACTTTAGTTTGATTGGTCAAGGTTCCTAAACTTTTTACAAATTATGTTTTTAGTCCTGAACAAAATTTTGACCGGTCAAAGTCTCTAAACTTTTTAAAAATTCGGTTTTTAGTCCCTGAAATCTCATTAATTCAGGGACTAAAAATTGAATTTTTAAAAAGTTTAGGGACTAAAAATCGAATTTTTAAAAAGTTTAGAGACCTTGACCAGTCAAACTAAAGTTTAGGGACTAAAAACAGAATTTGCAAAAAGTTTAAGGATCTTGACCAGTCAAACTAAAATTTTGGGACTAAAAACCGAATTTTGAAAAACTTTAGGGACTAAAAACTTAGTTAACCTTAATAATAATAATAATAATAATAATAATAATAATAATTATAAGTAATCAAATCTTATAACAATAATCTTATAATAACATATATATATATATACACCAGATTCGAGGATCGATGCATACATATCTAATAGTGATGGATAATATGTATATTCAGGGACAAAAGTAGGTAAAATAACAAAACGAAAGTAAAGAATAAAAAATAATTTAAAGTAATTAGGAAAGTAAACTTCAAGAATTATAACTTACAGAAATATTGCTTTTATTAAATGCTAGGCGAGTTGCAGAGAACACTCTTGAATTACAAAGAAAATTTTTTGAGAGAAAAGAAGAGTTAGAGAGAAGGTTGAGCAATCGATGCCCTACTCTAAACTCATTACAACTATTTATAGAATTCAAAATACAAGCGGAATTCAAATTCGGACTTCAAAGTGTCGACGGACGCCAAATTCAGACTTCAAAGTATCGACGGACTTCAAATCCATATGCCAAATTTAATTAATTATGCTTTTCTTGTAGTCCTCTGTCCAATTCTGATAGCTGGCACATCTTTTTAAGTCTTTTGACTAATTTAGTAAAGATGGTTGGCCACTCGGGTAAAGATTGTAAAACTTTAATTCTGTTGATATCTTCCCAAAATCCTGTCGGCCAATTTTCTTGAAGTTTTATCCAAATTCTTGAGGTAATTATGGGGGAGTCTGAGGAGGAGTCTTTTCGGATGACTCTGTCAACAGACCATCATAATTCATCTACTCCTGGCGCTAGCTGTATTCCATAACAGTCATCTTCATTTTGAAAATAGGGATTACTAGAGCCAGTGTCATCTGGATCTTCTCTTTCTTCGTCAGAATCCAAAGAAGATAAGGCTCCTTGTTTTTCCAATTTCTAATTTTTTTTGCAAGAAATTCCTCATTGTACTTTTTCCACCAAAACACTTTAATTCTCAAGCAAAGAGTTTGGGGATAAGAGAGATCATGATGCTGATGGAATTCATATTTATGATGTACTAACCAGTTGATTCCTATGGTTGAACAAAAAATTAAAAATTTGGTGTGAGCTGGCAAATTAGGGGTTAATTCTTTGAAATTGTTGTAATAATTATTTACTACAGTTCTTGGAAAGATGGCTTTAACTGGTCCAATAGCTAGAAACCAATCTTTAAACCAAGTAGGTAATTCAAAAGGGAGAGCATTTTTGAAGGTGATATACCAAGAATGCTTTGGATTAGATTCACGAAGAACCTTATACCAGGCTTCCTGATAATCAAAATAATGGTATACTTGAGGGTCAAAGGGCCTAGAAAACCTTTTTTCTGTTAAGGGATGCTGAGCCCAATCTGCAAAGGTCAACACTTTCAATATTTTTAGACTGGAATAGTCTATAGTAGTAGAACCTTCATTAGTATTCTGGACTATTTCTATTGATTTGGTATCTATCAGGATGTATTGATAGAATTTCAAATTCTTTTTTAGATTTTCATTTTTTGGAATCCATCCCCATCCCTTTGGGGAGAGTTTTTCAATAATTTCAGGGGCTCCCAGATTTTCAAATTCTGGTTCCAACGAAACTATTTTCTAACAAGATTCTTTAATATGATGATCCACAGGATCATGGGGCTTTTTTGAAGATTTTTCTGAGGGTAATTTTGAAGAACTTGGCTGAGCCAAAGGGGTAAATCTGTTTGCTGTACTGGGGGTATTAATAGAAGATGGGAGAATACGGGAATTTTGAGGAGACTTGGCTACCTGCTTAGAATAAGAAGGAGCAAAGTCATAAAGGGAAAGTCCCTTGGATTTACTGGATGGGACAGTAGGCCTCATTTTACTGGAGGATTTCCCTGTAAAAATTCACAGGTTAAAAAATCAGGAATGAAATTATTTTTTCCTTTTATAAATTTTATTGCAAAATCAAAGCAAGATAAAAGACTTTGCCATCTAGCAAAGATTTGTTTTGAAACAATATTTTTAACATCTTTTTCTAAAACATTTTTTGCTGATTGATAGTCAATTCTTAATAAGAATTTTTTATTTACTAAATCACTTTGAAATTTCATAATACAAAGTACTATACATAAAATTTCTTTTTTAATAGTACTGTATTTCAATTGGGATTCCATCCAAGCACCAGAATGATATCTAACAATCTGTTCTTTTGGATTTTCTGAGAATTTCTGTTTTAAAATACCTCCAAATCCAATTTCAGAGACATCAGTTTCCACTATCATAAAGGCATCTGGATGAGGGATACCTAGACATGGAAGACTTTTTACTAGGGCTTTTACCTTAATTACTACTTGGGTTAATTCAGGAAACCAAGGCTTAGGATTTTTACGAAGCCTATTGAACAGGAGTTTACAGATAATTCTAATATTGGGAATAAAATCAGACACATAATTCAAACATCCCAAAAATCTTTGTAATTGATTTTTATCCTTTATTTCATTAGGAAATTTAGAGGCAAATTCTATACTTCTAGTAATGGGGGTGATTTTTCCTTGATGTATTTCATGACCTAAAAATCTAATCTTGGTTTGAGCTAGTTTCATTTTCTTTTGTGATATCACAATTCCATTTTGCTTAATTATATTTTTGAAAATTTTTAGATGTTTAAGGTGTTGATCTATCGTATTTGAATAGATTAATACATCATCAAGGTAAACTAAGGCAAATTGACTATAAGGAGTTATTATGGTATTCATAATATTTTGAAATTCAGAGGGAGCATTTTTTAATCTCATGGGCATTACATTCCATTCATAGTGTCCGAATGGTATTGCAAAAGTTATTTTGTATTTATCCTTTTCTTCAATTTTTATTTGATAATATCCCAATTTCATGTCAAATTTTGAGAATATAGTGGCATCACATAATCTTCCAATTAAATATTTTTTGTTGGGTAATGGATATCTTATCCATTTTAATGCATTGTTCAAAGGTTTGTAATTAATAACCATCCTAGGTTCTCCTCTTTCAATTTCAGAAGCATTATGCACATAAAAAGCAGCACAACTCCATGGAGACTTACTAGGTCTAATTAATCCTTTATCTAAAAATCCTTGTATTTCTTTCTTGCAATATTCTAGGGTTTCTTTATTCATTTGAACAGGTCTTGCTTTAGTGGGAATTTTACTTTCATGAAAATCTTTTTCGTAGGGTAGACTTATAGTAAAAGTTTTTCTATTCCAAAAAGCATTAGGTATGTCTGCACAAACATCTTTTATAAATGATTTTTCTATTTCTATTATTTTTTCTTTTATTATTTTAGTTTTTAGTTGTTCTTCCATGCGATAATAGGTTTTTTTTTTTTGTAATAAGATTATTTGATTAGTTTTATTACTTATTTTATTTATAAAGGTATTTTCTTCTACTTCTTTTATATTATTTAATTCTCTTTGTCGTACAGGTTTTAGGAATTCAAAAATAATTTCTTGCTCATGTATTTTAGTTTTAATTCCTTGTTCGGATACTTCAAAAGGATATATTTGGGTTAGAAAAGGAGTTCCTAAAATCATATCTTCAGTAATGTCTTTAGTTAATATAAAATTATTTTTAAAGAATTTTCCATTATTACAAATGCTTTCATTAGATAATTTATATTGTACATGTAAATTTGCATTGTTTGTTGCAGTTAGTTTTTTAATGGTTTTTTCATAATATTGGGTAGGAACTAATCCTTCTTGGATAAAATTAAGGTCAGCTCCTGAGTCTATTAAAACTATAAATGTTTTATGAAATGATTTTTCTATTTTTAAGGTTACTTTTGCTTGCCATTTTTGTTGTAAGGTTTTAATTCGATTTATTGTTTCAACTTCTAATTCAGGTTTTGTTTCTTCTTCTTTCAAAGGGTTAGTTAATTGTAATAAGGTAATATCTTGTACCAAATCATTTTATTTTAATTTATTTAATTCTATTTTTATGATTTGTATTTCAAATTTTAAATCATTTATTTCTTTCTGCAAATCACTTATAGTGACTTTTCTCTTTTGTATTTCAGCTTTCTTTAGTATGCTCACAAAATTACATCCTTCAAAATTTTCAGGTTTAGATATGTCTTCTTCTTCCTTTTGTTCTAATAACATTTTCTTAATCTTTGTTAAATATTCATATCTTTCTTCTTCATTGGATATTTCATCAACCATTTCTAAAGCTAGTTTGGTTTATGCTCTAATCATATTAATTTGATAAGAACATTCACAGTTATCTGATTCACAGTTATCTAATTCATTTTCACTGTCAGAGGTGGTGTTATCTTGGGTTATTAGAATTTCATGGTCTTCTTCTTCAAAATTTTCAAAATCATTTAACATTATCTTAGCTATTTGTTCTTTTAACTCTTCACTCATATTTAATTCATTAATTTTTTCTCTTACTCTACAGTCTTTCTTCATATGACCAAAGCGATCACAAGTATGGCAAACAATATTAGGTTTTCCTTTGTTATTAGGGGTTTTATTATTTTCTATGTTTTAAGGTTTGGGAGGATAATTTTTTCGTTTTATAAAAGGGGGTTTCTTATTTACTTGTCAAAGTTTATTTCTTTTTATAATATTCTTAGTTTTTGCTGAAGGGGGAGAAAGTCTTTCGTACCCATACTGGACACAAAAATTTCCTAATTCTTTTATTCCTTTAGATTGATTCTTCTTGATTCTGTTTTCCAATTTCATATTGTTACATATTTCTAATCCAGTGTTTTTTACAACAGAAATTATTCTTCCATAAGTTAATTCATTTAGGGGAGTGTTAGGGTATTCTTGTTGTAGATGTTCCCTAACTTTAATTCCAAAAACTAATGGTAATCCTGCTATAAATTTTTCTTTCCAAAATGCCTCTCGGCAATCTTCTCGGGTTAATACCATTGCCACAAAATTATCAGTGTACCATTTAAAATATCCTAAAGTAGGACATCTTAAATTATGTAGTAATTTTGAAGTTATTTTATTAAATAGATTGATATCTCCTATGAAATTATGAATTATTGCTGTAATTAAGGTTTATACCATTATTGGAATGTTATTTCCATTTTCTATTTTAATACTTGTGGCAACATAGTTTTTATTTTCAAGGGTTAAGTAATTATCCCACCATCCTTTAAGCATACCAATAAAACCGGCAATAATTAATTTTAAGGTTTGTTCTTCAGTATTTTTAACTCTATAGGGAGAGGCTGACATAGTCATTTCATTGGTTTTTCTTAAGATTTGATGTTCCGTCATTCCATCTATATTCCATTATGTAATTCCTACTCCATCAAAGGAGGACGGACTTTCTAACTCCCATTCTTCAAACTGAATGTCAGGGAGGGTTGGCCTATTATAGAAATTTCTGGTGGTTGGCCTAGGAGTAAGATTATTTCTATTATTAAATCCTTTTCTTTGTATTTTTAATAACGAATCATCAAATTGTTCTTCGTTAAATTCACAACGTAGTTCTTCAATTGGAATATTTGTAATATCATTTATTTGATTAATATTTAAATTATCTAGTTTTTTGTTTATTTCGTCTAAGACGTTATCTGTTCCGATTTTTAGGTTTTTTAATTCTAAGTCTGAAAATTTAAAGGGCTTTATTAAGGGTTTTTCTAATTTAGAACTTCCTTCATATGATACACTAGGGGTTTTATCTGGGCTATGTATTTCTATGGCTACTTGATGTAATAATTGACTAGTATAATTTAGTTGATTATGATTTTTTTGTATATCATTTCTATTAGCAGGTTGTTTATCGAATAGATCTTTATTTTCAGCTATCATTTTAAATGGGGAGGCTATTACTTCTTTATTTTGAATGTTAGGAAATTTTATTTCTTCTAAGAGAGGAATAATTCCTATGGTCTCTTCTCTAGCTGTTTTTCATATTTTTTCTGCATATTTTAGCATATTTATTTGTAATTTGGGTAAACAATTTATTTCAAACCAGTCAAAATAAGGAATATTTTCTTGTATTCTATTTAAATGATCATAATAGTTTTCTCTATAGGTTTTTAATTCATCTTGACTAAATGTTTCAAAGAACCATTTTCTCTTTTCTTTGTTTTCTTCTCTTAAGAATTATTCTCTAAGTAATTATTTATTTATTTCAAAACCTTTAATAACATTTAACTGATTCATGTCAGATTGAGTTGGGGAAGTTTGCTGTTGAGCTGATTTATAATGCAGCGAAGGTGCTACAGATGCTTCAGCTTCGTATTCTAGGGTAGGTATTACTGGGTCACTTCTAATTCCTTTTAGATATAATCCTCTGGGAATGGTGTAGTTAGAGACTGATCTCCTAGTAGGAATTGGTGAGGAGTTATGGGGAATTCTCAAAGAATTACTTATTCTAAGTGGAGCAAAAGCTACTTCCATTGTTCCTGATTTGTATTCTATTATGTCATCTAACACAACAGGTACTGGTTTTTCTGGAGGAAGAATATCTTCTAATCTCCATTTCAATCCACTAGTTATTTTTTTATGTTTTAACTTTTTCGGCACAGTTGCATTTACCTTTTCTGGGTTTACTAGTAGTAATGTGGTTTCGTCCGTAGGAGACATCAAAAGAGCTCCAGGGGTTAATTGAGTTTTCATTACTTTATAGTATATTCTATAAATTATAGTAATTGGCATTGATCTTGGGTTCCATTCATCTTCTAGCATTTTAACATCTAACATGACATTATGAGGAGTATTATGAAAACTAGATAAGGCTATTGAGTAATTCGGGTAATTGTTTATATAAATTGGCCCATTATGCAAATTAGTTTCAAATAATGCTAATATTTGATTTTCTAGGGATTTAGGCCGATTATCTTTGAGTGAGGCAAATATGGGCCTATCCATTCCTTGCCTAAATAGAGGTTTAATGGCAATTTGAATTGATCCTATATGCAGGTATTTATAATTCTTTATATGTTCAGTAATTAACTGTCTAGAAATTAAGGGAATAGTTTCATGATTATTTATTAAATATATTTAATGTTAATGCACTCACACCTTTTTTTTAATATGAGTGCATTAGCATCCTACACCAAAAGGATTGAATGGTTTTTTTGTCTAAAACTTTTGGTGTAAGATGCTAATGCACTCATACTGAAAAAAGGATGTGAGTGTATTAACAATCCCCTATATATATATATTAAGCTAATATCACTCTATCATGGCTTATAGCTTTTCTGGTGAGGTCTCTGCAATGTTGGCTCGTAAATATGAAGGGAATGGTAAATTGATACTCAAAATAATTTGTGAATATGAATTCTATATTGGGTCTGTTTTCTTGTTCTAATATGTTTTAGTTGACTCATCACCTTACTGCTAGGCAATTCAGATTTCCGAGTATATTTTATAGGAAGCTCTATATACTGTCCCCCCTTACATCCATCCCTGTATATTATATACAATTAATGCATGTCTGCACGTTTTGTTTGTTATAAGATATAAATTTTATTCAACACCTAACGAGAGAAAGAGAAAACACAGAAATATATATATATATATATATATATATATATATATATATATATATATATATATATATATATATATATATATATAATAGGAAAAAAAAAAGATAAGAAAAAATAAGAATGTTGATAAAATGTTTAAAATAAAGAGATATTTAAATATCACATTCCTCCTCGCTCCCCCCAACATCCTTAGTAAACATGCTTTAAATACCAAGTTTTAATGGATGTAGATTAATAATAATCAATTAAAGAAATGCATTATATTTTAGTATTTTATAAATACATCAAATCGATCTCCAAGTAAAACTATGAAAAGAATAAAAAAATAAAGATGAATCACACAGACCAGATTAATTAATTCGTAATAATTCCTAAGGTTCAAAC
This sequence comes from Pueraria montana var. lobata, assembly GCA_026413185.1. NCBI lineage: Eukaryota > Viridiplantae > Streptophyta > Magnoliopsida > Fabales > Fabaceae > Pueraria > Pueraria montana. The sequence continues at coordinate 73,992,673 of CM048647.1, forward strand.
CATATGTTCACGTGCGCCTAGTTTCATGTATATGCAAACAAGAAACAAGTGGAAGAAAAGAAAATTCAAATCATAATATATTACTTAATTATTTTCACAAGCACAATTAATGTTACTTTTCAATATTTGTTTAGTCACAGTCCAAGACGTTTGACTACAATTGGCAATTGTTTCATCTTTTTTTGGTCATAAAATAAATTCATCACCACTCACCTGTGACTGATGATGAGGGTATAGTAATAACAAGTCATAGTCTACGGTCCATTATTATTAATTATTCATATTCATTTTTCGGCCGATGATCGGATATAGTTTGAGTGCACATGTCATGTTTTAAAGTCTACGCTTTGAATACACATTATTTCTTTTAACATTACTAAGTAAGTCAAAATATGTGTACTTCATTATTAGTTTTTGTATTCTATTTCCCGACGTTGAAGTAATGATACAAATTATATAGTGGAGATGTTATACTATAGTATTTTTTTTTTTTTGGGTTGAATTATAGAATAAAATCTATTATTTTCGTTGTATATATTCTTACACTTGGTATAAAGAATTTTATCATAGTCGGTTAATTGAAACTTTCAAATATTAATTAATCATCAGCGCATTGACTATGTTGTGGTAAAGAATTCAATTATAAGGGTTGATAATCTATTATTAGTGAATGAGAGTCTTTAATGTTATTTAGATATTTTAATTATAATTTTTAATAAAATTCTAAGTGTAAATTGAAACCTTAGTAAATGAACAAAACTGGCCAACTTTTAGAGTTGCTTAGTTCGATTCTTCGTGGTCTAAAGATGGTTTAGTCCTTAGTCGGTCGAGACATATATATCCCGTGTAATATGACAGTTACACCAATAATCTGGTTTGACAGGTGCATGTCTTACGTTATAAGACACATGCATATGGCCCCCCTGTGCCATATGTCCTGTTTTGTTTGGACTTAATAGCAACCTTGGATCTAACGGAAGACTTAGATATCAAGTTGAGAACATATAAAGCACTTACGATAATATGGTCGTATATCTCTGCTCCCTAACTTTGTCGTCAACACGTACGTGTCCAAACTGTAAGCTAGCTAGTATATATTTTGAAAGAGTCCTACTATATATTTTTTAATTTGCCATTAAAACTTACATTATTGTAATAATAATTTTTTTGTAAAATAACCATCAATAGTTTTCAAATTAATTAATCTATTTTTAGTGACAGCTATAAATTTGAATCTATCATCTCATGCAAACTGTTCAAAGTGAAACACAATATCACCTTTTAAAATTTGATATACGTTCCATTTCATTTTAGGCTATAACGCACACGGGGACATAAGCTTCTTATCTTTCGATTAATCATGTACACAAACACAACCATTAAATATCGAGAGTTAATTAAAAAGGTGATTTTTTTACTTGTAAAAAATAAAGTCTTCAATTGGTTATTGTAAAATTGTGATTCTTGTACAACAATATTCTTTGAAAGAAATGATAAATTTCATTTTAGGATAACTACGGAAAAAACCAACAACATTGGTACCCAAAAAGGAACCGGATGCAAAGGAAGTATATAGAAACAATAATTTTATTAAGATATAAAAAATGAAAATGTGTAAAACAAAAACAAGGAATAGAAATTAGAAACAACATAAAACTAGAGGAATTTTTTTAATATAATTAAAATTGGTGCAAAGAAAGAACAAACTTAAAACATATACAAATGATAAGTAGATTTCGTGAGAAATTAAAGATAAAAAAAAAAAAAAAATTCTTCAAACAAAAAGAAATAGTGAAAGGAGAAACAAAATGTGAAAAATAAGAAAAATGGAGAGAAAATGTTGATAAATATTATGCTTTGAAGGTTATTTTCTGCTCTTTAAAAAAATATTACCATAACAAAATGTTTGTACATATATATGATTTTAAAATAAATTATCAAGTAATAACTTACATGAGTCAAATATTATTTTTTAAACTGTAATGTTAACATATAAGTATTTTATCAGAAATTAAAAATAAGTATAGAAATATTTCCAAAAAATAAATATAAATATAATAATAATTATCATATTAATTATAAGTATTATTTGTAAAATTGATGTATATGATAATCAGCATAATATTTTTCGTATATCGTTTATAGCTTAAGGATTTTTTTGGTTTATTTATAGCTTAAGGAATAGCCTCACGTTAAAATATCTAACACGTAACAGAGTGATGATAAATATTGGGGTGTATGAAATGCAAGGAAGAAAGAGATAAAAAATAATAACAAATATAATAAGTGGTATGATAAAAAAAAATCAATAAAAAGAAAATAGAATGAAGAAAGAAAGAAAAAAGAGTATTTGTTTAATAATTAGTAAAAAAAAAAAAAAGACGTGGGTTAGCTAGCAAGACATATTTTAATTTTATTTTATATTATATTTTCTTTCCCTTTATGGATGAGAGTAGCAAAGGGATGCATAGTGCATGGGTGACTTGGTATGGTATTAATATTTAGGTTTAATTACAATTTTGGTCCTCCTATTTTGCACAATTCGTAATTTTAGTCCTCCTATTTTAAAATAAAGACATTTAGTCCCTCTATTTTGCACAATCCGTAATTTTGGTCCCTCTATTTTAAAATAGAGACATTTAGTCCCCCAATTTTGTAAAATCCGCAATTTTGGTCCCTCTAGTTTAAAATAGAGACATTTAGTCCCCCAATTTTGTAAAATCCGCAATTTTGGTCCCTCTATTTTAAAATAGAGACATTTAGTTCCCCAATTTTGTAAAATCCGTAATTTTGGTTCTTCTATCAAATTAAAAGCATTGACCATTAAAAGATTAACGTCAGCCTTGACGTGACCCAAATATAGTGATGTGATACAAATTTATTTGTTTAGTTTTTAATTATTCTAAATACTGAGTAGAATAATTGATTAAAAACATATTTTAAAAAAAGGTAAAACCATTTATTTTAATGGACAATAGTAGTCGTAAGTCCTAATATGAAAATCACAAGTCTTAATAATTTATTTTAAACAAATTCCACGTCACTGAAGTACATACCACATCGTAGTCAATGTTAATCTCTTAATGATCAACGCTTTTAATTTGACGAAATGACAAAAATCACGGATTTTACAAAATTGTGGGATTAAATGTCTTTATTTTAAAATATGGGGACTAAAATTGTGAATTGTGCAAAATGGAGGGACTAAATGTCTATATTTTAAAATAGAGAGACTAAAATTGAGGATTGTGCAAAATAGAGGGACTAAATGTCTCTATTTTAAAATAAAGGGACTAAAATTACGGATTATGTAAAATAGATGGACCAAAATAGCCTCATATTTACTATACTATTCTGGTTGAAATCAAAGCACGTGAGTGTACATTTGTGCAAGTGGCTGCTACAGTGCTACTATCAAAATTCAAAGACGAATGCGAGCAAGCCCTTCTATCTGACTCTGACCTCTTCCGTAGACAAACCAAATGATGAAATCAGCTACTGTGACATGATACGGATGTGATGATATATATAAAGACGGTCAAGTATGCTTTTAATTTTCTTAAATATTTTTGTATATTTTAAATTTTCGTCATTTAAATGATAATGTAATATGTATTTAGTTAATATCACGTCACATATATCTTGATCATGGGACAATTTCTAATAGGTAAGGGTGCGTTTGTAAATAAAAAAATCGAAATTTACAAATATTGATAATAACAATTTTTTTTGAAGAACCAAACTTAAATAAAAAATTATATATTTAAGAATTAAAAATATGTTTATTTAAGTATATAAAAATATACCTCTTCATTTAGCAATTTAAGCATTTTTGAGTAATTATTCCGTGACATATATGTTTAATTTTTTAAAAATAATACATTTTTTTGCCATTTTTTAAAAGTTCAAAAAATAATTATTCATCCAAAATAATTTAAATTAAAAAAGAATTTATTACACTTATTTGTCAAATATTTTAAAATTTTAAAATAGCTGCTCGAGATATGAGATACAGCTGTTTGTTTGTTTTTATAAGAAAATGTAAATAATTAAATAATTTTAAATAATTTTAAAAAAATAATTTTTTTAAAGTTAAAAAGTATCTTTTTATTAATTAAAATAATGGTCATGAAAATATATTTTTGTAAGTCATATTCATTTTTTAAGACAACGGGTTCCCATGTCACTCTTTCTATTTTTTTATTCTACTTATTTTTTTTCTTTTTATTCTATCACTCTCTTTCTATTTACTCAAATATTATAGGAATAATGTTATTTTCACATTATCTCCGTATTTTTTCGTAATGTATTTTTTCTCTATTATATAGTCGATCTTATCAAACATATTTCTTTTTTTATTCTCTTATTTCTTTCTTTATTTTAAAGGATAGTAGTATTTTAAAAAGGGATTGCAATAATAGTATTATTTAATATTTTATTTGACTAGCTTGACTTGCTGAAAATATTACTAAAGTAGGAGTGTGAATAAGATGATTTTATTTTTGTTTCTGTTTGACTTGAAATTTTGATAAGATTATTTATTTGAATATAAACTTAAGCTGATTAAGACTTGACACAATTAATAGGAGTTTTTATAAACCAATCCAATCTAATAATAAAAAAAAGTGATCCAAAAATAAAAAAACTAAATAAATCAAAAACCAGAAAAAAAGAAAACAGAAAAAAATAATTTTCTAATTAATGATTATTATTGATTGTACTCTATTTTCTAAAGTGCACTCTGTATAGGAGCCAATTCCAATAATTAGATGTGGAAATAAAAAAAATGGCTTATCAAGCAGTTATAACCTAATTTAATTTAATTTCACCTATTTAATAAATAAAATTTCAAAAAGACTTATGTAACTAAAAAGATCATTTTACCTAGTAATTTTTTTTATTTATTATTTGAATATTTAATAAAAAAAATTATGGTTTACATGATTTATTAGTTACATATTAATAAAATATTAATTTATATATTTAATATTAATATGAAAACTAAAAATTTTAAGCTTTTGAGATTATTTAAAACCTTTATGTAATGTAAGTCTTTAAATATACTTTTAGGTTCCGTTAAATTGTTATTTTTCACACAAAAAATGTCGAGTAAAAAAATGCTATGATAAAAATAACTGGCCATACTCATGTTAATATTTTGCAAAATAAATTTCAATTAGCTAAAGAAAAATACTATTCACCCAACTAGCTCAACAACTATTATTTTGGCTGGGTTGGGTTTTAATTTAAAAAATTATTGAGGTAAAATTTTGAATAAATTAAGAACATTATTAGCTATTGTTTTACTCGCCTATTAGCTAATAAGGACTTGAGTCGACACATAAAACAACTTCACATACAATATTAGTATAGAAATCTATGCAAATGGGTTGGCAAATTACCATGAATGTGTGCCAAACTTGTCCTTAGTCATTTAACAAAGTGACAAGCCATGAAGGCTTTACCACTCCCGAGTCTCACTTATATATATGTATATAGCAAAATTATTATTATTCTATTCTCTTTGTGTGTGCGTGTGAGAGAGAGGAAAGCTCTTTCGCGGAAACTACTAAATGGTTTGAATATGGAAATATGTTTTTCCTATTGTTGGACCATTCTAGTCATGGCGTGCGGAACATCCAAGGATAAATAGCCAGCACGGGTCCTTGGAAACGAAGTTGAAGGGGAAAGAGAGAAAAAACTATAGCTAGCTAGAGTGTGAATCGACTCTAGCATATACTACAGTTTTCTAGTACATTCCTCCATTTTCCTTGTATTTACAACAAGAGCACAAAGATGGTGAGAGCTCCTTGTTGTGAAAAGATGGGTTTGAAGAAGGGTCCTTGGGCTCCTGAGGAAGATCAAATCATCACATCTTACATCGAAAAACATGGCCATGGCAATTGGCGTGCCCTCCCAAAGCAAGCAGGTACACTTCTAATCTTCTATTACTTCAATTGAACAATTATTAATATCTAATTTATGACATGTTTATACACCATAGTATATGTATAAATGGCCTAGCCTTGCATAGCTAGCTTTTGACATTTAGTGCTATAAATTAAACTTGATGGTTCACAAAGCTTATTGAATGTCATGATATGTGTATAGATTTTCTTTCTAATTTCTGTGGTAAATTGCTCAGGCTTGTTAAGGTGTGGGAAAAGCTGCAGACTGCGCTGGATTAACTATTTGAGGCCTGATATTAAAAGAGGGAATTTCACAATTGAAGAAGAGGAAACTATCATTAAGCTGCATGAGATGCTGGGGAACAGGTATATTCACTGATCATTTCCTTTCCTTGGACCCATATGACATTAATCATGCTTAATTAACTTCTCATCGAAAAAGCTTTTCAAGACAAAGCATCATGCATATATTCCACCCATCCAATTCCTAGTTTACACGTGATGCTGCTTAATGATTTTTTTATTTTATTTTTTAATTTGCTGAAATTATGAATGTGCGGTTGTGTTTCAATTCTTTTCCTAAGTTTCTCTGATAGATAAACAAGATTGAATTGGTAGGGACCAGGGGCAATTATTGTCAACTTGGAAGAAAATTAAAATGAAAAGGTTGTGTTAAATAATATTAATTCTATAATGGGGACTCGAGTGTTGCACGAGAAAATTGAGGTATGATCCCACCTTTGACGGTGCAAGTGATCATACAAAGAGTATGTAGGAGAAATGATGTATCCATCCATACATCTATGATACATGCAACTATAGCTATTATGTGCATCCAGAAATAATACAAAGTGACATTAATCTATAAAACATCAGAACCAATAAATAAAAAAAATAAAAAAAAGTGGGGCTGTGACTGCAAGAATCTCTGATTAATTAGATCTGCCTTGCACGAAACATGGTGTGGCAGTTTATGGCACATGCAACTATAACATGTGTTAGACGTACATATCAATATGAACATGGGATTCAATGTCCCTGTAATCTTCAATTAAGACAACATCAATGTTTGTTGTTTTCTGATCCACTAGAATAAACAAAGTGAACGCGAATCTCGTGCAATTATTTTTCATGAATATAATATTAACCATTTTGATCCTTATTTTCAGGTGGTCAGCAATTGCAGCCAAATTGCCAGGAAGAACTGACAATGAGATAAAAAATGTGTGGCACACCAATTTGAAGAAGAGGCTGCTGAAATCAGACCAGTCCAATCCAAATTCCAAAAGAGCCACTAAGCCAAGAATTAAACGTTCTGATTCCAATTCCAGCATCATAACTCAATCAGAACCTGCCAATCTTAATTTCAGAGAAATGGACACAACATCAGCATGCACTAGTTCTAGTGATTTTTCATCAGTCACGGCTGGTGATAGCAAAAATATCAAGTGTGAAGACATAGAGTCTCTGGAGACAATGCCTGTGATTGACGAGAGCTTTTGGTCAGAAGCTGCAATTGATGAAACCCCCACCATGTCATCACAATCTTTGACAATCTCAAATGAGATGCCACTTCAATACCCTTTTGCTAACTATGAGGAAAGTTTCCAACAGAGTCATGCTTATGATTCAAACTTTGATGATGGCATGGATTTCTGGTATGACATATTCACCAGGACCGCGGGTTCAATTGAATTGCCAGAGTTCTGAATTTTTCATTATTAAATGACATGGTAACTTGAATTTGACCGTTACAACACAAAAGGGTACGATAATTTCTGGTGTGGGGACAGCATTATCGGCTGGAAGATCTAGTAGAGTCATCAATTGACAAAGAAACCAGCCACAGAGTAACGCGAAAGGCTAATGATATGTAATGTACACATGTAATCTAGTAGTGAAACACTGACTTTCTTCTATTTAGTGGAAAACAGCAATGCTCTAACATTTTTGTATTTTACAAATTAGAGTTTAATTAGGCTAGAGTTACTTGATTGTAATATCAATAAATGATGTATTAAGTATGTGAATTATTCAAAAAATTTATGCCCCTTGTTGAGCTTTCTTGTCCATTTTCTTTCGGGTTTTTTATTAGCATGATTATGCATGAAAGAATAATTTACACTCAAATGGATGATCAAATTTGAAAAAGTCCATCGTGAATTAGGTTTTATTGCAACTTACAAGCGATTTGTTGGATGACGGAAAGTAAATTTTTTGGTTGCCAAGGTAACTGTTCATTGGACATGTGGATGGAAGTGGCAGTACATTTTGGACTGCAAATTTAAACCTTTCACATTGAATAGAAAACTTAAATGCAATTAGATATTATTTTAGTATCAAACTGGATCATAATTTATGTATAAAAAAAACTGGATCATAATTTACTAAACAATTTGAGAATAGTTATTAATTACATATATACTCACAAAGCGTGAGTCAAATGCTTAGAGGTGTTCTTTGGATATGGTTTGGCCCTCCTAAATGTTTTGTTCTCTTTTCATCATCAATATATTTCAGAGTGAGTCTTCTAGGTTCAGAAGGGGTTGGGGTGCCAACATAGTTGGAATGTCAACCCTCGCTGATCTTCCCTAACTCATCCCTCTTTTGATAAAAAAAAAATGCTTAGAGGTGTAAGAAAACCACCTATTAACTTGGATCAAGTGAACTCATCATATCTTATCTTTATAGTGCTTATACACACATCACTTACATGTATTAATGTATATAGATCTCACAACAGTCACACGAGTTCCACTTCCACACATTGATGAGTGGTGAGCTAAAGGTTGGCCATGAAAAATATTTTCCAAGTGAACTGATTGATACCACTTTAGTGTCTTAGTTTCACTTAAATTCAACTTTGTTACTATATCCAGAAAAAATGAGCTCTTTTTTGTAACACCCTGGTTTTTTCTTTTATAATTATAAAAATATATTAGTTATTATTAAATATTATAGTTTGTTGGTTTTAATTAAAATAAATATTTGAGAATATATTTTGGGTTAGGAAGTGAGAAAAATGGGTTTTTTAGAAAATAAAAGGGTTTTACGAGATTATGATATCTTAAAATCACATGTTGGGCTTTAGGCTCTGTAAGCTCGATTTGCCTCTAAAAGTTGTCAAATTCTCTAAAACCTAGTCCTCTCTCTCTCTCTCTTTGTCTTTTTTTCCCTTTCTTTGGGAACTGTGCCGTCCAAACCACGAACAGAGGAGTGAAAGGGGAATCACGAAGAACCACAATTTCTTGCACCCTTGCCGTGAAATCATGTCTTTCGAGGTAAGGGGGAGTGAGATTATCTCGCTCATGGGTATGATTATGGTCGGGGGTAGCGGGGTTGTCCCTAGACCCCAATTGGTTCCGAATATTGTGAAGCACGTTTATTAAATTGTTGTTGTGATTTAATTGTATGAGAGTTTGGATGTGATTATGTGTTTTTCCCTCTTTTGTGCCATTTAGGGATTTTGATGGATATATATAAATATTCGTACATACAGGGTATAATCCTAAATAGCTAAATTATTTTATCTGTATATAATTCTTGCTCACGCTATTGTTTCGGTGTATCTTGAAATTCTGTTTCCATGATTGTAATCACTATTATTTGTGCACTAATGATTATCATGCTGGAGTACTGTGTCGCGTATACACATATAACGAATATGTTGGATATCGTAGTTGCATACGCATAACCTTTATAAAAGAAGGTTCAGTGACTATTAATTGAATTGGAAGTAACCAAAAGCTTTATTCATATATTTATATTTATATACATACATTTAGGCATATACATGACCGAAGATCTCCAGCAGATTTCGTGGTGCATCTTGGATATTATATATGGATTTATGTATACTTATTTTACACACACACACACACACACACACACACACACATATATATATATATATATGTGTGTGTGTGTGTGTGTGTGTGTGTGTGTGTGTGTTTAATATATTTGAGATTCTCATATATAGTACGCATGCCTTATATTCAAGTGAGACTCTAATTATAAATATAGTATATAAATGCCTGCATATGCATTTGGATTCAGTTTGTGAATCACGAATCAGTAGATCCGTGACTTGTTGGTGTATATATATTATATTATATTTATATGTGCATATGTTTATATATATATATATATATATATATATATATATATATATATATATTATAGAATATTTATATTATTAAATATTATTAATTAATAAATATTTATGATGTTTAGTGTTGCCATGATTATGGAAACTATTATTGTGTTGAAGTTTGGAAATGTTACGGTTTGAATTGGATGTATATGTGTATGTCGTATGTAACACCCTAAGGATATTACCGTAACTACGCTTAATATTTCTAAAGACGCAAAAATTAAAAACATTTACACAACCATCTCATGCGAAAGCTAACATATAAACATATAAATTACAACTTGATTTAATAATTACAACTTATTTCTTGTAACATTTACATCATGCAACATATAAGAAAATTACATAGAAATATAAAATAACTAAGCTACATCTTCTATGACGAGGCTCCATGCTCCAACGGCACGCGCCATCACCTGTTTCCTAAAAGGAGGGAACTTAAAGGGGTGAGACATAAGGTCTCACTGAGTGCTCTAAGACTCTACGGCTGGGTTAAACCCTTTTACCCGAACAATTCATCTATTAGTCTTTATGAATTTACCCTCTCCGAGCCTTTATAAAACTCTATTAATTCTATAGTTAGTCCACATCCATCGATCATAAAAACTTTCCTATAACACATCTCTCATGCTCACTCTACTACGCTAGTTCACCATCATCAGTATCTTAGTATTTATTCTTTAACTAGCAAGTTACTTCCATTACTCCCTCTACGTTAACTTCACTTTCCATGCTCGTATTCTACTATCTAACACTTTCTTTGCATCAATCTATTTCTTAATAGCAAAATACATCATGACCTATACTCACATAGTGTCGTTCTAGGTACATCTCTCTCTATGCCACTAAGAGTCACATCATATCCCATTCCATTACAAGTCTAGATATATATACATTCACAACATATTATGATTATGGGTAGAATCATTCACACATCACATGGCATCCACTTCATAAACCACACAAGTCAGACAAAACTTACAATAATGCACGTATGCAATGCGATGTTCCATTCTCTTTTCTCATATGCATGTGGTACCAGTAAAACATTCTTGTGAAAGTAGCCTGGGAGTACGTGCGAGTCGACGAATAGCCACACCATGGGCATCCGACACTAACAGTCTCAACCAGGATGATACCCCTAGCGGCTCGTCAGGGTTACCCAGTCTTGCAAGGATACTCCAACCCATGGGATCAGCATGAGTTTAAAGGAGATTCTAAACCAGATAACACCCCCAAGGTCAGAACTCATCGAGTTCTTCACGACCTCCCCAGTTAGGTTCATAAACAACTTTCAAAAATACATATATATCATGTTATGATGCATGATTCCCATAGATGTTCATGACTTCATTAAACCTCACATCAAACATAGTGAACCCATTCTCGCCCCACATGGGCTAGGTCACTCACGGTCAAAATATCACTTGTGTCCATTCTCACCCCATATAGGCTAGATCACCCATCTCAATGGCATCTAAAATCACCTCTTAACTCACAAATTCAAAGACATTTAATACTCATACATTACAATTCACACTTTAGGGATAATGTAAAACATTCAATGATTGCACAACACTCACAAATCACCATTCAAGTTATAACAACAACACATGTATTCAATCTCATTATTCAATCAAGTCAAGTACCTGAAATACATCTTAACCCTATGCCATACATCAATTGTAGAATCTATCTACTTTGTATTATGATTGGTATAACGTCCTCTAAGTTTTTACTATTACTTCTATCATAATATGTTTGCATCTATGACCTTTCTGAGGTATAAACATGATATCTAGAGTTATACTAATCATATCAAGTTGAATTTTATCTTGTTTTAAAGTTAAGACAATTATCTACAACTCGTATGTTGACCTCAAGATCTAGTATTATGATCTACTATGCCTAAAATTAAGAACAACATAGACTTATCGCGGAATCCTGACAGCTTGACCTTTGCTCACTAATTGGGTGATATCTAGAGTTCTAGAATTCCGATTGGGATGAAACCAAAGCCATTAGTTATCTAACATCTAGGGTTACACCTCTTATGAATACACCTAAGCCTAATTCGGTCATATTCACCACTCGTTTTTCACATTAAAATCACGTTCCTGTTTACTCTCTTTACATCTCTTAATTTCCACATCATTTTCCTAAACTACGATGAGATATCTGGGTCATAAGATAAGATACTTAAATATCTACAATTCAAACATGATCGAATCCTAAGGTGAGATGTCTACAATTCAAACATAATCAATTCATCATCGCATTAAAGAAAACATAATGCTTCGGGATATTCACAACCCGTCCAATTAAAATCTAAAAGCGAAGGGTAGGGGAAAGCACTCACTTGGGAAGCACGAAGATGATCTCCGACTGACCCGGGAGAGCTTGGTGGTGTTGTCCATCATGACCACCGCAACAACTCTTACTATGGCTAAAACTTGGGTGTGAGAAAAACACGATCCCAAGCCGCCTATATGCCCCGAGTTTGGAAACTCTAAGGGGGAGATAAAAATATTAACTATAAGGGGCTTCGCGCTTAACGCTAAGCCCACTTTATTCTTTGGTTCTCCTAAGGCTTGGTGATCTCCTCTATATATATAGGAAGGAAGAGATTTATGAAATTATTTTGCCCAATGTGGGACTTAAAGGGTTTGTCATAATCAAGTGACCTACTTTAGAGCCGATTTTCTCTAAGATGGAAGCCGATTTTGGTTTCTAAGGTGTAGGGATAAATTGTAGCTTTTTCAGCAACCTTTCCAACGACGCAAACAACACCTCATATGGACAAGTACAACTCAAGATATGACGTAGTCTTTCTAGGATTTTCATCATAAAGCTCATCACTATACTTAAACACTTTTCAAACATTCTAATTATAAGAACTTAATCTAACACTCCTCTAACACCAAATATAATAACTATAACACTAACATAATATAATATAATAAAGATAATAATAATAATCTAACATCCACACCAATAAGATCACAAATAACAACAACAGCAGCAATAAAATACACACGACACACGTGCATAGAAAAGCACAAACACTATCACAACATAGGTACATGCTTAGGACAAAACCGATAATATACAAGTAATAATAACAAGAATTTACAGAAAATATAACAAAAGAGTCCTAGTAAGGGTTCTCCTTAAGGTATATTCCTAGTACCCGAAACTTGGGGTGTTACATCGTACTCTGTGAATTTTACAATGAATGTTATGATATGTTTGGTAAGAGTGATGTATGTATGTTTAGGATGCCATGGGTATGTGTTGATAATGAGGACCAAACCTATGTGAGGTTGTATCCTCCATGTGATAAGTTAAATGAAGCCATGAGCATCTGCGTGAATCATGCATCATAACATGATGTATATGTGTTTTCGAAAGTAGTTTATGAACCTAACTGGGGAGGTCGTGAAGAGCTCGTTGAGTTCTGACCTTGCGGGTGTTATCTGGTTTGGAATCTCCTTTAAGCTCATGCTGATCCCATGGGTTGAAGTATCCTTGCAAGACTGGGTAACCCTGACGAGTTGCTAGGAGTATCATCCTGGTTGAGACTGTTAGTGTCGGATGCCCATGGTGTGGCTATTCATCGACTGCACGTACTGCCAGACTACTTTCACAAAAGAGTTTTGAATGGTACCACATGCATACAATACTAAGAATATAGGACACATTGCATTACATGAATACCTTGATGCGTATGTGTTTGACTAATGTTAAATGTCATGTGTGTTTGTGTTGCTACCTGTCTCCATTTTCATACCATGAAAATGTAGTGAGATGTATCTCACTCCCTTTTTTTGTGTGTGTTTTTCTTGTGTATGTGTTGGTGACAGGTGATGTCCAGCCGGACCAAGAGGATGAAACTAGAAAAGAAGCATAGGCTTTCCTTTATCGTCTTTTATTTAGTTATAGTTATGAGATTGTAAATCCTTGATAGGTTTTGACATAGAAACTGGACTTATGATATTATTTCTTTAGTTTGGTTTTATTTTATTTAGAACCTTTTGTATGTTTTGATATGTGATTTTCTTTACTCGTGCAATTTTTTTGATAAATCGTCTTTCTTTGCCGCATTGTATAAAATTTATTTAATTATTATGTAATTGAGGTAAAGGGTGTCACATTTTTACTTTTCCAAACCAAGTTAAGGGTATATTATTGGACAAGTATGTGGTTTCTTTCTTGATAGGACCAAGACCAAGTGCATGTTTAGAAGACTTCCAAATTTGTTGACCTTCAAACTAACATCAATTGGGCATTTTATTTGCGGAGCAAGCTTTATTTGTATATTCTTCAAACATAAATAGAAGACTAACTCTGTAAAGATTTTACCAGAGCAAGCTTCCAAGGGCCACTTAACTTTCAATTCTCACTCAGAAGACTATTGCAATCTTTCAATTCTCACTAGTAGACAATTAACCTTGAAGTCTTTTGAGCAAAAAGTTACAAGAATTCAGCACTGTGCACCAATCACATTGCTTAACATTAAAAATTGGTTGAGAAACTTGTTGGAATATCCTCTGCCAAGCTGCTTGATTCTCTAATACTCTTTTATTATTTTATTTCTTTTAGTTTGAGAGCTTGTATAATCAGAAACAATTCCACTTCTTGAGTGCTAGCGTGCTAACCTCAACTTGTACATCATTTCAAGTCTATGCAAAAAGGAGATTTGTAAACATAAATTCTATTGGTTTAATTTGGAGAGGTTAATACTATAATTAACTACTCTTCTACCTTGAAAAGGTTATGCCAGAAGAAATACTATTTATAATCATTAATCTAGCTTGACATATGCTAAGGTTAAATAATATTTATATTAATCTTAGTTTTCTACAAACAAGTGGGTGAAGGCAGATTAATTTCTAAGATGAATTAGTTGTGTCATACCTACTATATTTTTGTTTTCTTCATTTTACTGTTTAAGTAATATTCACTCACTTACCTTGTGGAAAACTTTTATGAAAATCTTTGAACTAAAGAATTTGATGCAACTTGCTCTGTTTCTCACTCCACACTATGTGTAATTCGTCGAATTTATCATCCGCCTTATTTCTCGTATTTAAGTGCTTTCAAGTTTCAAGTATATGGATAATTTTGTTCAAGAGTAAAATTCAACCTGTTCTTATGCTTTCATAACCTTTAGTTGATATTAGATCACGAAAGAAATATGAACACAACTTTAGGTTCAATATTCAATTAAAAATTTATAAACCAGTTTCATCCCTGTTATTTTTTAGGGCTTTGGGTATAAAAAAAAAAGACAAGGTGCATCATGTTTAACTTTTAAAGAAGACTTCTTAGGTATATAAAAATGAGTGAGATAAGACTTTGTTGTAACAATGTACATTGTTCCCTTATGTTGTACGTTTAAGGACTTCCTTTCACCCACATACCCAATTTTTATTTCTATGAAAAATGCAATTCTATTAGTCAATGAGATAATTTAAAGGAAAATTTGAAGGGGGAAATAATGTCGAGAAGAAATTTTTTTTATGGACTCTCACTCTCTTTGTATTCTCATTTCATGCTACTAATTAAAAAAGCTATTTATGGGGGAGGGGGGGGGGGATTTATAATACCAGTTAATTAATTAATTTTATTATTTTGTCTTAATCATAAAAATTAACTTGATCTCTATCAATTTCTAAAAATAAAAACTTTATCTTGTTCCTTATCTCTTCTCCCCTAACTCTCCATTATCTCTTCTTGTACTTCTTCTTCTTCTTCTTTTTTTAAATTCATATCCTTTAATTCTTCTCCTTCAATTATGACTCATTTTCAAAACTTCTTCAAGAGTCCTACCCACTACGTCTACCACCTGTAATCGCACCTCCAACCCGCAACCATTCGACGCCGCTATCCACTAACGTGCCACCTTACCTTCTCACCCACGTCAAGCTGCCATCTCGTCATCGCTTTGACAACCACAATGGTTTAACTGCTCTAGCATTACAACTAGCATCTCATAGTTTTTTTTTTTTTTTTTTTTTTTAAAAAAGAATGAAAGATATATAGTTAGTTTTCATAATTAAAATAAAATAAATAAATAAATTTGTATAATAACATTCTCAACATGTACATACATATAAATTTTAGAAAAATCATTTTCGAAACAAGTTAAACTAAATGTGCATTAAAACAAATAATGTCACCTCATCTGAACTTTTTTATAAAATTGGTCAGTAAAATAGTAGTAGTACTACTAAACTTTTTTGATGTCATTACCACTCAACTTTGAAATAATAAAGCTCCGCACTCGGTCATGATTCCTGGAAAGAAAGTTCCCATTTATACAAAATTAATGTCCTCAATTTGTGGCGCACGCTGGCTAAGTCTTTTTGATTTCTGGCTAAGTCTTTCTATAGTTTAATTTCGTGAAACCTTCCTAGTCAAAAGCTGCTGCTTATGCCTTATTGCTTGCTCCCAGTCCTGATGCCGATGATTATTTTTTCAAAATAAGGTGGCATTTATTTACAATTTTATTTTCTGTTTTCAGTTTTTAATTATAAAATTGTCACCTTATTTTTATTTTGTTTTCTATTTTTTAAGATTTGTACAGGAAACAGAGAAAACAAGAAAAGTTATTTTCAGTATTTCCTGTATAAATATTAGAAAACAGAAAATAAAATGAAAACAAGGTGACAGTTTTGTAATTAAAAACTAAAAACAGAAAGCAGAAAACAGAATCGCAAGTAAATACCCTCTAAGTCTTCTCATATATTTTGGATAAGAATTTATTCATGTAAACTCATTGAATTATTTTAGAAAGTTATAGTTTCGAATTTTTTTTAAAATATATTCAAAGTCTAACTAAAATATCTCTTTTAAAAACTAAGTGAGTATACTTAACAAATATTCCCTTGTAAACAATATTCCTATGAAGTAATTAATGTAAGAATAAAAGTGATAATATAGGGCCATAAGTTAAGGAATATACCATGCTAAAATGAATGCAAAACTTAGATATAATGTAATGGATATTGTTAATATATATTGTTTTTAATTAAAATCAACATTTTATTTCGATAATCACTTCTTTAATTGTAATAACTAAAATTGAGAGTCATTATTGAAATAAAATGCCAATTTAAATTGAAAAATAATATTAACTATACTTATAACATGTTTTGTCTAACTTTGTGTAACATGAAATCCAACTTTAATAAATGGAGTCAAGGTTAAAGGTAAACTAAAACCATGATAATAATTTATAAGTCATTATTTTATATTTTCATGTAGTAAGTCCAATGAAAAAGTATTTAGGAACACTTCATCTTTATATAGCAAAAAAAAAAAAAAATGAAGACTTCATCTTTTTATTTCGATTGAGACCAAAAGGTATTTTTGCTTTGTTGCTTTTTATACGAATGACATTCTCACCCATTCATGTCAAGCCAAACCTTTATTTACCTCATCACAATGACCAGAACATCCCTTAAACCATTGCCTTAGTCACCGTCTTTCTCTACTTTCAACCTACACCAAATAGTATTAAAATTGTCGTAATCAACCTGCACCTATTGGATAATGATAAAGTGTTATTGATTCTGAAGGTATTTTTATTGAAGTTTGGATAAGAATAGGATATTATTTAATTCGTTAAGTTATTTAATGAGATTTTGAAATTTAAGAAAATGTTTGAAAAGTGATAGAAAAGTACTTTAAATCTTCATATGTGAGATATTTAATATTTAATATTTTGTAAATTATATAGGAATGAATTTATAAATTACTATATGAAATTATGGAAAAATGTGATTGAGAATAGATTATAAGTGCAAAAATAGGAATTACAGAAAATCAAATTGATTTTATATTGGGAGGTTTATAAGAGAAGTTATTTATCTTTTAGGAAGGTTGATGGAAAGATATTAAAGTAGAGAAAAAGGGACTTACATGTAATTTTTTTGACTTGGAAAAAGCATAATTACATGTCAAGAGAAGTTTCATGGAAGGTTTTGAAAAAGAAAGGTATTTGCGTGGTTTGTATTTGGACCATACACAATACGATTGATGGGATGACTATTAGTGTATAAACTTAAAAGAGACTAAAGAATTTTTTATAAGAATATATTTGTATCAAGGCTTGCCTTAAGTCTTTATTTATTTAATTTAGTCTCACTTTTCCTCACTAGGAACATACTAAAGATTATCCCAAATGCATGTTATTTGTGGATGATATAATTTTGATTGGAGAATCAAGAAAAAAAGGTTAATTCTAAACTTAAGCCTTTGAGAGACTTTAGAATCAAATGATTTTTGCTTGAGAGAAAGGTAAAAATGAGAGATGTTGCAATTTTGATAAGAAACAAGAGGAAAATGTTTTAAAGTTAAAAATGAGAGAAGATGTCATACAACTTAATAAATTTTGTTATTTTGTTTTGGTCCTTCTAATATATTTATTTTTTCACTTGAGTCCTTATAATATTTTGTTCATTTTGTATTATTTCCTTTGAAAAATATTCGATAGGGACTTATAACAAATTATCTACATATTTTAGGGATAAAAATGAAAAAATAGATATATTAAAAAGGACTAAAATAAAATAATAAGGCTCCAAAACAAATTTTTTATTTTATTAAAAACTTAACGTAAAGAAAAAATTTACTAAAAATCTAAAACAAAATTCACTAATTTATCATAGACCTAAAATATAATTAAACCTTCTTGTTACTAATATTGTTGTTTACAAAAGTTCAATAAGTGTTATTTCCCGAATCTTGGGTCCATACTTGTAAAAAAAAAAAACAAACGTAAAATCACTATCTTACACGAAGTTGGGCTACTCAAACAGCTCGGGGACCGGGGCCTAGGATTTTGCTTCCTGCACCCCCAATTTTTTAATATCCCTAAAGTACCCTTCTGATATAATGTTGCCTTGTTATCCCTCAACCTACTTCTCCTAAATCACTTCACAGCCGACACCCTTGCACCTAGTCTCATTTTCATTCATCTTGGTCGAAGTTTGGTGTCCTCTCGGAGATGGTGGTTCATGTGCCTCCATAGTCCTTTCTATGTCCATTAATGGTTAAATGTCTTCACCAAAGTTGGCTTGTTCTGTTAAATTTCCTTTGTAATCCTCCTCTTGTATAGCTCTGGTGAGGTCTCGTTGGTGTAGTGTAAGGTTTGTTTGCCTTTTATTTTGTTTTTATTAAGTACTTTTCGGATTAGGCTATCCTGAAGAGGTCATTTCAGAACAATAATCTGGAATTGTGACTAGTTTCCAGATCACTCATTCCGGAGAGCCATTTAGCAGTTTCTGGAATTGGTAATCCGGAAGAGTGTTAATTCCCTTCCGAAATGGATTATCCGAAAAGTATTTTCTGTTCTGGATTGCTTATTGTAACACCCCAAATCCGGGTTTACATATATTCTCATTTTTAAACTTATTTTAATTCAATAGGCATGTTAACTAACTTTAATTTTTCCAAAAACTATTAAGTTAATAAAGTAAATAGCTCTAGCTATAAAA
Source organism: Pueraria montana var. lobata (assembly GCA_026413185.1). Taxonomy (NCBI): domain Eukaryota; kingdom Viridiplantae; phylum Streptophyta; class Magnoliopsida; order Fabales; family Fabaceae; genus Pueraria; species Pueraria montana. The sequence goes on from CM048647.1 coordinate 74,012,238, forward strand.
TATACATATATACATGAAATAGAGATTTTCATAACCCAAATATTTTCTAGAGTAATAGCAATATGTACATTTCCAAAGGGTATTCCAAATATATAGGGTAATAGATTACGAAAGCTAAATGTACATACCACAAATCTGAAACCTAAGTTTACCCCTATTCAAATACATAAAAAAGGAAAACCTAGTTTCAGAGCAGTCATCTCTAAACCCAACTTTGCATGTTAGACCAACCTCCAAACGAAAAGTGACGAAGCTAATGAAGATAACGTCTTTATGACATCTACAGGTACTGCCACCGGTTCCTAAAAGAAAAATAAACAGAGGGTGAACTCTCTGCTTCATCAAGCAGTACACATAGAACGACTTCACAGTCACATACACAATCCTACTAGCCACCACGATGTGGTTCTCTAACGGTCACCCCCGAAACCTATTCGTTTCCACATTATTCTTGTAAATTATTTCACACTGGCCAGTTGCCACTGGAACTCCCAGAACTCAATGGTCTTACATATTTTTGAGTTGCCACTGGAACTCCCAGAACTCAATGATGTCTCGTATTTTTGTCAGGGTGGCCGAGTCAGCTACGTGATCTATCGTCACAACTCAGTGCCTTACCCTCCAAGAACAACCTGTCTTACGATCATCTCCCAGGTACCAAATGTGGTCATCCATTACTCCGAGGACTAACTCCCCAACAACTTCTTCTCATCGGGTTCATCTCTTATAGGTTGGTGTGGGTTCACTGTCAAAGGTACTGAACGGCGGTCTTCCACAACATATGTCCCCGACATACCATACGGAGATCCACTCTCCACCACCACAGTGGTCACACATTCCGACCCCATTCCTCACGAGCATATCGTTCACCACAGTTGAAGCCCTCACACAACCTCTTTCACAATTGTCCATTCAAGCTTTGTCCACGAACATATTCGTTCAACCATTTGACACAACTTGGCGCTGGAGGTTCCTTCCTTCTTTCGGTTCTCACCACGATTCAGACAATTTTATTATGTTTTATATATTCCTTACCCTCTCAAATGTCTTATGATTTGATAAAAGAAAGATATTTATCTTTGAATAGCAATCCTGCTATTAACACTATAAATTAATTATAGTTATTACAAGTACTCGCATCAAGTCTTGTAAATACATCACACCAACAAACAATTCACCACAAGATTCAAACTACAGTCAATAGACCGTATCACCAAAACAGAGAAAATTACACTTTCAAATATCAAATACTCAAGGTTTTCCTCCCTGAGACTTGAATGAATCAATTATAATAGCGGTTGTATTCTATCCATTATCTCACAGAATCAAAATATTAATTGAAGGTAAAGTTATAAAAATACAAGTATTAACAATTACATTTGACTATTTAGTCAAATTTTTATTGACAGTACTGAATGTGAGCTCTCACTGATACAAGCAAATGACCTCGGAATTTAAAATTTTTTATATAAAATCGAGGCTCTTCAAATCTATTTTATAGAAAGGTATCCCACTTATAAAATCAACATCTAAAAATTTTTATAAAAATTTTCTAAGTCAGCAGCCCTGAATTTTGAGTGCTCACTGAACATTAGGGTTGGCAAAACGGGCCAGCCCGGCCCGTTTAGGCCCGGCCCGCCTGTGGCCCGCCGAAAATGGGCCAGGCCGGGCTGGCCCGCCTAGCTGCGGCGGGCTGCTGGTCCTGGCCCGCCCCGCCAGTTTTTTTTTTTTTTTTTTTTAAATTATTGTAAATAAGATATAAATAAAATGATCTTGTATCACTTGTATCATAAGAGGACAATAGAGAGTATTTGTGTTACTGTGAAGTGTGAACACAATTAAAAATAATTGTAATATTGTTTCATTTTCTTCAATAAATCACAAACTAATAGTCTTTTAACACCACAAGTTCAATATCATCATGAATAATATCTTAAAAATGCTTACCACAAACTAATAGTCTTTTAAAAATACATCACAAAATATTAATAGTCCCTAATAACTTATATTATTTTATATATATTAATTTAAAAAAAAAAAAAGGGGCTGGCGGGCCGGCCCGCCCCGCCTCTGGCCCGGCGGGTTGGCGGGTCAGGCGGGCCGGGCCTAAGCGGGCCAAAAATCCCAACCTGCCCCGCCTATTTTGTAGTGGGCTGGCGGGCCGGCCCGCCGGGCCCAGCCCGCTTTGCCATCCCTACTGAACATAGCTCAAAGAAATGTAAATTTCTCCCACTTTCCAAACTTGTTTTGAGCTGAACTTTTTACAGTAGAAAGGTAACATCTTTATATTTCTAGAAAGGTAACCCTTGCCTCCAAATTATTTCCCTATTGTTCCCAATAAATTTGTTTCTAACAGCCTAAGTTTCAGATTCAAAACAGAGCTCAAAAACCTTTGCCCTGTCTCTTTTTAAAAGGTTATTTTAGAAATTGGACATGATAATTTTTGTAATTTATATGGTTAAAAAGATTGTTTTTTCTAGTTTTGAATGGTTCAAAAACGAAAAATAAAAATTAAGCACACAAGTGGAAATTTGAGAAAAACCGAGACATGTTTCAGGAAAACTTGAAAACAGAACATCCATTTTTAAAGTCATGGATGAACTTCAAAAAGAGGTTTTCTCTCCATGGTGTAAAAATAAAAGTTGTTTATTTTCGTGTCTATTTTCATTCAAAATAAATTTCGTGAAAAACCAACGGTTAGATCTTCCAAAAATCGCAAAACCGTGGGAGATATCCAGGGACACTCGAACCTAACAGCCACTGTTACATTGTTTTGGGGTTTGTTTTCAACATGCAACCTTCATCAATTAATTTTATGAAAATTGGGCATGGATTCCCTTGTTCCAGGGGCCTTCCCACTCAGTTTCAAAAGAACAAAAATAACACTAAGGCTAGGACATGCACTCACACAGCCACTGCCAAGGGTTTCCAACCCATTTCATCCAATTTTCATGTTCAACAATTCAAACAAACATACACAACAGCCAAAGAGGGACATACATGTTGTAGGTAGTTGAGCCCCCTAACTCTCAATCACCCTTAGACTAAAAATAGAATCCACAAAGCGTCCCCCTCACCTTGAATTTTTGGTTCAGCTGAGAGAGAGGAAGAGAAGACAAGTTGTTGGTGATGAAGAGAGGACCTCCCAGTTTGCATGCAGCCCACCAGCTTCACAAAAATAGCTTCCTCCTTGTAGCTGCTCACGGTCAAGAGGGAAGCAAAGGGAGAGAAGAGAGCTTCGGTGGAGAAAAAAAAAACAAAATGAAGAGGATGAGGGAGAAAGAAGCTCGTGTAGGAAAAGGAGTTGGATAATTTTGAAATTTTTCTATTTGCACCTACTCTTCCTCTAAGGACACCCCTCTTCTTTTTTTTTCTATAACTTACGAAACTCACGTAAAAGTCTAAAAAAGTTCACAATAACACTATGGTCCATAAAAAAACATAGAACTTAAGTTAATTATTATAGCAATCAACATAATTTAAATTTAGTTTGCTCTTTCATTATTAATCATACAATTAGGAAAACTACAACGTTACAATTCTTCCCAACAAGAAAATTTTATAATTAAATCTCTCATGTTCATACTTATTGAGTTGAAATTTTTGGGGTGTTACACTTATTCTGGAAAGTTGGGTCTGAATGTGGCTCTAGCTCTGGCTCCATCTGCTCCTCAACAACATTTGCTCTTCGAGGTCCACGACGCCTACGTAAGGATGCAGTAGGTCTGACATATTCGGAAGTATCAAGCCCACCACCTCTTGTTCGTGGTGGCATCTGTACATAAATATAAAATAAATTACAAATAACAAAATATAAAATTTAATTAAAAAGGCAAACCATCACTGAAAATATAACAATCTTAATACAACATTTTTTTTTCTTAATATAACATTCTTGATACAATAAATCACTGAAAACAAATAAATACAAGACATACACAATGATTAACATATTATATAAACTTGATGTGTAAATAAAAAAACATTTACTGAAAAACTGTTATACAATATTTAAAATCACTAACTTACACATCACAATTGTAGAAATTAATAAATGCTAACAAAAAAACAAAATAAAAAAACAGAAAAAAAATCTTTCCAAGTCACTTATTCTGGAAAACTTTCCGGAATAAGTTATCCGGGAAAGGTGGATTTTTTCCAAAACAGGTAATCCGGAAAGCATTAACCCTTTTCCGGATCACTTATTCTGAAAATATTTCTGGATTATATGTCTTTTTCGGAATGTCTGTTCTGGAAAACACATGTAATCTAGAAAATGGTTGGTGCTTTATGGAACAACTAATCCGGAAACATTTTTGGATTAGCTGTTCTGGAAAACACTAACCCTTTTCTAGATCACTTATTCTGAAAAAAATTTCGACCCCAATCTGCCATTAATGAACACCCAACACAACACACAGCTAACAAAATGCCCTCAATGAGCGCAATTCAACACTCAACACAACTAACCAGGGAACCCCCTACTCAGCTACAATAACAACACACAAAAAAATTGAAACACAAAAAAAAAACAAAATTAAAGAAGATGAAGGAACGACCACTTACCTTCGCCGAAGTCGGACTCGAGATGGAGTAGAGGTCCACCCACGTCTTTGCTGGAGACAATCGAACGTTACACGAACTTCTTGGGGGCAAGGGTGGGGGTGACAGGGGTCTTGGGGTGATGGGGGGCTTGCGGCGCAAAGAACAAATTGGGGGTGGCTTGGGGGTGCTAGGGTTAAGCACGTGAGGCAAAGGGGGGGAGGGGGCTTTAGCTTCTGAGGACAATTTTGTCCACTCACATTTTAATGGGGGGTGCAGGAAACAAAAGCCCGGGCCTAATTGAAAGCCCAAGGCCCATTCCCAATTAGTATTTGAATAATGTCTACCGAACATTGTGGAACGTTCCATAGCGTCCATTATTTGTCACTACGTCCCCGCCATTCCCGCATTCTGTAATTATCAGACATGGCAACTGCATCAGGTACGTGCTTTTCAAAGTTTCATTCGTTTTTTGTTTTGTTTTAATGATCCAGATTTCAATGAATATTGTTTTCATCAAACGGCGCGAAATGGTTTACCCAGAAAATGGCTCTGCATTTGAAGGGAACAACTTGAATAATGTTAGAACAGTGTTGGATAGTTCACAATTGATTTGATGTCATCTTCTTAATTAATAAATTATTTTTTGAAGTAAATACTGCCGAGTCCTGTTAGATAATTAGATTGTGGAATACTTTGGTTAAAATTATCTTCCTGAATGGAGAGTGTGTGATTTCTGTTGTTTAGTGTTGAATTGAAAATATACTTTGTTGAAGGCATATGATGATGCTTAAGAAAACAAGCATGCTTATTTATAAACACCTGCTTTCATGTTGCAGCAACTTTCAAATCTAGGGAGGACCACAGAAAACAGCTTGAATTGGAGGAGGCTCGTAAAGCCGGGCTTGCACCAGCTGAGGTAGATGAAGATGGAAAAGAGATTAACCCTCATATCCCCCAGTATATGTCTTCTGCTCCATGGTATTTGAATGCTGAGAAACCTGTAAGCAGCTCAACTTTCTACTACCTCCCTTTTTCTATTTCTCTTTTGACCCCCTATTTGTGATGATGGTGAAGCTCTGTATTCTGAGTGGTTTTTTCTATTTCTTTAGAGTCTAAAACATCAAAGGAAATGGAAATCAGATCCAAATTATACAAAATCTTGGTATGATAGGGGTGCAAAAATATTTCAGGCTGACAAGTACAGGAAGGGAGCATGTGAAAAGTAAGTTGACCTTTTTGTTTTTATCCAAATTATCTAATTCTGGTATGTCTCTGCAGTTATCTGGAAATGGTGTCTTGCTGTGCATGAAGAATTTTAACTGAAAACCAAATACAGGTTTGTTTTCTTTAGTTGCAATGAGGTGCACTGATTATTATTCTGGTAAACTTATGTTTTGTTATTGTTCAGTGATAGATCTTATCTTTTTCATTTTGTCCCTTGATACCTAGTTTTGTGATAATATTCCAATTTGATCAAAATGTTGGGCCTGACTTGATGTAGCTTTCTTTATTCAATTATGGATTTAATCATAGTTATTAGAATCTTACGATTCACGGTTTGAATCTTACGATTCGATACGATTTGGCTATCTACCGATATGTATTCTAAGATGAATCTTAAAAGACTTTGTATCTTACTATACATGAATGAATCATGTGAATCTTACGATTCACAAGAATGAATAATGTGAATCTTACGATTCACAAGATTCAAAGATTCATTATTTTTTTAGTTTTCTTTCACCAATTCTCATGAAAAAATTGAAAAGTCATATAAGCCTAAATTATTAAATGAAAAGGAATTGAAAGAACACTCCTAAACTTATCCTATTTGATTAATCCTCTATTTTGTTTGTTGCTCACTCATTTAATGCATGTACTCTATTTAGCTATTTAATTGCTTCATTTCCATTCTAATAAAATAAAGGCTTCACAAACTCAGATTTAACAGAACTCATGCATCTCATGATCCTAGAGTTATGTTTTTTAAGTTATTGATCATGAATGTGCTTTAATAGGTTTTTGTTAATTGCATATGCTATGTTTTATTATTGATCATGAATCTTACGATTCACGATACGATTCGATTCATGATTTAGAAAATGAGCATTCCGATTCATGATTTGAATCCCGATTCAACTACCATGGATTTAATATATAAAAGGTAGTTTTACTTTTGGTTGAGGTTTCATGGATGGAATTAAAGCATACTTGGATGTAGCCATATAGACTTTCATGTTCAGACTTTCATGTTTAGGTGTCTAATGTTAATTGAAACATGTAAGATAAGTTTCTAATGATTGTCTTTTCCTCCAAGGCATTTATGATATATTATAAACATGAACAAATGAAGTCGATGTTGTAAATTTTGGATATAGTTACAAAATGGACAAATCAAAGAGATGGTTCTTAAAGGGAAGCAAGCTTGCCCTTGTTCATGATTTCTTTCTTATTCTCTTTTTCCTCTTTCCTTTTCCTTTTTCACTGGGTGAGGTTGCTTTTCTGAGTAGGTCTTGCAGTCACCAATGTTCATTGATAAAAAATGTGATGATTTTAATACATGTGGTGTTAGTAGCACTTTTATCAATATTTTTTGTTAAACCTGTGTTCTCAGGATTTGCTATTTGACTTGTTATCATTACTAGTTGTGATTGACATTATTCTCTATCCACTTATGGCTTATATTTTTTCTTAAGCTGTGGAGCAATGACGCATAATGCAAAGTCATGCATGGAAAGGCCTCGAAAGATAGGAGCAAAATGGACAAACATGCATATTGCTCCTGATGAGAAGATTGAAACATTTGAACTTGATTATGATGGCAAGCGAGATCGATGGAATGGTTATGATATGGCAACCTATGCTCTAGTCATAGAAAGATATGAGGCAAGGGATGAGGCTCGAAGGAAGTACTTAAAAGAACAACACTTAAAGAAATTGGAGGAGAAAAACAATAAGCAAAAAGGGGAAAATGAATTAAGTGATGATGATGAAGATGAAGATGCTCTGAAGGTTGATGAGGCTAAAGTTGATGAGAGCAAACAGGTGGACTTTGCCAAAGTTGAGAAGCGTGTTAGAACGACAGGTGGTGGCAGTACAGGAACTGTAAGGTGTGTTTCCTTACTGTTTCTATTTGTCTTCCTATTTGTTTGCTATACTTAGTAGAGTAATATCAATGTCTCAACCTTAATTCCTCACCCCAAAAAAATGTCATATTTTGTGATTGTTTTTTTGATTCTATTTGTTTGCTTCAGAAACTTGCGTATCCGGGAGGACATTGCAAAATACCTTTTGAATCTTGATGTTAATTCTGCTTATTATGACCCAAAGACCCGTTCTATGCGAGAGGATCCCCTTCCTGATGCTGATCCTAATGAGAAATTTTATGGAGTGAGTATCATGGGAGTTGGGAGATTTTATTTGGTTTTTAGATCCATATAACTTTGAAACTTTTTTATTTAATATAGTGTGTTTACTCTTTTTGACAGGGAGATAACCAATATAGAATGAGTGGACAAGCTTTGGAGTTCAAGCAACTTAACATTCATGCTTGGGAAGCATTTGAGAAAGGCCAGGATATCCACATGCAAGCTGCACCTTCCCAAGCTGAATTGCTGTATAAGAATTTTAAGATAATAAAAGAGAAGCTGAAGTCACAAACAAAAAATGCCATAATGGAGAAGTATGGAAATGCTGCAGCCCAAGAAGAGCTTCCAAAGGAGCTTCTTTTGGGACAAACAGAGAGACAAGTAGAATATGATCGGGCTGGCAGAATTATAAAAGGCCTGGTATCATTCAATCAGTCAATCTGAAATTCATGTTGATTTTCTTTTTATGAATTAAACATTTACTTTCCTTTTTGGTGGTCTTGCATTGCATGATCATTTGACTTGTTTGTCTTTGCTTTCTGAAATTAGAGCTTAGATCTGTCGGAGGATCAATAAATTATTATATTTGGATTCCTTAGTTTGCATACATTTAAACTAACAACTGATAAATTGTCGATTTCTCTTTGCAGATTCATTATCCATGCAGTACTTATTGTTTCAAAAGATAAAGTGGTGTTAATTGTTTTTATTGTAATTTTTTCTATTGCGATGAATTTATGCATTATTTTTTAACTCCTCATTGTCATTAATTATTATCATTATAATGCAAAAAGGTTTCTGGTGGTTGATTTTTTAGTTTTATATCTGCAGGAAACATCTCTCCCAAAAAGCAAGTATGAAGAAGATATATACATTAATAATCACACAAGTGTATGGGGTTCGTGGTGGAAAGATCACCAATGGGGATACAAATGTTGCAAGCAAACTATAAGAAACAGTTACTGCACTGGGGCAGCAGGAATTGAAGCTGCTGAGGCACTAGCAGATTTAATGAAGGCAAACATTGATCGGAAAGCAGCATCTGAAGGCAAGTCTTCCCATTTATTCATTTTAGAACATTCTTCTTTGATATCATTCTTTATTTGCAATGTTTCCATATTTTGTAGTCTGTTCATTTCATCTTCCTCAATCCCTTTGTTTTCCATTATCTTTGTATGAGTGCTCCTTGAATTTGGTATGATTTATGTTGTTTGTCAACTATATTAAGTGCTTGCTATATCATATGACCAAATGTAATCTAATTAAAACAGTGACTGCTTGTATTCTCATGCATGTGTTTCAAAAAATAAATGCAGATACTCCTGCTCCAGCAGAGGAGAAAAGGCTTGCTACTTGGGGAACTGATGTACCTGATGACCTGGTCCTGGACCAGAAAAAACTTGCTGAGGCGCTTAAAAAGGTCTTTTTTGGATTTTATTTTTAATTTTCATTTACCTTTCGAGTTTCCATTCCTATTTAGAGATCATGTAATATTGTAATTCACTGACATTGCCTAAGTTTTGGAGCTTGATATTTTGAAAATATGTGGTTATGAATAATGATTATATTTTCTTAGTTTGTTAAGCAAACCATTTTTGTTTGGTCAGGAGGATGAAAGAAAGAGGGAGGAGAAAGATGAAAGGAAACGCAAGTATAATGTTAGATGGAATGATGAGGTAGTGTTTCTATTTTGCTATTTTTTGTTAACCCATAATGCACTGTAGCTATTGAGGAAGGGGAATTTATTTTCTGTATTTGGCACCATAATACTTTTCCAGGTCACTCCTGAGGAGATGGAGGCATATCGCATGAAGAAGATTCATCACGATGATCCAATGAAAGATTTTCTGCATTAGTGTTTTTTCCTTTGGGGCGGTTGTGGAACATTGCAGATATTTTTTGTCTATGGGTTGGAAGCACAAGCACGCACCACCCTAAAAATGTATATAGTAATACTCCTTTTGGATTGTGGGTTCTTCAACCCCATTTAAGACTTTGATTATTCTAAAGTTGAATAAAATTAATTTTGGTAGAATTAATTTTGAATTATTGAAAATAATTGGGCTGAAATAATCTCAATTTACAGATTTTACATTAAAATCATGTTACAGGAGGAATTTGTTTCGATGGTTTGCTAAGAAGATCTTAGTCTTACTTTTTTAGGTCTCCATACCCTGCCTTACTTTTTACCTACGGATAACAAGGGAAAGCCTTATCTTTGACACTTAAAAGAAGGTCCTGCAACTACATTTTGAGGAAAAACTCGATCAAATGGATGATAAAAGTACAACGTATACAAACTGTTAATCCGATACATGTTAATGCACACTTGATGAGATATACATGAGAAATTGAGAATGAAGAATAAAATGAAGAATAAAAACAATGTAAAGAGGAAAAAAATGATCCCTTGCGAAAGCCTAAAGAATAGATATATATCCTGTCACAGTTTTTTGGCAAAACCCACTTCAACTGACTACCTTCAAAAGAACCCAAAATGAAGAACAAGAAAAGCAATTCCAATTTCCAAACAACCATGCTCCGTAGATCACTATGAATCTTGTACTATGTAACAGAGAATATAGGACATAAATTTCAGGAACCTCGGGCTAGCATTTCCTGAAATTCCAGCAGAGACCTCTCTTTCTGAAGCCTCATATCTTCACGAAACTTGGAGATGAACTCCTCTGCCTTCTGATCCACCTGCAGCTGAGGTGACTTAGCAACCAGAGCCTTCCATGCATCCTCTATAGTATTCATGCCACTGCTCCCTCCTGCCAAATCCTTCTTCTTGTCAACCACCTCTTTCCCTCTGCTTGTTTTCCCTTGTGCATGATGAGTCTTGTTGGAATGCACTTGCACAGAAGAAGCAGGCTCAGCAAAGAGGTCATCTATGTGTATGGCAGATATGTTCTTGCTATGAACATGGTAATTAGAAGCAGCATATGATCTTCTAGTAGTGAGAGAGCGATGACCTCTTGAGGGTATGAGGCGATGAAGGGAGTGCAAGGTGGCAAGGAGGCTTTTGAAGGTGGCTTTGATGGCTTTTGGAATGTTGAGTTTTTGGACTTTTGATTGCACTTTGTTGGAGAAGCTCTTCCAAGCCTTCTTAGCAGGTTGAAGCTTTTTTCCTAGCCTAAAACGAGACATCCCAACAAAGACTTTTTTGGTTGGAAAGAGGATGAGAGGAAAGAAGGGATTGGAACAAGGTTCTCTAAAACAGGTGGGAGAGTTAGAACTAAGAAATTGTTCTTATGGTGAAGGAGGTTTTGATGCACAGTATTTTATATAATTTCTTTCTTCTAAAGTCTCCCCATTATCTCTGTGGTGTCACATTGCCACATCATTTATTGATGTTACCTTATTTCCTTATTTTTGGCAGATATCTTGTTTCCATATTTGTATCACTCATCTACACATTCCTTGGCTAATTTACAAGTTACTGTTTTTTGTTAATCGATTCTGTAATTATTTGGACAGATTGTGTTTAGCTGTTCTCTAGTAATTAGCTAAAGTTTAAGGTCTCAGACTCTCATTTCTATATAAAGGTGTGATACCTATTATCAATAAAATTATTCATGTGAGTTATTCACATTTTACATCATTAGTCAAAAGAATGACTCAAGTACCATTTGTTTGATTTTTATTGCATCCAATGTGGAACATGGAGTCTGTTAGGAATAACTAATCATTAATCAAAAGGAAATATATGATTCTTTTATTCATTTGGGAAGTTTAAAATATGAATTGATTTCATTTGAAATTATCTTAATTTAAAATTTATGTGTTTGGAAATTCAGTCAATTTTTATTTGATTTGATTTTAGCTTTAATAAATTGATAATTTGATTCTCATTTATTTACTTATTCTAAGGTTAAGAAAAAAAATATTAAAAATATATTGCTTATTTATTTAAGGTGTTTTTTTGGATCACCATAACATTGTTGTAGAGTATCAATCAACTTAATGATGACTAATTTTTGTCAAAGAATTTGACTGACAATTTTTAGTGGAGTTTTCTCTCTCAATTACATTTTTTTCATCTATAAGATTCGAATTCAATAGTTTATTGATTTTATTTATAAAGTGTTTTAAACATAAAGGTTGGTTTACCAATCGATTTGAAACCTTTTTTTTTTTTCAAATATATTCGATAATTAAATTCTAAATCAAATCAAATTAAATCAGTTCCAACTTTAGCAATTCCAAACAAAATCAAATATTCATAGATATTGGTCAAGAAAGATAGGTACAAGTTGAAATGTATTCAAATATAATCCAAAAGAATGCAAATTATTTAGTGCAAGTATATCGCTTTCGGCATAATTGACAGCGTTGGAGCAACCTTGTGTGCTAAGTTTATAAGGAAAGCTCACTTTCCGTGAACCCCACCATAAAGGAGGGGAGTGCCGGCATGAACTTTAAGTTTTTAATTTCTTTTTCAAGATATAACTCCAATTTTATCCCTCAGATTTGTAAACAGTATAGTTAGGTTGTGTTTGACAGTCAATAGCAGCCACTTGTTTCCACTTTGCTTCGAAAACGATAACCACAAATTGTACGCTATGAATATGAATATAATTTCGTTGATTTATCATTTATGTGTTAGTTGCCTATAAGCATTTTCCAATCTGTAGGAACTATTAACTCTCTCAGCCTTGTTACGGCAAGAATAGAGCTATCTACTTTTTTATTTTATCCTTTCATTGATTTATCTGTTAGTTGCCTGTAAGCATTTTTTCAATCTGTAGGAACTATCAAGACTCAAAGTCTTGCTTAGGTAAGAATAGAGTTATCTACATTTTTATTATCCTAGCGTATTATTGGCAGAGCAGAGTTGTTAAAATGTTCTACTTCATCTTATTTAGTTTTGATTTATGTAAGTTGGAGGAAAAAAAAAAAGCCTATAGGCAGTGGTGGAGCTTGAATAGAAAAATTGGAGGAGCCGAAATAAAAAATGAGGATTTTTTTTTTTATATATAAATTGTTATTTCATAACTCCATTTAAGTTTACTGGCTTTTCCTTTAATTTCTGTAAGAGAGAGAGAGAGAAATTATTAAAATAACCTGTTATGCGATAATCTTTTATCAAGTTCTTCTCTGTATCCTTGTAAATGGAAAAAATCTGATTGGGAGGAGAAGATTCCACTAAAGGAGACCAGTCAGATTCCCGATGAAGATTAATCATCGATAAAGTCAGTAGAATACTTCGTACACCTGCCTTTTAAAGCACATAAATCATAGTGATTTTTTTAAAAAAAGTTACTTGACTTTTTTATTAGTAATTGCATAATATAACATTAAATTTTAACCATATATATATCGTATCTCATATTCTTGCCGTAACATTAAAGAATAGTATTAAAGTTCAAATCCACACCCCTAAAGTCCAAGATCATTACAAGAACCACTAACCAAGCTGACTTCACTCTTTGTTATAAGTACGATAATGGAAATTATATTATATATGATTTAAAATGGGAATCAAAATTGCATATACACTTACTGTTACTAAATAAATAATATAATATTATAAAATCAAACAAACAATAATATTAATATATCATAATATATTAATTTATTATAATAAATTAATATATTAATTTATATTTATTAATTAATGTATTAATTTATTAGTATATAAGTTTTATATTTATTAATTGATATATTAATTATATTTATTAATTAGTATAGAAATGAATAATGATCAATTTATTATTATAAATTAATATATATTAATAATAATAAATAATAAATATATTTAATATATTAATAAATTAATACAATAATATACTTTTTTTTTGTAATGACAATAATATACTTCTATGAAAATATAGATATATTAGAAGAGGATTAATTAAAAATGATTTTTTCAAAAATATTATTTATCATTGAGTGCATGTATCATCTCGCACGGAATTATTTTAGTTAACTAATGGTTTCGAGATCAAAATTTAGGTATATTGTTACATTAAAACGGAGATCAAAATTGTACATACACTTACTATTACTAAATAAAAAATATAATAATATAATATTATAAAATCAAACAAACAATAATATTAATATATCATAATATATTAATTAATTATAATAAAATAATATATTAATTTATATTTATTAATTACTATACTAATAAATATTTATTTATTAATTGATATGTTAATATATTAATTTATAACTTTTAAGGGTATGCATTGAAAGTATAAAACTATTTTATACCGTAATTCAATTACAAACTACTATCTCTGGTCCTAATTATAAGCAACAAATTAGATTTTTATTTGGTCATAAATATAAGTAACAATCACCTTTTTGTAAAGTTATCCAGGGTAAAATTTCTTTTATACACTTACTTTACTATTAATTCTATTTTCTATGCATTCATATCAATAAAGCAAATGGTACTTTTAGAATAAAATTTGAATTTATTGTAGAATTAATTAAAAATAATTACTTTAACTACTCTCTTTGGTCTTGATGATTTGTCCTATGTTGTTTATAATTAGGACCAAAGGTAGTATAATTTATGATAAGTTTGTTGAGTTTTACAAAATTACCTAAAAAATTGTGAAAATAATGATTTGTGATTGAATAAAAGTATATCACCTTTAAACTCTAATTATATTTACAGGAGTTAAAAATGTATTTAAATCTTCAATCAAGGTAGATTGAGGTATTCTGTTACGAGTTCATTTTGTCTTCAGTACGTCCAGTAGGAGAGAAAAAGACTGAGGGCATTTAGCAAATGCACTTTGTCTTTCTCTCTCCTGTTGGACAGCTCCAATATCAGGAGAGGATCCAGCTTCTTCTGTTACTATGTTTTGTCATTTTCATTAGAGTAAATTACACGGACCCCTCCTGAATTTTACATATATTACACCGACACGCCCTGTCTTTTTAAACATTACTTTTGACTTCCTGTAGTTCAAAAAAGCAGAAATGTCGATATAATATAAGTAAAACTCAGGGGGTCCATGTAATATAAATAAAACTCAGGGGGTCCGTATAATTTAGAACCAACAAATAGGATTTTTTGTATGGTTTAAAAAGGCAGAAGATATCGGTATGTATAATATATGTAAAACTTAAGGAGGGTCAATGTAATTTATTATTTTTATTAGAGTAAATTATACGGACCCCCCTGAGGTTTGTCCTAATTACACCTGATACCCTTATATTTTTGAACCCTAGAAAAATCCCTCATAATTTTTGAATTTTTGTTACACCGACCATCCTCTTAAGTTTAAATTGTTACACCAACACCCTCTCTTAAGTTTAAAAAATCTTACACTAATCTTTTCTTAAAGGTACTCAAAATAATGTCAAAAAATAAAAAAATACTAAGTATAATAAAAATAAACCTTAAAAAATCAATGTAATTAACACTTTTTATTATTCTCATCAATCATAGAGTGTCCTTGACTGGACACATGAATTCAGTGCATATGTACACTGCTGCAACTTCACAGAAAGCTTCTATTCCTTCTTTCCTATGAAAACAATCACCATCACTAGCGTTAACGCGCTTGATTTTGCAATAAAAATAATATATTATTATTTGCCATATTCGTTTCATATTTTGTTATTTGGTTATTTACACTTTTAGCCCCCACACATTTCCCAATAATAATTCTTCTTCTTCTTCCATAATCCATTCTCGTATTTTCTCACTATCTGTTACCTTACACTGCTATACACATTTTTCCAGGAAAGTTCATAATTTTCCTGGAAAATTTTCTGATTTAATTCAGGCCCAATTTTCCTTCCCCTCATTCCAGAATACCCATTTCATATTTTCTGCGAAATCTATAAATAAACTCAAAAAAAGGAAAAAGAAAAAAGAAAATCCTAATTTGCTTCTGAATTCTGATGGGGCAAGGGCAATCCAAAGGCGAGTTGCTCTACCAGCAAGTCAGTTATGGGAACGCCGATGGAATCAAAGCCCTTCACAGAGAAGGTGCAGGCCTAGAGGTAATGGAACTGTGGCAAAATTTCCGTGGAAAATGTTAATTTTATTATTATTATTATTATTATTGTTGTTGTGGTGGTGATTAAGGGGATGATGATTCTGGGTTTGGATCGGTTGCATTTTTCTGTTGATTGAGATTATTGTGTCGATCTTTGATGCAGTGGATGGACAAAGATGCAAAGACCCCCTTGATTGTTGCTTGTATGAACCCTCAGCTTTATAATGTTGCCAAAACTTTGATAGAACTTGGAGCCAATGTCAATGCATACCGTCCTGGTATTGTTCTCTTTTTCGGTTTGTTATGGTTTCTCACTTCATTAATTATCTTGTTGGGAAATGGTGCTGACTGCTTTGAATTTGATTGGCAATTAAATGATTTCAATTTCTTAGAAACAGGGCTAAAAGACAAAAAGGGGCACACAAAAAAAAAACTAATTACGAAAAAAGTGTGGAAAAAAACAATTTACCTCCAGAGGAGTTGTTTTTGACACATTACACTGGAAGGCGCCAAGCTCCTGAATTTTTTTTTGTCTCGTAGCGGGAGGCGCCATTTCAAGATGCGCCTCCTAAATCTTTAACTTTTTTTTTTTTGAAATGTCAAAGGTTGCTACACTTGAAATGACGTCTCCCGCTACGGGACAAAAAAAAAATTCAGGAGGCGCCAACTGAGTTGGCGCCTCCCAGTGTAACGTGTCAAAAACAACCCTTGCAGGTAAATTGTTTTTTTTTCACACTTTTTTCGTAATTAGTTATTATTTTTTACCCTGTTTTGTCTTTTAGCCTAGAAACAGGAATGCTGTGCTAAATTGCTATTTGATAAAACTTAGATACTTGGTAGTCAAAGTAATATAATCCTAAGAATTTTCTGGTACTGAGGTGTCTAGTTTTAGATGTTTATATTGCCTGTAGATTCCTTAGTTGAGATGGTTGCCTTGCTTTGTCTCTGCTGCCATCCTTAATTTTTCGGAATGGGAATTGTAATGGAAATTGAACAATGAACTTGATTTATGTTTTGCTTTTGCTTCATCTGTTGTTTAGGCTGTCATGGTGGGACTCCATTGCATCATGCAGCTAAAAGGGGCTTTGATAGTATTGTTAAGTTACTTCTTCTGCATGGAGGTATGGTCAAGTGCCTATAATCAGCAAAACGTGACTATTTTCATTCATTTGAATTCTAGAAACTCCAATAAATGTTATTTATATTGGATTTACTGATCAATTTTGCAGCCAATCCTTTAATGTTGAATGATGATTGTCTAACTGCTCTTGAGGTTGCCAGGGCCAAAGGGCACAGTAATGTTGTTCGTACAATTGAGGTACAAAACTTTTGTAATGTAACATCAATTTTCTTCCCTTTATCATGATACCTGAAGCATCTAAGTTCTTCAAATGATCATTGTTGGCTTGTAGGGTCATCTACGCTTGTTCTCTGGTTGGTTGCGCGAGTTTCATGGACCTGGGTTTCTAGAAGTAGTAGCTCCTCATTTGGTATCAAAAAAAGTGTGGGTATCATGTGACATATTGTTGAAGCATCTAAGTTCACTTTTACATTTGCTATTTTATGGCTAGTTGTTCTAGCTTTATTGCTTAATGGATGGTCTTGCATTCACACAACTTGCAAATTAGTTTTTTCAATTGTTTTATGGATGAACTTTTTATTAGTACAAAATTGGTGATTATGCTCACTGTTGATTAATTTTATTTTCAGTTGGGTGGTTGTTTTACCAGTTGGCTCCCGTACCCTTGCCAAACCTTACAAGTTGGAGCTTGCCATATATTCTAGTTTGCAGGTATTCCATAGTTAATCATTTTTCCATACATCCACAACACAAAGAAGATAATATGTTTATTTTTCGTTAAAATGAATATATTTGAGATACTAAATCATTTTACTTTTCTACAATGTAGACAAAAAAACTATAATAGGGACATTGAAATGCTTTTAACAATATATGTTTGCACTTAAAATTATCACATAAGACTTAGAGTTGGTGCTTTACTGCTTTTCTGAATATTCTTTCCATATCATTATGTGTATTGTATGTATTTGCATGTCTTTTCTAATGCATAAAATTAAATAAGCAGGACGCACGACCACGCACAGTTATTGCACTGTGGAAGGCCAATTTACAAGAACCAAAGCTTCACCAGTCTGATCCATCAGTGACAATTGTTGATCAAACTACCAGTAATTTCTTATACTGTGCTCTTTCTCCTTTCTTGTGAAGTTGTCAAACTCAAGAGTTGGGTAAACTCATGGAGAATAGTAAACTTGAATCTAAATTTGTAGAAGTTTACATGCTTTAAAAATTCATTTAGAAAATATATCTTAGTACCCAAATATAATTAAATGGCATATCCATAATCAATATTGAATATTCAACATAATAAAGCAAACACAAGTGATGAAATGAATTTTTTTTGTCAATTTTGGAACCAACTGTTATATTATACTAGCCCAGTACTTCTTTGTTCAATAAAACAGAACAAAAAGAAAACAATGAAAGATACGAAACATAAAATTAGCTTCATAAACTAAAAACAGAACAAAAGGAAAACAATGATCGATAAAAAACATAAAATTAGCTTCATAAACTCAATACATCTCACAGAATGGAGGCAACTCAACTGTACACAACAAAATCGACGAAAGCTGTGTGTTTTGAGTCTCAAACCATGTTCAAATCCTAACTTGAAGATTTAATTTTGTTTTTGTCCTAAGATCTTATACTCTTTAGAGAATAAAGATTAAGAGTTAATTGGAGAGTTTGACAACCATGGTTTTTCATAGAAGAAATGCTTTCTTCTTGTCTGGCTTTGACATCATTGTATTTTGTCTGCTTCTATCCAGAAACACGCATTAAACTTGGGCCTGCAAATGAGAATGACAAGCAACAACTTACATGGTTTTCTAATGCTTGCAAAGGAATTCCACAGGTATGTCACATGCTATGTACACTGATTCTATTATGATTGTAAACTTCACATTATGTAAACAGTAACTGCAAAATCACCCCTCTCTGTATTTTGAGAGTTTTTCTTTGGATTGTAGTACGTGATAATTGTTTATATGTAACTTAAATGTTAATCCCTAAGGAGTAGTGTTATTTATTTTCTTTTTCAAAGAAGAAAGTCATTAAGATAACTTAAATGTCAATGATGTGCTGCTGAAATTTTGGGTTTAAGGATAACTTTTAACTTAGCAAACAATGTTGTTAAATAACTGTTATAGCACAGCCATGAACTTATAACATGGCATTTTTCGACCCCTCTGCCATAGGCAATTTGTGAAGGGAGGCCCACTATGGCGGTGCCATAGGTCACGATGGCGTGTTCATATGGAAAAATTTTGGCCTTCTGCCATCCGCTAATCATAACCTTGTTAGCAAATAGTTTAATTTCTCATTATGATTGTTTGATTAAAGAGGCAAGGAAAATTGCATTTTCTCTCAAAATAGTTTGTTTTTTCCTTGATGGTAATTATTTAAACCACTTTGGATAGTTGAATTTATGTTTTTTTAACAACAATAACAAAATTCTTATCCCACTAGGTGAGGTCAGTTACATGGATAACACAATGTCATTCGACTCGGTTAAAGACCAAATCTTCAGAGATATTATTCACTATGAGATCCCTCCTAACAACTTCCTCTAATGTCTTTCTTGGTCTTTCTCTCCCCTTTTTCACATGACTAAAAACCATGCAATCTATTCTCTTCGCTGTAGCTTCTAGTGGCCTTTTTTATGTGTCCAACCACTTTAACCGATTTTTTGTCATTTTTTCCCCAATTGATATCACACCAATATATCCTTGTGTACAACCATTCATATCCCATTATCTCTTGTTGGTCACACATCCATCTTAACATTTTTCATTTCTATTACGCTCATCTTTTTTCTCTTGTCCCTTTAACATTCATTACCATTTAATATAGTCGAATGTATAGCAATACGATAAAACTTGCCTTTGAGCTTGGTAGGTACTATGCGATCACAAATACCGCAGTGTCGTTCTCCATGTTAACTGTCCCGCTTGTATCTTGTGTGTGACATCCTCTTTAATTTCCTACTGATCCCAGATATTCAAACTTAGAAAGCCATGACTATGATCACAGTTTTTGTTTTTTTTTCCTTTAAAAAATTATTGAGTGGCCAAATGAAATTTTCTGCAATTGCTCACAGCATTTGATGCTCTATATAAATGTGATAATAAAAGATGCAGGGTTTTTCTCATTGAAAATCACAATGTTATTTGCTTCATGACATCTACAAATGTTATTGTTATAATGTAATTAATCGTGGAAGATTTCTCTCGTTATTTTCCAGAGAACCAAAACATCGTGCAAAGTGCAAACATGCTTTGCTTTAGTTTAGTCAGAATGGTAAAAACATTCCGATTCCCTTTTCATCTGAATGTTGGTTTAGTTTATTGCCTCCGGCAGTTGACCTTCATATCAGTGTTAATTCAAATCTTCAAAGCATATATTACAACCATTTTCATTTTTTTATTTCCTTTATTTCTTGACGGACATTTTTCTTTTTTCCAATTTCTATTTGTTGCTTTCCATTATTAAAAGAAATTCTGATTTTTATTTCACCTTAGTTCATTTGTAACTCCCAAAATGTTTACAAAGGTTTGCAGATAATGAAATTTTGAATTTTGATGCATGACTTCCTTTCTCATTGCATGATGCATTATTCTTTGGATCTTTCAGGCAAGTCCAGCATTCTTGCAAACTAATGTGCCTACAGGTCCACCCACAGCACCACCAGATGCAGAAGACACAGAGTTGGCTATGGCCATCAGTGCATCCCTTCAGTCTGCCATGCAGGAGAGGCCACCCTTTCCTGATACACAACCAAACTTTGATGGAAGCTCTTCAAGCAGTGCAGTGAATACAGGCATTCATGGTTTTCTTGGCACACAAAATCCAAATCCAAATACAAGTGATGGTGAGTTTGTACAAGAAGCTAACCCAGGTGGCAATAGCCAGCATCTCCAAAGCCACGTGGATGCCTCTGCTGGGCCTACTGCTAGTGCTTTGGACTTCAATCCATCGGCTCCGCCAATCGCCAATGAGATTCCAACAGATGGCCCCATTCAGTATCCATCAATTGACTCAGGCCCTGTTGATATGGCTTCTCCAGATGTTGTGGAGAAACTTCAAGAAGGAGAAAAAAATGCTAGTGGAAGTGGTTCATGTGTGATATGTTTAGATGCTCCAGCAGAAGGGGCATGCATACCCTGTGGCCATGTTGCTGGATGCATGTCTTGCTTGAATGAGGTGAAATCAAAGAAATGGGGTTGCCCTGTATGTCGAGCTAAGATAGACCAGGTCATAAAGCTATATCATGTTTGAGATTTGAAACGGTGTGGAGAAGATAGCAGTGTTCTTGCATGCTGAATAAGTAGCAGTACACATGTTTTTTTTAAAAATGAAAATTTTCAGCTAGAAATGCATACAGAGAAATGTCTATACTAGAAGAATCCTAATCCCACATGGGAACTTGTGAATATGTTAAATTTCATATGCTTCGTTCTATGCACTTTGTGGATTCAAATTTCATATGCTTCATATCCCACAGGAGTATATAAGTTACGGGTCTCAATTGCCAATTGTGGTTCTACAGACTATGAATGAAATGCAGTGGTCTCAGGATTTCTGGGGTTTGTTTTCAAACCTACGCTATATGTTCTTATATTTTCCTTATAATTTAAGTTAGTTTTTTTTTTTTTTTTTATCATTTTCTTCGATTCATTTCTCTAAAGAATTAAGATTCAGATTGATTTAGATTAGTCCTTAACATTTTTCTCTTCATTTCTCTAAAGATTTATCCCGTATCCTAGTCAATATTTAATTCTTTAGTGTTTATTTTTTGATAGTTGTGTACAATTTTGTACATAATCGATTAATTACATATCACTTTAAATATAATTTTTTAAAATAATTATCATATAAATTAACAATTTTTAATGACATGATAAGGTAGAATTAGCTGGTGCCTGGTAGTGTAAAGAATTTTCAGATATTTAATATATTTATTCCTATGCTATAGATTAAAATTCTCAATTTTTTTATGCTTAAATTAAAATTCTCAATTTGGAATATAAGGATCTCACTCTCTCTTTTCTATTAGGCATTATCAACACTCTTTCAGCCATCTTTAAAAAATGCATTTTATACGTTACTTTCACACCAAAAAAATTATTAATGTCCGTTTTAATTTAAAAATAATTTTATATCATAATTTAAATTATTCATTATAAATATAAAATATAATTTATATATTCGATAATATTTATTTATTATAAATTGTAATTATATATAATTTATATATTTAAAAATATTTATTTATTATAAATTAAAAATTTTATAAAAAAAATTGTTTATCCTGTACAATACATAAATTAAAATGCTAGTTTTAATTAAATCCAATTCTTCATAATTAGTTAATTACCCATGAGACCTTATGACTGATCTTATAGACAAAGATCGAGTTATCCCATTGTTATAAATTCTCGGATCATTACGTTCTTCAATCTCCTATATTATTGCAATCATAAAATCATTAAAATATCCAAACAAAATTGAAAGAAGACAAATCGATCTCTTAACAATCATAACACTTGGATAGCAAAATTTTGACATGAGTGATAGGCCCTCCGCGTCCACTCATTAACAATTAGGAGAATAATTAGTAGGTGATGTTCATAAAATGAGTTTGAATAAATTTGTTGGGTCTAAAATTTTTGTAGAATTATTTATTTAAATTTAAACACAACTTGATTAGGACTAAGTAATATATGAGATAAGACTTAATCAACTTATTCTTAGAGTCCTGTGGTGTGTAGAAAATTTAAGGTTTTAGGCAATGTTTGTACTCAAAGTTTAGTTTAATAGTATAATTTATCAAATCTATTTTAATTTTTTATTGACTACAAATTGATCAAAGTATTATAATTAAGTGTTTCTAACATTTCATTATCAATATAAAAATAACGAATTCATTTAATCTATCATTTAACATAGTTAATATCAAATAAGATTTAAGTAATTAATTTTAATTTAAAAAAACTACTATAAACAAAAACAATAATTACAAGTATTATTAATTAAGTACTTCTTATATTTCACCATCAATCGCCGAAAGAGCGTACATCAAGGTGTATATTCTCCTCTCAACATGATTTATTCCATACCCAAAGCGGTATCACCAAGATTCAAATCCTATACCACTTGATTAAGAAACACAAGTCGCTACCACTTATGCCAACCAATGTTAGTATCCTTTAACGTAGTTAATATTAAATAAAATTTGAGTAATTAATTTTGATTTTAAAAAATTACTTTCAACAAACACAATAATTAAACGTATTGTAATTAAGTATTTTTAACATTTCATTATCAACATATAAAATGACAAAATTATTCAATCTAACATAGTTAATATCAAATAAGATTTGAGCAATCAATTAATTTTAAAAAAACTATTTCCATCAAACACAATAATTACCAATATTGTTAATAATATTTTAAAAACAATGCATCTATTTGGAAAATAATATATATTTTTATATAATTTAATATTTTTAGTGGAGTATAAATTATTTTTAGAATTTAATTTATATATATTATTAGTGTATTTTTTTTAATATAGAATCCAATAAAATTTGAGTAATTTACTATCTTCCTGTTCATTAAATTGATGTGGTGGTAGAGTGAATTCTTGTATGATCTTTGTGTAAAAAATGTTTTACATTGACAATGTATATAAACAAAATGTAAGTTTTTTTTTTTATGAGTGTTATTTGAGTATAGAGGTTGTCCCTGCTTTAGACTAGAATACCATTCTCTTCTCCTAAATATTTCTTAAAAAACTAAACTCATTTTTGTTTGTGCTTCTTGCAATATCTTAATTTTTAAAAATAAATCAAGATCTTTGAAATTATAATATTCATTAGAACTTAAAATCTTCTCAACATTAATACATTTTTTTTTATAATTTATCCTCATTTAAAGTTTTAAATTATTCAATTAATACAATCTTAAAACTACGTAATCTTGCTAATAAAAATAAATAAAAATTACTTATTTGATCCTTATAGTTGTACAAAATTTACATTTTAGTCCATAGACTTAAAAATCATCAAATTTAGTCCCAGTATTTTTATGTTCCTTTTGGTCTTTGTCATTACAAAATGGCAATGACTACAAAGTAAAGTTTGTGTACCTACAAGAACCAAAATGGATCTGAAAATGTTTGTACATAGACTAAAAATGATAATTTTTAAGTATAGGGACTAAAAAGTAAAGTTTGTGTAATTATAGAAAAAAATTTCCTAAAAATAATAACAAATAATATATCACATCATAATAAAAATTTTCTCCTAATAATTCAAATTGATAATCAATATTTTATAGAAAGTACAAAAAAAATTGAGGCTTTGGAGAATATGCCATTTTTTGTTTGTTTTATTTTATAACTAACGACCTTAATTTATGGGCACTATTTTTTATTAAAAAAAATTATAATTGCACTTAGGTTTTATTAAATGGACTGCATAATATTTTGAGAAAATAGATCTTGTATAAACTTAATTTACACAATTGAAGTCATCGTATTTTTTTGTTAGATAATAGTTTAAATTAATATATCAAAATACTATTTTATGTAAAGCAGGTTTATATGAGAATCTTTCAACTTTAAATTTGTTAGAATTTATTTTTTATGCATAAAGTTTTTTAGAATCTGTTTTGTAGAAGTATCATTTTAAATAAAATAGCTCCAAGAATTCATATATATTCTGTATATCTTCTTTTCCACTCTTTATTTGATGAAAGTGATAGGCTTTTCTTTCTTTTATACTTAAGCTAAAGAAAGCAATTATCAAGTACGTGGATTAACCAGTACAAATTGTTCTAGCTTAATCAGAAGTATTAAGTTCAAGTCTTAAGTATGCAGCTACATTAAATACTCAGAGGAAGAATAGTAGTCTCCTATCTTTTTATTTTTATTTTTTTTATCCATAGGAATCGAAAACAGTATCAATGGATTTATAACACTCACGCACCATGTTCAATCAACTGAGATATACCCCCTTAATAGTAGTCTCATATCTAATAATTATCTTTAGTGAAAAATACATGTGATTTATTAAAAAGAAAAGAAAAGGCTAATGAAAGCACGATGATACTGATTAATTTACCTTTTAAAACATTATGGAAGTAGAGTTAAGTTACATCTTGTTGGCATATCAAATCTGAAGACAACCTTGGTGTCAACTCGACCTGTTTCTCCTATGTATTCAATTTGATTTGATTTGTCTTCACAAACTTCACACTTTCTCAAATTTTATAAATGCCCCATTAATCTATCGAGTAAGGTTATAGGTATATATGAGCATGCCATTTGAGGTGAAAACTTTCACCTTTAAAAAGCAAATTGCTTTGCAAATACGAATATCCTGCCAACAAATTTTGCATGCTATAATTGGAAGTGACATTCTCCAAACGCATGGTCTGGACATACTATTCAATATCGAACAGATCAATTACACGGGCCAGGTCTTATCTTATAAGCGTGTGTAAAAATAGATTAGTGTTTTTTTTTTTTGAAGAGACGCTATAAATAAATTAGTGTTGGTAAAATTGATTTTGAATAAAATTGATTTTATAAAATTAATATTGATCAAAAAAATTATGTTTCAATATTTCTATTCTAAATAAAGCTAACAGTAAAATTAGTATAATTTTTTTGTTAAATATAAAAAATACCCAAATTATTTCAACTTTAATTCAATTATAGATTAAAAAAAATCAATTTCTCGATAAAAAAAAAGAAATATATTAGTAACATATTAAACTTAAATTTAGATGATTCAATGAAGATTCAAAGACGCACTAACTCTAGGAATTGAACGAGTAATTGTAAAGTTTTGAAAAGCTTTTTTTATATAATTAATTAAAGTTTTGTATAGTTTAGATAGACGTGCTAGTAGTAAAGCGTATCTTAACTGCTATTTTTCTGATATTATTAGAGGATTTGATTCCCCGTAGCACCAGATAATATTTTCCTTAAAGAACTCCTTTTAAAAAAAATGAAATATATGTTACGGAAAGAAACTCTTTCACGTATAACAATAATGATCAAAAGGATGTCCGATAAAAAAAAATAGTGATAAAAAAAGGATATAGGTACACATAAATAACACTGCAAATAAAAAAAAATCATGAATTTAACGTAGTTAAACACTTTATATCTATGTTTAAAGAAATATTTCAATAAATATTTATTATCTCAAATAAGATTACAAATATTTTAGACAAACTGAAAAAAAAAAAAACCTCCCAATTTCATCTCCAATAAGAGTTTTAACACAATTATTCGCATGTGGATTCACCATCGACTTCATCTCGCTTTAATACTCGCCTTATTAGTCACCAAATCACACCATCAACTCTGATACCATTGTTGGAAATAAAAAAAAAAATCCTTCATGCACAATATGAGAATCAAAGGATGGAACACACACAAACAACACCACAAATAAAAACAGTGAAAGACACAAATTTTACATGCATGGTTTGACATCTCTTGCTTATTTTTACATAACATCTCAACAAATATCCACTATATATCTAAAATAATATCACAGACTTTTTGGACAAACTCGAGAAAATCCTTCCATTACATGTTTTTTGGACAAATTTGAGAAAACCCTCTCATTACACAACCCCCATCTCTCACTTAGGTGGTGACGTTCTCATCAGGTTGTGTGATACATTTTCTCTTCACAAGAACCCCTTTATATAGCGGTGGTTCATGATGTACTCTATTCATTAATGAGACTTGGTAGCTTTTAATTATCCACCTCTCCACCTACCTTCTCATTATGGTAGTAAAGTTCTCCAAGAGTCAAGTTACATTTCATTACCTCTTGTAATGCATCTCTTGTTTTTCCAATCACTTGTATTAATATTGGAAATTAAGATTACTCTCAATTAAACTTTTAAACTTCATTGTTACCTCTTTAACTCCCTCTATCATGGTAGTTCATAATAGCCATCTTTAATTTTTTACCATATGTTTTCGTTCGCAAACTTTGGTGTGTTCCTTGTCATTCCATGATCTCAATATTCCTTCACAAGTATTGGATGATAATACTTCATGTACTCGCCTCACTGTTAGCTAATGCCAATGGGACACACTACTTGACGTTCATTGCTAAGAAGACTTTCGACACAAAATTTCCTTCATGAATCCACCATCAGTTTCATCTCACTTTAATACTCATCTTATTGGTCACCAAATTGAACCATCAACTCTAATATACCATTGTTTTGAAAAAAAAACTTAACATACAACAATGATGATCAAAAGGATATGGACATACATAAACAACACCACAAGTAGAAATAAGAAAAAACACAAATTTTATATGATTTGACACCTCTTACCTATGTTTACGGAATATCTCAACAAATGCTCACTATTTCAAGGAAGATTACAAGCTTTGTGAACAAACATAAGAAAACACTCCTCATTGCAAGTTTGTCAAAAAACTTGTAATGGAATTCTCAGGTTTATATAAAAAAACTTGTAATCTTATTTGAGATAGTAAATATTTGTTGAGATGATTTTTAGATTAAGCAAAAGGTGTCAAATTAAAATTTACCTCTTTCATTATTTCTAATTGTAATGTTATTTGTGAATGGTCACCATTATTGCGCACCAAAAGGTTTTTTTCCCCAAATATTATAAGTCATAAATTTTTAATGTATATATAAAACAAATCTAATAATATACACAATAAGAAATATTAGAAATACGTACTCTTATATTAATTAAAACTTATTAAAAATTAATTTTTTTTTATAAATCTCGTATCTTATTTAATTATACTTTTTCATAATTTTATAATTTTAATAAATAATAAAAAAGTACATTAATGATTGTTTTCTTAACCCTTTTCATACATAATTGTCTTCTTTGTATAATATGACAACTTTGATTTAACTATATAATTTGAAAATTTTCTATCAAAAAAATAAAAATTGAAAATTTTAAATTTTCTGATAATAAACTTAGTAAAAGCACTTATTTTTTGGTTACTTTTTTTAATCTTAATTTTGTATGTGATTTAATTGAAGCCCTTTGCCATCAATGATTTTCATCATTGAAATCATTATAATCTGCACACAGATATCTAGGGTCTAGGGATTAGCACTTGTTGAAAAGTAACAATCTAATGATGGTAAGTTCACAAGCCCTACTAGTGTCTACTTGTATGCAACTATGGTTGATGATCCCATATTTTCCCAAACTAAAGTTAGTCGTATCAGACATAAAAGGGCAAATAAGTAATTTTAGAAAAGGAGTTGTCAATCAACTCAAGAGAGAGAAGCACCAAGACCATTTTATTTATTTTTTTACCGATTACCTTTATCTGTCTGCATCAATCATCTCTCACTGTCATTTTCAACCTATTTCCATTTCCACAAAAGCCCTAAAAGCCAAAACACTGCTTCTTTCTCAATTAAGCCCCTCTGGTCTCTCACTCTCACTTTCTCTCTTTGCTTGGGATACTGCCATAGGTCAAACCAACTCAGCTAGCTGCATACCCTTTTTCTTCCCCCCCTCTCCTTAAAAAAAAAAAACACACACACACACTGTGATAGAATTCCCAAAAATGGTTTCAGTAAAACAGGGTTAGCAAAAAGCACCTTGCATCACTACGCTTTCAAGTATTCTAGGAGTTATCAAAAAACATAAGGGGTTGAAGGTAGCCTAGCTAGTAGGAAAATAGGTTTCTCTCTCTCTCTCTCTCTTTCTCTTTCTCAACTGTTCTTTTACCCTCTTTCCTGTTACGTTATCTCCACCATTCTCCATCAATCCAACCTTCTCTCTCTCTTTCTTGAAGAAACCCTGCTGAAATCTGATCAAACATCAAAGCCATTTTTCTTTTCTCTCTTACACACACCTTCCTTCCATGCCTTCTATTCTTGAAAGGTCTTCTTCCTTTTCTTTCTCCTTCATCCCCACAACTCTTCAACACCCTCCTCCTCATCGATCCAACAAGCAAACTCACTGAACAAAAAAAAGACACTAACAAATTAAAGATCGTATACTCGTAGATCCAATAACACCTTCTTGTTCTCCTACAGATCATGAATTCCTTTCAAGAATTCGACTCCTCATCAAACACGGACACCAAAGGCATCAACCTCACATCAGGTAACACCTCCAATTTCATCACATCACAAGCAGCAGCACCCTCATCTTCACCACCATCTTCCTCTTCGACCACTCTGAGCCGCTACGAGAACCAAAAGCGCCGCGACTGGAACACGTTCGGGCAGTACCTCCGCAACCACAGACCCCCACTCTCCCTCTCTCGGTGCAGCGGCGCGCACGTGCTGGAATTCCTGCGGTACCTCGACCAGTTCGGGAAAACCAAGGTTCACACGCAGCTTTGTCCCTTCTTCGGGCACCCCAACCCTCCTGCACCCTGCCCTTGCCCTCTACGCCAAGCATGGGGCAGCCTCGACGCCCTCATAGGTCGCCTCAGAGCCGCGTTTGAAGAAAATGGAGGCAAGCCTGAGGCCAACCCTTTCGGTGCTCGCGCTGTCAGACTCTACCTTCGTGAAGTGCGTGATTCGCAAGCCAAAGCTAGAGGAATTAGCTACGAGAAAAAGAAGCGCAAGCGTCCCCAACAACAACAACAACAACAACCTCCATTGCCTCCCACCTCGAATAATGCAAGTTAGTAAGGCCACATAACTAACCTTAAATTCTATGCTATTCTATCTGGGTCTAATAACTTAGATGGTTAATCAAGATGTATGAATTATTAATTATAAATCTTCAATTTTTACTAATAAAAAAAATTCTATGCTATCCTAAAAAATTTAAGGGTTTTGATACAGTTATTAACAAAAACTCTTCCCTTCTCTCTCTTGATGTTTCCCAAATCATTCAACTGATAGTCCAAAAAATAACTGTATTAGAACTCTTAGATTTCTCTTGGAATGATGGCTGACTATAAGCTAATCTATAACTAGTCATAAGTTAGTCTTATCTGATTTGAACAGAATTACTTCTCATAAAAGATATTTATAGTGTCTAAAAAAAGCTATAAGCTAACCTGCATGTGTCATATAATCTTCTCTTTATTTGGATTTAGATTTAATTTCACATGCCATTGGTAGTTTAACAATTAGAAGTACATGTATATCTAAATTATATATGCTTCTTAATTTTTTTTCTTGGTTTTTTTGCTTACTAATTGTGCAGAAGTTGTGATTTGACAATGGGCTGGGGGCACTGCAATATGGGGACACCCTTTGCAATTGCATTAGAAAATATTGTGTAAACCTAAACAGCAGTACTCTTGGTAGATGCAGCAGTAATTTAAGTAGTAGTGGCAGTAAAAAACACTGTGGAGGGCTGTGCGTGTGTGTGTGTGTCTGTGACAGACCAATATCACAACATTGTCCAATTTGTATTAATAAAATAAAAATGTGTATGAATGAACTCTTGAAGATGTTATGAAGAAAATAATGGATCTCAAGATCGTGTTAGTTTCCATATATACCTTCATTCCTTGGATGCGATAAAGTGCAGTTTGTTGCTCTAGTTTCTTTTCCTTTAATTACTTTCTTGCGTTTTGAAAAATATATATATCATCCACTTACTTGAGTTGAGAGGGGTAGGGTAATTTTGGTGGCTTGGCTCGTTTCTGTTCTGTTAGTTCAGGGATTTCGTGTAGTTTCATGTGTAATTTCATTTCATTTATAATAATAAATATATGCAGTTTGAACAACGAGTCTACACAATATATGCTTGAAACTGTCATGCAATTGGTAGGCATCATAAGGTGAGTAGTGCCTTGGAGTGTGTGCACACGAAGTCTCTCTGAATCAATTCTGATAGTATTGTCTACTTGAGTGGGAGAAAAGAGATTGCACTATGGCCAGTAGCTAGACAATTTTTAATACCCTTATAACAGTGCTATTTGTTTTCTTTTGGTCAAAGCCTGAAACTCGGAACAGGCGACATACTATGCAAAAACCATATTTATGTATGTAGTTGTTCTCATTTTTCCATGTAGCGATGATTCAGCTTTCATATTATATATATTGATATAATACTAAGTAGAACAGAATAATGGGATTTGACAGTAATCTAATACATATATGAGAAAATGTTGAAAGATCGACTATCTGATCCCATATATCACATGAGAAAATGTTAACATCATGCTTTTTAACGTATTTTTTAATATTTTTATTATTGATTAAAATTTATTAAAATTATAAAATTTTGTATATTTCACTTTTTATTTAATGAGTTTTAATAATGATTTTGTAATTTTTAATAAATTTTAACCAATATATCTTGGTGTGTGCTTGTTTGAGTATATTTGTGTAAGTTTTTGAAAAAAATATAAACAAGTAATTATTTTTAAATAAATGATGAACTAAACGTGTTAATTATTTTTTTCTCTTGAAAAAATGAAGCTATTTTTTCCCTTATATAGATATTAAAATTGTGTTCTTTCTGATGGCATAAAATTCTTATGTGACTGCATGCATGACCATACGAAACCTGACATACTGATTTGTTTTGAAGGCTATACAAACTTAAAATGTCGCTAACATGTGTTGGTCCAGTTAAAATAAAAGGTACTGCTACTTGCTCATTATATATGTCCAGTTGATTGTATCATTATATGGTGAAAGAAAATTATTGCATTTTTTTTCTTCTGAATTTTGATATATTTCCAAATGCTTAAAATGACATATACATTATTAGTTGGGCTTGGCATCATGTATAATTAAATTACAGAGGAGCTCGTGTGTATATTTTATATATATAGTCCTGGAAAGTATGACATATGCATGCAAAAAATTACATATAAAAGTAATATTATTTCTACAGCAGTTTTAAGTGGCATGTTTTCTCTTTCATATTCATATAAATTGTATATCAAACTGTGGATATCTCTTTTTCTGATACAATATTATCTATTGAAATAATCACTAGCTCTCTCTCTTTATCATTTCATTGGCTTCTGATGATGAAATTTGTTTCGTACCGTACAATGACTTAACACGTACGTATGCAAGAAAAATAATGAATTTAAAAGATAAAAATAGAAATAAAGTGATATAAAATAGATGAATAATAATTAAATGAAGAGTGGTGATTAAAAAAGAAAATAAAAGAATGAAGAAATTTCATTTGATAATATTTTTTAGCCGATTACTACTTTTTGGACTCTATCTATATATTATGGGGAATGCACGCACCTTAATATTTTAGTTTTTGATAAAAAAAATATTATACTATTTTTTTTTTATGAAATAACTTAGTGATCATAAAGGTATTTTAGTAATTTAATATTATCAATTTTAATGAAGAAAAATTATTAGGACTAATCTAAATGAAAAAAAATGAACTAAAGAGTACCTAACTATATTTCATTATATAAAAAATTACTAAATATAATAACTTTATAAAAATTATAACATGCTATTTCACAAATTTAGAATATAATTTCATAAAATATAAAAAATACAATTGATTTAAATAAAAAATAAGTATAATAAAAATTAACAAATTTCTAACATATTCAATTTTCATTTAAAGTTTTCTTTAATTGTTTATGTATTTATTTTTATCTTTATTATTTTACTCAATGAACAAATTTATAAGTTAAATATATTTTATTATATTTAATATATGATTTAATGTTTAAAATTTTGTTAAATATATTTTTTCATTAAAATTGAATTCATTGTTTCTCTTTCATCTTAATTAGTTCATACTTTACACCATGTCCTTTCCTTATTAAATTAAGAAATTTTAAAATCTTAATATGCCTCTAAAATTAAGTTATTTGATAAAAAAAAACTTTTTATTCAAAACGAAACATAGTCATTGTTAGCTTTCACATGAAATTGTGAAAGTTAACAATTCCTTTTATACTATGTTATACAATCACCCTTGTCCATTATAGTAGTATTTATTTTATGCTTGTGTGAATAAGGATATAGTTTACAAAGTTTATTGCGAAAAGGTGAAAAATTGAACGAATACTTTTATTTGTTGCATGTCTTATTATTTGTATAGGACGTGATTCATATTTTCGCATAGAGATACATTTGAGATGAAGGATTTAATTGGGATTCTCAAATAGCACTAAATGCTGATCATTCATACAGATGCCCTACGTGTGTCGAAATGTTTCCCTCTTCAATTATAAAAGTTAAAGGGTGTGGAAAGAATTTATTAAAGCAATGTCTTTATATTAGTTTTCTATGTAGTGGGTTTACTGTGGCAAATCATGTAAGCAGAGGGCCAGGCTTTACTTCTTACTTCTTCTCAATTCACCCGTTTTTTTATTAGTTTTACCTGGGTCATAAGGTGGGTCCTATGAAGGGAATAATTTTTGTATCTACTTTATTAATTAGTTAATATTAATATATTGTTATAAGCTCAGGGATTTAGATTTTGTTTACCAACAAAATCTGACATATATAATTGGTAGATAACTGTTAAATCTTTTAAACATGTTTAATTCAGATTTTTTGAAAAAATATTTAAAAATATCAAATAAAAAGAATTTATTAAAAAATTAATTAATCCAAAAAACATACACAGAATTGTTGGGGTAAGGAGATTCGAAAGTAAACGAGACTTGTATTAATGGGTTGACAAGAGTTAAAATGATACCGCACATGACACAACGCATCTTCGTCCGAAACTTAAGACATTACACATATGAATTTGTTCTCATATTATCATCGTTAAACTTATTCTCAATTATGAATAACCAACATTGGTTGGCATAAGTAACAAATACTTATGTCTCTTAATTAAGTTGTTTAGGATTTAAATTATGGCCTTAAATATGAAATAAATCATGTTAGGAGGAGAATAATTACTGCAAAGATTAGCTACCGAATTGTCATGGTGATGATGACGGATTGTGGTTCTTATTAGTTGTTCTCACATTTTCTTATAAGCAAGTTATTAGAATATATATATATATATATATATATATATATATATATATATATTCAAAACAATTGATCTGTAATTTAATTAAATAATTAAACACACTTAATGATTACAGAATTGACCAGAATGTAGATTCTGCAATTGAAAATTAAGGATATAAGTCATGGAAGTTCGCTGTTTTCATATATTTTAGCCGGCGTCATTTTTAGTTCCTAAACTGTTCCACTTTGATATCAGTATGAATGTATAACAGCCTCTCCTCTTTCATACTTTCTGTCCCCCGCTCCCCTACAACCACACAGAAAAAAAAAACTGATACGTGGGATTTTACTATTATTATTTTTTGGTACGTATTAAATATCTAAAATTTAAGATATTTATGTTTTATATGTATACACTTGAATTTTAAAAGTACCAAAATGTGGAAATTTTATAATTTTTGAACATTTTTAAAAAATAATTAATAATACTTTGTTTGATATATTAAAGAATTGGTAAGATATGAGTGTAATACTAATACATGAATATAAAAGAATATTAGATAATATATAAGATATGTTTGTTGCCTCAACGCTGCCTTTGTTTAAAGTTGATGCAAATTATATTTTGCATGAATTCCTAATACATTTGCATGAAAGCCCGAAAGGAATTTTTTTTTTTCGCTTTCTGCATTGAGAAAAAGATAAAACAAACGGAGTTTAAACCTCGATATATATTCAGTTATTCGTGTGTTGCTGATAATGCTTTCTATAACAATTTTGCTCTAATTGGCAATGGTTTGATCATAGTCTTGCTCGCGGTTAAAGGGAACATGATCCAAAGGGGGTCATGATTGACCATGAAGGGTGCAGTTACTGTGTGATTTTTGTAATATATATAATTTGTAGTGGATTTCTTGCTCTGATATTATGTTCCACTTCTCTTTGCATCACTTTTTGTTAGCAGACCATGATGATGGCAAGGCATGCAAATGATACTAAAATTGGATATAAAAAACCACAACTTATGATGGATTTTTGGAACCGTAGCCTAATATATATATATATATATATATATAACTGGCGCGGTATTAATTTGCATGAAAAATTCAAAATGTTATAAGGAAATAATAATTTATCTAAAAATTAATAAGATTTTAAATTTCAAATGTATATGGAGTTGAGAAGATAAACATGCAAATATGATTTCATATAATTTGATCTTTTGACATATAATTTATGAATATCGATATTCATATATCCGACGTCCACCTAATACATGTGGTTAATCGAGTATATAAATATGATTAATTTTATTTCGCAAGTGATTAAATTTAATTTATTAGATATTTCAATAACCTCTTAGTACAATTAACCACTTGTGAAATAAAATTAATCACTATTAAACATTTTATTAACCTTGTGATATTATTTATCACATATTGATAATTGATACAGTTGCATTTATTAACTTTTTAACCAATTATGAGATAAAATTAACCATGTTTATATATACAGTATCGGTGCTGGACCCCATACATCAGTGTGAACTTATCTAAAGGTCCTTGATCACACGAAGAAGATAACTTAAAAATGGCAACAAAATGTGATTTTCCATATTGGGGTGCTTCACAAAATGAAGGGGAATCATTAGATGACACTTTGACTTTGCAATTCTTCAGGACTTCTTCTGAAATTCTTCAACTTGGAGGCCCAACTCTCTTATGTCAACTTTGAAAATTCAGCATACCAGGATCGTCAAACCATTAGCTAGAAGCCTCCCCCTGCAGATATAATATTTGAAGGTAACATTGATGCATCAGTAAAGAAAGGACTTGGTACTGGTATGGGAGTAGTGTTCAGAAATCATAAAGGATTGATTATGGCAGCTGCTACCAAATTTAATAATTTATCCAACATGAGATGTATATCACAGTTGCAAAAGCTTGTTGATTCGGGTGGGCTTTGAATTTAGCAGCTAAGTTGTTACTACAAGGAGTATTATTTGAAACTGATTGCCAAAATCTATACCATGCGTGGAGGAAAAAAAAGTACTCAGGACCGCAGCTATTTGCAAGGAGTGCTTGGAGATTGCAGACAACTTTTTCCTTATCCAGAAAATAATTTGTTATTTACTAGAAGAAAATGCAATTTAGTAGTGGCTGACAAATTAGCTGATTTGGCTTTTAGTTACCATGATATGTGTTGGATTGAGGAAATTCCTTAACAGGCGTATTTGTTAGCTTTCTCTGATGTACAGGCATTAGCCACTTACTCATCTTAATAAAATTGCCACGTTTTTCTTCAAGAGGAAAAAAAAAATCGTGAATCTCAAAATTTAGATCTCATTTTAGTCAAAACCATAGATATCCTTGCCTTTGTGGATTGCATAAGCCTGTGTCACTACACCTCATG
Source organism: Pueraria montana var. lobata (assembly GCA_026413185.1). NCBI lineage: Eukaryota > Viridiplantae > Streptophyta > Magnoliopsida > Fabales > Fabaceae > Pueraria > Pueraria montana. The sequence goes on from CM048647.1 coordinate 74,048,543, forward strand.
AATTTGACATTTTTATTCTTCATGATTTTTTTTTATCAGCCAAAGAAAATATATTATAAAGGGGTACAAAGGTACCCAACTCATAATACATAAATTAGATCATTTCCTACCCCTTCCTTAAGTTACTTACAGCCAATTAAACAAAACAAAACAAAACAAACTTCCCATCCTGTCACTCTACTAAGACACTACCCCACAGTTTGGCTATCATAATACAGAACCAGTTTACCAAATAGACTAACAGTCACAACTATACCAAATAACATAAAGCTAGATACTGAAAACTTTGCTCATAGTTACTTCTCTAACTAGCAGCTGCAAATGTCGTTAGGCATATATCCCACGAGACAAAGACACAGCTTATTAATAGCTGGTTGCACAGAAATTAGTTTTACTCTAACTCACAAGCTAATATCAGAAAAATGTACCCAGAATTGAATAGCCTAAGCCCTGTAACTTCCACTGCCAACCTATACTCCCTAAATTATTTTGACACCATTCTTAAACATTCTCTGACATTTGTATTCCAGTCAATTGATAATACACTTCATTTTTGTCAGACCAAATGGTCCACACCACTGCAACCCAGATCAACCTCATCTTGAACGTTTCTCATTTTGCTGGTATCACTAACATCTTCAAGTTAAAATGGGAATTACGAATTTCAATTACTAGACCTTATCAACCTCATATTGGCTGAAACATATATACCCTACATGCACGAATTGTTTATGTTTTCGTTGCCCCCACCTCTATTGTAACTATAATTACAATTTAAAGCTTGAATAAAAAGGGGCGATCTAAGATTCTGTAAGAGAAAAGGAAAATATCACATGAAAAATTCAATAATGAAAAAAAAATCAAATTGACATTTTTATTCTTCACGATTCTTTGTCATTTTTTGTATCACTAACATCTTTAAGTAAATTTGGAATCATGAATTTTAAATTTTGGACCCATCATGGCTGAAAGCACAAATACCCTGCATTTGCATATTGCTTATGCTCGTGTAGCAACACCTCAATTGTGACTATAATTATAATTTAAAGCTTGAATAAAAGTGAAAATTAAGATTCATTGAGAGAAAAGGCAAATCACACACATAAATTCATTTATAAAATTCTCAAATCGACATTTTTATTCAATATGGATTTTTCTCATTTTCTATATATTTGACATCTTTAAGCCAAAATGAGAATCGACATGACAGAACTTTAATACATGACTCGACATACATGATATAATAGTTTTCACACTCACCAACATCACATATAACTCACGATGACGCTAAAGAAATAATGCTTTAAAGCTTTAGAGCCTTAACTCAATATCCAAATTGTTACCATTAATGTCAGCCTGATTAAAAAACTCATTGTTATTGATGGGCTTATCCAGTAGATTGATATATGGCTTAGTTCCATCAATTGGACAAACCTCCATCTCCCTGTGGTGAATTGGTGGAGCAAGTAATCGTGCCCTTTCAGCAATATTATTCATGGCAGACAAAATAGCTTGTGATGGACCTTGAAATGGATGTGAAGCAACAACCACCTGCTGAGTAGCATAGGGAAATGAGTTTTCTCTATGTCGAGACATCACCATAGGTTGTTCCATCTGTGCCAGGAAAACCCTAATCCAATTGTCAACAAGGATTCTTGTTTCCTGCATCACCATTCGCCTAGGAAAATGAGGTTGCAAAGGGTTGGGAATAATTTCTCTTTGAAAGTCGACATGATTTGGTGAGTATAGACTTCTTATGGCAAGGTTTTCTTGAGTAAAATGAGATTGAATATGGGTTATATATTCAAAAAGGCTAGCGAAAACAAGGTTGCACAATATGCATCTAAAACCATTTGGGTTATTTTGGTTAGGGTCTTGCCCAGAGTTGAAAGCAATCATAGGCATGGTTTAGGGCAAGAATTCACAGAAAGCAGAACATGAACACTTCAGACACTCAAATGGGTCTTTTTTATAGGAAAATATGTTTACACACATTAAATGCTTAAATTAGTTTTTTTTTTTAAATATGATTACTTTAATAGTAAAATAAATGTTAAGAAGCATTTATTATATTATTTTTTATTTTATACAATAAGTATATAGGATCAAAAAATTAAAAAAATATTGATATAATAAATGTTTTTTTTAATATTTTTTATGAGGAATGATCAAATTTCTTTAGGAGTAACTCTTTGTAAAGTTACTTCTTTCAACAACTCTATGTACATATTAAATTTTATTAATCAAACTGTTAAATTAAGATTTCTTATAGAGCTGGTCAAGCCTACAAGTTTTTATAATTTTTTAAAATATTTTTTTTGTTATCATGATATTGGTATAGAGTATCCACAACTTTGCTAATGACTAATATCCGTTGAAGAACTTGGTTGGTTACTTTTAGTGGGGCCTTCACCTTTTTCCATTCACAAGGGTTGAACACAGGAGATATGAATCTAGTTTCACTCAAGTCAAACAACATGTTGGTAAAAAATAATTTGAGTATTCATTAAATAATTTTAATTTAATGTATAGTATAGTATACTTTAAAAAAATATTAGTAAATAAATTTAATTTAAAATATAATATACTTTAAAAAAATATAAGTAAATGTTGTCTATAAGATTACCTAACTACAAATATCAAATTTATCTAAAACATGATGTGCATGATCATTAAGTTAATATCAAAATATTCAATTTAATTTAATTTAATATATAAAAGAGCTATTGAAAATAATAACTTTACTAGGAATTACTCCTAAATAGTAATTTGACTTTCCTCATTTTTTTTTATTTAATAAAATATTTTTAACTAAAATATTTTTTTTTTACTCTTTAACATACCCATGCAGGATAAAAATTGTTATTGTTCTATTAAAATGACAAACATTTATTTAATATTTAAATAATTAAAAATATATAATAAGGTGTATTAAATACTCCTTAACATAATCAACAAGTCGTTGGTTTGAGTGGTAATGAGCTCAATTCTCTTAAATAAAGTCTCAGGTTCGAATCTTGTGAATAGAAAAAACGTCCTTGAGAGGGAAGATCCCACCAAAAGTGGTCAATTAGATTCCTTGACAAAGATTAGTCATTAACAAAGTCAATGATACTTCATACCAATAACATAGTAATAAAAAAATATTCCTAAACATATATTTTACTTTTAAAAGGACTCTTAAGGTAAATACATATTTTAATTAAGTATAATATTTAACTTATTACTATATTTTGTTATTAATATACAATCAGTTTATACAAAATATTAAATAATAAAATAAATATATAATATTTTAACAATATAAAAACATTTAATACTTTTCTTTTAATAAATAAATATAAGAATGTTGAGTTATTATTCAACTAATATAAATAATATGTAGTGTAAAGGCAATAGATAGAAAGAAAAATAAATAAATAAAAATTTATTAAAGTGATAACATTGCTCTACATATGACCATATCACATACTTTGTCACCAAACTATCTAATAAGGTATTCATTTTCTTGGTAATATAATGTCGAGTTTGGAAATATCTTACTCCTTAAAATTTTAAAGTTATTAATTGAGATTCTTTGTTAGTTTCTTTCCTTAATTTCATTTTTATATTTTTTCCTTCAATTTTTTTGTAGTTGTTAATTTTTTTTTATGTTTAATGTCTCCTTTAGTTAATGAAAATTAAAAAAATATACAAAATATTCCATATTAATAAGGTTTGTCCATAATTACTAGAACTTTTTTTAGCATGCAAAAATCTAGGATAAATTTTGTCAAATTCATATCTCCTACAACTTTTTAATAAGAGGAAGGGTTAGTTATTCCAAAAGTAACTCCTATTGAAGTTATTTTTCTTCAATAATTCTCTGTATATATTACATTTTATTAATCTAAGTATTGAATTAAAAATTCTTATTGATAAATTAATTCTACAAATTTTCATAAAATTTTAAAATTATTTGATTCTTCATTGAATAATTTTAATTCAACGTAAAATTAAATTTTTTAAAAGTGTAAGTAAACATGGGCTATAGGACTACAAATGTCCAATTTTATCTAAAATTTAGTGTGCATGAACATTTAGCAGTTAAATTAATAAAATTTAATATATACAGTTTTATCTCTCTTTATATATATGTGTGTGTGAGAGAGAGAGAGAGGACTAAAATTGAGTTACTTCTCATTTCCAATCTTCATTTTCTTTAAATGTAACTGTTAAAGTTACTCGTGAGATAATTTGATTATTAATGTTATTATTGTAATATTTTTTTGTAACGTTACTAATGTAATATTTATTTAAACCTATAAATAAATAGATTTTATTTTTATAATATTAATTACTGTATTTATAAATATAATATATAACTTACTTTACAAATATTTTTAAAGATTATTTCTATTAATTTTAATAGATCTAATAAATAAAAAATATATTTATAAAACATATGAATTTTTATATGAATCAATATATGTTAAAAAATTATTATTAAAAAAGTATATATTACAAAATTTTACAATTATATATATAGTAAAATTTACATTATTTTTTATTATTTAAAAATTAGTTTATTATTTTTAATTATATAATATTTTTTGTTACCAAGTTATAAGTGTGAAGTATCCATTAAAAAAAGAAGCTTTACTGAGTTGACAAATTAAGAACTTGGGTGGTTAGTCACTTACTCACCTCTAATAGGATCTTCTCTCCTAACATGTTTTTTCTATCTATAAAATTCAAACACAAGACATTGCTTAAGAGATTTGAACTCGGTTTTATTCGGACCTGCATAATGTTGGTAAATATATAATAATATAAAATATATATTTTTGATAAATTATTATATATATATATAAATATATTAAACATATGAACTTTTACATATATATATATATATATATATATTAACAATTTATTATTCAATATAAATAATATACATTTTTTTATTATTGTTTAAACAATTAGTTCATAAAAATATATTTAAAAAATAAAAATTCAAAAATATAATAATATAACATATAAAATTTGATAAATTGATATTTAATAACTTATCTTTTAATTTATGTACTTAATTATTATTTTAAATAAATTAATTCGATTTAGTTTAAAGTAATCCAACTAAAAAGATAAAATAGACTTAACCACAAATATTATTTTAATATTTATTAATTATATAAATATGTAATAAATATATAATAAATAGATCTTTTCTTATATAGTATTAATTATTGTATTTATTAAATTTAATTATATTTCTGTATATTATATATATTGAATAGAATATAAATATTAAATTTAATAAAAAGTAATATAAGTTTATTAAGTGTAAGACTTTTCAAATGAATCTATATATTGAATATCTATTATTAAGTAAATTAATTATTACAAAATTTAATGCAAATATATATTATATAAATTAAAAAAATATTTTTCTTTTAGTTTAAAAATAGTTTATAAAACAATATTTTAAAATATAAATTTGTAAATGTGTATTGAGAATCTAAGATAAGTGTTATCAAAATTAGACTGGTCATCGATTTGGTCGAGATAGTGAGTCAATGGGTTACTGATTGAATTAGTGGATCACTCATTGAATCGCATGAATCGGTATAAATTATAAACACATAAAAATTATATGCATAGTATTTTCTTTTGTAATTATTATAAAAATCAATAATTTTATTATACATGACAATTATTATAAAAGTTAATAATTTTACTATAGATGATAATCCATAATTGAATGAAAATATAAAAGAAACTTTAGATTATTTATACATTTTAATTAAATTCTTATCTAAAAAAATTATTAATTTCTCTTATTGTGATTTCCAATACGTCTTAACTTGAGTTTTAATAATTTTTTTATTTATTAAACTCTTAACCAACATTTTTAAAATAATGATTAATAAAAGATAAATTTAAATATTTTAAATTAAGATCCTTTTTGTAAAAAATGAATCTTTATTTTATGAAAATTCTTGGACAAATTTATCATTCAAACTAACTTGCTAATGTTTGTATAAGGATTTTCCCCATAAAACATTAATAAACTCAGATAGAAGACTAGAAGACTATTCTGCTTTTTACTCTGAAAGAAATTTCAAATAAACAAATATCCCCATCCTCAAATTTCAACCTATACCATCCCGAGTTCACTGGCAAATTTCCAATGCCAAAACCGTTATTATTTCACCTTCTGATCTCTGAAGCAGATAAACTTTTCTTTCTTTTTGCTTATTTTCTAATCAACCCCTGTTCCACAATTTGACCTTGTTTTCAAATTATTGCATAAAATAAACGGCACCGACTGGCAGAAGAGTTGTAAAAGCGTGTAGTACCGTGTGGCATGGCGTGACATGATTGTTAAGTGTTAAGTGCAAACCCACTTTGTTTGGCCAAATGGAATCTCAGTGGTAACCCATCCTACCCATATGCCACAAAAGTCTTGCCACCTTATTCAACAGGTCTATTTGCTGTCCACACTGCTTGCAAACTCTTTTAGGTTCGAACACCCCACCACCACCTTAAACATTAACTCACCACCCCTTCTTTACTAGGAACACTGCTGCTCCACTGTCACACACGCACGCACGCACATAACATCATTCAGACACTCACTGAGATCTTATCTCCCTCTTACTTTTCTTCTTATTTATTTCTATCTGTCTCCATATTGCCTTTTTTTTTTTTTTGAGACAAAGTTGGGATTTTGATTCCATTTTCTTGCACCCAATTGGATTTTGATCTGAACCCAGTAAGCTTTTTTTTATGTCATTTGACTATATTATGTTCGTTTTGCTTGCGTGTGGTGTGGGGGTTGTGATGGATCTGAAGCGTTTTGCGACATGGGTGTGCTTGATGTGGTTGCTGCCCATTGAATGCAACTTAGAGTCTATTTTTTGATTCGTTGCTATTAACGAGTGTTACTCTTTTTAATGCTAGTGATGTTTATTTTGCGTTGGGCTAGATCTGCAAGTTCAGTTTAACTGTGTGGTTAGTGTTAGTCATAACTCATAAAGATGGATCATGTTACTCGATTTAAATCCATCGAAGTTCCTGCAATCATATATGTGCAAAAGGATTCTTTGCTTGTCAGTTGTCACCTTAGATCATGTTTCTTTTAAGGGATGATTCGGATCCATCGTTTTCACTGGTGTGCAAGCATAACGGTCATCGTTGCTCGCTTCACTTTCAATCATTTTTTTTGTTTATTTTTTATTATCGTCCCCCCTGGGACGTTTGGTCCAAAAGATTTGGCTGAAAACTAGGAGTGAATCTTGTGGATTGAGTTGTAACTTATTGTTGGACACTTGGACTAATTTGTAATAGCTTGAGTCTCACTCTAGGATTGTACATTGGCCACTTTTTTCTTGTTTGACTTAGAGTAATAGGACTGGAGATTGCTTTGTCTGGGGTGCACTAGGCCAATTAATTGCTATTATCCCTTCTATTTGTTTATGAATGTCCTCGGTGCTGTGAAAATCTTTCTTTGTTGGTTGGTGCCTTGCTTACATCTCTCATTGAACTTCAACCCACAAGGGAATAAAGCAATTTTAAGTTTCTATACATGGATCTGTTCTCATAAAGAAGTTTGAAATTGGTTTTTATATTTGGATCCGTTTACCTGAGTATAGTTTAGTCGTTTTCATGATGGAAAAGTATAATAATGGTCTGCGTTTATGGTTTCATAGTCTTTATTCCCTTAAGCACTATGAATCTATGATTAGTAAAAAGTAAAATAATGACAACAAAGTAATGAATTTCTGTATCTCTTTTGCTGACTGCTCTTCCCTTGTTTGCAGGTTAATCATTTAGTCACTGTATTGTGAGGAAGCTGTTTGTCATTGTTTCTAATTTGAAGTATTGGGGTTGCTACATTAAGTGGGGTTTTGAGTGGTGAATTTGACATTGAATGTCTGGTGAAACGAGATCCTTTTAGCCCGTAACTGAACAGTGAAAGTTGCAGTTTGGATTTGTACTTTCAACTAATAAATGTCGAGGGGAAGATCTGATGGATCACAAAAAAAGCGTTTAGTTGCTGCCATCTGTGTAGTGGCAATTTTTCTTGGTTTTCTGTATGTGTATGGTGGATCCATCTTTGGCTCTCAGAATAGTGGTTCATCTGCTCTTGAATATGGAAGATCATTGAAAAGACTTGGCTCATCATATTTGGGTGCAGAGGATGGCACTGATGGCAAGCAAGATGAATCTTCATCAAGTTTCAGGGAGGGAGATGGGGAGGACAATATTGTTCCAAAGAGTTTCCCTGTATGTTGCTTTGTATGCTTAGACATAGGGCACATTCACTCTTTCTTCACGGCTTCATGCAACATCCTTATCATTGCTATAATCTTTAATTTTTTGTTTTTGCTATTGCTATTTGGTTTAATCAGTCGTATTAATAATAATGAACTCAAGTATATACTGTTTTATTTGAATTCTGGTTGCCAAACTCATAAGTTCAAGTGTATAAGTTTGGTAAATTTCTGGTAAATAATACACATGAGTTATGTAAGATGCTTAAAATGTATCATAAATGGAAAAGTAAAAGTTGAAGAAAACTAGTTCCTTATCCACATCCACAATAATATCCAAATCAAGCAACAAGAGTCTTGTTTGCATAATGAAAATAAAATTCTTAGTTCTTAGATGAATAAGTTATAAGTGGACACAATCAAGTTCATGCACATCATCTAAATATGACTATACTTTTGGCTCATCAGCTGTCTCATGGTGTTTACAATGTTTATGCTTTTGAAGGTTTGTGATGCTCGTCATTCAGAGTTGATTCCCTGCTTAGATAGACACCTTATCTATCAAATGAGGATGAAGCTGGACCTGTCTGTGATGGAGCACTATGAGAGACATTGTCCTCCTGCAGAAAGGCGGTACAATTGCTTGATTCCTCCTCCATCAGGATACAAGGTGAAAATTTGCTAAGAGTATATGTGATCTTCAATATACCCTCTGATACATATGTATTATTTTAGTCCAACATTTGTTATATATATAATGTTGCAGGTTCCTATTAAGTGGCCACAAAGCAGAGATGAGGTGTGGAAAGCAAATATCCCACATACTCACCTTGCACACGAGAAGTCTGACCAGAATTGGATGGTTGTAAAAGGTGAAAAAATAGTGTTTCCTGGAGGTGGGACTCATTTTCATTATGGAGCTGACAAGTACATTGCATCAATTGCAAATGTAAGTCTGCATCTGACTTAACTGGTTTGGCATAATGCATATAAAAAAATGAAACCATATATATTTTGTTTTTGCATTGGGAGTTCTATGAGATTTTGTGTGTTTATGCAAGTATCTATCTGTATGCCTACTAGGCTACTACTAATAGTCAAGATGACCTAAAAGTTAATCTCTATTTTTTATTTTTTTTAATAAATTAATGGAACATATGAGGTATTAAGTGTAAAATGATATTAAAATAATCATTTGAGATAAATAAACCTTGTGTTGTATGCCCATTTTATTTATTTCTTTCCTATTCTTTCATTTTCTCACTATTTCAACTTTTTAATCTTTTTTATTTGCAAGTACATGTAGTGTGTCTTTGCATCTAGTTGCGTAATATGCTTTTATTTACAGATGTAGATATTGTAAACTGTTCATATGTCTCCAGCATGAGTTTCTAGAGAAACTGGTCCTTTATATTGTATCAAGTGATCATGAGTTTGATTATTGCTACCCAATTCTTAATAATTATATGTTAAATATGCATTGTACTCGCTTCAAGCTTGTATGAGGGATTGAATTAGAGAGCTAAAACTGCTTATATGTATCCAGTGGTCTACCCAATAGCTTATGCTTTTCAATGTCAGTGACTCAGTACCATGTTTAACAGTGCTGGCTGTTTGATATATCTGTTTATCTAGATTTGCTTACATTTCATGGATAAATCATTATCTTAACATTCCGGTTTGCATTGCCAGATGCTCAACTTTTCAAACAATAATCTAAACAATGAAGGAAGGTTGCGGACAGTGCTTGATGTTGGCTGTGGTGTTGCAAGTTTTGGAGCATACCTTCTATCATCTGATATCATTGCAATGTCCTTGGCACCAAATGATGTGCATCAGAATCAAATTCAATTTGCTCTAGAAAGAGGAATTCCTGCATATCTTGGTGTCCTCGGAACTAAGAGACTCCCTTACCCAAGCAGATCTTTTGAGCTTGCTCATTGTTCTCGTTGTCGAATTGATTGGCTTCAAAGAGATGGAATACTACTTCTTGAACTAGACCGGTTGCTCAGGCCAGGAGGTTATTTTGCATACTCATCTCCAGAAGCATATGCTCAGGATGAAGAGGATCTAAGGATATGGAAAGAAATGAGTGACCTTGTGGGGCGTATGTGTTGGAAAATAGCTGCAAAGAGGAACCAAACTGTTGTCTGGCAAAAACCTCCGACTAATGACTGCTATAGGGAAAGAGAACCTGGTACTCGCCCTCCTCTTTGCCAGTCTGATGATGACCCAGATGCAGTTTGGGGAGTAAATATGGAAACATGCATAACACCTTACAGTGATCGTGAGTACTCTTATGCTGTAGGGCTTGATGTACAACATTAGTATTTGCTTTAACTGCATGTAGCCTGTATCCCAACTCCTAAACTGCTAAAATCCTTCTTTAATTTTTTATTTTATTTTGTTTAATGATTAAAGAGAATAATTTAAAGAGCTGTGGTATATGAAACTTAACTACTGAAACTTCTGTTAATTTTATCACAGATGACAACAGAGCCAAGGGTAGTGGATTAGCTCCATGGCCTGCAAGATTGACTAGTCCTCCTCCTAGATTAGCTGACTTTGGCTATTCAAATGACATGTTTGAAAAGGACACGGTAATCAGAAATTACAGTTGATCCTCTTGTTAGTTATTTTTTTCCCTGTTACCATAGAAATTCTGTATAACAACAATATAATTGTAGATAAACTAATTTTTAGCTTAAATTTTGTCATGTGCAGGAACTATGGCAAAGGAGAGTTGAGAAGTACTGGGATCTCTTGAGTCCAAAAATCACATCAAACACGTTGAGGAATATTATGGATATGAAAGCAAACATGGGTTCATTTGCAGCTGCTCTTAGAGACAAGAATGTTTGGGTGATGAATGTTGTACCTCAGGATGGACTAAACACACTTAAGCTCATATATGACAGAGGCCTCATAGGAACTACTCATGACTGGTATTGAAGCTAGATTACTTGAATTATAAATCATTGCTTCTTTGATAACTTTCCGTGCAGCCTCCTTGATTTGTAAGGATTATATGATATAGACTAGAGAATAAATTACTATGTAGAGATCTTTATTAAACCTGGCTGGTAGAGAGAATTCTTGAGAATTGTTGCTTATTCTAGGTTCAGTTGTTATATTTTGTTTTTGTAGTTCCTCCATGAATGATGAGAAAATAAGAGTTTTGATGTGGTCATCTTAAACAGGTGTGAAGCATTTTCAACATACCCCCGGACATACGATTTACTTCATGCATGGACTGTCTTCTCTGACATAGAAAAGAAAGGTTGCAGTCCAGAGGATCTATTAATTGAGATGGATCGCATGCTTCGGCCTACTGGTTTCGCGATCATCCGAGATAAACAGCCAGTGATTGATTTTATAAAGAAGTACCTAAGTGCTTTGCACTGGGAAGCAATTGATTCCAGTTCTGACTCTGTCCTAGATGGTGATGAAGTTGTTTTTATCATCCAGAAGAAAATGTGGCTGACTAGTGAAAGCTTTAGGGACACTGAATAGGACAACCATTGCATTTCATTTTCTTATATATTATTCTCTGCTGCTGCTACAAGGGATCAAAGCACTTCCCAAGGGGTGAAGCAGTAAAGTAAACAGCTTCATTTTGTAGCATTACATGTTGTTTTCTTTTCTTTTAATTTCCTTCTTTTGATTCTCATTTTTGGGATGATATGATTATTCATGTGATTAAGACATACATAGGCATCAAGCTTTTATAGGCGATTCAAAATTTTGCCTGCATTTGGGGATTATGTAAGCTACGTAATAATCAAGACAAAGAAGTCACTTATATAAGTTATGTAATATATATACATGCCTTTTCTGTTCAGGGTTTCATTTGTTTTTGTGCTTTAATATTTTTATGCTATTTTGTTCACTATAGCTTGCTCAAGAGCCGAGTGTAGAATGTGGATGATTCTTATATTGGGGAATGGATCATTTCTAAGTTCTAACGACTTTACCACGCATGATATCTGTGCATGGTGATATAGTCATGGTTTGGAATGGATCTTTTTGTGTTAAATTTTTGTATAATGTTGTCATAAAAATTGTGCTTATCTCTTTTCTAAATATTAAATAAATCAAAACTTGTGAATCTTTATAAAAAGAGATAAATATAAAACTTTTTATACGATAATATTGCATGACAATTTAATATGAAATTATTTATTTCTTTGATACATACTACATGATAAATCATTAAATCTTTTGACAAGAGTCCTAACCTGACCCTACTTCAAGTAGACCCTGAGACTATTTTTTGCGGTCAAAGAGCAGTGTTTCTCGTTGGAGAATAAGAATATGGTCAGTGTCCTTTAATGGTAGGCCTGGAGGAAATATGATCAAAAGCAAGCCAATGAAGCCAGTAGATGGTAACATGATAGTTTAGAGTATGAGGTGGCAAGGAGGTGGTGACATTTTTGCCATACTGTACGCTTTTATTTATTTAGGGAGGGGTACAGTATGATGCACATGTTATTATATCTTACCAGGAGAATATCATTACACCACTTAAATATTTGAAAAATACTTTAATTATCATTCTAAATTATAAAAGCAATCAAGGTAATAATATATAATATTTAATGACACAGTTATAAAATGTAACCGAATATAGTAGCTTATAAATAAGTTTTAATTTAATAATAGAAAAACTAATTTTTGGTCATATATACAATATTAATAGCAAAGAAGGAAAGATGTATGTACAAAAAGGGAAAAAAAATACAGATAAAACTACGAATAATTATCGTCATCGAAGCCCCTACTGTTCTGCCAATGCCAAATCCACCAAATACCAGCAAGAAATGCCCGTATCTAAAATAACTTGGCTTTTTGTCTAAGTGCCTGGGTCAATAAAGTTTTTTTTTTTTTTTAACAAACTATCCTCTGCTAAAACAATCCTACTCAAATAGGATACAACTAGTATGAGCAATAAAGTTCTTCCTTTAAATATTTAAATCAAGACTTAAATTCAAAATTATTGATTAAACTGAAATAGTCTCACACCAATTGATCAATGTGTTCGATAGTGGGTCAATAAAGGTTATATCCCTACATGATATTCACATTCTTTTAAGAGAAGTGCTAGCAATATATTCTCTTAGTTAAATTTTATTAAAAATTATAAAATCGAAAGAGATTCATTAAATGAGAAGTGAGATTCATTAAAATTTATAATTTTTAATAAATTGTAATTAATAATAAAGAATATATTTAAAATAATGTATAGAGGATATTTTATTAGCATTTCTCTTTTTTTTAATACCATTTAACCTCTCATATATTGTAATAGCAGACTCTCCTAACAGCTTATTTTTTCTTAATTGCCACTCACTTTTGAACTAAGGGAGACCAATCACTAACACCTCTTTTGAATTATTTAGTAAATTTGGATGAAAAAGGTTATTAAAAAATATCATATTTAAATAATTAGTTATGAAAAGATATAAAATGACAGTATATATTAAAATTTAGATTAACCCATTTCAATATTTATAATATGAAGTAAAATGTTATAAAATATCAAAATTCTCCTTCTTTTCTTTCTTTCTTTTTTATATATAAAAAAAAATAAAGATTGGCTAGTATAAAATAAAGTGGTTTCCAACTTTTAACATTAAAAAATATAAAAGAAAAAAAAGGGGGGAGTAAACGAGGGAATGAATGGGGCATGGAAATGATGGTCTCAAAGTGGTCCTCTTTCTCTCTCCACCTTCACCTTCACCTTCTTTCTTCACAGCGATAATCTCGGCTCTTTCATTTCTCTCTCTACACTTTCTTTCGCTATCTGACTCACTCATTTCACTCCCACATGCCACAACCTCCTGATTCCTCTTAATTTCAGGTTTTTCTCTTCTAACACCCACCCTTTTGCTTTTCCAATCCCAATTCCATGTTGCTTTGCTTGTGCAAGTGCTTAATTCCTTTTCATTTCGATTTCGATGATGGGTATCTTCAATTTGAATTCTGCTTTTTGGGTTTGTGTTTGCTTGGTTGGTTAGTGCAATGAGAAGTGAAGTGAAAGTCAATTTTTTTTCGTTGGTGATGGTGATGGTAATGGGGTCATTGTGGTTGTTCAAGATTGTAATTTGACCTTGTTTTTGTTTACCCACTTGAGGGATTTGACTTGTACTGTGTGCAATTGAGTGTGCTTGATCAATATGTGGGGATCACTGGTTGGACCGAAGATCGGGGCTGAACCTTTGAGTTCCATGGTTTCTATGTTGTTTTAGGCTTTTGGGAAATCTAAAAGTTTACTTCTAGTTCAATTGTGCGGTTTAACTGTCTTGAACTAAACTGCGTATGATTGATTTGTTTCCGGTACTTTTAAGCATTGCAGGTTTGATCAAGATTTTTGAAGTCTAATTTGCTGCTAAATGAGTATCTTAGCTAATGATTCGCATTTTGTGAACTTTATGGCTGATTGTTCCACCTTTCCAATAAGTTTAATTACATTCTCTGTACTGCATTTGCTCACTTTCTCTGACAATTTGATCTAGTTGACATTGGATTATTTATAATAACTCTTTTCCCCTTTGTGTTGTGCTTTTATTCTAACACCAAATGAAATGAGCTCTTAAATTTCTTTGTCTATTTGCATCTGTTAGTATTCACCTGTTTTCTTCCAATTTAATGATTCTAGTCTGGAGTATTTTTACACTCAATGTTCAAGTTTTGAGTCTGATCAGCTAAAAAAACATGGTTGACTGCTTAAGTTTGTTGATTCATTGCCATTTATTTTCATGTTTGGGCAGAAGTAAGAGTTAATGTGCCTTGGATTCTTATGGTGGACAATGGCTTCTTGATTTTCATTGCTGGCAAAATGAGATTTTTCATTCTTGGTTGAGAAAACTTCTAATCTTTAGTGGTTGGTGAAATAGAGTGCATAACACAGCAGGCTTAAGAGCTTTCCAAAATGGATAGGTGCTGGTTTAATAAGTTCAAGCAAAAGGACAAAACACAGTCTTCAAAAAACAAGGAAACAACTGGCATTGCAAAAGAAGGGTCAAAACCCCCAACAAATGAAGAAGCACCTTCCAATGTGACCAAACAGAAGGTTGCAGCTGCAAAGCAGTACATAGAAAACCACTATAAGAAACAGATGAAGGACTTGCAGGAGAGAAAGGAACGGTATGTTTACTTTAACTTATATTTGGATCATTATGATAGTACAATCTAAAGTTACTGATGAGTTTTCATGTAAAGTAGTTGTTTTAACATAGTTATAGTCATCTCCAAAGAAATATAAATGAGAGATTTTTTTAGTGTCCTTGCTTTTAGTTGTCCTAACCAAATAAGGTGCCAATTAGTATTCTTTGACATTGGAATATTACTTTGTATGATGCGCTTGATATATTGTCCTGTAAAACTTGTCTAAATCCCAAACATGGATCACTCACGACAAATTTGTTTTGTTGTTGTTCTTGACATATTGTCCTATATTGTCTCTGATGTGCTGTTATAGATTATGTGCAAGAAACTTCTGCAGATGGAAATTGTTCTAAGTTTTTAATAAGGCTAAACACATTATTCTTGCAGACGTAATATGCTAGAAAAAAAGTTGGCTGATGCTGAAGTCTCTGAGGAAGAGCAGAACAATTTGCTTAAATATTTTGAGAAAAAGGAGAGGGAATACATGCGCCTAAAGAGGCATAAAATGGGGGCTGATGATTTTGAGCCCCTGACTATGATAGGGAAGGGTGCATTTGGAGAGGTATAAGTCTACCTTTGTTTTCATTAAAGTTAAAAAAAACTATGCTTCTGATCTTTCACATATGTTACAAAAAATGTCAGATAATTTGCGACTTCGCAATTTTTTTTTCTTTTGTATAGGTCAGAATCTGCCGAGAGAAAGCAACTGGTCATGTATATGCTATGAAGAAACTTAAGAAATCAGAGATGCTTCGCAGAGGCCAGGTAACAACATCATCAGGACTTGCTTTCATTGTTAAAATGAATATTGTCTTGTTATACTCATTGATTACTTTTTATCCCTGTTTAGGTTGAACATGTAAAAGCTGAGAGGAATCTACTTGCAGAAGTTGACAGCAATTGCATTGTAAAGCTTTATTGTTCCTTTCAAGATGAAGAGTATTTATATCTCATAATGGAGTATCTACCTGGTGGTGATATGATGACGTTGCTCATGCGGAAGGATATACTGACAGAAGATGAGGCCAGGTTCTATGTTGGGGAGACTGTCCTAGCTATAGAGTCGATTCATAAACATAATTATATTCATAGGTAAGTTCAAACTGCAAATAGTCATGTTACACCATGAAAATCTTATTATATTAATCTTATGCTGGTCTTGCTTTCTTGCACATAAAAAAAGTATAATATTCTAATTTTGATATGCATTCCAGAGATATCAAGCCTGACAACTTGCTGCTAGATAGAAATGGTCACATGAAATTATCAGACTTTGGATTATGTAAACCACTAGACTGTAGTAATCTTCAGGAAAAGGACTTCTCTATTGGAAGCAACAGAAGTGGAGCCCTTCAGAGTGATGGGCGTCCTTTGGCTCCTAAAAGAAGCCAACAGGAGCAACTGCAGCATTGGCAGAAAAATAGGCGAATGCTTGTAAGTCACTCAATATACATAAACAGCCATTACTGCTTTATGCCTTATGAACTTTCAGGTTAAGAGTTAGTTTTATGTATATTATAATTATATATTGTTAAGTGTAAGATGAATTGTTCTTAATAGATATTCTTCATTGTGTATATACATTTGGTAACCTCTTGTTCCGACTTCTGTTTTGGCAAGTTGCTGACTCCTGTTTTGACAAACTATGGCATTTCAAGCTTTTCTTTCTTTTCAATGCCGCAGGCCTATTCTACAGTTGGAACACCTGACTATATTGCCCCCGAAGTTCTTCTGAAGAAAGGATATGGCATGGAATGTGATTGGTATTATCTAATGTGTTTTTCTACTTTTCCTTTTTGAAAATACCTTGAAGTTCCCTTGGTTTTTGTAAACTTCATATTATTTCAATATGTTCTGATGAGATTGTGGTAATGCTTCAAGGTGGTCCCTGGGAGCGATAATGTATGAAATGCTAGTGGGGTATCCGCCCTTTTATTCAGATGAACCAATGTTGACTTGTAGAAAGGTAATGTCTGGATCAACTGTTGATGAATTAGGATGAATATTGTATAGATTGAGGTTTGGCACGTGTAGGACATTGACTTCATTGAATTTTGGTAGGCACCTGTGCCTAGAGAAAGCCTATATTGCTAAATTAGAAGTGAATGCTAAGTAGAACTTACCAATATTCTTTATGACCTTATCATTGATATTTGCATGCAGATAGTTCTGAAAGGCTTAAAATTACTGGCATTGTCTGAAAAAAAAAAGCGGTGTTTTCCCAATTTACTAATGTTGAGAATTGCATCTTTCTATTCCTATGACCCAATCTACCTTTTTTCCCTTTTTATAGTAGAGCATGTTCACAATATATTTGGATTGTGTTGACCAGTGTTGATATTTTTTTATTAATAATAGATGGCATGTCTTAGTTATTTATACTTTATAACTTGTCCATCATGATTCCCTGTATGTATTTTCTTTACTGTATTTTCTTTTATTTTCATCAATTATGATCATATTATATCTGATACCTTCAAATTTGCAGATAGTAAATTGGAGAAATTATTTAAAATTTCCAGAAGAAGTTAAACTTTCAGCAGAAGCAAAGGATCTTATTAGTAGACTCCTATGTAATGTGGACCAGAGGCTTGGAACCAAAGGGGCTGATGAAATAAAGGTGTTGTGGTGTGTTCTTTTCTGAATTCTATAATTTACTTTGGGTTACAATTGCATATTAACAACATAACTGGCCGGTCTATTATTTCCAGGCTCACCCATGGTTCAAAGGAATTGAATGGGATAAATTGTACCAAATGAAAGCTGCTTTTATTCCTGAGGTTAACGATGAATTAGATACTCAAAATTTTGAAAAGTTTGAAGAGGTATATTGTATATGTTTATTTTCATGGATATAGATGTGGTTTTTGTCTGTTGTTACTAACCAGTATCATGCTGCTTAATTACTAATGATGTGTAGGTTGACAACCAAACTCAACCTTCCTCAAAATCAGGCCCATGGAGAAAGGTTCGTTATCGTTATTGAAATTTTGTATGTTGGTGGTGTATTATAGTTGCAGTAATTGTGGTGTTGTTAATTTGTTTATTACTTATCTGTGTTGGTTTATCAATCTCGGATAGCGGTGTGTAGTGGCTAACTCTAAAAATGCGATAGCAAGAAGCGGAATGACTGCTATTTTAAATTTTATAATACAAACTAAATAATTTATACTAGACATATGAATACTCAAAAAACAAAACAAAAAACCCAAAATTAAAGAAAATCATGATAAATAACAAGTCATAGTTACTTTACGCACATATTCGCCATCAATCTAGGAGCAATAAGAACTTAGTAATTAAGTCAAAAAATGAAAGATGATGGTGAAATTAATAGGAAAAGAACATAACAAATTAGATTAAAAAAATATCAGAATGTGAACTGGGTGGGAAGTCTAAAGGAAGAAGAAAGAACGGAACACAGTATAAAAAATAGTCCCATAATGTGTGAAGGAATAGAGGTCAAAATAGAGCTAACTTTTTGTGGAATATTTTACCAAAAAAAAAAAACCTAAATTATGATGTTCCAGGGATAAAAATGGGTTTTTCAAGCCTATATCATGGTAGCACTGCTATAGCGCACAAAAAACCACTATTTGAATCCCATAGCGGCTCAGCGCTGCTCTGCTCTACTATCCCGCTGATATGATTCAAGAATGAATAAAAGGAAATCCGAATCTTCCTTGAGTTGATTTTTTAAATTTGTGCAAGAACAAGTAAAAGAAAAGGGAAAACAAAAGATGGAAAAGATAAGAAGATTACCAACATCGGCGCCGCATCCAAGAAGAGTGATAAGCCTTGTGTAGAATTGCTATAAAAGTGTGAGAAACCCTTGATAAGATCCAAACAATTGGGTTCCCCCCAAGAACCCTAAGAGGAGCAAAGTTCTCAATAAACTGAATTCTTTAATATTTCATTCAATTGTGTCCTTCGAGTACATTGGTTTGCCCCATATATAGTCAAAGATAACATTCCCTATATCCTAAATAAAAAAAAGAAGGAAATGTATTCTTAATTAATGCAATGGATGTTTTCTAATGTCCTTAATTAATGTAATCCTAATTAATGCTACGGATATTTCCTTAGTTGTCAATAGTGGCGCTATTGTTCCAAAGCAGTGTGGAGCGACACTGGGCTGCTACAAGGAGGCTGTAGGCCCGTAGCATCTCAGTTTAGTTGTGCGGCCGTCACAACTGCTATCCCAGAGTGGCGGAGTGGGCGAAATCACGGTGGAGCGGGTGCTTTGTGGATGCAACATTGAAATATTTTTGAAATCCATCGAAGTTGTTTTCAGATCCATGGAAATTGTTGAGATCCCCAAATACCCTTACTGAGTGATAATTAGTGGTGGTATTTTATGGAATTTTCATGTTGTATCAGCTTTAAAAGAAAGAAAGAACCTTCGACCCTTTATTCTTCCCCTCTAATGTGCACGACCAACCTCTCCAAGCTCTCTCTTTTTCTCTGGCAACCCACTCCATTTTTCAGTGACCACCTTCTCTCTTTGGGCAGCCCCCTTCTCTTCCACTCCTGCAGGTTTCTTTTGTTTCTGTGTTCTGTTTTTCTTTTTCCTTCCTCTTCCACATCTTCCACTTCTATTTTCCTTTTTGTTCTCTGTTTTCCCCTTTCTCTTTCACCCACTATCATTTTTCTTTTCTTCCTCACTATCAATTTTCTTTTTTTTCCCTTACTACCAAGCTGCTGACCACCAGCAGCTACTTGTATGTTTTGTTTAGGTACCATGAGTTTTTATTTTTAATTATGAATAGTTTATCAATTTTGAGTTTTTTTTTTTTTAATTTTTGAGTACTATTAGAATAGCAGTCATCCTGCTATCCCATATTCGGGGTCGGTCGCTCCGCACCACTATCCATGGTTGACAACTGGATATTTCCTTATTAATATAATCCTAATTAATGCTATGAATATGTCAAATAGAAATCCTAAAATGACTTGAATAGCCCAACAACCCATGCAGCCCAAAATACAAACAATTCAAAGCAATTTACAAGCCCAAATACGTCTAAACAAGGTCTTAATTGGATACAAACTCAAACACACCTAAATAAGTTCATAACTGGAGTCCTCTTCAATGTAGATTAATTGGCCCAACTTGGGTTCTTCTTCCATATTTTGCTTGAAGTTGAATATGTTGATCTTAGGCTAAATAATTTCTTGAAGCTTTGGTTTTTAACCATGCCAAATGGCGTCGTGTGATCCATGTAGCCGACCTCACCTAGTGGGATAAGGCTTTGTTGTTGAATATGTTGATCACCTCTTGTTATAAAGCCTCCTTGGTCCTCTTAGCTTTTGGCCTAGTCATAGTCCCTCCTAGCCCAATTAAAGGATCCTACTTCTTAGCTCTTCCTTTTTCCTTTGATGGCCTTCCTTGATCTTCATCACCCACTATAGCACCGCTATAGTGTGCTATTGACTACTATATGAAACAATAAATAACTGGAGATATAAGGTTGGCTTGGTGGTTGGGAAGGGAGGGCTAAGGGAGAAGGGGGGAGGGAGAGGTCGTGGGTTCAAATCCCTCCCACTGACATTTCTAACAAAACTAACAAACTAACATTTGCCGAGCAAAAAAAAAAAAAAAAAAAAAGCATGCCATGTAATAAAAAATAAGGTCCTTTGAAAAATTTGACCAACTTTCATTTGATTAATTAGTTGTCTTTGGATCACTTTTGTTGTTATGCTTGTAGCAAGCTGTTAATGGAACCCTTTAGTTTGCAGATGAAATTATTTACTTTAGATGACATTGGGATTTTACTCAAGTTTTGGTAACAGTAACTCTGAATACAAATGCCTCTTTATTGGAATTCATGGATCATTAGTGTTGATGAGGAATGTCCAAGTCTGGATTTGTAATTTGACATGTTATTACTGCAGATGCTGTCGTCTAAAGATGTCAACTTTGTCGGGTACACATATAAGAACTTTGAAATCGTGAATGATGATCAACTACCTGAAATTGGTTCGTACATTTTCAATTTTATATGTATATTTGTTTATGTTTTGTTTAAACCCTTTCATCTCATTTTCATCATTTTTGTTTTATAATTAGAAAGTTCCTCTTTAATATATTGCTTCTAATACTCTTAGATTCTTTTTCTCCTGTGACATTTCTGAATCTAATGGAAGGTTTTGTGCTCTAGCAATTTTATTGCACTAAACCTTGTCTAATTGAGCTTCATATTGTGGGGCTGAACATGAGGTTTTTATTGCTAGGGGATGGAAAATTTTATCAAGTAATGCACTTGGATAAACTTACACACACACATACACACTTTAACTGTAACTTAGTTTGAATGTTCTAGATTGTGCACATACTTTGCATAGTTTGTGCAAATATATTTTACCCTCTAATAATTAATGTACTGTTGTATACTTTCCCAAGTTTTATCAACAGTTTTCAGCTTATTGAAACCCATTTTATTGTGGCTTTTAATGCAACAAGCCTTTGGAAAAAAAATGATGCAGCTTACTAAAGAAAGAAAAGTATATATGTTATTGCTAACCCTTGCAAATTTCTTGTTGATGCATCAATTGACTATAATTTCAATAAAATGTGATTTTGCTGAAGATCATGCTGCTGAACCTTGCTGTTTATTATGGCTTATGCGTTTGTTGTTTTTATTACCCCCCAACACCAAATTTATTGTTCTTTTCCAAATTGATTCATCATTGCTCTAATCTTCACAAGCAATATGGGTATGTTGTTATCAGCTGAATTGAAGAAGAAGAGCACAAAACCTAAGCGCCCATCTATTAAGACCCTATTTGGTAAGCATGTGTTCATTGTTTTATGCCTTGTGCCCACTATACTTGTTGATTTGCTTGAGATCTAGTGGTTCACTTCAGTTATAAGTAATGCTGTGATACCAAATAGCTCCATCATAGAACTATACATCCTTCTTCAAGGCATTACGGGGTAGTTTCTCACATCTCTGAAATTTTAGAATATTAAATCTCGTATCTGGTGATAATTTAAAAGTTATGTTAACGATAATAAACTATAACTGATGTTTGTGTTAATAAGGTTGTCTCAAGTAATAGATCAGCAATTCCTGGAAAAACATTTAAAAATATACATATTATTCGCTTAAGGCAACACTAATTGGATTGGATCTTGGATCAGGGATAAAAGTATGCAGAATATTGAAATTGGAAATCCATGTTGCATAGTCCAATAAATTTATACTATTATTGATGTTGAACAATTCAATTTCAAGAGCAAAAGGCAAAGATGTCTTCAGTATTAGTTATTGAATAAACATTGAGGCACAAAAGGTTGAAAATTTTAAGTGTCTTGTTAATAAGTTGAGCTAATTACATGCTACAGATGATGAATCGGCTACAACTGCCAATCAACCTGCCCAAGGGAGCTTCTTAAAACTCTTACCTACTCAACCGGAAGTTCCTGAGAAGAGTGAATCTCAATGATCCCAACTAGTAATATTTTACAGGACTTTTACATGGCCATTGAGGTATGACCAAATGCTGAGTTGAATACTGATTGTTTTAGTCTTTCCCACATTCTTTTGTTAGTTTGGCGTGGATAGTTATGGAAGCAAAGGCTCTGAAACTTTGTGGTTTTGGATAGCTGGGTTTTGGGTTGACTGGGATATTTGTCTGTAGAAAAATCTTTGAAGGTATATATTCTTTACATTTTTGGTTGGTGGTGTATTCTTTTGTTCACCATTTATCAAGCTGCAATGTGTTAAGAATCCAAGTTATTTCTTGTAATTAAGTTACTGCTGAAGTGCTGACAAGGATGTGCAATTCTCACATTCTTTTACTATCATGTAGAGATTCATTAGTTTGTAAGGTAACATTTTTCTTTCTTATCTCACTTCAAAAGGTCTAATTTTTACCAAGTAAATCCTTATGCTCATTTTCTTTCTTCTTTATTGCATGCCCCATTTTCTTTTTTGGGCTTTTCTTATTTTTGTTTTGTTTTTTTACCGACGCTGTATGGCATGTCAGATTACATAATGTTTCGATATCCGACATTAATTCCGTATTTATTATTTCTTCAAGATAAAATAATTATTACGACAGATTGGTTTAGTATCAACTATCAAGATAGGTGAATGGTATGGTTGGAATGGTGGAATATGGAAGGATTGATATTGGAGGGATGGAAAAGAACACTTCTTTTCTTTTCTTCCATTACTTGGTACATTTTAAAAAGTGAAACGATGAAAAAAAAAAAAAAAAAGAGGCTCGTAGTTAATAAGGATATGGAAAGGGTGATTTATAAATAAAAGACTAAATTATTCTTAATTTTACACATTTTTATCTTATTAAGGATATTTTTATCATTTTATCTTAAAAAAATATATTTTTCTTTAATTTGTTCCTTTTAAATAAATTACAATGATTTATAAAATCATCTCTCTTTTTCGTTCATTTTTTCTTTTCTTTCTCTCTCTTTTTCTTTCATAATCTTCAACCAAACATACCAAATGGCAAATGTAAGTGCGAATGGGGAACTAAAGAACTAACCATGTAATTTATTTAGCAAAATGAACACATTCTACCACAGATGTACATCAATCGCATCATATTCTTATGTGCCAAGAGAATCCTACTAGCAACAAGAGAGTTGCTATTGCCACCCCCTAAATTGCTATTCTCACCCTAGCATTTTCAAAAAAATGTAAAGAGACAAAATTACCCCTCTTCCCTTCCCTACACCCTTCCCTTACTCCTCCCTCACATTTGGCCAAAATATAAAACGGAAATATATTTCCGTTGTAGCATAGGGGTGTGTATAAAAATGAAAACGAAAATAGTTTTCGTTATATATTTTGTACCAGAAAATGTATTTCCATTTTGATTTTTGTACGCACCTTCTGTACTACGACGGAAATACATTTTCGTTGCATATTTTGTACAATGAAAATGTATTTTTGTTTAAAAGGTATTTTGGAAAAAAAAAATTAAAGCACACGAGGTTGAGAATAACAATTCCGTAGCAACAATTAGGGATGAAAATAGGCTAAGTTAGATAAGGTTTTGTTTAAATAAGTCTAACCTATTTAAATAATTCAAAAGCTATGTCTAATTTGCTATTTGTCATAGGTTTTTTTTTAAGTTTAACCCAATTTTTTTGAAATATTATTTTGGCCTGTTAGCCTATTTGTTTATAAGAATTTCCTTTCAATTCAACCTGCAACCCATCTTTATCTTTTTTTTTAAGGTCAATGAACACTAAATAGATTGAAGAGAGGACGAGAAGTAGTTCGACCTAGACGTTAACATAATAATTGAAAGCCTTTTAAAAATGTTTGACCATTGGGATGAAGTTGGGAAGGTGCAACTCCAAGCTTCAGAATAGATCACATCTCAAAGCTCAATATGAAGTTGTAACTCCAAGCTTTAGAATATAACACATCTCAAAGCTAAAGGAAATGTGAACATCGAGAATGGTAAACATGTAGACATAAATGTAGGTAAACAAAGAACTAAACGTCTCAAATAATTGAGGAACTTTTAATAAATACTTACTTTTTCCTTGATGTCCAAGGTCAAAACAATCACCTTCCTAACGCGATCTTAGTGAAAGGTGGAAAAACAAGTGGTCATCAATTTAAACTTGTAGGTATGACAAAGCCCTTTTCGCCTTTCTCATCGTTGAGTTAAACTTGTCGAGACTAAGTTGACAATGAAAGTTCAAAAGAGATAAATAATAGAAGAGGGAAAGTCATTAATAGAAATCAAACAAAGAAGAAATAAAACAAATCTTTTTTTTGTTTTTTCTTCTACAAACCTTTATCTTGAATTTTAAATTAAAGAAAAATACAAAAATAAAGTAAAATATATTTTATCTTGTTTCAATTTATTGGGTTGAATCATATCTTTTAAAAAATCTAATGGGAAATTATTACATTCCAATCAATTCATGTCTTTGAACAATATAAACAAGAGGAAACAAGATGAGTCCTAACAACACATTTTTTTTAACACATACTCTATTAATGGTTAAAATTTATTAAAAATTACAAAATTAAGATAGACTTGTTAAATAAAAAGTGAGACCTATAAAAATTTGTGATTTTAAATAAATTTAAACTAATAATAAAAAGCATGTTCAAAAGAATGTATTAGAGAATATGTTGTTAGCATTTCTCATATAAAAAATAGAAAACAAAACATTACTCAAAATCTCTAATGCATTTATTCAAGGCAAATGTTAAGTAATGTTTTCAAGGCAATTGTCAAAGAAATAAAAATGGAAAAATATATCAAAATACATTAATAATGTACTTTTATGATAATTTTCAACGTATTTAAATATGATTTGAGATTAATTTTGATGTATTGTGTAAAAATTTATATACTATTATTCTTTATAAGTCACTCTAAGTCTAACTTATAAGTCATACACGATCTTTAGTCGGATGTCCGGGTAGAAAATTTGTACACGAAAAATGCATTTAAGTTAAATTCGTATGATGTTTAATAAATATTTTCAATGCAAAACCCTTTATTTAAAATTTAGGCTTAATTGTAATTTTGGTCCCTCTATTTTGCACAATCCACAATTTTAGTTCTCATATTTTAAAATAAAGACATTTAGTCCCTCTATTTTGCACAATCCGTAATTTTGGTCCCTCTATTTTAAAATATAGACATTTAGTCCCCCAATTTTGTAAAATCCGCAATTTTGGTCCCTCTATTTTAAAATAGAGACATTTAGTTCCCCAATTTTGTAAAATCCATAATTTTGGTTCTTCTATCAAATTGAAAGCATTGACCGTTAAAAGATTAACGTCAGCCTTGACGTGGCCCAAATATAGTGATGTGATACAAATTTATTTGTTTAGTTTTAAATTATTCTAAATACTGAGTAGAATAATTGATGAAAAACATATTTTAAAAAAAGGTAAAACCATTTATTTTAATGGACAGTAGTAGTCGTAAGTCATAATATGAAAATCACGAGTTTTAATAATTTATTTTAAACAAATTCCACGTTAATCTCTTAATGATCAATGCTTTTAATTTGACGAAAGGACAAAAATCACGGATTTTACAAAATTGAGGGATTAAATATCTTTATATATGGGGACTAAAATTGTGAATTGTGCAAAATGGAGGGACTAAATGTTTATATTTTAAAATAGGGGGACTAAAATTGAGGATTGTGCAAAATAGAGGGACTAAATGTCTCTATTTTTAAAATAGAGGGACTAAAATTACGGATTGTATAAAATAGAGGGACCAAAATTGCATTTAAGCCTAAAATTTAAATACATGAAAAAAGAATTTATCTAAAAGATAAATAAATAAAAAATCATATAATATCGTGACACTGGCTTGAGTTTGGACAGTCGTCCATTTTCTTCCTCCTCTAACCTTACATTAGCCTTTCTTTCTATGTTCTCTCATCTCAGTCTCACTTTCTTTTCTTTTCTTTTCCCGAATCTGAAATTTTTTCCTACTAAATCCACTCCCTGTCCTCAAAGACAGATCCGAAAGCGGATGCCAAATCTATCAACCCTCTTCGCCCGAGATTATCGTACCCATTAGATTCCTCTTTCTTCTTCCTTCTACACTTCTCCAATTTTTCACAGTATCCGCTGCTATAGAGCACAATATAGTTTATCTACTCACTGTTACTCCGATTTTTGCCCTACCCTTTTCGCTATTTTAGCTCTTTTCTCCCAAGAAGAGAAAAAGGGGTTTCTTTGAATGACCCCAGAATCGCGATTGTGCTTCGATTCGACGAGCAACAAGTGTTTTGTAGATTCTAGTTTTTGATCTTATTTTCGCTGATCAAAAGTTTTTATTTTTTGAGGTGTTGGGATTAGCATAGCCTGAATTTTTTAGTTATTAAATACTCTTTCGTATCTTTGTGTTAGTGGTAAATCTCGTTGGATCTGAGATTGTGCTGTAAATAAAGATGAATCGTTGATGAGATACTCGGATTAGGCAAAAAAAAACGTTTTTTTTTAATTGAGGTGTGTAGTAGAGTGTTTTGTAATTTAACGAGGATCTAGAGATTGGGTTAGTACCATGGATCATGTTATTGGTGGAAAATTCAAGCTTGGGAGGAAGATTGGGAGTGGATCGTTTGGAGAGCTTTACTTAGGTATGCACCTTATCAAGTCTTGTTTTTGTAACATTAGTATTTGGACGTTGCACCTCTTTTGATCTTCTGGTGCTTTTGTTTGTTTCAGGTGTTAATGTTCAAAGTGGAGAGGAAGTGGCTGTCAAGCTGGTGAGTGCAATTATTGAGTTCTATTGGGTGTTTGGGAATGTTAAATGCTAGATATTTTGTTTTTATAATATTTTTGTTTTTCATAGTGCATAGATGGATTCTTTTGTTGTGGAAATGACGTGATCGGTATGCTTTTGTTTACTGGTTGCTTGACCTTCAGCTAGGGCTTGGGGGAATATTTGCGGATATTGTGAATGCTTCTTTTGCCATGTGTTACTGAGCAACTACCTTTAGAAGAAAGGGGTTAGGATTACTGTTGAGTTGGAAATGTTGCCGATGAAAAACTTGAAAGGGGATTGGCAAAGATTCATTTGTGACATCTGACAGTAGTGAGAATCCCATAGAGATATCCTAATAAATTGAAAGGTCATATGCTTTTTACTAGGTGTGTTTGATCACCGATCAGAGACTATTTCAATAATTATACATTATATATAATGTATCAAGCGCCCCTGCCTAAAATATGCTTTAGATGATTATCAGACTGTATTTGTATATGTATATTGGCAAATGGGGAAAAGATAAAAAACGATTTTGTCTAAGATTTAATTTGCATACATTATTTGACATGCTGTTTCATGCTTCAATATTAATGCACGTTTATTTGGCCAGCGTCTTTTTTTATTAGCTCGACCTTTTAAATAACTGTTGATGTGATGTCTCAATATTTTGTTGCTTTAAATCTTTAATGCAAGTCTTGGCATTGTATTGTGTGACTTTTATTTTTGCTAGAATATTTTCTGTAGAGCGTTACATGATACAGATATTTGGATCTGTATTCAATCTGCCTGAGTATTGTGACAAATTGTTACATAGCTGTTTCAAAGTTACACTATTACCATTTCTCCCTGATTCTCTTTGTTTATCAGGAATCTGTGAAGACCAAGCATCCCCAGCTTCACTATGAGTCAAAATTGTATATGCTTCTTCAAGGGGGAAGTAAGTTATCATCCTTTCCTTTTTCTTTCCAAATTATACATCTTCAACTATTTTTCTCGCAGGTAAGACATGCATTTATTTACTTAACTGTCCATGAAGTGAAATTAGTAGTCTATGAACTCTTTTATTTTATTTTTTGAAGCTGGTATACCCCATCTAAAATGGTTTGGAGTTGAGGGTGACTACAATGTCATGGTTATTGACCTCCTTGGGCCAAGTCTTGAAGACTTATTTAACTATTGCAATAGGAAATTATCTCTGAAAACAGTTCTGATGCTGGCAGACCAGCTAGTAAGTATGACTTTAATTTCAAGAATAGTAGTATACTTTAAACAGACAGCTGCTGTATTTTACTCTTTTCTTCTATTTGGCTCTACTAGATAAACAGAGTTGAGTACATGCACTCCAGGGGCTTTCTGCATCGTGATATAAAGCCTGACAACTTTTTAATGGGTTTAGGCCGTAAGGCAAATCAGGTATATCGTGTATCCTGCATTTATTTGAATGCAGCCTTATATGGTTGGGTGTTTACGCATGACATCTCACTTGTATTCTGAAGTAGTTTCATTTGTGATTTAAGATTATGATCAAAGATTTTTGATTCACATTATGGATATATGGGGACTTCAACATTGCTGTAAATTCCTAGTGATATGTATTGTATTGCAGCCATATGATATGAAATGTATTATTCAGAATTTACCTTACTTTATCATACCCAATACCTGTATAACATGGCTTTTATATTGGGATTATTTAATTAATCATACTCACATTTCTTTTTTTTGTAGAGAAAAGAAAATTATTTGGATGAAGAAAAAAAAAAGTGAGGAGGTTATGGAATCCTTTTTAAATCAAAACATAACATAAAACATGAAAAAAGAGAAGATTACTATAACAAAGCTTCCCATTGGATTTCCACCATGGTTTATTCAAGAAGAAAAGTTTGTTTTGCTTTATTTTGCAGTTACCACTGTTTAATATCAATAACTGAAATTCTATAATTTATGAATTTTTTTTATACATTGCAGGTATACATAATTGATTATGGGCTTGCAAAAAAGTATCGGGATCTTCAAACACACAAGCATATACCATACAGGTAATATATTTAAGATTTTGTTTGGGCAGGCTTTGCAGCCTGTTTTCATTTCATTCCTTGAGTATACATATAAAACACAATATAATGTCACACAAATGCGTAACTGCCTAACGACACAATACTACACAAACACTAATAATTCAGATCCATAACTATTTAAAGACGCATCACATAACTGTCCTATCAGATATCTGTGGTGCTGGGCCTGGGATTGCTAACAGGCTCACTAAGGATTAAACTGGTGGGTGCAATTTAAGTTTTACTAGTTTTGAACCTGAACCACATTCAAAATTAACGATATTGCAAAACACGTGTGGCCTTCATGTGGCTTCCTCTGAACCTGTATCTTTTAATATATAAAATAATTATTGTCCTAACATTCCTCTCCCTTTTTTTTGTGAATGGTCATTGTACTGTATTTTTTTCAGGGAAAACAAAAACCTCACTGGAACTGCTCGGTATGCAAGTGTTAATACTCATCTGGGAGTTGGTGAGTGAGGCTATTGGTTTCAGGCTTGAAGCTACTAGTCAACAAGATTTTCTTAAATTTTTTGAACTCAAAATGGACATAAATTTGTAATATATCTTGTTCTGATAATTCTTGCAGAACAAAGCAGAAGAGATGATCTAGAATCTCTCGGTTATGTGCTCATGTACTTTTTGAGAGGAAGGTTGGTTGTGATGCTGTTTTTTTTTTTTTTTTTCCTGCAATAATCTTTATCATTATATTAACATTGTTTAGCAATTGTTTTCCAGTCTCCCATGGCAAGGCTTGAAAGCTGGCACTAAAAAGCAAAAATATGACAAGATAAGTGAAAAGAAGATGCTTACTCCAATAGAGGTATTGTTACTTGCTCACAAGCAGCTTTTATGTGAATGTTTTAATGATTAGAATATGTATGGAAAAGGCTTTATTCATATTAGGATGATTAATGTATTTGTTTGCTGATTTAGTAGTCAGTAGAATTTGTTCACTACTGACATTTTTCTGCATCATGTATATATTTTTCTTTGAACAAGTACAACCAGTTGTGCAATAAATTAATTCTTTCTCCAATATTATCTGTTGCAAACAATTTATTGTATGAGTTTGTGAGACAGGTCTTATGCAAGTCATATCCATTGGAATTCACTTCATACTTCCACTACTGCCGGTCGTTGCGGTTTGAAGATAAGCCTGATTATTCTTATCTTAAGAGACTCTTTCGGGACCTATTCATCCGAGAAGGTTAACTATGTATATATAAGCTTTAATGTTTCCTAGTGTTTACTGTTTAGTGAAAATTCTTTAAAGCTTTGAAAATCCTGCTTTTGCAGGCTATCAGTTTGATTATGTATTTGATTGGACTATGTTGAAGTATCCACAAATTGGATCCAGTTCTAGAGCCCGAGTGAGTACTTAACCAGTGTGGTTTCATTGCATTTCTAAAAGTAAAGGTTCTTGTTAATCATTTTTTTCTGCATCTTCAACAGCCAAGTGGGAAACCAGTCATAAACCCAGGACAATCAGGAGAGAGAATAGAAAGGCCTTCAGGTTTCATCCTTCTACAGCAAGATCTGAAATCTTTTTTTTCTTTTTTTTCTTGTAGCAATTACTGCTATGCTGGTAAATAGTTTTGATGTCCTGTATATTCATAATCCTTAAGGTTGTATTTATTATTCTTTATGTTTATGAACTTTTATTCTCATCATCTGTTTTGAGACATAATATTTTCACCTGTTAAAATAATTGTTTGTACATTGTGCACGGCAAAGTAGTGTATTATTTCAACTCTACAAACTTATGAGAAAGGCTTTCATCAGCTAAGGATTTATATATATATATTTTAGGGGGACCAGAGATTCGGGATAGATTCACAGGTGCAGTTGAGGCATTTGCAAGGAGGAATGGTTCTGGACTTGGTCTGCTTAGTGATCATTCTAGGCATAGGTCTTCAGATGATGTGCCATCTTCCAAAGACGTGGTTAGTATCTGTGTCATTATTGTTTTCTGTGTATGAATTGGTTACCCTCAAACTTCGTTATGGGACTGCTTATAGTTAATCTTCTTGCTATGTATCACTTATGCTTTGCAGCAAGCTGATTCTGAGAGGCCTCGCAGTTCTTCTCGTAATGGCAGTTCTTCAAAAAAGCCTGTCTTGTCAAGCAGCCGGCCAAGCTCCTCTGGCGAGCCTAGTGAAAGCCGTACTAGCCGATTGGTCTCAAGCAGTGGCCGACTATCAACAACTCAGAGACTTCAACCTGGTTTAGAGTCCAAAACATCATTATCTCGGGCTTCAGCAACAAGAGGAGGTCGTGATGATACACTCAGGAGCTTTGAACTCCTGTCACTTGGTTCAGGAAAAAGGAAATGAAGAACTGTGTGGTCAGCAGATTTCTTGTGTCAAGGGTCTTATTTCTGCCCTGATACTTTCCTTTGAGATGTCTACACATGATTACTCTGTATATTTCCATCCAATGTTGGGTCCTTTCAAGGCTAAAGCTCATTGAAACTTCTTCATGAAGATTTGGCAGACTCTTCTTATACCTCTTCAGATGTTCTTCCATGATTATTTCAGCATGGACCCATTCATGAAGAGATACTATGTTACTTAAGAAATTTGTTAATATATGGCTACTTGTAATAAATACATTATCTATTTTTCTGTTGAAGGAAAGGAAAAGAATCTGCAAAAATGCTTTTGGAAGTTTTGCACCCTTTCTATGCATATTTCATACCCGTCTATTTTGTCCTAATGTACATTTGAGGGAATGGAATTGTTAAATGTTGGCTCCAATTATGGATAAGAGAAACGAAAGACTGTGTGTTTGGATTTCCATTTAAAATCCTTTAAATGGAAGTTTGTATGTTCCAAAGCAATAAACGTAACCCATATATTGGCGTAGTGGAGTAAGGTTCTATTATGTTCACATGTGAGAGAACAATCTATTTAGCGGGAGAACTCGTGTTCGATTTTTTCCGTGTGCAAAATTTTCTTGGACGAGCGATAGTCACGCACTGCAAGCGAAATTAGTCTTTGATTCAATGGATTTGGGGACATCCGTGGTTTCTGATCCAAGATAAAAAAAAAAGGCAATAAATGTAGAAGTAACTCTTTTGTTACTTTGAAGAGAATGTAGATTACATTGAACGTAACTCTTTCTCAAACACATCCTTTGAGGTGCATTTTAACCAGTTTGACTATTGTGTGTTAAAGAGTTAAATGAACATGTCCATAAAGAAATTTAGTAATATTTGAATTTTTTAAAAGATCTAGATTAGATTCAACTTAGTATGTAGTTTAGCAATTAGTATGTATGCGTTATTGCATGTGAAACCTGGGAAGTTTATTGTTGTTGTTCACAAAGCAAGACAAGCCCAAATGATATCTTTTGTTCTCCCTTCGCAGCTTTGACAAATTGTAAATAAAATCTAGAAAAAAAAATTAATTATTTATTGTGATGACATTGTTTTTAGAAGAGCCATATGATCTTCAAGCTTCAAGATTAAACCAAAAAGGTCACTTACAAGAAGTAATTTTAAGTGATAAACAAGATTGATCTTGTTTACATAATGGTCAATGTAATGTTTCAAATTCACATGAAAATATTTGTGACAAAGACAACTTCAACATTATAAATGAGGACTGATTTCCCTATTGAAGGTTGTACGTTGTAGGATTTAAATTAATTTTTTAACTCATCGTTTTATTACGACTTTGTATAAAGTGATTTTTAGATTAATAGTAGTACTCTATTGATAACCGTTGGATATAATGAAATAATATTTCAAAAATGTATTTTATGATGACAGTCAATGAAGGACCATTGTAATCCAAGGAACATCTTATACAAACTCGTTTTTTATAACACAACATGCAAACCTAAAAACAACTTTCAAATATGCAATAAAAAAGTGGTCCTTCATCCAACACGCAGAAGACAAATGACAAGAAAATTTATAGCAAGTTTGAAAAAATGGTGGGTCCAAAAACGAGTTTGAGTTGAGTGGATGTGATTCTGAAAAGAAATAAAATAAAATAAAAGCTTAAATATATTTTTAGTCCTTGCAATTTAGTATTTTTTTTTGCTTTTCGTCCTTACAAATTATGTTTGTTTTATTTTTCGTTCTTAAAGCGGTTTAGATAGCGCTTTGAACAATGAAAAAAGTGTTATCTAAACCGCTTTAAGGACGAAAAACAAAACAAACATAATTTGCAATGACTAAAATAAAAAAAAATTGTAAGGACAAAAAACAAAAAAGTGCTAATTTATAAGGACTAAAAATGTATTTAAACCTAAAATAAAATAAAGAATGGTAGTTATTTCAAATCAAATTTGCTTTTACTCTTTAAAGCATGTTTGACTAAAAAGAAAAAATATATTTAACTTTTATATAAGACTAAGAATTTTACACTAAATTTTATTACAAACCTGTTGTTCATATAAAAATTTTTAGGTTTAATTACACTTTTGGTATTGTAATAGTGGAATTTTGGTCTCTCATATTTCAATTGTACTAATTAGATCCTTCATGTATTGCAATTAAACAATTTTGGTCTCCCATCAGCTTTCCATTAAATTTAATAGATTTTGTTGATGTAACACCGGATGACATATCAATGACATGACAATTGATGTATTATCTTACACATATGTTGAAGTGGCTTAATTACACTTTTGTTCTCTTTGGTATCACTTTTGTGAGGGATCAAAAATGCAATTAAGTCACGTTGTGTCAAACATGTCAGTTGTCTCATCATCTAGTAACACGTCGACAAAGTCTATTAAATATTTAACGGAAAATTGATGGAAAGACTTAAATCATGCAATTGTAATATGTAAAGGACTCAATTTGTGCAATTAGAATATGGAAGACTAAAATTGCACAATTATGATATTTGAAGAAACCAAAAATGCAATTGAGCCAAATTTTTAAATATAAATAATTTTACTTCAATGTTATTTTTAAATAAAACCAATTTTATAATTCAAAACTACAAATGTTCATCCAAACGAGTACGTTTGATTACCTTTTATCTTGACACAACACAAATTCCAAATGTAAAATTAGCCCATGATTTGCGAAGCACGACCAAAGAAAATGATTCATTTTCACTTTCCAGGGATTTGAAGATAAATTTTTAAAAATTAGTGTGAGTTCCACACTTTTATTACACTACTTTAATTCAAATATTTTTTCTTTATTTCATTTAATTTTATTTTATTCCACTCTACCAAACTATGGCCAAGTTACAATGACAAACAATCAGACCCTAATCCTTTACGGTGAAGCAAGCCTACTGCCATGTAAGAACTCTATGCCATGTTAGGCATAACAATCAATGCTACCTGGTTGACTGCTTGAATGTTTGAACCTAGTATTGGAATCGAAAGAAAAGTAGGTAGGAGAATAAAGGAGTATTAGAAAAGTTCTTTGTCTGAAACCCAAAGAAGTTAGTAAAAAAAGAGCACCAAGAGAGAAAGTGTTGTTTTTCAATGGTTAATATATGAAAAATAGTTAATAAAGAAATAAAATGCATTAGATTTTATGCATAATTTTCTCGTCTCACGAGTCAATAAAACGGAAGGGTGGTGAGATAGAGATAGTAATTTATTTTCCTAATCAAATGAAAGGACTTTTTTTTTGCATAATATAATTTACTTAGAAACATAAAAAAAATGTTTTTTTTTTAAAAAAAAGAAACATAAAAAATAAAAGGGTATATATGTCATTATATATATGATTTTTTTTTCTTTTTGCTTTTCTATTTAACTAAATAAGTGGGAGGAAAACTCATTTTTTTTTCTTCTCTTTTTTATTTCATTAAAAAAAGCATGTAAAGCAAAAATTTAATTGTGCATCTATCATAACTTCAAGGGAATTAAGATTGTAAGGTATTATGATTCAAATGAACGGTAGATGTATTTTTATTTTCTTGTTTTATATATTTTCTAATTTTTTTTTTGTTTTGACAGATATATTTTCTAATTTTTAAAAAGTCAAATTTTACATAAAAAAATATAATCAATATCCTTTTTTTTTTAATTTTAAATTTCTTGATATACCCTTCACACTAAAGAATGAGGATGTGATGATAGCTTGAATAATGAGATACAATTGAAAAATGGAAAACACAATGAGTGTTAGTGAGAATGTAAACAGAACGACTAAAGAGAAGAAGATGGACAGGTGGAGAAAATGAGAACCAAAGGATAAAAAAAATATTTCTTAATTCCATCTTATTGATTTTTAACCAAACCTTTACCATGGGATAAAATATTAATTGTTGAATGAAATATGACAAGGTGATAGAATTATCTCATCACAATGTATTAACTCATCAAACAATAATAGATTGAGATAAAATATAATAACTTATCTTCCTCATAATGTTTATCAAACAAATGGACATTGTAATTATTATTAATGTATTGAAATATTTAAAGCATGTATGTATCAATCAATATATTGTTGGTTTGAGTGGAACTGAGTTTTAATATTTTAAGTAAGGTTTTGCGTAGTCTTGTAGGTAAAAAAAACATAGTTGAAAGAAAAAATCCTACTAAAAGTGGTTAGTTATGTTATTTAATAAAGATTAACCATCAATAAAATCAATAAATATTTTATACCAATAACATAATAACTCAAAGTGCATGTATGTGTCAAAAATATTTAAAGCATGTAGAATGAAACACATGTAAAAGATAATTTCACTTTAAGTTAATTTTTAAGTTTGAACTTCTTATTAATTCATTATTTGACCTTACAACAAAGTGAAGAGTGTATAAAATAATTAAAGGTTTCAATGTTATTTTAATTTCTCTTAAAAATATAGACAAACATAAAAAATTATTCTAAAATGTCAATTAGAAAAGGTCAAAGCAAGTACTTGTTTTTTTTTTTTTTCCAAGTCTTTGGAGTTGCAATGTATTAAGAAACAAAACTTAAAATATAATGCTTTATTAAACATTTTGAATAATATTCTTTAATTAAAACAAAAGTTTTTCTTTGATAATAAGTATCAACCTTAACCTAAGAAAATTATCAACCTTTAGTATCAACTTATTACATTCTTTATAGAAATTTAATAATAAATTGAGTTAAAGAATAATAATAAAAATATTTAAAGTATTATATATAAATTTTGTCCTATATTGAGAGATCGTTTCACTAATTATAATAAAATTGTCATATTAAACTTTATTGATTTAAGTTAAAAATGAAAATATAAAAATTATTTTTATGATATTAATAAATCATCTTAAGAAATAGTTTTCTCATGTCATTAGACAAAACCACCCCTAAACTAAACCTGAAAAAAAAAATAGTTTTCTCTATTTTCCCACCCGAAAAAATTCAAAAATATTCTTCCGAGTGTAAAGAAAGGTTTGGTAATCAGTAATGAGTCACTCACTCACTCACTCGCTCGCTCTCGGCAGTTTCAGTTGGTACAGTGCGCGTGCACAGCACAGCACAGCACACGGACACAACAGATAAATACAACTCTCTCTACTGTTTTATTTTACCTCTTTTCATTTCTCTTTTCTTTTGTGTTCTCATTCATCACTACCGTTTTGTTTTTGTTTTCGTTCTTCCTCACTCCTTTTTCAAACCTCGAAACCAAACAAGGGTTTTCTTCTTTTTCTTAATTTTCCATTTTTCCTCTATTTCGCACTCCAATTATCTCCTCCTTTCCGAAAATTTTTCTTTTCTGATTCTCACCAAAACCATCTTTCCCTCTCCTGTATTCAAATTCCCTGGAATTTACAATTCTGGGGCGTGTTGGTTTTCTACACGTGTTTGAATGAAGCGAAGCAACTCTCGTAGTTGATGGGTGCCAATGATTGTTTTTGGCTGAAAGTTGGTAACTTGGTAACTGGGTTTTGCTAATCCAAGTGGTAGAAGAAGGGTAGGGGGAGGAATCGGAGTGATTGTTGAAAAAGTGGGGTTTAGGGTTTTTGGCGGGGTTGTGAAATTTGTGATTGAATTAGGGTTGTTGAGTGCATGAGAGGTAGAATTGTGTTGTGATGGATGTGGAGGAAACTGAGTTGGTGTCTTTGGACCCAGATTTGTTGCAGCTTCAGGAGGTGTCTTCTTTTGCACTGAAATCGAGTCCTTATGTGGTTGAGGAGTTATTCACACAGTGGCTTTCGCTTCCAGATACCTGTCGCCTGGTACATACTACATACGTAGTTCATTTGAACTGAACAAGTTATGCTTTTCTATGAATGAATGAATGAATGATTTTGGCTATTCACTTGACTAGTGGACATGGTGCAGAGAGAGAGAGCTGTGTAGAGTTTTTTAACCCCCAAATTGAGAGTGCTTTTCTTTTGTTACATGGGAGTTTCAGTTAGAAGAATTGAACTAAAATGTGACTGGAGATATTAATAATTAATAATCTAAAACAACTGTAAAAACAGAAAACTTCTGTAATAGTAAAATAATCCTTTGTATAATAATTAAGTGTGTTCCTATCTTGCTGGAGACTGTGAATCCCTTGAGCTACATGATTGTAGTTAAAACGTCATTTGTATTCACTTACTCTTCTGTATATGCTCTTTTGTGAATAACTTGTTGCTTGAGCATTCCTTTTCTTATGAAGTAGCTTTTTAGTGTACAATACTAACCTTGAGTTCATTGCCACTTGGCAGAGATTTCTGATTCTCTGATCTCGAAACGGTACTATCCAGTTATAATTTAAACCCAATAAATGACCCTTTCCATCTCCTGCTCCGTGCCTTGATGGAACTTTAAGATTCCAATGACTAAGTGCGTGTTTGGGAGCCAGTTACGTTGGACCGTAACTGGCGTTTTTTCCAATCCAACAGAAGAGTTACTTCTGCATTTGGTGTCTCGGTATGCACAAACGACATTTAGAAGCTTTCTAACGTTAACCATAGAAAAGGTAGTCTCCAATTCAATGTCTTGAATAACAGTTCTGACAATAGACAAACAACTGTTATTTTGTGTTCATTTTAATCACCATCTGATAGAGGGGTTCTAGTTTAGGAATTATACAGCTCTTATGCTCATGGTAGTCAAAATAGCGCGCTGAATCATAGAAATGCACGGTTTTACGCTTCTGTGACGCCTGGGTGAGTTCATGACGTGACCTAAGAACTGAAAATCTGTAGAATTGGCCTGCAGAATTGTAAACTTGGCAGAATTTGAGAGTTTTTTTATCTGCTTGACGGGTCAGGTTTCAAAGTGTTTTGCCCATTTTGGGCTTCCACAAACCTAAGCCCATAAACCCAAAACCCATAAACCAAGTGCTCATTAACCCTAATACTAAGAGAACTAAGAAAAACAACTGCTTGACTTCATTTTCAACCTCTCACAACCCTCCCCCAGAACTGCTGCCCGACTCCGCCGCATCCAGAGCTCTTCTCCGCCACATCCGAGCTCTCCTCTGTTTTAATCCAGTTCTGTTTTGTTACTCTGTGGCTCTACCCTCTGGTTCGCCGTTTTTCTGGTTCGATTTTTCTGATCTGTTTATCTTTTCTGTTCACTGTTTCTGTGATGAAGGAGATGGAGAAGATGGAAGAAATGACGTTCTCTTGAGTGATTATGATTTTAATTTGGATGATCTATATTAGAAGTCTAGGAGTTCACGTCTTGGCATTTTGTACTAGGAGTTGGCAGTACTGCAGTAGGCACTGGCAGCTTAAGTTGTTTTGTTTGTGACTTGTTAGTTATGACTGAGTTATGAGTTCTGTATGACCTATTTATTGACTTTCTTATGCTTATGATTATGAATTTAAGCTTAATTAAGTATTTGATGTGTGTTATAAAGGTATTTTTCTCTTATTTATGCTTTGTTATATGCATATATATGGATTTTATGAATCTTGTAGAATTTTATGCTTTGTGCTATGATTCCACGATTTACGATTCTGTTTTCCCTTCCCGAGTCCGAGTAAAATCCTGAGTTTGGCTACCTTGCTTATGCTGATATGCTTTCATGCTAGATCATGTGAGGAGAAGACTTGTAATGTTGAAGTTCTATTGATACTTTGTAGCTTGACGGTTGTAGTTTATCATAAGCCATCTTAAGCACTAGCATTTATCGGATGCCAATGGATAATTTTATTGAGATTTTCCAAGTGGTGATGCTTTGGTGTACATGCCAATTGTGTCTAATAGGGTGCATTTACAGCCCTAATTTGAGAATAGCAATTAAATTAAATTGAATTATTTAAAAGTTGCTAAATGTTAAGTTTCCATTGGGAGTTCATCTGGACACTGGAGGAGTATGTTATTCATATTTTAGTTAAATTTAGATTTTTAAGAGCAATCAGCATGATACATTAAGAGGAAGTTTATTTCTTTTCCCTGTAGAAACATCATAGAAATAATATTTATGAGTAATAACTAGAGTGGAGAAAGATCTGAGTCAATAACAAAAAGAGGAAAAGTGAGGGTGTGTTTTGATTGTATTTTTGTTTTTTAGTTTTTAAAAACTATTTTATAAAGCAACTTTCAAAAACTTGGTTTTAGAGAGTAGAAGTAGGGGAAGATGCAAAAGTACAAGAAAGAACATGGGTAATAGAAAACTAAAAATAGAAAACCAAAACAACTTAGAGATGTTTTGGTTTATTGGTTTTAAAAACTAAAAAAGAGATATTAGTTTTGAAAACGGTTTTCAAAAACTACTCTTATCAGACAAGTTCTTTTCTTTATTTTTTTTTGTTTTTAAAAACAGAAATCAGTTTTCAAAAACAGGAAACAAACAGGCCCTAACACTCTAATTCTTGAACCGTAACAATTTTGGATGTAATGACTACCGAAATATGACTTTTTTAGCATAGTATTGACAATGAAAATCCGAGGCTTTCTTTTATTTCCTTTCTTAGTCAATAGTAGGTTAAGGGGATACATTGTTCTTTGTAATTTATTTTTCATGTCCTAAAACTATTCAGGAAAATAAACCATGAGTTCTGTGCTACCTGAAAATCAATGATTGGCCTGGCCTGGCCTGGATTAAGTAACAAGGGGAATTTTGTCCTTTATGCTTATTTAATAAAACAAATAATTCTATGTCAAATAGACTCTTTTTTTTTTTTTTTTTTTTTCCAGTCTTTGGTGACTGGGATAAATATTCCTTTCCCCTGCTCCTTGCTTCCTTTGTTAAATATTCTTATGCATTGTGGTCGAAGTGGTTGAACTCTCACATGATTCACACAATGCTGAACTTTGAGCAATCTGATATTATAGAATAAATGTTCTGTGAGAATCACCTGAAAGCAGAAAAGGGCATTTTATTTTAGATGCATTAAATGGTTGTCATAAAACTGTAAATAACCATATAAAAGGAATAAACTTCTCATCAATAGTGTAAATTTAATAGTGAGGCTATAGACTATAGAGTTCCTAAGTTATGCAGTAATAGTACTAGAGATGTTTTATTCAATTTTTGAAATGCCATCTCCAAAACATCACCGTTATTTTTTTTTTAAATTCTTCTAGGTGTATTTTTTATATGTTCCTTTCATCTACATCTGTTTAATTTTTTCATTGATGCATTATGAAAACAGGTTAAGTCATTGCTTGCTGATGCAAAGGCAGGAGCTCCTTTGAGTGCACTTGAGAACTCAACAAGTACAAATGCTTTGTCAATCAACTCTCTACCTTCCTTGTTTCCTGCTGGAAGTACACCACCACTTTCACCACGCAGTTCATCTGGTTCTCCGCGTACCACAAAACAGAGAAATAGTCCTTCTTCATTAGGATCTCCACTAAAATTAGCCAGTGAACCTGTAAGGGAGGTCATTCCACAGGTATTTTTTATTGTCTTAAACGATTCTTTTTTTTTTTCTCTATACCTTTTTTTTGGTTATATCTAGAAAGAATTAATTCCTTGTTTTACAGTATTAGCATTACTTTGATTATGCTTGCAGTTCTACTTCAAAAATGGTCGTCCACCTCCAAATGAAATGCAAGAGCGTTTCCTGTATCAAATTGATAGTCGATTTTATGGTCATTTGGATGGTCTACAATTACATGGTGAGAAGTTCTCACTGAGAACATGGTATTTGTGAATTAATTAGTTCTATATTCTCAACTATGATAGTTTTTTCTGCGGAAAGGCCAGTTCTTTTTTCAACTTTTGTTGTTAATTTGTATTCTAATTTGCAGAATTTAAGTCTGTTACAAAAGAGCTCTGCAAACTTCCCTCATTTTTCTCCACTGCACTTTTCAAAAAGATTGATGTCAATTTTACTGGAACCATAACAAGGTACCAAATTTCTTATTGGATCATTTCATTTAAATAGATTATTGCATCAGATGAAGCATTCTGAAGTTTTATAAGTTTTAACTCTAAATCTATCATATATGTTGCTTTTGTTACATTTGATATACAAATGGTAAGAAAAATAGAACTGCCAGATGTTTGCAGACAGAATGAGCTTTTGAAAGTTGTTTACTTGCTGGATGAGTGGATTATGCTCTTTGGGGGTTGGCTTTGTGATAGGATTAGGAACTTGAGTATAATGGGGTGTCTAAGTCCCACATCGAGTAGTATGGGATGCTTGGTGGAGTATTTAAGTGCTTGGTGTTTTGTACTAGGAGTAGGCAGTACTGCAGTAGGCACTTACAGCTTAAGTTGTTTTGTTGACTTATGAGTTATGACTGAGTTATGAGTTCTGTATGACTTTATTTATTGACTTTCTTATGCTTATGATTATGAATTTAAGCTTAATTAAGTATTTGATGTTTGTTATAATGATATTTTTCTCTTATTTATGCTATTTTATATGCATATATATGAATTTTATGAATCTTGTAGAATCTTATGCTCTGTGTTATGATTCCATGATTTATGATTCTGTTTTCCCTTCCCGAGTATCTTGAGTTTGACTACCTTGGCTGGAGGAGTGTAAAATGCTGTTAATTTGTTCTTGAGACTGAAGTTTATCTAAAGTCTTTTGATAGTTGCTTAGTCAGTGTTATTGATTTCATACCACTAACTAATTCGTTATGCAAAAGTATATTGAAGAGCGAAATTCCTTGCCTACTAGATATCATTTGGGCATAAAGTTGAATGCTTATAAGATCTTTTTGATAGTTGTTCAGTGTTTTACATTTTTAGTTTGTTTTTGGTTTGTTTTGAGATGAATGGCATTATTATTTTCAACATGTAGCTGGGATGGATATCATCCTTACTTTTGCAGTATGATTTTTACTATGATTCTTATTGTTTGTGTAAAATGTCTTTTATCTTAATGGACCATGTCTGGCTTTCCTAGAGAAATGGAATGTCAACTGATTAGATATCATAATTTACTA
This sequence comes from Pueraria montana var. lobata, assembly GCA_026413185.1. Classification (NCBI taxonomy): domain Eukaryota; kingdom Viridiplantae; phylum Streptophyta; class Magnoliopsida; order Fabales; family Fabaceae; genus Pueraria; species Pueraria montana. The sequence goes on from CM048647.1 coordinate 74,091,514, forward strand.
TGTAGCTGTTTGAGTACATTTGGTATTGGCGTTACTGCCTATTGAACTAATGTCTCTATTTCTTAACATATATTGTAGGGATCAATTTATAGACTATTGGATTCGGGGAAATATGTTAGCTATGGATTTACCCACACAAATATATACCATACTGAAGCAACCATATCGAACATACCTTGTACAGGTTTGCTTTCTTTTATAAGCTGTCATACGTGTACTTATCCTAAGTATTTTTTCTATTTTCTGTCTCTCAACATGAATTTCAAAGGGCTTTTAAAATAGATATTAAAATTGCATTTGCATTTTCTATTTTGGTTGTAGGATGATTTCAAACCTGTCCTGAGGGAACTATTGTCCACTCATCCTGGATTGGAGTTTTTGCAAAGCACGCCTGAATTTCAGGAAAGATATGGTATGGTCATATTAATTAGATTAATAGTTCTGTATTTGGTGTCTTTAGGTAAATCAGTATTCAGTAGATATCATAGTCACTAGTCTCACCTAAAATTTTTGTAGGGCATTTAATTCTGATGGGCAAGGTTGGAATGTCTGCTATTAGTATGTTGTTTTGGTGCTAATTTCTAATGTTCTGTTTGATAGAGAGGATGGAAATAGAGAGGATAGAAATAGAATGGAGATAATTAAAGTAGAGTGTTGGAGGTGTGGGACCCACGTGGAACCCACACTAAAAAGGTGAATTTTCCCTCCCCTCTATTCCCCCTTACCAAAGTAAGTGAACGTCTGGGAATAAGATTTTCCAATTAAGATATGATTTCCTTTACGTTGTGTTTGATTGTAAGGAAAGAAAGGGAGAGAATGGAAGGGAATAGGTAAGAAGAGAAAAGAAGAGAAATAGAATAAAAATAGAGTGGAAATAGAGGTTGTTTGGTTAAAGAGAAATAAAGTGAAAATAGAGAAATATTTAAATTGAAGTTGTTTGGTAGGTAAGAAAAGAAAAGAAGTGAATTAATATTGAATAAAAATATTTTTTTATTATTATTATGATTTATTTTTATTTATTCTTTTAATTTACTATTATTATTATTAAATAAGAATAAAAATTAATTATAATAATTAGTATATATATATAACCGATTATGTTATATGTTTACATATATTGTACAAGGGTCACGTGAATGGAACATTAGTGTTCCTTTCCTCTTATTTCTTCACACATCTAAATGGAAATACTGTTGAGTGGGTCCCATGCAAAATTTAAAACTTTCCACCCTAAATCACCTCAACCAAACACCCCTACTTTTTGCCTTTCCTCTCCATTCCATCCCCTTCCTTTTCTTTCCTCAGTAAATCAGCTGTACCAAACAAGGTCTTAGTTTTTTCTTTTTTTCCCACTCTTTTCTTTTGGAGTGGGCATGATATAATGCGGGCTGTCTGACATTCTATTTGTAAAATAGCCATGATAGAGTGCATTCTTTATCCTCATTTGGAATTGGAAATCTCAGTATAAATACCAATACATCATACCAGAGCACTAAATTCACAAGAACATAGCAGCACCCTCACATCAAGAAATCAACAACCCCACATCAAATGGAAACTCACTAGCCACCAATCTGAATTTTGTCCAATATCTTCAAACACTGAGCAGAAACAAACAAAACAAATTCTGGACTCAACCTAAAACACCATTTGTTCCTAATGTGTATGATATTTGTAACTTTTCTGTTTTGAATCATGCCATTATCCACCTTGTAGAGCCTAAGGAGAGGGTATTTGGCATCTTTAAAGAGATTACTGATTCTTTTTGTTTTTTCACTGCAGCTGATGGCAGCTTGGGTTCCTTTGAGAAACCAGTCCCAGCTAACATAGAAAGGGAGTGCTAGAAAAAGATGGATAAAAAAATGGTCTAGAGTACTAGATTGTATCACCGACTAATTTGAAAGATTAGGCTCCCTGTGTCTGTGTATATATATTCAAATATTCAAATATATACTACAGTTGCAGGATTATATCCGAGTATAAGTCTGTCTGGCCTGTGGCTCACTAATATGACTTAAAACACATCTTATTCTTAACACATTAATAATGCGGTTCAATGATACTTTATATATAAACAAAAAAATCATTTACAGATACATGATGTCTCTTTTAAGTCTGAATTTTTTTTTCTAGTTTTTATTTATTTAATTTTCGTTACCATATCCACTACAAGTGTACTTTTTCCCTTTTTTTCTTAATTAATTGTGAGGGAATGATCTGTATGATATTTATATAAAGTTAAAATGTACCAACGTGTGTTGGTCCAAGTGGAAGGGGCTCAGATCCCTTAAGCATGTGGTCTTGGGTTCAAACCCAAGATCCTTTCTTTAAAACTTGACTGTACCCTGGGAAATTAGTCTATCACCTGCCTAGTGGGAGGATACTCTGGGAAACCAAAAAAAAAATACTAAGTTATAACATAATTATAATTTGGGATTAGGGTTTATATTTGGGATTTCAACTTTCAAGAGTCTTCAGTCTGGGTTGGTTGTCATTGTAATATAATTAGCACAATCGAATTGCCATATAAGATATATTGTCTCAGGATTTTTGTCTTACTGAGGTTCAGCTTATGAATTTCAATTTTTTAACATATTCTTGTGTTTAATATTTCTTTTCTACATTTGTTATCAAAAAAGTTCTCAGCCTATTTCTCACTGCTACCTGTTTTGTTCTAAAACAGCTGAGACTGTCATACATAGAATATTTTACTACATGAATAGATCAGGAAATGGCCGACTTACACTGAGGGAATTGAAACGTGGGAACCTAATTGATGCAATGCTACATGTAGATGAGGAAGAGGATATTAACAAAGTACTGAGGTAAAGGCTTTTTAGCTGAAAAATCACTAGATTTCTATTGTTGTTGTCCTGGAAACTTCCTTCTGTTGTTTGTTGGCATGAACTCCTATAGAATAATGCCCTTGCCTTGAGAAAGGGATCTTGCTCCTTGCCATTATTGAATTCAATGAATTGTTTTATTTTCCTACCCTTGTATTCTGAAAGGCTAGCTAAAAACATAAGAACAAATAAAATTTAAGGGTCTGTTTACTTAAGAAATGTTTTCTGTTATCATTTCTTGTTTTTACTTTTAATTAGAAATTAGAAAATAGATTTGGAAGAGTTAGAGAGAGACAATATAGAAATATTACAGGTTGAAGAACAAGCTTATGCCTCAAATCTCAATTTATTCTAACTGCTGGAGGAATAACACAGGAATATTTGGTCATCCTAATAGAATCAATTGCCTTTGGCTTATGCTTCTATATATATGAACTGCTGGAGGAATAATACAGGAATTTTTAATCATCCTAATTAGCAATCAATCTCTCCTCCCAGAATCCATCACCCAAATTATGGTCCTTAATTTTAGGGCTCAAAACTTTCTTAAAACCTCGTTGACAAGCTAAAGACCAAAGAGAAATCAAGAACATAGCTTGATAGAATTCAAGGTCCGAAGAGAAGGCTGGGAGAAAATGGAGATTCTCTGAATTCTGAATCTGATGAATTGTTATTGTGTTTTCTATGTTAGCTAGATCTGAATATATATATGTACATCTAACTAGCCGAAGGTTAAGAGAAATCTAACCATCTAACTGAGCTGACTCAACAGCTGTTATTTGAACTGAATAACAGGACAGTAAGTACTGTAACACAGCTCTATCCCAAATCAATATTGGGTGCAATGAAACAACCTTGAATATTTGGACCACTTCCTTTATTCTTCGTACGTGTTGTGCTTGGTTCATGTTCAGTCCTGAGTAATTTGATCCCAAAGATGTTGAAAATCCATGATTGACTTTCATTCTCAATTTAGTTATCTCTGTAGAATTCAAATTTTCTTTTCTTTGTTTGTATTTGCTTCATTAATTCTCTTATGGAATTTCAGGTACTTCTCATATGAGCATTTTTATGTCATTTACTGCAAGTTTTGGGAGCTCGACACAGATCATGACTTTTTCATTGATAGAGAGAACCTTATTAAATATGGGAACCATTCTCTTACCTATCGGATTGTTGATAGAATTTTTTCCAAGGTCTGTTGGTATTTTACATCTTTGCCAATGTGCCAAGTTCAGCTGTGCTCTACTGTGTACGGCTATAGCAAGACTCATTGAAAATTGATAGTGTTTGGAACAACAAATATCTTTATTTGGAAAGTCATAATAATTGATTAGATTTTTGAAATCTTTTTTTATTTAAGATCTGTGTATTTAGAAATCCACTCAAATTTTGTTGGATATGATTTTAGTTTTTAATTATTTGAATTGATAAATTTGCCCGTACTAGTTTACCCACTCTCTATATTTTAGGGTAATAAAGTAAATTACTTAAACAAAATGAGTTCCATTCATTTTTAAGGTATCCCAAATGTGGAATTTGATTTGCAAATCATTTCAATTTTTTTTTTCTTTTCAAATAATGACTTCAAAACAAGAGAATTGATTACTTAAATCAATCAAATCTTCAGTTCTGTATTTTAATATATTTTTCTTATGTATGCTTAAACTGTGCCAGGTCCCAAGGAAATTTACCAGTAAAGTTGAAGGGAAGATGAACTATGAAGATTTTGTTTATTTTATACTTGCTGAGGAAGATAAGCCATCCGAACCTAGTCTAGAATACTGGTATACTTCCTACCCTTCTTAATACTGGAGATCCTTTTAGCAGCAATAAAAAATAATACATCTTGACTGATATTTTCTATTGTTTGCATAGACTTGATTTGGCTTCTATCGGCTCTTAATGAAAGCACTAATTGATAGAAACTCTTATCAGTAAAACGTAAACTCTATTTCTGCAAGAAAGTAATGAGGAAGAAACAAGAGCTAAACGAGAGCTCCCAAGCCAGAGAATATCCCTTTGGCTCCCAAAACTAACAGTTACAAACACATGACCCTATACTCTCTCCTCTCTACATATATCAGACCTCTCCTCCCTCTCTGTTATTAATTTCCCTCCCTTCTTTATTGTTTCCTGTTTGGAAATATGGGCCCAGTTTCTTGGGCCTTCGAGTGTTGACCCCTAATGGTTTCTTTGTTGAAGCCTCCTGTCGGTTCCTAACTGATTCCTGTTCCTTTGATTAATTAGCATCAATAGTTTCACGAGTCCTTATTTCAACTAATGATAGAGTATGTTGCCAGCATTTCTTGATGCATAATAAGCACATCGTCATTTGTAGCAATTTACACATTTGGTGATGTCCTTTAATTTAGTAAACATCACACTTGCACAAGTTGTCCATGCCTAATTTAACATTTTGTTTTAAGATTATTGGAGCTTACTGCTTAGTCAAAGTTTTTGGGGTTCAATATATTTCTAGATTGTAAATTCAGTCAAAGTAGCAATATTTGATTTGCTGCGGTTTTATTCCTCTTTTCCTCGGATTTTTAATAGAAACTCTTTTTTTTTTTAATTCTTGTAGGTTCAAATGCATTGATTTGGATGGAAATGGAGTGCTGACACCAAATGAGATGCAGTTCTTTTATGAGGAGCAGTTGCATCGGATGGAGTGCATGGCCCAAGAGCCTGTGCTGTTTGAAGATATTTTGTGTCAGATTGTTGATATGATTGGACCAGAGGTTTCTCTTTGTTCTTGTTCTCGCGTCTCGGTTTTTACTGGTTTTTGCTTTATTACTCTGCAATATAGCAAGTGGTAACTGTCCTACATTTGCAGAATGAGGGATATATCACATTACGAGATGTTAAAGGCAGCAAACTTTCTGGAAATGTTTTCAATATTCTTTTCAATCTCAACAAGTTTATTGCTTTCGAGACTCGTGATCCATTTCTGATACGTCAGGTAGAATGAGTTTGAGATCCTGTATCACTAACAATTAAAGCTTTAGTACTGTTGGTAAATTCTGATTACGAGGGCATTTTGTTTAGGAACGGGAGGATCCAAATTTGACAGAGTGGGATCGTTTTGCGCACAGAGAGTATATTAGGCTTTCCATGGAAGAAGATGGTGAAGATATGTCAAATGCCAGTGGAGATGTCTGGGAAGAATCCCTTGAGGCTCCTTTCTAAGGTTAATTAGGTAGGTAGGTTCAATACAGCTATATATTATTCATTTAATTATTTTGGTGGATATGCTATTTTATCTCTTGCATTTGGTTTTAGGCCTAAATGGATATCATCATAACTGCAGGTGAATCAAAAGGCTATGGATGCTTGTGGATTCTAGCCCCTAAATATGCAAACAGTATAATATTTGAAGAGGCCATGTTGAGAGGTTCCCCTCAAATATGTTTAGTAAGAAACTAAGAATAGCTAGTGCCTTGGACAGGGTACGAGCAGGTGCAGAGATTTATTGTTCTTGTTCATATACATATTTCTTAGAATTGTCCCTATCAAATTAAATTTCTGTAAAAAAATTATGGAGTTTTATTTTTTCTTTCTTTTGAGTTTTCTTTGTTTCCATGTTATTTTTTTTTTCCTTAAAATTTTATCATGGTCAATTGTATTAAACTTTCAACGTTTTTCTTTTGTTATACAGCGAAGAGAAAATGTCATATCATCCTTTACCTAAAGATCCGTAGTGTTTTATTTTTTTGAGAGAAATTTATCATTTTAGTTAAGATTTATTAACTCAATTTGATCCTTTATTAACAAATTATTTACTTAGAATATATATGATTATGTTAGTTAACTTGTGTATTGCTATATGATAAATTGTGTTTCATAAACAGTTTTAACGAAGTGCTTTTATGGATAAGGAATTTTGAGATTTTTTTTGGTGACATTGGCATTTGCATTTAACGAAATTGGGTATTCTATCGTCGTAGAGATGATAGGCACATTGGCATTTGGCAACGTAAATAATGGTATAATGATAGCAATGTCGATCCTCCTACTTTATTTATGAAGTATTTTATGTTATTTTTGGTAAAATCAAATCTTTATTCGTAGGAAATTAAAATCTAAAGTGGGTCAGGTTGGGAGAAAAATATGATCTAATTATTTGAGTTTGAATTTTTTTTTATCGGTAGAAATCGAAGACAGGTGTACCTAAGACTTTACAACAACTCATGCATTCTACCCAATCAACTGTTAAACTCACTTGGTTTTTGAGTTTGAGTTGAGTTGGATTAGTTTTTTTTTTTTTCAATTTGATCCAATCACATTCAAACTAAATTGGCTTAATTGCAATTTTTATTCCCAATTTTTTTATTTTTGGCGGATTTTATCCCAACAAATTAATTTGGTGCATTTTATCCCGAACTTTTTTAAAAAGTTGTAAATTTTATCCTCCACAGTTTTGATGATGTAATATGCTAAAATAATTGTAATTTTATCTCCAACTTTTTATTTTTTGGCAAATTTTACCCTTAACTTTTTATTTTTTGGTGAATTTTACCTCCATTTTTTATGCTTATGTCAGCATGCCACGTCATCAAAACTATGAAGGGTAAAATTCGTAACTTTTTCAAAAAGTTGGAGATAAAATGCGTCAAATTAATTTGTTGGGAGTAAAATTCGCCAAAAATGAAAAAGTTTGGGATAAAAATTGTAATTAAGTCAATTAAATTAATCCATAATTTTTTTACAGATAAAAAAAAGTTATACAATCCAATTTAATTTTTTTTACATATTGGATTGTATATATTTTTTTTTTGATATGTAAGAATTGAAGACACTACTAATAGTTTATAATAACTCGCACTCAGTTCAACCAACTAAGACGCCCCTTGGTTGGATTGTATAAATTTAAACCTTAAAAATATTTTAACATAAGAGTTTAAACGTTAAATAGAGAGAAAAGTTTAGAATGCAGTATATATTAGTAATAATTCTTTTATTTTTTAAATTATATTCATAAAAAATAAAAAAAATTATAGAATAAGTTTTTTTTTTTAGAAAAAAAAAAAGTTGTGGTCGGTCGAATTGCCTCCAATCAGTTCCAAAACATGCAAATTTAAGATAGAACCTAATTAGATTGTTTTTAACATCATTCTACCTCGTGTCTGTGTATATATTAATTTGATTAGGGTCAAATTTATCAGATTGATCCACATCGTGATCATCCATACTGTTGCCTTAATTTGGAGCAGATCATAAATCCCATTCAACTTGTACACATACCAAAAACAAACAAAAATATAACGTAGTGGTCGCCACTGTTAGTGGGAGGACCTACAACTCATACAAACAAAACATATCTGAAGACAAATAATTTCTTACCATTTGCAGTGAGATCTCTTCGAGTAATTCTCTACATTCCGTCAATCAAACTCACCATGGAATCAGGAAATTAATAAGGATCGAGTCTCACGACCCATTCTATTTTTAGGCTCATTATTAGCACTATAAAAGCCACCTTTCTACAACCTTCACAGACACGCTCTTCTAGTACTTAACTAGTATTGCTAGCGAGAGTGATCAATTAATATACATCGAGATGGCTCCCAAAATGTCTGTTTTCGTGGCCCTTAACGTTGCTGTGTTCTTTGCACTTGTCTCTGGATGTGACAAGTGCCCTCCACCCGTGACCAACACGAGTGGTGCTGCTACTGCTATTACTACTACTACTACTACTACTACTACTACTGCTACTCTTTCGTCAAATGGGACGGGGTGCCCCCGTGACGTGCTGAAACTAGGCGTGTGCTCGGGTGTTCTAAACGGTTGGCTGAACTTCACGACGGGTTTTAACCCGAAGAAACATTGTTGCGCCGTGATCGAAGGGCTTGTTGACTTTGAAGTTGCAGTGTGCATCTGCACTGCCCTGAGAGCAAACGTTATGGGCATCAACATCAACATTCCCATCTCCTTTACCCAGCTTGTCAACACTTGCGACAAGAAAGTCCCGGAAGACTTCATATGTGCCTGATTCCGAACAAGCATCCTATCTAGTTTCGCTTGTTCTTGCTTCTAGTTTCGTTTTCCAGTACTTCTGTTTTTTTTTATCGTTCCATAAATTATGTGATTCATGCATGTACGTGCATTGATGATTAATTTAATGTTTGTTTTCCCTTACCTTGATGTGTTTTGTTATTTGTAAGGAAATTAAGGGAGTTAATTATTAGCAAAATTAGCTCATAAGTTAATTAAAACATTAAAAACTAGAAATTAAGAGTTGGTTGAGAATTGAATAAATATAAAATGACATGATAAACAAAAGAATTTCTAAAATAAAATTAAAAAAAGATTTCAATTAAATTAATAAGAATAAAAATGAAAAAAAAAACATTAATAACTTATTTATAAGTTAATACGCTAGCTGAAATAGCATCTAAAAATATGTTAGAAATAGCTAAAAAAAAGTTTATTTTAATCAGATCAACTTATACTCGTAACCAAAAAGATCAACTTATAACTAATCTAGCAAACTTATAATTAAGCTATAAAAGTAATTTGTCAAACATACTCTAAGATTTGATGAAATTTATGCAACTATTATTATTATTTTATTTTTTTTTGAATGAGAAATGAATCAAATGCTTAATTCTTGTAATCACAACAATATATATAGAGTGAGAGAAATTCTAAATATTACAAAACAGAATTCAATAAATCCTTCAATCAGTATCAATGATCCACTATGTTTTCCGTCACAAATCAGATTTACTTTTCAGTTTTCAAATTAAGATTATTCAATAAAATAGTGTCACATCTCATGCGTAATTGTTCGTGAAAAAGAATTTAACTAATTAGCAAAGCTGATATATAATATAAAATATGTTGTCTTAAGCTAAAATTTAAATCTGGAACGGTCACGTAATGTACTTAAGAGATATATGCTCGACATCTTGTCAACAAACAAATGAGATTTTATTAACTAGAGTGGCAGAGATATATGCTCGACATTACAAAAAGGTGTTAAGAGAATGTACAGTTAATTAGTAGTTTCATCCTGAGTGAGGGGTTTTAATTTAATTCACTTACAACTTAATTACAAGCTAAGATAACATGACACAAATACGTACAATATTATATTACTTAAACCAATATTGCACCAATCTGATTTGATTTACCCTGTAGAACACCACCAACCTTGTGTACACATTATTGTTACCCTTTATCCTTCAAATGACGATCCCTATCATGAGAGCTTTCTTTTTTTTCTTTTTTTTATGATCATCCAAATAAATGAACTTTCCCACATACGATAATGTTGATGGTCACATGAAAGATGCCTATTAGATGCACTTGGATCTTCTTCTTCTACCACAAGATTTCGTCCAACAGAAATTCGACTCGGTAAATTATTATCACTGTTCAACAATCGATGAGGAGACAGAATGTAATGCACAGTTGAAATTTCAGATGCAGAGAAATCCGAGGACCAAAATTCTCATTAAGTTATTGAGAAATAGCATCTATAATTGTTTACCAAAAACATGATATGCATCTGGATAGGATGTTTCTTCCTGTATCCCATAAAAATCAAAGAACATTATTTTTACATTTTGGAAAGGTTAATCTGAAATATAATTTTACAGTTTGGATTAATCTTTTTAAAATATAGAAGGAGTGCTGCTTGATGTTTATGGAATGTAGGAAACTTTAGCCATGCATCTAGAAATTTTACATGTCATCTTAAAATAATTGTTGACATGACAAGTCTTGAAGATCATGTCTAAAAATTTTAAAATTTGTTTGTGAGAAAATATTTTTTATTTTAATTTTAATTTTATATTTTCAATTTAATTAAAAAAAATGTCATATATATATATATATATTTTTTTTTAAAAATGTATAAAGAAGAATGAGGAACATATTTTATTGTTTTATGTTTTTACTATTTTCTTTACAAACTTTTAAAAGTAAGAAACAAATAAAAACAGTGATATTTTTGTAATTAAAAGTGATAATACAAAACATTTTTTCAAATCAAACAATCCCTTATAGTCTTAGACAAAATTTTCAAAAGAGTCTAGTAAAATATATATTGTTCCAATTTTTTGAGTAACAAAATCATTTATTAAAATGTCCTAATCAAGTAATTTTAACATTTTATTCTCAACAAATAATATAATTAATTTATTGAGACTATTTTGTAACATACTTATTCTTAATCTTAATTAGGTGAGATTTAAACAATCTTAATTTTGAAAAATAACTTTCAATAGTATCAACTATTACAGGTATTATCAATGAATATATTATAAGTAATCCGTTTTTTTTTTAAAAAAAAAAAAAAGAATAAGCCAAGGAATTTTAAAGAGAAGGTTGAAAATTTGTGGTATAAATATAAATATTTAGAAAAATGATTGTTAGACACTATTGAAAATTGTCGAGTAATAATATTTTATAAATACACAAAATACAACTTATAAAAAAAAAAAAAAAAAAGATTGTCTTAGTTGCCTAACTAACTAGACATGTAACTCTCACTCGCTGCAAAGCAACATTCCTTCTCTCCACTGCAAAGCAACATTTGTTGATGTCGGAGAGTCACTGACTGCGAGCCTGAAGCCGGCGTCCTTCGTTCTCCATTCTCCGGTGCCTCATTCATCCCCCTCTCTTCTTCAATTCGTTTTCTGTGTTATGTTTCCGTTTGTTTCCTTCTCCAATTAGTTGGATTCGGCTTCATATGGTTCTGATTTTAGTTTATCGTTTTTCTTTTTTGTTAATTTATTAATTCCATGCGGAAAAGTCAATTTCATTTCTCAATCGCGGATCCAAACTCAAACTGGTTAATCAATGTTAGGGTTTTAGTTTGCGAATCCTTGTATTCTGTTGACTCCCGACTTTTCTCTGGATGAGTCAGCTAGTTATTATTATTATTATTATGTGAAAAAAGTGAACTTGATTCCTCTCTATTACTTCTGACCAACATGTTTACTCTGAATTGCTCAAAAGTAGACTTCTAGTTAAGTACAAGTGCTAAATGATGAGAGTTTGTATTAGCTCATCTAAATCATAAGTAGTGTTGTGTTGCTCCACCCAACGTCTGTTTAGTGATGCAGTCATTGATTATTTTAATTTGCAAGTAAATTTATGAAAATAATTTTGGTTGCAGCTCTAACTCTTTGGAATCAGACTTTGCAACGTTGGCTGGGAAATAAAAGTTGAGAACTGAACACAACAATTACGAGAACCAAAATTGAGGTGAATTACATTGTTGGATTCATTTATTGGCAGGTTCTTATTATTATTATTTTGCAATTTTGTTTGTGTTATATTACTTAAATTTACATTACATCTATTGCGGTTGGGCAGGAAAGGTTCTTACTATAGGGGAGCACAAGGAATCATTCTAGGTAAGAGAAATTGATTTATGTACATAAGAATGTAAAATTATTTGATTCTTCTATATCAGAGACTTCTCTAGAATTTCTTTATGGAGAAATTTCTTTTGTGCATTGCATATATTTAGTTAATTTTTGCAATAAAACGGCAGTTTCCTTTGTGAAAACTATTTAGTGCCAACTATGAGTATGAATACTACTTTGATAATGTTATGCTTCATTCATTTCTCTAATGTATGAAATTGGATTGGATGACCCCAAATTCAAACAGAGTCTGTTAGTCAAGAATCTCACCATGCAAACGACATCGTATGGTCATCCTCTGTTCTATTTCTCTTGCAGGTTTATACTTACCCTTTTTCCCGATTTTTATAATATAATATCTGTTTTCTAAAATATATGTTTATTGAATGTAAAATGGAACAAAATTGTATTGCAGAAACATCAGTGCAAATGGGAAGACTAAGTGTTCTGTGAAATTTCGTGCACCATATCCCTCTCTACTGGATAGACAATGTGAATTCAATGGGAGAACTCAAGTTTATAATTCTCCCAGGCCCATAAAACCAAACAAATTGTTTGTGCTTCATAATGTAGGTGACAGCCATCCATCTGCTTCTACGGTAGATGATGCAATTAACACAAACCATGCTCCAAATGGCTCGTCACCGACGTTTCTCAGCAACTGGTCACCTCCGAGGTACTTGTGGAGGGGGTTATCAGTTTTAATCCTGCTAGGGCAGGTGATTGTCAAGACTCTAAAGGGAAAGATTCATTGGAAGAACACTCTTCAACAACTGGAGAGAGTTGGTCCAAGATCAGTTGGGGTGTGTCTTTTAACTTCGGCTTTTGTTGGCATGGCCTTCACGATTCAATTTGTAAGAGAGTTCACCAGGTTGGGATTGAATAGATCTGTAGGTGGGGTTTTAGCTTTGGCTTTCTCAAGGGAGCTAAGTCCTGTGGTTACAGCAATTGTGGTTGCAGGGCGCATTGGAAGCGCTTTTGCAGCAGAGTTAGGAACTATGCAGGTTTCCGAGCAAACTGATACATTGAGAGTTCTTGGTTCGGACCCTGTTGATTATCTGGTGACACCAAGAGTGATAGCCACTTGTATTGCCCTACCTCTTTTGACCCTGTTGTGTTTTACATTAGGGTTGGCATCTAGTGCCCTTCTTGCTGATGGTGTTTATGGGGTGAGCATCAACATTATCTTGGATTCGGCTCAGCGAGCTCTCAGATCATGGGATATTGTTAGTGCAATGATCAAGTCACAGGTTTTTGGTGCTATCATATCTATTGTGAGTTGTGCGTGGGGAGTTACAACTTTGGGAGGTGCTAAAGGAGTCGGGGAATCAACAACATCAGCTGTGGTTATTTCTCTTGTGGGCATCTTCATTGCTGATTTTGCTCTTTCTTCTGTTTTCTTCCAAGGAGCAGGAGATCAGCTAAAGAATTGCATTTAAGCAACTAATGTTGTCTCTGCAATTTTGCTCATATGTACAAAGTGAATGGTATGACTTTTCTATAAGAGCTGTGATAAAATCTTTAGAATTTGGATCAGGTGCATTAGTCTTGTTCTTTTCTAAGTTATGTATTGCAAGTCTTATTTGTACATATTTGTGTATTTGTGTATGATTGCGTATCCTTCAAACATGGTAAAGGCGTTTATTTTTCCTTCAAACGTGCATTATTCTAACAATTCTTGTAAGCTACAATGAACTGATATTTTGTTGTCAAAGAGGCTATAATGTTATTATCCAGCTGATGGTCAATTTGTAACGAGCTTAGGGTACCTAATGCATTTTTTTTATGAGGAAACAAGTTCAACTAGGCAATTTTATTTTGTTTTTTTTTTCAAAAAAAAAAGTCTCATATTAACATTACACAAAAGTAGTATGAAAAAACCAAGATAATAATGAAGGCACCTCTGTGAACTGATGGAGTCCCAACTCTAGGAATTGACCTGATGAGCAAGTCTATATCCTTTCATTGACCTGTCCGAAAATATGTGATGATTTGGATGGCTTCAAAACCATTAGCAAGCACACAGATATCCTAGATGATCTTGTAGCAATGGTGAGTCCTTTCACACTTTCTTTTAGAAAATCAAAATTGATTTTTGCTTCTTTTTTTTTTATTAAACAAATATAGATGGCACGCAAGATGTGTCCATCTATAAAACAATTACAGAATGTACAAAAAATCAAGATCTCAGACCACAATCCCAGAGACCAAATTCATGTCAAAAGAAAAGTAACCCAATAAATCCTACCATATGAAAACCCGAGTTATAACCACCCCTTAGCCACCTGTGCCCTGATAAAAAATGTCTAGCAGAAGAAACATAAACTAAATCCCAAAACCAGTATCCATCAAGCCAATTATATCAGTTTCCATACTGAATACCAGAACCCTTCAGCAGCATCTCAAAACTGAAACAGTAAAAAAACCTTCACGATTCCATAAACTGTCAAGAATCCCATCCATCACATCACCAAACCCCATAGCTAACATACATTGCCACTGTGTTTGCATCATACTGTCTCTGCCATACCTATCTCCATCAATAACCCAAGATATGCCAGAATAAGAATGTCCAGAAATAGATTTTATGTCCTCATTCCCAGACAAGACAATGGCCAATGCAACCAAGATGATAAAGGATAGTTAAACCCTTTCATACGATGCCTGAGCCACTTCCATGCCTGAATTTTTGCACCCTCCAACGCCTCCTCAATCTGCATCTGTTTTACGTAAAGATCATATTGTTCCTTGCTAACCAAACTGATCTTATCAGCGGGAACCATAGTAATACCAAAGAAACCCCAAAGCTCCGGCAGAGTGAGAGAAAGAACAAGGTTTACAGGAAACAGTTGACAAACCACTGTTTCTAGTAAAACCACCAGTCACAATCCATCAATATTTAATTGGACCAGCTGCTAACCTAAACTGCTCGTTGAGCCTTCAGCAGAGGGTTAACATATAGGGTGCTGCATCAAGATACACAAATAAATGTCTTCATAAGCACATGGTTCTTGAAAAATCAGTCTCTACAATGAATGTTTAGAACCAGCTTTCATTTAAATTCAAGCTAGTTGGGCAACCAGAATAGATGGAAATCTAATCATCATATCATTTTATATGGTTTATTTACCAAGGTTATGTTTGGAAATCTAACGGTGAGTAGTGAAATGGGATGGAACAAAACGGAATTAAGTTACCATTCGATTGTTTAGATTATTTTATGAGGGATTTCAAATGAATCCGTTTTGACTCTGGTCATATTTCCTATGATTAGAGGCTTGGATTTCTCACAAGTTACATGTGGAGTAGAATTATTTTTGTAATTTTAATATGGTTATTTTGTTTTTCCTTCTTAGCTTTGATGTAACAGTCAGTTCTTATTGAAGTATTTTGCTTCAAGATTAATGTTGTGTGGTATGCTTTAGTTGTGATTCCACAGGAATATGAACGTTTCATTTTAGAGTTATTTGTGAAATATAATATGGACTACATTATGATTTCAATCCTATTCTGTGCTAGAGTTCTTTGTGGAAAATTTCAATTGTAAAATATTGACAATAATAACAATCACTAAAGCCTTCATCCACTAGGTGAGGTTGGCTCTATAGATCAAGCAACGTTACCGTGTTCTGTCAAAAACCAATTGTAGAGTGTAAACTACCCATTGTGCCCAAACCTCTCTCTACTAGCCCTGTCACTGTGAGTTGGTTATGATTTTCAGCTATGCAAGGAAAGATGCTTAATCATGATTCCTGGCTTGTTTGCATTTGAACTCTAATTTGTTTTGTTTGTAGTTGTGATGAGTTTTTCTTATAATTTGTAGGGTATAATTGTGTTGGTGGATAGAAAGAATTGAATGAGGCAGTAAGTGCCTCTGATTTGGAAAGATAGGTGACTCAGGTCTGTGACCATATATCGGTACTAGATTTTATGTTGACCATGGGAGCAATCATCTGAGCGATTATGAAATTTGTTTCCTACTCTCGTCATGGGCGCAGTTTTGTGTATTGTGTTTGTAAATCATGATCATGATTGTTTACCAATGAACGATAAGTGATCACCATGGTTTGGTTCTGGGGATTTAAACGGTTCATCTGGATACAGTTGTATGACAATGGCTGTTAAATAATGATTGAAGTTCTTCGTACACAGAGAATAACAACACACGAAATTCAAAACAAACTATGGACTTGAACCCTTTTCCTGGCAAGTTTCTTATTTCATGAAATCTAGGAGATCCTACAAGCTGTCATGAAAAAAAAAAAAAAAAAAAAAAAACTCATGAAATCCAATACTCGTAATCTCCCATGAAATCTAACGCTATTTGTATCAGAAGAAATGGTTAAGTCTTCACGCAATACTGCAAGGATTCAAGCCTCAATTACAAATTTTAAAATTGGTGATCCTTCACACAATCCTATCAAGGACTCAACCATAATTCTAGAATTAATAATTGAACCGGTTTGTTAACTGATCATGAACTAGTTGGCGATTAAACCGGTTTAACTTCTTTTCCCCCCTACAACTAGTCAAAAATCGTTTTCAATTGTATTTGTTTACGTTGTTTGATCGCTAATTCATAAATAAAAAAAATACTCAACCTCTTCTTTATTAACTTAATAGATTAGATTAGATTAGATACGAGTCTCCTAAAAAAAACATATTACTATATTAGATACGAGACAAATGAGAACATGTAATGCATCATTAATGATAAAAAATTAAACACAGTCATTTTCATGTACATTATTAGATCCTACATGATTACTTACCCGTTTGTTTTATATTTTCCTAAATCTAAACGACTAAACCCGTCTTAAAAAGAAGAATGATCCGCATTTTGCTGAATGATGTGCCAGCACAACTAAATATTTTATTATGAAAATTTATATTTACATATACCTAAAAAAGTAACAACATGATAACATGGATAGATACCCTGACAACCCCGACACTATAAGGGAAAATTCAAAACATACGTGGGTACATAATACTCTCTAGACAGGTGGAAAAATATAGAAATAAACGAAAATTTGTATTTTTTACATAATTTTTTTCATATAATAAAAGGAAATTGAAAAAACATGAGATAAAATAATTAATATAGTAAAAAATAAATATAAAATTATAAAAAATGTCCCTCTGTGCGTAGGACACGCCTTTCTTTTTCAGTTCTGGTATTTCCTTCAATTCTACTTTTCCTTTTCTTAGCCCCTCAGTTTTTCAACCTTTGACCCCCTTTCATTCCAATCAATTGAAAAATCAATCACAATCACTTTCCTCTTCCCTTACACACACCAATTTCGCCTTTCCATTTTTTTTTTCCAATGGGTCCCATCGTCTATCAGTTTTATTGGGCCCAATTAATTGGTCCTCTTTTTCGTTGATATCATTCCAAGTTAGCTTCTTTTTCTCTTCTGTCGTTCTGGATTTGAATTGCATTAATTAACTGGTTTGGTTAATTTCTGGTTATTTTTTAATCATTATTTAATTTTCCAACACTTGTTTTCTTTTGATCACTTTGCTTATAGCTGAGTTGATTAGCTTTGTCAAGTTTTAAGTGTTGGCTTATGCTTTTCTTCTACCATTTGCATGCATTTAGCTGGTTTCCTCTAGAATCTAGATATCTTGTTTCTTCTTTCTTACATCATTCCACTCGGTAGCTTTTGTCTCTTACCTTAAATTATTTTTTTCATTGGTGTCAATGTTCTATTTGAGTTTTAATTTATTAATAAAGAAAAAGAAGAAGAAGAAGAATTAGAATTAGTCTCACTCTGCTTTTTGTTTCTTGTTTGGGGTGTTAAGGAATATATCTTCAATATGAATGCATTGTGCATTGGCTTCACAATTTATTTTAATTTGGGCGTTACTGGCATCATGTATTGTTTGTTCCTTTGTCAGTTACTATGTTAGGTAAATGTTTCTGGAATGTTTTAGTACATCTCATTTTTCTCTAATTTTTGTTGTGTTTAGGTTTCATCATTTAGAGTGAGTCAGCATTACTGCCAAGAATAGCAGAGTTATTATTTTGTGAAGATGGTACTGGGAATAAGATCAAAGAGTAGAAAAAGTGTTTCAATCCAAGTTCACTACATCATCCATGTTCAGGAGATCAAGCCATGGCCCCCTTCACAATCACTGAGATCTGTTCAATCGGTACTACTTCAATGGGACAATGGTGATCAAATTTCTGGGTCTCTGGCAGCCACTGCTGGCACTGGAAAAATTGAATTTAATGAATCTTTCAGGCTTTCAGTGCTTATGTGGAGAGAAACATCCAAGAAAGGCAAACACCGTGAAAGTTTTCAGAAGAACTGCTTAGAGTTTTACTTGTATGACAAGACAGTAAAGAGTCAACTGTTGGGATCAGCCACAATAAACTTTGCAGATTTTGGAATTATTAAGGAAACTAAAGCCTTAAGCATTCTGTTTAACTGCAAGAAGAGTTTCAGGAATTCTTCACAACCATTTCTTTATGTTAATATTGAGCCATTTGATACAGAAAGTTCCATCTCATCACCAAGCAGCAGCTTATCAAAACAATTGTCACTAGAGAAGGAAGGAAGCGAATCTGTATCACAATCAGTAAAAGATGACGACGATCTTGAAATTGCCTCTTTTACTGATGATGACAGTGATGACATCCCTTCAAATACCTTCCAAACTAGCGGATCTGCTTCAGAGATTACTGGAGGTTTGCCCCCTCTAAATGAAAAAGTACTAAAGTTTTTTATCTTCTAATTGTGCTTAATGCAAATAGATCAAACCATCAACTGTTTTTCAAAGGGATTGTTTTTTACATTTTATGGACATTATCAGATCATTGTTATGATTCGGTAGTAATTGACTTCAAATTCTTGCTGTCACCTTATTGAGCTGGATTTTTCTCAACAAAAAACCGCTATGATGCTTTACTTTTGGTTATGGTATTGATTGTATTCCTATTTATTTTTTATATGCATATAAGCATTGATCATATACATCAACATTTGTTAATTGGTATGCAGTATGATTGTCTAGGTATGCATACATGCAATGGTACACAGTATGCTGCTGCAATGCATGTTCTTTTGATCTTACTATATTCAGGAATGAGATGACATTATTATACTAAATTTGTTTGCTCATAACACATTCGTATATCAATTACCTCTTAAGGTTGGTTTTTAATTGTTAATTTAGCTCCAACATAAAATGACCAAATATTTGAACTCTAAATGTGTTGACAGGTAATCCCTTTTAAATTTTAAGTCGATATATAGTGAAGGAACTAGATAGAACTATGCAGACGCATTACAGATGATGCAGTTTTTCTATTGATTATCTGATCTCTAGACCAATAATAATTTATACAGAAACACAATTGTCTAGTTCTGCATATTAATAGCCTGCCTCCATTTGATTTCAGGCAGCACTAAAATCAGCAGAGGAACGGAAGGATCTCATGGAGAATTTGTTCTATCCTCGGAAAGTACTAGTTCTAGCTTACTTGGAAACACAGAGGGTGAAGCATCAACACAATTCAGTGGCATCAAATCTCCCTCTTCATCTACAGTTCTGAGCTCAGATGTGGGAAATGCTGCTAATGGCAGGCCTTTATTACCTAAAATTTCCAAGGAAAGTGTCAAATCTGCTTATGCAAGTTCTGAAATTCGAGAAAGCATTCAACAATCGTCTGCTTCATATATTTCATCAAGTATGAAACCAAACTTTGAAAGATCTTTACGGTCTCAAGTAACTCAACAGAATAGCATAGAAGATGGCACAAGAGATCAGAAATTTAATAAAGATGCTCTGGAGAAAGTTAGCAGTGTTTCTAACACTGGAGTTATGAACGACAAAGAGAAAATGGAGGAGGGAAGGAAAGGACAAGAACAGTTTACTATGAGAAATGAACTTTTAGAAAATGAGCTCGTTAATAATGTATCTGACGATGGTTCTACAAAGAAAGGGAAATTAAAGAGTACTGCTCTTCTGCTAATCAAGAAATCACATGAACATCCAACAAGTATTTTGATGAATGATAAAACAGAGGATGTGACAAATGTAAAGTCTCCTCCACAATCTGCTGAGAACTATGGGCTGTTCGTTTCTAACACTGGAGTTATGGACGACAAAGAGAAAATGAAGGAGGGAAGGAAAGGACAAGAACAGTTTACTATGGGAAATAAACTTTTAGAAAATGAGCTCGTTAATAATGTATCTAACTATGGTTCTACAAAGAAAGGGAAATTAAATAGTACTACTCTTCTGCTAAACAAGAAATCACATGAACATTCAACAAGTATTTTGACGAATGATAAAACAGAGGATGTGACAAATGTAAAGTCTCCTCCACAATCTGCTGAGAACTACGGGCTGTTCATCAGCAATCAGACCCATAATCAGGCAGAGGAAATTGGTACCATGAATGATGTTCATGTTGGTACTGCTTGCCATGAAGACGCTAATGTGAATGGCAGCTTTCTTAACAATAAAACTGAATTGAAGACTGAAGTTGAAATGCTTCGAGAAGAGCTGAGGGAAGCTGCTGCTCTTGAAGTTTCAATGTACTCAGTTATTGCTGAACATGGTAGCTCATCAAACAAGGTCCATGCACCTGCTCGGCGCCTTTCTAGATTCTACTTCCATGCTTGTAGAGTTGGGTCCCCAGCTACAATAGCTAGTGCAGCCCAGAGTGCTGTCTCAGGATTTGTTTTGGTTTCTAAGGCATGTGGAAATGATGTTCCAAGGTATATAAAACTCGATTTCATAAATTTTTTAACTATGCTGGAATGATATAAAAAATTTCAGGAGCATATAACTGAAGATCTTGTTCTTATGAATCTAAAGTGCTGCAAAAATCTTCGATAAAAGCTGAACCTAAGATAACAAACTTGCTTTTCTGACATAAGGAGATTTATCTGTGAGAATCTGCTAGTGTTTTCTTGTCTATTGAAGTTTGGGCATACAAAAAAGTTAAGATTGTGAATGAATGTAGGAGAAAGTTGGGGAAGCACCTTTTGAAGAGATGATTGAGATTCATCTAAGGTGACTTGGTCCTGTTAGGAGAAGACCAACAAAGGCTCCAATAAGGAAAATGGATCAAATGAACTAAATTAAAATTTTAAAATAGGTAAAGGAAGAAAACTTTATGAAAAATCATTAAAGAAGGCATTGATCTAAGATGCTAAATGGAATGCTTTCCACTTATGTAAAAAATTGGCTTTTTCTTGAACACAATGGCTTTGTTTGGTTAATGTAGCCAACCCCAACTAATGGGATAAGGCTCGATTGTTGTATCTACCGAAATTTGGTTGGTTTAACATCATTTTCAAAAAGACCTGTGGATACTTTTCATTACACTCATTTATTTTGTACCATTTCTTAGCTTACTTCTTAATCATGAATAGGTTGACATTTTGGTTCTCAAATTTAATATTGCTGAGAGCAATTGTTTGCAAAGAAGTTGAGAATATACACTTTGGTGATGGTCCATGCATCAACAGTGAATGTGATGGAACTGGTAACACTCTTCACAAAGAAGAAAAAGACAATACAGAAAAACATTTTCGTAGTTGGGAGGATCCAGAAACATTTTTAGTTGCATTGGAAAAGGTTGAAGCATGGATATTCTCTCGAATTGTTGAGTCTGTGTGGTGGCAGGTTGAATCCTAACTCTTCATTTCTCCTATTTCTTCTGATTCTTCTGCTTCTTGATCTCCACTCTGAAAACTTTGATCTGAAACTGAACCACTTGTACTTTCTCCTAATATTTTTTGGTGTTTGTTGTCCCCAGACTCTTACACCATATATGCAATCTGCAGCTGCTAAGAGCTCTAGCTATAGGAAAGCCTATGAGAGAAGATACCGTGTTGGTGATCAAGATCAGGGAAGTTTTTCTATTGATTTATGGAAAAGAGCTTTCAAGGATGCATGTGAAAGGCTTTGCCCTCTTCGAGCTGGAGGGCATGAGTGCGGCTGCTTGCCTGTGATAGCTAGATTGGTACAATTTAACATTGATATTTCTTGATGCAATGTATTGAAATGCTGGATTTCATGATATTCTGCTTTTTATACATGTGTACGGATGTAGATGTATATGTAGTTATATAATATGAAAAAACGTATAGCTTGGTATCTTTGTCACTGGTGAATAAACCTTATCTTGAAATGTTGGAAGTTATGATTAGGGGGTATTTATTTAAAAGGACAAAATCATTTATTCTCTCTATTCTCTGAATTTATATAGGGGAGGGGGAGGGGGGGAGGGGAGGGGGGGGGGGCGGGGGGTTAGGGGGGTGTTGATGTGCATGTGAAGATGCTAGAATACATAAATTGAAAGCTAAAATAGAAGCCATGAGGGGGAAGTGCTACACTTTTGCCAGGTAGAAGAAAATATTAAAGTAACTTTTGCCATTGCTTTATGAAGATGGTGGTGTCTTAGGCTGTGTACTCTTTAGAGCTTACCTACTCCATAAAGTATCTTCATTTTGTTTTTCTCTTTTATTTTTGACAATCAACATATGTGATATAGGTTTCTGTCCACGACTAGTTTTTTTGTTTTGGATTGTGTCCTGGTTAGTTTTTTTATAGTTGACTGTTTGTACTTTATTATGTAGGCAGATGGTATCGAATGCCTTTATAGACTGTACCAGCATCCTGTGGTTCCTTGAACCTTTTTGTTATTGTTAAAGAGGGGGAAAAATCACTTTTCAGCCAACACCTGACATCCTAGGCTTCTGGTTGATTTGGTTCTTAACATGGAATAGACCCTCTTTGACCATGTAATTAGGGGTGGAAAATAGGCTAGGCTAAACAAGGCTTTACTTAAATAAGACTAGCCTGTTTAAAAAATTGAAGGCCTAAGCCTAGCCTATTACCTGTCAGAAGTTTTTTTTTTAAGGTTTAGTCTGGCCTTCTTGAAAGTTTTTGGTTTGGCTTGTTAGTCTACTTCAAAGCCTATTTCATATTAAAGCTTTTATGTAGGTCTGACCTATCTTTAAATAGACTAATCGACTAATAGACCAATGAGGAAAAACTATATGTAAAAGTGTAAAACAAACTATAAACTATGAAAATTAAAACCACTACTAAAAGTATGAGATAGAGATGGAAATAGGTAGCTAGACTTTATAAGAGTCAAGTCTAACTTGTTTATATGATATAAGCTTACTTTTAAGGTTTAATTTGACCTTTATGAAAACTTATTTAAAAGTCTATTTTTCTATAGGACTTCTAAATAGGACATAAATTTATTTGTCAATAAGCTTATAGGCCTAACTCTTTATGTAGGTCAACACGTTTAATATTTAAAAAAGGTAAATAAATATATGATTTTAATACATTATAACAAATTTAATATAATAATAGTAACAAAAAATTACTATTTATAGTTACTTAAATAGGTTTTTTTGTTAGGCCTTGTTAAGATTAAAGGACAGAACTGAAAATTTGTGTATTTCTCATTCATTGACTCAAAGAGTGTATGAATATATATAGATACAAGATAAAATAATAAAAAGAAAAAGATTAATCAAATCTAATCTAAATCTTAGAGATATAATCCTACGAGATAATGAAAGATAAAAAGTTTCCTACTTTCCTAGAAATAGGCTATCATATCTCATAAATATCTATTATATCATATCTTATGATATCTCCTAAATCTCTATCATATTATATCTTAACACTTCCCCTCAAGCTGGAGCATACAACTTAATGCTCCAAGCTTGGAACATAACTGAAGCATAAAAAAAAATGAAAACAACTCCAAGGTATAGGACTCTCCAATGCGTAGAGTACGAAACCAAAAATTAAATATTCTTCTTCAAACTCAGATGCTGCGAGGGAGTAGACTGAAACCCAAGAAAAGTAATGCAAGGATATCAGAGACTCAGATATCAGCACAATAGGACTTGAAACAAGCAGAGGAAGAGCCGACGAGTCATAACTTCCAACACTCCCCCTCAAGCTAAAGCTTTCTACGCTTTTAGCTTGTTACAGTACATTATCCTTCAAACTGATTAGACGGTTGGGATAAACTGATATCCATGGTAACAATGGATGAGACAGGTAAGTAGTTGTTGAAAAAAACGGTTCTTGATCAGATCGAACCCTAAGGACAACAATTGAGTAATGATTGGGACAATGCTA
Organism: Pueraria montana var. lobata; assembly: GCA_026413185.1. Lineage (NCBI taxonomy): Eukaryota > Viridiplantae > Streptophyta > Magnoliopsida > Fabales > Fabaceae > Pueraria > Pueraria montana. The sequence continues at coordinate 74,115,872 of CM048647.1, forward strand.
GTGCAACTGGGACAAAGACAAGGCCAATTACAGGGACAAATATGCGGCCAGTGTAGCTAAGACAAAGACAGGGCCAGTGTAATTGGGACAAAGACGGGGCTAGTGCAACTAGGACAAAGACGAACCAATGCATCTTGAACAAGGACGAGGCCAATGCAACTGGGACAAAGACGGGGCCAATGCATCCGGGACAAGGACAGCTTAACCATCAAGAGTAGAAGCTAAACAATGCTTAACCACTCATGACAGAAGCAAATTATCTCAAAGCTTAAGCATCTTGTAAGACAGAAGCTAAACGACCAAACACTGCTGAAAAAATGGTTCTTGACCAGATCGAACCCCAAGGACAACAATAGAACTAGGAAAGGCTGACAATCTTAATGATGGTGGCACGATGGAGAGTATGACGGTGGCTAGTGGCGACGACCGGCAGTGGCGAGTAGAAAAGTCATTGGAAAAACTGAAAAAAAATTGCCTTAAAAAATGCAGCGAGTAAAAGGGTCCACCGGGGACAGTGGGTCCCCGGTGAAGCACGATTTTCATGATACCTCAGCCTGGCTCTGATACCATGTTAAGATTAAAGGACAGAACTGAAAATTTGTGTATTTCTCATTCATTGACTCAGAGTGTATGAATATATATAGATACAAGATAAAATAATAAAAAGAAAAAGATTAATCAAATGTAATCTAAATCTTAGAGATATAATCCTACGAGATAATGAAAGATAAAAAGTTTCCTACTTTCCTAGAAATAGGCTATCATATCTCCTAAATATCTATTATATCATATCTTATGATATCTCCTAAATCTCTATCATATTATATCTTAACAGGCCTAAAAGACTTTTTGAATGGCCTAAAATTTGGCCTTTTTTTTACCAAATAAGCTTTTATAAAAATCTTAGCCTAGTTTATTTCCAAAATAAGCTTAGTCTAGCTTGAGTTTGATGCAGGCTAGGCTATAAGCTTCTGTTGAGTGGTCTGCCCTATTTCCATCTCATGACTTCAATCCTCACCATACCAATTCTAAATAATATATAAATTGAATCTTTACATTAGATGCTCTTTATCCATGCTCAAAGGCCTTCAGTAGGAGGAAACCCCACTTGTTAGAGATAAAAACCGTTCTGGACCTGCTTTTGGGTTGATTTGATTCTTGACAGTTGAGAGAAACATAGGCTTTTTCCATCTGTTCATTCTTTATTATTTACTTCTGGTCAATATTTTGTGTATGTAGAATTATTTATATCATTGATTTATTCTTGAAAAGTTCCAGGTTGTATAGATGTACACGTTCTTGTTTTCTCTTAATGAGAATATGGGCTATTTGTTCCTATCTTAAAAGAACAAAAAATAAAATAAAATAAAATGCAGCCTGATTGAAATAGGACTGTTGTCGTGGTTGTAGGTGATGGAGCAGTTGGTTAGTAGACTTGATGTGGCAATGTTCAATGCTATTCTTCGTGAATCTGCCGAAGAGATGCCCATGGATCCTATATCTGACCCCATCAGTGATTCTAAGGTTCTTCCTATTCCAGCTGGAAAATCAGGCTTTGGGGCTGGTGCACAACTGAAGAATGCTGTGAGTTATGAAACTGAAGTTGTTCTGTGTTCTTTCTTCTTTTAAAAAACACAATATTAATCATAATCTTAATATATTTTTCACTGTAAGGCTTGCTTCCATTGTACCCACAGCAATATGCATTAGGATGACTTTGAGAAAGTTTACTAGCCAATCAAAGATGTAAAGTATTTTATGATATAATTAAGTAAAAACAAAAATAATCCTATTAGCTGTTGAATCTTAAACAAATGCTACTGAAACATAGGGAGTGGATATTAGAAACAAACTTAATTTTTTTACTTTTTTTAGGTCAGAAAAAATTTATAGCAATTTACAAAGTTTACCATGAAAAAATAAATTTGATGTCTCGAGAGTATTTTTTGGATTCATTAACCTCATTCAAATTTTGTATGACACTTAAAATTCAAAGCTTTTGAATTTGGATGCATTCATAATTAGCATTAATTTAGCATTATGAAATTCTTTTTTCCTGGGCAGCCCCTCATCTTAAAACATGTCTTTCTCAAGTTTTGTTTATACATACTCCGTTCACTGTCCTTGTAAATTTGTTGCTGGATGGCACAACAACAAAATTGAATAAATTTTGTTAGTTATATAATATAATTAGTGATGCAGGTAGTGCATGTTGGGCGATGAAGTGCTAATAAAATAAAATAAAAATTGATGTAGCAGAAATGAGCATGCTGAGGTGGATGAGTGTGTACACAAGAAAAGAGAGTAGGAATGAATGTATCCATGAGAGTGTTATAATAGCATCAACTGAAGAGAAGATGATGGAAACTCAAATAGTTGATTTGATCATGTAAGAAGAAGACCAGTAGAGGCTTCAGTTAGAAAAGTGGATCAAATGGAAGTTAGTCCAATCAAAAAAGGTGGAGAAAGACTTAAGAAAACTTGAGAAACCATCTAGTAAGACCTTCCCCTAAATGGTTTAACTGAAAATTTGGTTCTTGATAGAGCTTAATGTCGTAGATACATCCATGTAGCCAACCTTAGCTAATAAAATAAGCTTGGTTGCAATTCCATGAAGGATATGTGATGTTCGTTCTTTTGGTTAACTTTTTATTATCTGTACTCAGATTGGTGACTGGTCAAGATGGCTGTCAGATTTATTTAGCATTGATGATAGTGACTCTCATGAAGTTAGCAATGAAAACGATGAACCCAAAAGTGAATCATCCTTCAAACCTTTCCAACTCCTTAATGCATTAAGTGATTTAATGATGCTTCCTTTGGACATGCTTGCAGATGGGTCTATGAGAAAAGAGGTTGGATCAAACTTCTTTATTGTTGACTTTTCTTTTTCTTTTTTTTTTTTTAACTTTTTTGAGACTACTTCTGAATTGTATTGTGTAAAAAATTCTGCAGGTTTGTCCTAAATTTGGTATATCATTGATAAAACGAGTTGTCAACAATTTTGTTCCTGACGAATTCTCCCCAGGGCCTATCCCGGATGCTGTTCTCGAGGCCCTGAACGAGGTTGGTTAATTTTTAGCATGCTTTTGCTCCCTTTAGAAATACACTCTCTAACACATTCTTTCTAACACGCACTTTACTATCAGCTTAAATTTATTGAAAACTATAAAATCATGACCGAAGCTAATTAAATATGAAGTAAGGCCCACCAAATTTTATATTTTCCAATAAATTTCAACCAATCTTAAAAGAATGTGTCTAGAAAGCGTATCAGAAAGTGTGTTGCTAGCATTTCTCATGAGAACTATGGTGTAGGAATGGATTATTGCGATGTCTACATTCTACGTCTGCAGTCTTCCTAAAGATTTTTTTATTTTTTGGATTTTCTTATCTTAGGATATTCAGGATGATGAAGGGGCTATTACAAGCATCCCATGTTCTGCTGGTCCCACGCTCTATGCACCACCTCCAGCTTCTTCAGTTGTGGGCATGCTACAAGAAGTGGGAACCAAAACTTCACTGAGAAGTGGGTCATTTGTGCTCAAAAAATTATATACGAGTGATGATGAACTTGATGAATTGGATTCACCACTTTCTGCTCTTGGCATGGATGACTCATCACTTTCGTCTAAGGAAAAGTTTGCACTAGATAAGGGAGGCCGTAAGGTTGTACGATATGAGCTCTTGCGAGAAGCGTGGAAGACTAGTGAATGATGTTCCTATCAAAGTTTTTTTTTTTCTTGTATATAATATAATATGTATTTTCAATTTAGCCCAATATATTTCTCTATTTGTTTTTTTTTTCCTTAAATAAAAATCTTGGCCTTATAATCTTGTACTTTTTATACCCATAAAAGTTGCAAGAAAGTTCAGTAATTTTCATAGATGTTCTCTTCCAAGACATCCTAGTATGAGAAATTATTACTTGGACTCGGTTAGTGAAAAATTTTAGGCTTAAATTTTTTGTCACGGTTGTTTTTTTCTCCTAAATTTAAACTTATTTTTTTAGTTTTTCTAGTAAAAAAATGTTATTTTTAGTCCTTCTTGACTGATTTTTTTGCCTTTTGAATGCAGAGTTTAGAGGGAGAGGGAGAGAGAGAACAAAATAAATGGTGAAGATGAGAAGTAACTTTTTTAAAGTTATTCTTGGAATAACTTAATTCATCCTCTCTTTATATACTATTAAATAATGAATTTAAAATTTACTTTATTAATATTTTAATCAATGGATATAATTTTAGACTTTATTTTTAAAATTCCACTCTTCAATTTTAGAGGACATTATAGTTGCATTCTAGTGGGATGAAGAAATTTGAAAAAATGACCAAATAAAGTTTTTTCATTTGAACTTGTATAACTTTTTAAACTAAAACTAATTAGGAAAGTTGTACATTGCATGTTTTTCAGTTTTTTTTTTATATTTATTGTTTATAATAATAAATAGAGAAAAATGACTATGTATTAACAGTGTAAAATAGTTTTACACATTCATCTAATCACAATCCATCATATATGATAAGTTTGTTGACTTTTACAATAATTACCTAAGTCATACAAACAGTGATTTATAATTGGATGGCAATATAAAATTATTTTACACTGTCAGTACATAACCATTAAACTTTATTTTAATTAGTTACTTAAAAGTTGATAATTATAATATTTAAAAATAATCACTTACTAAAATATTTAAATGGAATATTTAAAAAAAAAATCGTCCCAGTGGGTTAAAGGAAGAAACTTGAATAAACGACCATAATAAGTATTTTTAATCTACTTTTCAAAAAAAAAAAAAGTATTTTTAATCTATAACTAATTAGGATAGTTGTACGGCATTCACAAAGATGGCGTTGTATGAGCGTGGAATTCTCACCAAAAGCAGCTACGAACATCGTCAATTCGTCATGTGTGTAGGCATCGGCTTAAATATAATTTTGATTATTCTATTTTAAAATAAAAATATTTTATCTTTCTATTTTAAAAAAATTGTAATTTTGGATTTTCTATTTTAAAATAGAGACATTTAGTTTTCTATTTGTCAAATCCTCAATTTTATCCACATTTAATTTCTTTTATCTCTTACATTTTAATTAATTAAATCATTTCTTGATATTATCTTAAATGAATATGTTAGGTCTAGAATTCAATTGGACCAAAATAAAAGAAATCAAATGTAGGCAAAATTGATAACTAGACCAAAATTGTGAATTTTCTAAAATAGAAGACCAAATGTCTCTATTTTGAAATAGGGGACCAAAATTACGGATTTTATAAAATATGGGAACCAAATGTCTTTATTTTAAAATGGAGGGAACAAAATTGCAGATTGAGTAAAATAGGAGACCAAAATTGCATTTAAGCCATAGACAATAAATGCATTCCTCTTTCAACGTATAATATAGGCTTAATTGTATTTTGGTTCTTCAAATATTACAATTGTACGATTTTAGTCTCTTAGATTTTAAAAGCATCAATTAATCCTTGATAAAAATTTAATAAATTTTGATGACATGACACATGATAAGTTGACATGGAAAAATAAGGAGTGAAATAACAATATATTCTTAATAGAATTCAAACTCCTTCACTTCAACTAGCAACACCACAATCACTAGGCTAATGAGTTTGTATACCATATATGTGCAAATTATAACATATGTAACTTAAATTGGGGACAAATTTCACAAATATTTAATACAACTAAATTAAATAATTTTATTATTACATAAACTATACCAAAATATATTTATATATTTATTAGAATATATTTTAATATATATTTATTAATTTATTTTAGTATATATAATTAGTATGTACAACGTGTTAGAGGTGAGGTTTGATTTAGTCTATGTTTGGTAAAACTAGTTTATAAGTTAGCTGAAAGCTTATAAGTTATAAGTTAAGAGTTGAAAAATTGAAAGCTTATAAGCTAGTTGATTTAATTAAAAGTGTTTGGAAAGATTAACCGATAAGATAGATGATAAAAGTCAAATGACGTAGAAGGACATATTTAATATTTCTTATATTTGAATTTATTTCTAATAACTTATATCTTAAAAGTAGGACAATGATTTTTTAAATTTTGTATTACAAAAGAATGATAAAGATTTAGTGATTTTACTCATATTATTTAAAATCAAATTTTTAATAAACTAATATTATTTTAAATCAAAATTTTCCTTTTTTTTTTGAAAAAAATAGAATTAAATTAAATAAACTTATATTGTTTAAAATCATTTTTTTAATATTTAAATATTTTATTAATAATATTATTTTAAAACAAAAAATAAAAATTGTTTTTTCTTCATAATTTTAATTTTTTTATCAAGTTTTGTTTAGTGACCAAATATTTTAAATAAAAAATAAACAATGTAATAGTTCATTAAAATAAATACTTTGACATTAAAAAAATAATAAAAAGAAGTAGAATCCCAAGTTTCATAATAACAAAGAACATAAATATGTCATCTAGTGTCTAGTTTTCCATAATAAATTAGTAATACTAAAATTGAAAAGAAGAAAAAGCTAATAGCTTATAAGCTAGCTTATTTTTTATAAGCTACTTCAAGTAGCTTATATAATAAGTTTTTTTTCATTGTCTAGTATTTCAAGTAGCTTATGAAAATAAGTTATAAGCTACTAAAATAAGCTCATATACCAAAGAAGATTATTTTGGTCAAAGTAGTTTATAAGCTAGTCAAAAGAGTTTATAAACTCTTCAAAAGTCTTACCAAACACACTCTTAGTATTGATGTTAATTTTAATATTATTATTACATATTTGGTATATATCTATTAATATTAATTTTAATATTACTAGTGTATATTTATTAATTTATATTATGAATATTATTTTTAATATTATTAGTTATATAATAATAAAGTTGTTTAATTTAGTAGTATTAAATACATGTGCAATTTTAGTCCTTGTGCATATATAACAAACTAACTACCCTTGTATGATTACTTTGTAATTTCTTTCTTTTGGGCCTCTGGCCCGTTTAATTTAAAAAAAAAAAAAACTAACTAGCTTAGTAGTTGTAGCATTATTTGTGGACTTAGAGGAACTAGGTTTAAATCTCATTAGGACCATTTTTTAATTCATTTCTTATTTTCGCATGCCAACCCAACGTGTCATGTCATCATCACATCACCTCCACGGATATGCCACATTAGCATACATGTCAACTTTCACATTCGTGCCATGTCATCGTGTTAGTCGCCACATCATCACCATGTGTCACGTCAACAAATTTCGTTAAATTTTTAAAGAGGAGGGGTCAAATTTCACACAATTGCGATACTTGAAAAACTAAAAGGACAATTAAGCCTAAATATTAATAATAATAAAAAAAAACTTATTAGTTCTTATAGTTACAAAACCTTTTCCTTTTAGTCAATATACTTAAAAGCATCCCCTCTTATTTCCTACGCATACCATTTTTAGTTCCCACCAAATCATTTTAATTTATTCTAGTCCCTATGACAACGAAGATTAAAAGAGATTAAAAATAATATGTATAGAGACTAAAAAAAAGATGTTCTCAAGTATAGAAATTAAAATAAAAAGTTTTTGTAACTATAAAGACCAAATGAGTAATTAAAAAAATATTTAATGAGTTATATTTTTTTAAATATACAAGAAAATATTTTGTTTTCTATAATTTAATTGTAGGAGATCCGCAATTTATTTATTTTTTTGACTGCGAGATCCGCAATTTAATTAAAATCTGTCTTTAAATTTTTTTATGCCAAAAGGGTTTATCTAATTATGGATAAACCATATATATGATATGGAATGCTTTAAAAATTTCAAATACCATTTACCTAAAATATTAAAAAATAAATAAACTAATAACCTATAAAAAAGGAAGAAAATAAATAAAATGTGACTAGTATTTAAGAAGGAAAGTTTATTATTATTATTATAATAATAATAATAATAATAATTATTATTATTATTATTATTATTATTATTATTATTATTATTATTATTATTATTATTATTGTTATTAAAAAAATATCAGGAGACATGAATCTGACAAAATTTATCCTAGATTTTTACATGCCAAGAAAACTATAATAATTATAGACAAATTTTATTGATATGGAATATTTTGTATATTTTTTAATTTTTTATTAACTACTTCCTATATATATTTTTATTTGTCTTTTAAGGTTTGTATATACAAATCAAGAAATGCAATAAATTTTCTTGATTTTAATAAAATAATTGTGGGGTTTATTATTTTATCCTTTTTCATTTTTATTCCACAATAAATGCATATGTAAATTAATTAAAGATTAAGTGAAAAGTAAGAGTATATTTGATAAAAAAGAAATAATTAATGTGATTTTGAACTTTGCATATGACAAATAAATAGAAACCAAAATTTTCTAAAAATTCGACAATTATAAAGGAATGGGGGTAGTAATTCATACATTAAATATTAAAAAAAAATTACAAAAAATGAAGGGAAATATAATAATGAAATTAGGGAAAGAATCCTAATTAATAACTTTAATCTTTTGAAGGATAGTATATTTCCAAACTTGACATTATATTTTAGAAAATTAATTAATTAACATAACAAAAAAAGTTTAATGCCTTATTAGGTAGTCTAGTGACAAAGCACATGAAAAAGCGATGTTATCACCTCAATGAATTATTTATTTATTAATTTATTTCTTCTTTTTCCACTAATAATGTCTATCATAATTATTTATATTAATTGAATAATTATTCAACATTATCATATTTATCTTTTTATTAACTAAAAATAAAAACATTAAATACTTTTTATATTGTTAAAATATAATATATTTATTTTGTCATTTAATATTTTTTTGTATAAAATGATTTATATTTATAAAAAGTATGGTAAGAAGTTATAATATTACTTTAGTTAACTTTATTTAATACACCTTATTAAATACTCCCTCCGGTACTTTTTATAATAAACAAAAGGGTGTTCTTTTTTGTCCTAATTTTAAGAAACATACATCAACTTTAAGATGTATTAATTGCTAGTTTTTTTTTTACCCTTCATCTAGTGAAATCTATTAATGAGACACCTACTTATTTCTCATGCATTTATTGGTCTATTAACAATACAACTTATATTTATTGGTGGAGGTGCAGTGTCATTAATGTAACCACTACTTAAACCAATCAATTTTAGGGGTACTTTTGGAATAAAATTTAAATTTATGACATTATTAATTATAACTAACTAACTTAACTATTTTTATTTGTCTTGACGATTTAATTATTTATTTATTATATAAAGGACCGGAGGGAGTAATTTGTAATTATTTAAAATATTAAATAAATGTTTGTAATTTCAATTGAATAGTAACAGACTTTTATCATGCATGGGTGTGTTAAAGAGTAAAAAATGCAATATTTGAGTTAAAAAAAATTAATTATCACGTAAAAAATCAGAAGAATTAAGTTACTTTAGGAGTAATTCTTGATAAAGTCATTCCTTTCAATAACTTTATATATATATATATATATATATATATATATATATATATATATATATTAAACTAAACTAATATAACCGTCGAATATTTTGATATTAATTTAACAATCGTACATGTCAAATTTCAGATAAATCTGAGATTTGTAGTTATGTAATCTTATTGTCAATATTTACGTATATTTTGATAATGTATATTATATGTTAAATTGAATTTATTTAATGAAGAATTAAATTATTTTAAAATTCTATAAAATCCTGTGTGATTGATCTACTCAATAAGAATTCTTAATTTAATGACTGGATTAATAAAATTTAGTATATACATAATGTTATTGAAAGAAATAACTTTATCAAGATTTACTCTTATAGTAACTTGATCATTCCTTATAAAAATATAATAAAATTACTATGTTAGTAATGTTTTACTTTTTAATATGATAAATATTTTCTACTTAAATTTATTTTTCTTATCTTAACATTTATTTTATATACATTTAGTTTTTTTTCTTATTTAGAAATTTAATAGATATTCTAAAAATAATTAAATTACTATTAGTATAATCATAATTTTTTAAAATGCTAATTTATGCCGTTAATGTGTGAAAATATTTTTTCATATAAAAGACTCATTTGAGTGTCTGAAGTGTTCAAGCTTTGCTCTCTGTGAATTCTTGTCTTAAACCATGCCCATGAATTTCAACAATATTTTTAACAATAGTTATCAGTCGAGTGCTTTCAACAACTCTGGACAAGATCCTCACCAAAATAACCAAAATGGTTTTAGATGCATATTGTGCAACCATGTTTTTCCTAGCTTCCAAGCACTCAAAGCCCATTTTGAGTCTCATTTTGCTCAAGAAAACCCTGCCATGAGAAGTCTATATTCACTAAACCATGTCAACTCTCAAAGAGAAATGATTCACAACCCTATGCATTTGCAACCCAATTTTCCTAGGCCAATGGTGATGCAGGAAACAAGAAACTTTGTTAACAGGGTTTTCCAGGCACCACCACAACAACCTATGGTGATGCCTCAATCTAGAGCAAACCTATTTCCTTATGCTATCCAACATATGGTTACTGCTTCACAACCACTTCAAGGTCCACCACAGACTATGCTATCTATTGGTAATAATGTTGAAATGGCACAATTGCCTACTCAACCAATCCACCAAAGGGAGATGGAGGTGTCTCCAATTGATGGAACTAAGCCATATATCGATCTGCTGGATAAACCCATCAATAATATTTGAATTATTCAAAGCTATTATTAACAGTGGGGCGTTGGATCTTACTTTAAGGCTTTAAAACTTTAAGGAATTATTTATTTAGTGTTATCATGAATTATTTATGATGTTGGTGGTTGTGAAAACTATTATATCATGTATGTTTTAGCTTAAAATAATGTTATGTCTTCAATTATGAATTTGTCTTTATGTTGAGTCATGTATTAAAGTGTTGTCGTGTTGATTCTCATTCTGGCTTAAAGGTGTTAGTTACAGAGAATGAGAAAATTTCATATTGAATAAAAGTATTGATTTGTATTTTTTATAAATGAATTCTTCATGTGCAATTTGCCTTTTCTCTTAGTGAATCTTAATTTTCACTTTTATTCAAGGTTTAAATTATAATTACAATCATAACTGAGGTGTGGCTACATGGGCACAAGCAATCCCCAAATGCAATGTATTTGTGGTTTTGGTCAAGATAAGTCCAAAATTTAAAATTTATGATTCCTAAATTACTTAAAGATGTTAATGATACAAAAAAACTGATAGAATCGTGAAGAATAAAAATGTCAATGAATCGCTAGAAATTTCTTGATACGATTAGCCCAAAATTCCTTCAACAAAAAAGAAATTGACGTGATTCACATTTTTTTGCCATAAGCAAGCTCAAACAAAAAACACACCAAAATCATGGAGCAAAAAATATTGAAATCGTCTTCTTCCCAGATCAAACCCAATAACAAGACAAACTAAGCCCTCACTATCCTCCGTGCCATGGTCACCCATTGCACGACGTCAGTCATGAACAAGCAGATAATGGATCTTCGCAATTTTGCAAGGACTTCATCAACCTCGTGAAACACAAACCACCACCACAACAACATCCGCCTTCAATTTCGCCAATCCCAAACCTAACCCCAACCCATACCTTAGATCGAAATGATCTAGATCCATGCAGAGCTTTAAGCCATTGACAAAGAACAAGCTTTCTCCGCCATAAGCACCGCCTTCCTCTTTTCTTTTTCTTTTTTTTTTGTTTTGGAATTTTGGGTTTACTGGTATGTTCTGTGTTTCGTTTAAACTTCTTCATGTCTTTGAATCCTTTCAATACAAAATGTGGAAAATTTTATAAATTAGATAACCGCTAAAAAATGGACCGCCACAAAAATGTATTAAAATAATAATAAATTAATGTCACGTCATTATTTAATGACTTAAATAGACGGCATAGATTAAAACTTAGGACAAAAAAAAAGTTGGAAGACTTTGGTCAATCAATGAAAAGTTTATGGACTAAAAACATAAATAAAAAAAGTTTAAGGACCAAAAAGATAGTATAGCTTAAATTTTTTATGTGATACAGTATTTTTCTTTCTCTTAGTGAATATTAATTTGCCCCTTTTTATTTAATCTTTTAAATATAATTATTGTCACAATTGAGGTGTGACGACAAAAGCATGTGTAATACGCACATGTAGCATGTAGGATATTTGTGATTTCGACTAAGATGAGATTTATGGGGTCTGAAATTTGAAATTTGTGATTCCCATTTTAACTTAAATATATTAGTGATACCATAAGTGAATAATATTCATGAAGAGTAAAAATGTCAAGTTTTTTTTTTTTTATTACTGATTTAAAATCACATTCAAATTTCGATAAAAAAAACTCTTGAATTTTTAATTATATATCTAACAGTAAATAGTTGTGATTTACAGGTGTATCACCTATCTAGGTATTTCACCATAAACATATTCTTTAACATGTTATCCTTCAACTTCTTTATTGAAGCTTTTTTAGATGAGATAAACCAACAAGTACGGGAAGGCTGCCCAAGACAAGTCACTTCCTATTCTTATTTAAGCTTTTAGACACTGATAAAAAAAAATTAAGCTTTTAGACTCTAGTATTTTCAAATGTTAAGACTAAGCTAATTCATTTCGACATTCATTTAATTTAATCTAGAATCTATTAAAATAAATTCATGTATCAAATAAATTTAACAAATCAATTTATAAATTAGTTAAACTAGCTTATAAACTCTTAGAATGACATACCAAAGTCACTAAAAAACTAATTTTTTAACTTTCAACTTTATATTCTTTTTTATTTTCGCAAAGTACATGATTAATAGGAATAGAAAAAAAAGAAAAATGAAAGCATGGTTTGTACATTAATGGTTTTCCTGATTAAAAATATAAAGGAAGTTTGACTTGGGGAACGATGTTTGAAATTTTGATAAAGCCAACAAGGGAGCCTTATATAGATTCAGAGCATTATACTTGTCTAATTATTGTTCTCCAGATTTGCTCCCCTTTTTATTGTCAAAGTTTAATCATATTGATTTTTGATAATACAAACAATGAAAAACTCTTACTTCATGAAAAATGTGCTTTCAATGATTTTACCTCAGGAAGGAATTGATTAACCCAAGGAAGAAAAGGATAGATCACAGGGTGAAATAGTATCAATAGAAGTGTGAATCTTAATGGTCGTTATTGTGTGAAGATCCTAGTTTTCAGTACAGGCAATATTATGTAAAAATTATGACTGTAGGCAAATCCATAAATTATATTCGGTCAACTTTCTATTATTGGTCAATTCTCTCTTTTCTCGTTTCCTCTGTTTTTCTTTCGTCAATGAGCACTTTTCCTGCATTGTCTGAGCTATAATCTTGCCTATCCATAAATTAAGAGTATGTTCTTACAGCCTGTAATTATTCACTTCCATGATTGATCCTCTTTAGTTCCATTTGCCATCGACTATCCTTTTTTATTAATTAAAAGGCTACATACAGTTCATATGTTAAGAGAACTACATTCACAAATAACCACTTGAAAGTTTGATCTAAGTAGTAATGGGTAGCATATTCCTAGAGCAAATAAAAAAACAGACAACTTCTTTCCTACAAGAGAAGTACAAATCTGCTAGGATGACATTTACTGATGTTACTGAAGCAGAATTGTAAGTGCTTGTGTGTATGTGTATAAACATAGTAATGCATAATTTATTGATAATAATTTATAAGTTGTACTCACCCCAAATTACTGGTAAATAAATGTAACCTTATATGGTTAATTCATATTCATGGTAGCTCTAGATTAAGGTGCATTAACATATAATACTGTATCATTAGGCTGGCTGAGGAAGCAACAAATAAGGATGATTGCAGCCCCGATGCCAAAACTATGACTAGAATTGCGGAGGCATCATTTGACATAGATGAATATTGGAGAATTGTTGATGTTCTTCATAAAAGGTATGCTTGTTCACAAACACCCTTTTGCCTAAATTTTTAAGCTGACATTATTATATACTTCAAATTTCTAGAGTTTATATCCTTTGGCTCTTTACTATATCATTTAAAGTGCAGGTTCTATAACATCGATTGGGAGGAATGGAGGCAATCTTACAAAGCACTAGTTCTTCTGGAATTCTTGCTGACCCATGGTCCTCAAGCGTTTGCTCAAGAATTTCAATGTGATGTACAAATTATTGAAGAATTAGGAAGTTTTACTCATATTGATGAAAAAGGGTAAACTTTAAATATGGATCCATTAATTTGTGGTAAACCACAATGGTATATATCATAACTTGTGTATTTTTATTTAGAGGTTAAAAATTGAGAGATAAAGTTGAAACTGAAAGACAAAAGTATCAGAGTGCTAGGTAGAAACAAGGCAACAAGCAAGGTTGGTTTTAAATTGCTATAGTAAATAAAATGAAATTAAAAGGTTTGAAAATATTTTAATATTCTTAAATATTGATTTGAATATGTTTATATTTCAAAATAAATCTAATTAACCATGCAGAAGGAGCAGGGGTAAGAGTTCTGATTTTCTATTCTTCTTATGTGTAGTTAGTTGGATAACCTTGTCATGAAATCATAAATTGAAAACATAAGAGCCAACTGATTTTCATATATTGCTTTATAGTATATTTTAATTTTCTTATAAGTCATGATTTTGATTTCCATTTCCATTCCCATACATAAATCAACTTATTTATTTCAGGTTTAATTGGGGATCAAGAATGCAAAAACTATCAGACCAAATACTCAAGCTTTTGCAGGATGAAGAAGCTCTGACAGAAGCACGTTTGAAGGCTCTCAAAATAACAAATGAAATACAAGGCTTTGGAAGTTCACTTAACTCTCCAACTTCATCATCATCATCACCTCGCTCTTTTTCATCTGAAGCATCACCAGGCTCTTCATCATTTTATTCAATTTCTACCACAAGTACCCCTGCTTACATATTTGATTCCAATGATCAACTAAACAAACCCTCCATAGGAAATGATAGGAATAATATTAATATAGTCCTCCCACCAAGGAGTGTGACCAAAAACCACCTTTGGAAACGTCTTGCATGTGAAGAGAAAAATATATTGAATGATTCTGATGAGGATGAAGACATGGAAAAACCAAAAGGGTTTGTAAGTGAATTTTGCTCAAAGATTATTGGTGGTAGTCCCATAAGAGGAGATAATCGTGAAAAGATTGAATTTAGATGCCTCTCTGATGTTGGGAGGACCCAAAAGAAACTTGATCGTCAATATTCAATTTGGTTTTAAAGGAAGAGTAACATGTTAATGGAAACACAAACGATGTCTCCAGAAAATTTCATATTAATTTCTATTTTGTTTTGTCTGTTGAATGTGAAGTATTTACAAAATATGATACCATTTTTTTTCCTTGATGTTTACTAGTTGAGAGAGAAGTACCTGCCATGCATGTATTGTGAAAGTGAAACATAGCAACTTCTATTGTTCTCTTTAAAAGAAATGTGAATTATAGATATCATTGAACAGTAGTTCTATATCATTGAACATTCTATATGTCACGGTAACTGAAAAAAGTAAATTGGTTCTACATAATTTCTTTTTATATTTTAAAATTTTAAGATGTATTGCTTCATGACACATTAGTGTTTCACATTTAATATCTAACTGTACTTTGGACAAAATTATTTTCTAACAAAGATATATATAAAAAACTAAAAAAAAATGTAAAATTGATGTCATGATTGATAGAATTTTTTTCTTGAAAATAAGGTATCTTACGGTCAAAAGTCATGAGACTAATTTTCTAAAAAAATACTGAAATAGAATACTAATTTAGAGATAACTTCTTTTCTTATAAATGCTACTCTATTTATATAATCAAAAAATTAACCACTGTTATATACTTAAAAAGTCTAAACTACTGATCATAATTTGTAGATGTGATCGATAGATACTCATACCCAATTTGATACCCGTACTTATAATTATAATATAGATAAGACCATAATAGCCACAGATACTAGCTTGATATCTCACAGTAGCCACACGACACGACACGACACGCTGCATTATTAGATGAACCCAATTTTGGACAGACCGAGATGATCTTTATAAGTACAGGCTTCAGAAAATTCCAAGAAATATGAAATGGCTGGCCCAATTCTAAAGATTCACAAACCATTTTTGACTCTTACAAGACATAACTACTCATAAGTTCGGCGGCCAACACATTATTGTCCAAGAATATTGGGCCCTTCACAAAAGCATATTGTAAGCGTACACATGATGAGATGTTGCAATCTGTACTATTTTGGAGAGTGTTGATGGAAAAAAAATAAAATAAAATCCCAATACCTTACCTATTTTTCACATAAATAAATACTATATAATAAACTAATTAAGGTATTGCTACTTGAGTGCATTAAAAAGAAAATAATGTTTTGAAGCTTTCACGTCTACCTCCAACTCAGCAAATATAAAAGGCAGATGAACGACCACCATTTAATCACCCATTTATTACCAACACAAACACTTAATTTGGTCCAATGTCGGAGTAATATCGTCCAGTAATGTCAATCAACAAATCTCACTGATTAATCAGCAAAAAAAATAAATAAAAAATTCACTGATTAAATCAAGTTTGCAGTTGTATTTTTGTTTATTTATATAGTAGGAGTATAATTGAATTTTCTATTCAATAAGTGTCCATTCATATGTAACTTGAAGTGGCTTCGTTTTTATTGTTTTTTTGACAATGGCCGGTGGTAATGAGATTTGACAGTGATTTTGTTATAATTTTTGGTTTTAGCATTTAAATATTTTTTTAATCAGTTTTGGCTTGGATAAGGAATATATTTGTTTCTGTTTACTTTTATTAGAAACTTGAGCGTATCAAATTAATAAAATAGTATTATTCAGAAAAGTTGTTTGTTTTAGGAGAAACACGTTTAGCAAGTACGTGAAAGCAAGTTTGGACGGATTATTTTTTTTAGAATATTAATTACACTTTTTTTTTACATCCCCTTATCAATATTTGTGAAAAAAAAAAAACACATTATTTTACATAATAAGATCATATAAAAATCTATTATGACAAGGTTAGCATTTTTCTTTAACTAATTAAAAGAGTTTAATAAAATATATTAAATACTTCTTAGCCAATATTTTCAAAACACTGATTAGTAAAGTTAATTTGAAAAATAGTATTAATTGTACTTTTGGTTCCTTTAGTTTAGATTTATCAAATTTTAATCTCCTAATTTTTTTAGCCAATCAAATCCCTTTATTCTTTAAATTAAACAAATTTTCATTATTTTAATTTTATTTATCTAAAATTATAATTTTTTTTAATCTAAATATTTGGGTTTATGATGAAATTGAGATGTGAAATAATTTAAAAAGTGTATAAGTAAAAAATTTATAATATTTGAAGCATTTTATACAATGTGAAACTAGATTTTGAAGAGGAGAAGAATTGATATTTTTTTTATTTTGGATGAAATTTAATGTATTAGTTATATAGTTGTCAATTTGGATCCGGTCCGACAAGCCGACCTGGACAGCCCGTGTATAAGGCCAAACTAGGCTTTTAAAATGCTGGCTTAAATAGAACTGGGCCTTTTTGGCCCAGTCTGCTTGGGCCAACGGGCCAAATGGCCTTAGGACGGGCTGGCTCGGCAGGTCATGGGTTGACCCGAAGACTAATATAATAAAAATAATTAAAAATATATGTTACATACTACATACAAAATGACATAAGTGTAGTGTATAGTTTTATGACTGTCAATTTCATTTATTTTCACGTAACTACAGTAGTTAGAAGTAAGGTGATGAAATTGCTTGTTTCAGTTATAACTCTTATCCTTAATTATACATGTTACCTTTATTTACTTAGTTAAAACATTTTTTCTGCAATAACTGAAATATTTGAGCTCAAAATAGTAACTTCGTGAGAAAAAAATTATCATTTTTATATTTCTAAAACTACTCCTTGTTAACATTACCGGTGGAACTCATGTACACTAGCTAATAAGCTTTCCAACTATTTCACGTTAATTAACACCTTATAAATTTTTTAGTGTTTATCAATTGTTGTCAAACTCGTTTCTGCAGCAACTATAATATGATACAAAATTACAACTTATAAAATTTCATACAAGTTGATAAATTTATTTATTTTTATTCTTTTTTAATTTCAGGCCAATTTGGCCCGATGGCCCAGAATAGGACCAGACAGGGTTAAAAAAATAGTAGCCTAAATGTTCTATGGGCCAGGTCAGGCTGGGCTGGCCTGACCTATTTGACAGCTCTAATTAGTTAGTGGGTTTTGAGAAGATGATTTAAAACAATTTAATTGATTTAATTTGTAAAAATTTTGAATAAAAATTAGAATCTGAGAGTTTTAAATAAAATAAAATTAACAAAAAGACGAGTCCAGCCTATTTGACAGCTCTAATTAGTTAGTGAGTTTTGAGAAGATGATTTAAAATAATTTAATTGATTTAATTTGTAAAAATTTCTAGTAAAAATTAGAATATGAGAATTTTAAATAAAAGAAAATTAATAAAAAGACTAAATTTGTTACATTTTAAAATAGATGAATTCAATGAACTCAATTTTTAAAAAAAAAAAAAAATCAAAATCATATACAGTTCAAATTAAACAGTGCAAAAAGAAAAAAATAGATACGCCAAAAAAATGATATACACCAAAAAATAACAGACAAGAATTTTATTGATGAGTTACCATGTCCTGTGATCTGGAGATATAAGATCTCACAAGCATGCTTATGTTTGTGCACAAGTTTGTCGGGTTTCAAGACATTATTATTTTACATTCATGGTAGAGGTAGTCATGTATCTTTTTTTATGAGTTGAGGTAGTCATGTATCTAAATATTATATCAATGTTCAGGCATTTTCATATAAAAACCAAATGCAGTATATATATAAGAAACAGTTGAGAAAAAGGTAGCATAATTATATCTCTTTAGAAAAAGACTGGGAAGCAACTAGGCAAAAACATACAATTTTATATGAAAAGACAAATGTGCTCTATGTTGTTCATGAATATATTCCTCTTCATTTTCAATGATTGAGGGGGTTGGTGGTGGTGATGGTTCGTTTCTTCATCATAACTTACGAATATAGATTCCTCGTCATCGTCTCTTCTAAAGATCTCTGTGAAAAAAATTGGTCATAATGCAAATCAACCTATTCAGAACTCGTGGGGTGTTTTGGCTTTTCAATTGGCTTCAAAATGTGTTGATAATTCATAATTGATTAATTTCTCTCTCTCTCTCTCTTTTCCTTTGTAATGTCCTTAATCAATGATATCCACTACTCTATTTTCATCCGTCGTGTTTTTATTTGGTAAAAGCTTTAATTGATTATCAGATTAAACCAATAATTAAAAGTCATCATAATAAATTATTTGATAATATATACTTTTTTTAAAAAAAAATTACTTAATTATATTTTTAATCATATACTTTAGTCCATGTAAGATTTTGTTCAAATTAAGTCCTCTATCTCCACGTGTGTGATCTTATATGTCATACGCACATAATCTTATAGCATTAACGATTTAATGTGTTAGATAATTATTAATTAAGAAGTGGATCATTATCAGCAATTTCTTGCTGATACAGAGTATTGCTAAATCTATTCAAAATTCTGGTTAAATTTGACGTCAAACAATAATTTGATTATTATTAAATTAAATGGTAAATTAAATTAAGTAAGCAGCTCCAATAAATAAATCAAGATCTAGACAGTGCAAAAACAAATCTATACTGAAAAAGATCGCCAACCAGAACTTCCTCCAAGGAATCTTTTTCTTTTTCATGTTTTCTTTCTTTCAAATTTTACACTGGCAAGTCAAAATCGAAAGCGTTTTTAAGGAAAGTGATTATTATTAATCTTTGATAATGAAGGCACGGTTGAAACTGGTAGCCAACTAGGCACTCACCAAACAGGGCAGAGTGGATAATTAAAAAAGACAGGGGTAGAGTGGTAATTTCAGATCAACCCTGAGATTGCTACAATTAAGCTCTGTCTGTCTGACGCTGTCACTGTCACCCTTCGGCGCCTCCAATAGTTTCTGTCATTTTTCTGAATTTCCCGTTATGCCCTCAATGTTTCCCTTATTTCCATCACGTTAGAAAATTGGTCACCCTGGTTGGGGTTGGGGTTGGGGTTGGTATCCAAGGAGGAAGAACAACAAAGAACAATCTTTGGATGCTTTCTCTCTTTCACACTCACCACTTCTCACCATTTCCCTTTCTATTTTTATTCCTTCTGAGTCCTGAAGCTAAAGGGTCTTTTTTAATATAGAAAAGTTTGTCTTTTTTTCACTGAACCCGTTTTGGGTCTGTGATTGATTTTTTTTTACACCCTTTGTGACTTGCAATCTGGTTTTTTTGGTGAGAACCCAGTTTCTTGATTATTAGTCTCAGCTTCTCTGGTTTCTATTTCTGACAAAACAATGAACGCTTCAACGAGGTTGGATTCAGCTGTGTTTCAGCTCACACCCACTAGAACAAGGTAATAGATAATACTTTTTATGTGAAAGCTCATTGAAAACATTTACATGTTGTTTATATAGCCTGAGTTGGTTGTTCTTCTATAAATCAGGTTTGACTTGGTTATAACTGTGAATGGAAAGAAGGAGAAGATTGCGTCAGGCTTGCTCAACCCATTTCTTTCCCACTTGAAGGCTGCTCAGAATCAGGTGGACAAGGGTGGTTATTCAATTGTTCTTGAGCCTTCTGAGGGTAACAGTGATACCTCATGGTTTACCAAGGGAACTGTTGAAAGGTTTGTCTTTTTTTTAGTTTTTTGGTTTATTGTTGGGTTCAGCTGAGATTGAATGTTGAATCCATTTAAACATGCTTCTTAGAGATTATCATTGGTATTATTGTATTGTATCCAGTGCTCAGCATGGTTCTTCATTGCCATTTTGAAAGTCAAGTCCCTTTTCTAGTTGCTGTGATATTAAGACCATAATTCTTGTATATCTCTTTTGTTTTACTCTTTCCAAAGCAAAGGAAAGTGCTGGGGAAATGGCAGTGAAACTATGCTTTGAAATTAAACATATATATTATGACCTTTTAACTGTAAGGTTAGAGACTTAAAGTTAGCCTGCTGGACTAATTTTCTCTGCTCCTGTAGGTTTGTTCGTTTTGTGAGCACTCCCGAGATATTGGAACGTGTGTATACTATAGAATCAGAAATCTTACAGATTGAAGAGGCTATTGCAATTCAAGGAAATAGTTCTATAGGGATTAGCACTGTATGTAAATATCTAGCACTACTCTATATGATTCGTTCCCTGGAACTTAAGAAGTCTGTTTCATTAGTCGAAAATTTGTACAGGTGGAAGAAAATCAAGTAAAACATGTTGAAAGCACTGAAGGTACTTCTGAAAGAACAAGTACAACTGTTGCAAGTTGTCACTGTGTACAACTAACTAACTTGTGTTGAACAAATATAGGTGTATTTAAAGCCCTGCTAAGTTTTATAATTGTTTACAACTAACCAAACTTGCTGCTTTGCACAGGCAGGAAGACTCAGCAGGATACTAATGAGGAGAGAGCAATTGTACTTTACAAGGTTAGTAGGGTCTTTAACAATTAATACCCTATTCTTTATTGATTTTATTATTTTATAATCAATCCATATGGTTATGTGCCAGCCTGATGCACAGCCACCTCAAGCAAATGGAAGCACCACATTGGAAGGAAGCTCAAAGTAAATTCTGTGTTCTTTTATTTTCACCCTTTTCTATGACCATCTCTCAAGAGTAGAAAATTGTAATGTTTAAGCAAGTTATTTATGGTTAAATAATAAGATTCATCAAGTGTCCATTCCAGACCTTGCATGTTTGAAGTTCTATCAGTTAATTTTCTTCTTAGAATATGCTTGTAGTGAATAAAACAAAGATGTTACCAACATGGAAGGCTGCCGTTCCATTGGAGTTACTTCAAAAAAATGAATTAAAATTCTGATAAAGTTACTTTTAGTTTGAACATGCCTGTTAGGAGTATGGCAGGAAAGGAATTTTATGGTGAATCTTTTATAACCTTGACTGTAACTTTATAGTTGATATTTACCTTTTTTGGTTATCCACCAGTATTGAAAGCAGCATGTTTGAAAGCTATACATTTTATTTATGGGTAAAATATGTTTTTGGTCCCTCGTTTTATCTTGATTTCTATTTGTAGTCCCTCATAAATTTTTTTACTGTTTTTAGTCCCTCATAAATTGTTATGTTCTGTTTTTAGTCCCTCATAAATTGTTTTCTTCTGTTTTTAGTCCTTGACATTAATTTTAACTATTAAGTGATGATGTAACGGACATAAACTGTGTATAAAAAATTTCTGATTAAGTTTCTAGTGATTTTTAACTGCTACAAATTTTTTGACAGTCAGAAATGTTTACTTTTGTAACATTTCTTGTGATTTCAGAAAATCTGGTGTTCGAGGTTTTGATTTTTTTTATTATTTTTTTTATCATTTCTAATGATTTTAGTATGCCAGAAAATTTGCAGCAGTTAAAAACTGCTAGAAACTTGAACGAAATTTTTTCAAGCGCAAATTTTGTTCGCCCGACATCACTTAACAGTTGAAATTAATATCAGGGACTAAAAATAAAATAAAACAATTTTTGAGGGACTAAAAACAGAGAAAAAATTTATGAGGGACTAAAAACAAAAATCAAGATAAAATGAGGGACCAAAAACATATTTTACCCTTTATTTATTTATGATTATTGAACAGGTATACAAATGGAGATGGTTTTTTAATGCATCTACGATAGCTTAAGCTTTTGGGACAACTGTTTCTACATTGTTATAAATTTTTAATCAATGCTCAGTCGGATTGAGTTTGAGGTGCTTGTATATAAGTATGATATGATGAAGAAGTTTATTTATTGAGTTTCTTTGCACTATGTGAAACAGATTGTTAACTCATATTCACTTCTACATGTTGTATTAGAGTTCATCTTCTGAAAGTCCTAGAGACACGTAAGTCAGCACTGCAGAAAGAGCAAGGCATGGCATTTGCTCGTGCTGTTGCTGCTGGTTTTGACATTGACTATATACCACCTTTGATGTCATTTGCTGAATGCTTTGGAGCATCTCGCATGAAGTAAGAAAACTTATTTTTTTCATTGTCCATTATGACCTTAGAGATTTGTTGGTGAAGTGTTGGGTTCTTCACCCATTGACCTGTAATGTACATATGGCCTGGATGCCCTGTACAATCTTGCTTATGCTAATTTTTGTTACATGTCAGGGATGCATGCACAAAATTCAGGGATCTTTGGAGAAGAAAACATGAAACTGGACAATGGCTTGAAATTGAAGCTGCTGAAACGATGTCCAATCGTTCAGACTTCTCTCCGTTAAATGTTTCTGGCATTATACTTCCCAATATGACCTCTGCATCCCATTCTGAATTGGACTCTGAGAGTAATGGGAAAGCAAGTTCAGGTACCTTACATTTCCAGCATATTGTGATTTGTGAACTTGTGAATTTATGAATTGTTCATGACTTGATGTATTTACATCTATAATAACTCATTACTCTTTTTTACATGCCCATACACACAGACATACACATGTTTGGACCAAACCTGCTATTCACAATTTTTTTTCCTTCTTATTTTTTAATACAATAAACTGTCACTTCAAAGAATCTAGAGGCCTGTTGGCTAAAATTGATCTACCTGGATGGCTTATGTTGATAAGCCTTCTATCTGTGTTTGGTTTACCCATCCTTTTTTTTTTTTTTTTTTATCTTGGTTTCTGATGTGGGAAAGCAAGGGTGATTTGCAAGTCATGGGATAGATTTTAATGAGAGGGATCATCATGGGCTGGGTTGGTTGGGCAAAAATAAAATTGAACTGATTAAGTTTAGCTGGGTTGAGTCAGTCCAGGTAAGGAAAACTTTTCTGTCAACCCAACCCAACCCAACCTGGTTAGAGTTGGGTTGGTTCAAATTGAATGATCAGGTTTACTTTTCAAGAAATTAAAATTAAAGTGATTGGGTTGGTCCATATTTAATCTGGTTAGAAACAGGGAAGTCCTATAGCCAAACAAATTGATACTGGTTGAACCAAAATCAACTCCATCCAACCTGTTTTTTATGGATTGGTTCAGGTCAGATTGCTTAGGTCACTGGGACGATTAGGCCCATGTTGACCCTAGATTTCAAGGGATCAGTTGGTGGCTATTTAAGTTCTATGAACAAGACCTACAAATTTGGCATTTAGGGTTTGCCAATTTGATGGGTTCTACAGTTAATACTAAGAAGTATGAACTGTGGTTTTGTTATGACTGGAGTTACCTTTACAATTAGGATAGCTATAATTCTTCCCTGAGTTCACTTACATAATCAAGAACACCAGACATATTACATTGTTTCAGTAGCTTCTTTTTCTTCACAAAGTTGAATTACAACATAAATAAAAAATTTGTGCATGATATTTGTCTAGAAGGGAAGAGAATTGCTGTTTTAGAACAGTAGTATATAGATTTGGTGTCATAAGCAATGCAAATTGTTACCTTGATAAAAATGAACTGCAACATGTAATAAGTTTTGAAAGGTACCAGACAAGTCTACATGTTCAAATTGTTAATCCATGATATCTGACTTATAATTCTCTTCTCTTGTGGGAAGATAAAGGTTTGATTCATCTACTGAGATTTTTAAATGGTGATCCACAGTCCATGTCTTGCTTTTTTCTTAATTAGAAATATGTCTTTAGATTCTTGTTTACACATTTCCAGATGTGCCTCCAATGGACCGCCAACCATCTGTAGGCAACCAAGATTATATTCAAGGTCAATTTCCACACATGTTCCCTCCTTGGCCTGTTCATTCTCCTCCAGGTACTGTACCAGTCTTTCAGCCATATCCAGTGCAAGGCATACCCTACTATCCAGCATATCCAGGAAACAGTCCATTTATGCAGCCAAATTATTCTCCTATGGAGGACCCCAGACTAATTGCTGGTCAAAATAACGGGCGCCGAAGGCATTCCATGGATAGTAGGCACAGCAATACTGGATCAGAAACGCAGGATGAAGTGGATACAGAGAGGGAAGGTTCACATACTGGAGATCGACGGAAGAAGGATAGGCGATCAGGTAGACAGAAATCGGGCATGGTGGTCATTCGGAACATCAATTACATAACAAAGGCAGAAAATTCTGGCAGCGGATCATATTCAGATTCTGCCTCAGAGACCGATGAAGATAATAAGGAATCTGTGAAGACCTCTAAGAGAAGGGAACCCGGAAAAGAATCTTTGAAGAAATTGGATTCATCTGATAGGGAAGAAACAGAGCATGGGAAGGATGCAGATGGAGGACACTGGCAAGCATTCCAAAATTGTTTACTAAGAGATGTTGATGAAGATAGACATGCCATTGACCAAGATCAATTTGATCTGGAAAAGGTGAATGACATGAGAAGAAAAAAACACATTGCTGGCAATGATCCTTTAATTTTTAATGAGCGGGAAATGCATGAAATTCAAGGAAGTTCTGCTATAGACATGCATAGCATTAGCAAAGGATTGACTCACATGCCCAAGACATCCAATGATGATTTATTGTTATCTGCAAGGGCAGGACAGTCTGGTGATGGTTGGTCTGGAGATGATGTACAATCTTTAGAAGTAAATGGAAAAAGAGGTGGTTATAGGAGGGCTTCCCATGATGATTTCATCATTTCCAAGCAAGAAAGTCAATTTGGCAATGCTTACCCTTCCTCGGATATAGAAACTCCACTAGGTTATTCAAACAATAAACTAGAAAGGAAGTTGTTTCATGATACGAATGATGATTCCTACATATTGGAGCATAGATCAATCGAAGTCAATGATGCAGGAAATGTTGAGAGAAATGCTATTGACATGGACTCTGAGATACCAATGGCGCAGCAAAAGGAAGAAAAATCTTCTGATGAGATAAACCATATCAATTATGAGCCAGATGAATTAAGCATGTTGCCTGAACGAGGAGCTGAAAGGGGATCAATGAGTTATGACCCTGCTTTAGACTATGAAATGCAGGCCCAGGCTGGTGGTAGTTTACAAAATAAGAACAAAGAGGTAGTGACTGACACCAAACCAGGATCCAAGAGGTTGGATAAGGAGCCAAAATCAAAACTTACCCCAAATAATTCTGATAAAAGAAAGACCGGTGGGCCGATAAGGAGAGGGAAGACTTCTAAACTTAGTCCTTTGGATGAAGCACGAGCACGTGCTGAGAGCTTACGGAACTACAAAGCTGATCTCCAGAAAATGAAGAAAGAGAAGGTACTCACTTATATTTCATAACTCCCAGCCTTCCTTCCCACTTTCATGTTTCTATTAAATACAATTAGCTTAAAATGGATTTGAAACATTTAATCAAGATCAGCAACCTTATATAGTTCCTTAACATAGTTTTTACTTTTTATTGCATTTACATTTAGATTAATTGGAAAATTATGTCTTTAGGGCCATTAATCTTTGGGATATCTCTAGAGTTAGCATAAGAGGCGAGGAGAGTAAATTTTTGTTATACACAACTGGACATGAATGGTTAAGATTGTTTTAATTAGTTTTACTCTTAACCATCCATTCAGGACCGTCTTGATATTTTATAGGTTCGGGCCGAAATAATAGATAAGTCCTTTTTTATACAAGTATTCTAAAATATAAACATATATTTGGGAAGAGGAGGGATCAAATGACATCGGTGTAACTTACACCAACTGTTACACCATTTAATAACTTTCAATTGGATGATATTTTCTTAAAATCCACCGTTGGATTGAAAGTTCCTTTCACATAGATGATATATACAAAATTTTATATTAATCTAAAATTATTTGCTACCCCATTCATATAGATTAAAATCAATGTAATATAATATTTTCAAAATATACTAAAATATGGATCATTTGATCACTTTCTTATTGTTGTTCAATTTTGACAAAATTTGATACAGACAATCTTAGTAATATGTAGATACAATTCAACGGTTGGATCGATAAAAATCACATTCTATATCAAGTTATTAAATGGTGTAATAGTTGGTGTAAGTTACACCGGTGTCATTTGATCCCTCCTCATTTGGGAATGTTCATAAACTGATCCAGTTCAATAAAAACTGAAAAAATTTAAACCAAAAAACAGAAACAAATAAAAATTAATTGAATCTAATTTCGGGTTTGATTTTGAAAACTGTTTCAATCCAATCTAAACCAAGATTATATACATAAATATACATTTTTATTTATAAATTTATGATATCACTCATGTTTACATTTTTATTTCTTATATATTTGTAAAATTATCACATAACTTATTCTTATTTATGAAAAATATATCTGATTAAATAAAATTATCAAGTTGTGTAAATTTATTTTTGATAATATATATTGAATGGTTAATACTACTATTAGCTTTATAATAACTTATAAATGAGATATTTGATTTTTTAAATTATTTTTTATTGTTTATTATATATCTTACCATTTATTTAATATTTGCTCTAGGGAAAAATAAAAGTAAAACTAAAATTGAAAATTGGTCCAATCCAAACCACTTTAGATTGGATTGAACTGGATTTATATTTTAAATCAAACTGATTGGATGATGAATTAAGAAAGTTGAAGTGATTGGATAAGATGATTTTTCTCTTCAAAACCAATCTAATCTGTGAACGCCCCAACATAAATTCCATAAAAGTAGACACGTTTTATTACATTAAGCGAATAACATAGTTTTAAGTTTTAACCAATATCAAAAAGATATATCACATTTTTTATTTAATTTACTCATATGTTATCATCTATTATCGACAAAATATTTTTTCTACTCGTAAAATTGTTGCCTATCATATATGCAAAATAAAATACATTAATTATTGTAAAAAGAAATTTCTTAGAACATTATGAGATGACAAACACTAATGATAATATCAACATTAGCATATAGCCAGAAGGGACGGATGCAAGGGGGGGCAAGCATGGGTCTTAGCCCCCCCTCCCTCTGAACTTTGTTTATATATTATATATAGAATAGTGAAAAATTGAGAAATATATCAACATTATATGTTAGTTGCAAGTGGAATGACACATATAAAATGGGTCTTTGAGTGATTGTATATGGACAATCCAATTATACAGTGTTTATACCAGAGTTCTCATATGCATGCTGCTTATTATTGTATTTCATTTGGTGGGTGACACGGTAGATGTGGATTGTAGATCTAGGCTGCAGAAATTTTATGGCCTTTGCTAACAGGTCATAATATAGTTTAACTGTGCTGATCATCCATTTGGGCATTTGATGTGTAATTCATTTACATGTGTTAGAGGCAAATTCTTTTTACCTGTGGCAAAAGGAGACAAAAAAGATATGTTGTACTGTTTCAATGAATTAGAAAATAATAAACAAAATTAATAAGTAAATAAAATATTCAAACAAACTTGTCAACAATCTAGTAATATCTATATTAGGTAATTATTACATTTCTTTAATTTTTTTTTTAAATAATAGATATACTAAGAATTATATAAATTTTTATCATTGAAATAGAAACTCTTCGGTGATGTATTTTTTCATTATGTTTTCTTATTTTTATTGTTTGAAATAAAAATTAATTTAATTCTATGTATAAAATTAGTAAATACTTTAAGAAATTTATTATTTATTAAATAATTATTTGTTAAAAATTAAATATTTAAATAATTACAAATGAAGAAGAAAGTTTTTTCGGCCCCCCCTCATACTTTTCTGGATCTGTCCCTCAGATAGAAGGATACATTTTTTTTTCCAGTAAATACATAAATTATATTTTCTTTTATCTTATATTAATATTCTTTCTTCCTTAAAAATACAGAGATACAATAGGATAACCAATAGGGTCTTATAACTACAATGAATAATCATCAAACTTTCTACTGCATAAGGAAAACTGAAAAATAACTATGACCCCCACTACAACTGAATGATTAGCAAATAAAAAATTAAAACTACTACAAAATTGAGAGTTGAAAAGCCTTGAGTTTTGGAAACTTACACTGCAAATATTCCCATTAAGAAATCAAGAGATGAACTCAAATGAATTAATTGAAACTTTTTTTCCTCTTCAAAATTATCTAATTTTTTTTGGGCTCCCCTCAATCCTGGGCCCTAGGCCGTTGCCCTCTGGCCTAGGCCCAGGGCTGGCCCTGCATCCATTTTAAATATATGATTGAGATTTGCTCCTCTCATGCTCTAATCTCTCACCCTATATGCTTCCCATTCATCTGTTATTCAACATTGTTTATTTCCTTTTATTTATAATAATCAGCAAGAGGAAGAGATAAAACGCCTAGAGGCCTTAAAGATGGAGAGGCAAAAGAGGATTGCTGCCAAGAGTAGCTCAATCACTGCACAGTCACCATCACAGCTAACCAAGAAACAACTTCCAACAAAACTTTCGCCAAGCTCTCATAAAGGGTCAAAATTTAGTGATTCAGAGCCAGGAGCATCCTCACCCCTTCAAAGATTCCCTGTCAGAACTGCCTCTGTTGGATCTAATGATTTGAAAGCCTCAAAAACCAGCAGGTTGATTTCTAGAAGCCACTTGGATAATAACAAATTAAGCCGATCAGTGTCTTCTTTGCCCGAATCTAAGCCAGAGAAGGATGATAGTACAACTGATACTAAGGCATCAATGGCAAGGATTAGAAGATTGTCAGAACCTAAAATGAGTACCACTCGTCAGACTCCCTCAGTTAAACCACATGGCACTGGAGCAATATCAAAGACTAAAGCAGCTGATGGACCTGAGAGCAAAAAGATTTCTGCTATTGTGAATCATGATAAAAGCAAGACAGCTGCCCTCCCAGAACTGAAAATCAGAACATCCAAAGCAAGTGGCATTCCTCAGAACAGAACAGCAATCAAAGAGAAGGCCCAAAAGTTGAATGGTAGCAAGTCTTCTATGAAATCAGAAGGTACCATGCCGAAGAAAAATGAAATTGGTACTTCATCCAATGATGACGGAGATGACAATCCTGTAGTTGAGAAGACTGTTGTGATGCTTGAGCGCGAGAAACCTTATGCCCCTCCTGTTTCAGAAGAAGATTTTGGGATTCCAAAGAAACAATATGATAATGATGAAGTGACGGAAAAAACAGAGACAGCATCCAATTATGCTGCTATTCATGCTCCTGTTTCACCATTAAGCATGGATATAATAGATAAGGAAACCTCAGAGAGCGAATCACACATGCAACCCATATCTACTGAGGTATGTATTCATAACTTACAGTAGCTTTGATGATAGTTTAACTGCTTTGTTAGTTCATATTCATACTCTTGTGAAGTGCATCAATAACTTTTACATGAACATGATAATGAGTATGTGAACAAATGTTCTGCTGCTGACGGTACATCCTCTTTCAAATAAATTACAGTAAGTATGAATATTGCAATCATCTTTTCCTGCCATCTATATTCCTTCATTGTTACTTATTATATGTGAGACTTGAAAACTGCACCTAGTATGTTATGTTTCCTATAAGCTATGTTTCACTAAGAACAAGGATGTACTTCCAATTTTATGTGCTTATTGCAAATTGTGGAAATAGCATCACAATACAAAAATTTGGTTGACAATGTGAGGATGGCCTAGGGCATGAGGCTCCCACCATTTTCGGTTTTGGGGAGGGTTGTTTGTGCAACCTTACTCTCACACTTATAGAGCAGTTGTTAATGTTTCCACTCATGCAACCCATAGGTCACATCACAGATCAGCATCCTTACTTTTGCACCAAGATTCATCATGTGGTCCTACCATGTGCTTTCTAGTGTTTAAAATTTTCGATTTTCCACACATTCTAATTTATACAATTAAGATGTTATATTATGTCTGGAAAATAAGTCTTTTCAATTCTATTTCTATGATAATTAGAAATTTGCTGATAATTGATTTTTAAATTTCAGCAATTATGTGATATAACTGTATGGGCAAGAAATTTTAATTTGATTTTAGACGCCTTCATATATTTTTTCAAAATTCTCAATGGATGGGATACCTTCTTTGTTCATCAGCTAATTTTTAATATAATATCCAAAATCAGGTCAAAATGGATAGTACAGAGAAAGAAACTTCAAAACCATCCAGTCTTTGTATTGCTGGGGAAACATATCATGCCCCATATGCTCGAGTTTCTTCTTTGGAAGATCCTAGTACCAGAAATAGTGAGTATGGTAAAGCAGCCCCCACAAGTTTAGAGACTGCAGCAATTGGTGTGGAAACTGTTAAAGTACATATGTCTAACATCGGGAACTCAACACTTGAGAAGATTCCTGAAGCAATTGAGAAGCCTCAGGTAAAGGAATCATCGTCCAAAGGGTTTAGACGACTGCTAAAGTTTGGAAAAAAGAGTCATAGCTCAGCTGCTGAACGCAACATGGAATCAGATAATGTCAGCATTGATGATGAGGCAAATGAGATTGGGACCAACGGTTCTTCTAACGAAGGTAATTTGCTCATCATAGGCATCAGCATAATAAATCAGTATCCAGATATTACTACTTCACTGGAACACTTTCTGATATATGCTATACTGCCACTTCTAGGGCCTCAAGTTTAGTAATCATAGTGTTGAATGTTGATACTATTATCTACCAAATACACAGCTCTCACGTTTTCTGAAGGACAAACCTGTGATTGCAAGGGCTGAGGTTCAGCCCATTATGTTAAAGCCAACCATACTAAATGAGTTTGGGGTCAACCCTGCACAAACCTTAACACTGTTGGACTCTAAAAATAAACACACTAAATTCTGAGTAAAGATAGAAATAATCTGGTTTTTAGGCCACATTTGAATACACACAGGGTTTTCCCTTGACAAGGAGTTTCTTCCTTCAAAACACATGGAATAACAAATGAACGCCTTAATTCCCTTTTACTAGACTGTAACACAACTTATATGTCACTATAACGAGTACATCATAGCTATAACAGCCTAATCCAAAATTAATATAAAAATGATTGCCTAGTAACTTCCTAATACATAATTAATTAATTATAATTGCTTAGATCAGATTTTGGCCTATTAAATACCCACTTATACTCTCTTTTTCCTTTGATTGCCATTTAAAGGCTATACATTAAAAGAAAGTAGAAAGAAAGGTGTTATATATGAGCTTTTGCGAACTGAACTAAGATATGGTTTTGAAGATTCAAGATTATGACAGTACATTGTAACATCTCATAAAATTAGTCTACTTTTTGAGTAATTAATTAAAGTTGCCTCTCACACTGCATAGTGATCTTGTATTGAGTGTCAACTTCAGTTGCCTGCATCCCAAAATGAAATTGATTTTTCTAGAACTTTAAGGTATACTTACCTCTGTTGACTTAACTAACCTGGATCCTAACATTCAGGAATGACTTTTCACTAGAAATGCAAATTGTACATTAGAGTTTAGAGTAAATTGAACATGTATAACTGTAATTAAAAAATGTCAATAGCCTACATCATTCATTGATTTACTTGTAACTGATGGCTGATGCCCTGGCTAAAGTGTATTTTACTATACTTTTTTTTTTATCGGCAAATGTTAGTTGTTAGTTTGTTAATTTTTGTTAGCAGGGGGATTCGAACCTGCGACCTCTCCCCCCTTCCCTTCTCCCTTCACCAAGTGTATTTTACTATACTATATAACTGTTGCATTAGAATAGTTAGATCTTATTGAATTTTTCATATACACCCGTTTGTTCATTTTTATAATTGCCTTTATGGTTATAAGTGTCTGAAGAAGTTCACCAAATTCAATTTTGTTTATGACATATATGTACTTAAACTGATCACCATATTTCCATGTCATCTTCAGTTCATACTTTAAAGAACTTGATCTCTCAAGATGAAACTCCCACTGCCAGCACAACTCAACAAAAGTGTAAGTACTCACTGTATCCTAAATTTTCTTAAGTGGACTTGAATCAACTCTTCATTTATCTGTACCCTCTTTGCTACATTATCATCTAGATTCCTTTTCTGAATATGGACTTGACTAACAATTTTGTGCAGCTTCTCGATCTTTCTCCTTGTTATCACCATTTCGAAGCAAGAGCAGTGAAAAAAAGATAATGATGGCTTGATAGAGTGGATGCTGTTATTGGTAAGATTGATGCAGTGACAAGCTAGGCCCTTTACTTGATTCTTTTCATTTTTTTCAAGTGTCATGAGTTATATTGTCTAGCTAGAAAAGAAGACTGAGTAGTGTGTTGCTATGAAATTGGTCTTTGTATATTTGTGTTTCCTTGTGCATATGCCCAAGTGATTTGTATATTTTGCTCATACCTGATTTCATTTCACATTATATATCTCTGGATTAAGGAGAATGTTTTCTCTTCCGCGTTATATATCTCACAAGATTTGAGCAATGTGTTATATCTCACAAATTTGTGATTTTAAATTTTTTTAACTAATATGTTCATGAGAGTATATTAAATGATGTGTTCCTAACATTTCTCTTGTTAAACATAATCCCACTTTTTTTAATTACTCAATATTTTGTTTTCTTCTTTTTTAAAGCTTTGGTTGGGTCACCAATATTTCTATCCGGTTGGAATATGCTTCAAAGTTTCGTCTTAGATTACCTGTAATCTGTTTTTTTAAAACAAAAAAATAATTCTCTACTTTTTTTCGAGTTGAAAAGAAAGATATGATTGGACAAGCAACCCTGAGGAAATTAATGCCACTTGAATTAAGGTTGAGATTTACCGAATTTTTTATGAATAATAATTCCCGTGGACTAAGGAGATTGTAGGTAATATAAATGCATATTTTTAATAAATTAATTACTTAGTTTCAAAATGTCTGAAATTTTAACTATAAGCCATTTATATATCCAAATTGAATAATTCAAATACAATAGTTTTCATCTGTATAAATATTGAGAGAATTTACTACGTACCAAGGGTAAACTTGAAAGACGTGATGACTTGTGGCTAATTGATCGGTTAGCTTTTTTTTTTATTTTTAAAATTGTATTTTTTAAAATTAATGCTAGAAAACTTATTTCATAAAAAATGGTGTTGGGATATCCAAAGGGGTTTGGTCTAGTGGAAGCGTGTTAGGTCCACAAGGATTGAGAGTGTGTACAGGGATATTCCACAAGGAAGTACTTGACTTGATTTCTTGTGAAAAATATCTCCTTGGGTAGGGGAGTACCTATGTTGCTCCATCCTCCAGGACTGTGAAGTTCCCTCTCTACAGTTCTCTACAGTTTTTTTGTATCCAAAAAAATGGCCTTAGGATGGGCCATATTCAATATGGGTGAGCAGAGCACCTCCACAAGATTTACTCAAATGTTGAACACATGCCATCTTTCTAGAAAAGAAACTCAATTCAATTGTAACACCTTACAGCTAATTAGCTTCTTTTTGTGTTTTAACCTTTTTATTTTTGTGCATTTGGGGTTCAAACTCGAAATAGGGAAGGGTAGTAACCACCAAACCAATTAATGACATTTCGAGTGGTCAACCTGTGTTTTGATATAATTGAAATGATTAATACACATAATCGAGATGAGTTAAAATGTTAAATGTAATATTTTAAACTTTGAAAACAAAATATGTTAGATGTGCATTTGATAATTTGTGATTGAATGACGGTCATGATTATTAAATTATTATTTTTTTCATGAAAAAGTTATGCAAACATTTCTAAAACGGATAGCCATAATGTCAGGATTGTTGGTGGGAAAGAAAAAAAGGAAAGAAGAAAGGTAATAAGTTTGTGTAATTGAAGTGTAAATTATGTCTATGTAAATAAGACACTACTATTGAAACCCCTATATGCATTCCTTCATGCTTGGAGGAAACGGCGGCAGGAGATCCTATAGTTCAATGTGAACCTAAGAGCCTAGTGAGCTTGAATAACATGCAATCTGACATGAACTGATCATGCCTATTTAACTAGTATCCTCTTCTTTAACCAGTCACACCTTTTTTGGGAGTGGTGTGAATAATGTCTTAGCTAGATTTGTAGAAATAATCTAAAATTGGTTATATTAGGCTAAGGATTGTAAGTCCACGTACTTCTTGTGGCCTAACACTTTTCCCAATCATAAATGCACAAGGATAAATCGACTAAAATACTAAGTGTGTGTTTGGATTAGCTTTCAATTTTATCAAAATAAATTTCAAAATCAAGTTGAAGCCAAAACAACAAATAGTTGCTTTAACTTTTTCAATTTTCCACCATGATTTTAGAGGTTAAAATTAATTTTAAAATGTATCCAAACACACTATAAGTTGGTCCTACAAGTGAAAAGTGCCTACAAAGGGGTTAGACCTGATAAAGGACTTGTTACTTGTTCTACCGCATGTGACTCAATCCTTGGTCGCACGGTTCTCAATGAAGTGGTTTAAAAAGAGTGTAATTTAAAAATATGCAAGTAACACTATATTTCTATTATTTAAAAAAAGTACTTTTATTTGTTAATCATAATTTAATTCTATAAAATCACTTCAATAAACCTAAGCAATGGGGGTGGGGGAAGAAAGGTTTTGACCTTGTATCCATTTCAAAATATTCCATGAGAGCTATTTTCTGTTCTAAAAGTGAAGTCAAATGAGATGGGTAATGATGAAGCTGGACCATGAAAAAAGTCTGATGACTATGACCAATAGTGGTCGAACAATGGTCAATGCTATATGGAGCTTTGGTACACAAAATTTTCAACACATTTACCGCATTCTATAAGGAAACATCTTTATCTGCCATTAGGATTGCATGTGGTAAGGTGTCAGTCAAAGCGAATGATTAAGCATGAGATGCTGCTTTTGCACATCCTAATTAAAGCTTCCTTTGCCAAGCATTCAGCTGCTTCTTGTGGATCCTCTATGTGACTGATCAGATTCACAGCCTCTTGGTTTTTCATCACCTACACATATATGTAGATTCACTTGCTATTAGTTTCTTCTTATTCCCAACAAATGACTATAATTAAGTATTGAGTTTGTACTGTAATATGTAATAGTCTATATTGCAGCTTACCTCCCATATGCCATTGCTTGCTAATATCAAAAACTCAGTATCAGAATCGATCCTTTCACTTCTAACGACAAAATCAGAGCCTCTGGAATGCTTTGCACCTGCTGCATCTCCTGATTGACATGCTAGCATGGGTCCTTTGTGAACACATGTAGAGTATACATTATGAGATGTATGAATCAAAAAGATGTGCCACTTACTGATGAACAAAAATAAACTACGATATAACATATATTCTGTTTTCTTTTCGTTATCAGTTAATGTCACTCTGACATAACATGATTAACATCATTTGAGTAAGAATTGTTTGGGTTCTCAGTAGGATTTATAAACATGAATGGTTAAACATTTGTGTAACGGAAGATATATTAATTTTTATAGACACTGGAATAGCGAATGAGTATGTATTTGGCTACTACAAGGCATTCTCATAATGACAAATAGATCTTTAGTATTATATACCTGCAAAGAGTCTGCGAGACCAATGTATTTTCGCTGATTGTTGGTATCTGCCAGTTGTCTGATGAGCTATGCCATCTCTGCACACAACGGTTCTGTAATCTCCCATGTTGGCAACTACAAGTTTTTCTCCATTGATCAACATAACAGATGCTGAACCCATTTTGCATGTCTCCTCGAATTTGTGTTCCTCTCTGATCTTAGCTCTTACACCAAGGTAAGCTCTCTTCAGAGCTTCCTTGCTTTTTCTCCTTATATGAGTCTGACATACAAATAAAAAACATTAGAAGCACAGAAGAGACCAGAAATTGGGGGAAAAGAGGGAATTTATGAATAAAGCAGCTCAATCTTGACCTCTCTTTCACAATACATGTCAAGGTTATGTGAGGGAATAAGAGGAGAAATTTTCATATGCCATTATTGAACCTAGTCATCTTGCTACATATTAAATGTTTTTCTTCATTCCCATGTTACTTTTCCTTCTTCAAAGTTCAACCGAAATGGATTGGGTGAGAATGTTCAAGACAAAAATAACCAATATTTATATGAATTGGTTTAGCAGAAGCATTTTAAAGGCACTAGTTTGTTAACTAATCAAAAGTACTTTTACTCAAAATGCTCAAATTTGGGGCAACAATGTAAAGAGTGTATATATAGGAGAAGTGAACTGGTAGATAACCTCTTGAAGCTTCTTGTCAAAGAAATGAGACTGCATGTATTTGGTAATCTTGTCTCCAATTAGTGCGTCAAAGATTCCAAAATACCACAATTCTGTGTGATCCATTTGCTCTCTCTGTGCCACAACTGAATCAAAGTCTGAGTTATCAGAACCATCTCTTCTCATATTATGCTCCACCACATGATAACCATATGTCATTGGCATCATCCATGAGGGCTTATTTGCCTGCTTGTGCTTTCTTTTTCTGCCTCCATGTCCTAGCAGAAACCGTTTCAGCCGGAATGCCTGTTCAATTTAATAGATAGATTAGCTCTTGCTGTAAATGATCAATTCTTGATATGATTTAGCACATAACAACATCAAGGGAAAGCAAAAAAACATAAAAGGGTTGTTTTTCATTTATATATGCTTCTCATGGATTCTAGAGAATCTTAATGTAACAGGGAACTGGGGAAAGAAAACTGTCTTACCTTGATTTTGAGATTAAGATAGAATCCCATGTTTTCCCCTATTGTTTCATCAGACTTCTACAGAAAATCTGAGCACATGCAAACCGTGACCAGAAAAGTTAGCAAATCAAATCAAGTTTTCCAGATAGAAAATAAGATGGACCTTAATTATTGTGGCTTCCGTTAAATGTTAATATATATATATATATTCAATATAGGTATTGAGTAACAAATGGCATTGACATTTTCTTCCCTCCTTGGCACTGACTACAAAGTGCTTCTAATAGGTTAATAATTCGTACACAAACAGTTAAAGTCCACTCACATGGAATTTGATCATGGCTAAGCAATGAACCTGGCCTAGTAATTAAAATTGAAAAGGTGTGTTTTCTCCTTTGACTACTTACTTGGTTCAAACCTTGAGCCAGAATCTAGAAGAAGATTGTCCAAACAAAAAATGGAAAGAAAAGAAAAAAAAAACTTGGACTCAAAGATACCCCTACCGTATAGTGAATGAAACATAAGGTCTTGAGTCATGAATTCTAGAGCAGCTGCTTAAATGAGAAAATTAATTAGCTTTAATTGCAAGTTTGGAAGAAAGTTTGAATAAGACGTAAGTCAAGGCTGTCATGCTTTATTTTGTAACTCAAAAATTGAAATTTAAATATACTATTTAATTGGGTGGACATGTCAAATATTCGTATCAGTGACCACTCAGAATTTTGAGATTTTTTCTCCGTTTTGTAAGTGGGTAACCGTAGGTAGCATTAACTATTAAGAGATGACTCGGTTGACTTTTTCAAATTTCATGTGTATCCGTTTCTATATTTCAAAAAACAAAAGTGTATCTGTTTTATAAATTAAATATTTTATTTTATATAATTAAAGTTTATAATAAATAAATATTTTTATTATATAAATTATATTGTAATTAAAAATTATGATAAATAAATATTTTTGTATATATAAATTGCATTTTCAATTTATAATAAATAATTGAAAATTATAACAAAAAAGGTTGACCATGATTAAAATATCTCCACAATCTGCAACAAGATAAACTCCCCTTATTCTGAAAGAAGAAGAATAAATATTGGAGAACGGCAAAGGACGGAAAAAAAAATCGTGGAGAAATGACACATGGCACATCAATATGCATTTAGGTTGCTTAATGTTCTTGAAGGTGCTTCTAAATCTTGAATGTGAGTTGGTTTCATTATTCAATGTTAGTTTGGTATTGTTATAATTGTTTACTTATTTGAGTTGCTTCCATGTATTGCATTGCATGTACCTTTCCGGAAGATGAGAAACTTGGTGCAAGTGTTACTTTTTATTTATTTACAATTTTTTTTTAGAAAAAACGGCAGTTTTATTTAAAATATTCTTTTCTATTTTTTCTTCTTCTAAAACCATTGTATTTGAATAGAATCATTATGAATGATAAAATTATCTTTCCAAGTTTTTAAAGCAATTGCGTTTTTAGAATTGAAAATTGAAACTCTTGATTAAGTTCAATAAGTTTGAAATTGAATTGATAACTGAACCAATGAAAAGTGTAATTTATAGCTTAGTAGTTCAATTTTAATTGAATTAGTAATAATTAAATATCTTTTTAATATTATACAATAATATTAAATAACAAATTAATATAAAATTATAAGACAATTATAAAAATTCAGCTAATGCAGGTTGATATAAGTTAAGGATCCAAAACAAACTCTTACATATCTCGTAGGTGCGGGTTCAAATTCTCATCATGCTACTTATCCCACTTGGTGGATCCTCCCCAAAGAAATTCACTAGTGTCTAGGAAATTATTGAGTAACTGCAACTATAATCTTGAACAGTTCTTGATTAAATTTTTGTTTCATTGATTTTTAAGTCTTTTGAAACGATAAACTAACC
The DNA here is from genome assembly GCA_026413185.1 of Pueraria montana var. lobata. NCBI lineage: Eukaryota > Viridiplantae > Streptophyta > Magnoliopsida > Fabales > Fabaceae > Pueraria > Pueraria montana. Next base: position 74,155,433 of record CM048647.1, read on the forward strand.
AATTCTCGACCCTACTAATCTAATTGATCAATTATAGTTGAGTTAGAAAAACACATCATCTAATCTATGCATTTGGTGGAGATCACAAATGTAATTCATGTTTCCATTAAAATAATTTAATGATAGTTAAAAATAGGAATTCTATTTCCATTAAAAGGAGAAATAACTTTTAAAAATTAATTCAATATATTTTCTTCGATTCAAATTTCAAAATATCCTTTCCTTTTTTTTTTGGCCATTTATTTTTTTTAGTACCCCTAGTTCATAAATAAATTGATATACAGTAGTCTCTCTCCATAGCTACAACCAAAAAAAAGCCTTAACCCTTGTTTGATTGAGTAGAAACAATATAATAAAAGATAGAATAATACTAAATTTTCATTGTATGATAAGAGATGAGAAGATATTTCCATGAAATTCACTACAAAACATCCCCCCACCCCAAATTAGAGTAAAATGGAAGGAAAATAATATAAAATTAAATAATTATTTCTATCAATCAAACCAACACATTTTTTCTATTTTATTTTTCCTCTATTCCTATCATTCTTATTTTTTATTTCTTTCGTATCTATTTCACTCTTGCGCCAAATAAAAAAATCAAAGAAGCATATGATCGAGAACCTAAACAATTAGGGTGTAGAAAACATAATGGAAAATCACATGCTTGAGTTTTAGATAAGCACAAGGCTATATGTACGAATTACAGGATGGACAAACTGAGTTGTATAGTTGGGTTTTAGGGGCGTGCTAATAAACCCTAATGAGAATAAGAGCCTATTCGCCAAATTATATAGTACTAAGTTTCAGACACATTCCACATTGTATTGGATGGGTTTAGAAATTCAATTTCATAAAAAACCAGACACTGCCCACAGGCTAAGTTAAGTAGTTAACTACATAGAACTTGTTCGTGTACAACATGGCATGACTACCATTGTACCAGTGTTAAGCAAATGTTGAAACTACATAGCTGAACATTCTAATCACAGCCAATTCAATAAATACAAAATTATGGGGGGGGGGGGGGGGGGGGGGGGAACAGTTGCAACTCTCAATTCCAGCCTGAGAATATAACTTAATCTTAAAAATAATATTATAAAATCTGCAAGCAAATGCAGAGTATTGGAAACTTCGAGTACTGACATAAACCCCTAACATTTAACCAAGTGTCTCAATGATACATGAAATCTCAACAACCAGTAAGCAAATTCATAACAAAAAATTGAAGACTATAATGTGAAGTTATGCCTAGGCGCTCTTTTTCAGCTTAGCAATCTCTTGCCTTACAACCGCTGCCCTCTGCATAAATTAAAAAACCAAATATTACCACCAATAAATCCAAGACACACATTGACATAACAATACAGTGAAACCCACATTTCAGTTTCACCGTGTACAATACAGTGTACAGATTATAAAACACTATAATGAAAGAAAAGATAAAAGTATACCTTGATCTTGGCCAACATTAGCTTGAACCTATCAAAATCATTGAGGGATGCCCTTCTCTTTCTAACAATGAGTTTTCTGCCCCATGAGCTGTTCTCCCACTTGTTCTTAACATCTGTTCATTAACAAGTAACATAACAAATATTTTCAATTAAACCCTAATAATAACAATAATAATAATTTATAGAAAAACAACGAACCAGCAGCTTCCATGGCTTTAACGAGATCTTTCTTCTTGGGGACCCTCTTGATGTCAATCTTAATGTCGGTTAGGGAAAGCCTTTTGAAATTGACTTGGGACCTCACCATATCAGGGGCATCGACAAGTGCCTATTATTAAAAACAAAGCAAGAACTAATTCTAAGAAAACATGCAAATGGGTATGCGTAAATGTGATTAAAGGTAAGAACTTGGGTGGTGGGGGTTACTCTGTTCTGGTCAATGACGTCGACGATGACGACGAGCCTGCCATATTCCTTGCCGTAGTTGATGAGAGCAACCCTCCCGATCTCAACGTACCTCTTGAAAGGCTGAACACAGAAAACACGGTTAGAATAGGAGAATGAAAGAGAACGAGCGGCGTAGAGAAGAGAAGAAGAGGAATCACCATTTTCGGCTATGGATTGCAGAGAGGCAGAGACGGTGGGTTGAGGAACACCAACACTAACTAGGGTTTTGTGTTCTGTTACTTTTATAAAAGAACCTCGGATCCACTTTAACATGAGCCTCCCTGTCTTTGGGTTTTGTATTAGAGCCCAAGATATCACGCAGGCACCCCATTTCTTGCTTCCTACACCTCCAAAAAACCCAAATAGACAAAACTACCCTCCAACCAACCACCCAACACCACCGCTACACGCAAACACCACCACCCACCACCATCGTTGACAACTTTGGTGCAGGGAGAAGGCACAAATGGAGAAAAGGACGATGAGAGAGGTGTGAAACACGACCTCATTCTGGAAAGGCTTTTCTGGAAGTATAAAAAAAATTATACTTTCCAGAAAAGTCTTTCCAGAATTATGTTATCATAATTCTGAAAAGGCTTTTACGGAAAGTTTAATTTTTTTTATACTTTCCAAAAAAGCCTTTCCGTAATTATGATAACATAATTCTAGAAAGGCTTTTCCAGAAGACACTAATTTTTTTATACTTCCGGAAAAACCTTTCCAGAATTATGATGACATAATTTCGGAAATACTTTTTTGGAATTATGCAAACATAATTCCGTAAAGGCTTTTCTGGAAGTATAAAAAAAATTATACTTCCAGAAAAACATTTTCGGAATGAGGTAATATTTTACACTTTATCGTCTTCTTTGACTCCATTGCGCTTTCTCCCTACACTAGAGTCGCCGATAGTAGTGTTGGGAAGTGGTGTTTGCATGTAGAGGTGGTGTTGGGTGGTTAGGCAGAGGTGGGGCATGGTGGTGTTGGGTGGTTGGCTTGACGGGTAATTTTGTCTATTTGGGTTTTTTGGAGGTGCAAAAAGCAAAAAAGGGGGTGTAGGATGTAATTCCCTTTCACGCAACTTCCGGCCCAAACCTTTTTTTTACTAGCTCCCAAACCTAATAGTATTATCTATTTTATTATTTTAAATATTTTATTCTCAATGTACCACGCTCCAGTCCACACACACATATATAAAATTGTACCCGATATAAAAATTGGAGATTAAAATTTACAGCTCACAAAAGTTAAATTTACATATGCAAAACTGTTATTTATTTTTTATTTTACAAAAATGAAAATGTAACTTTATGATCAAAATTAAAATTTATATATATATATATATTTTGATACCCATGACATTGGTGCGGAGTATTTACCAGTTTTGTTGATGACTAATCTCTGCCAGAGAACCTGTCTGACCACCTTTAGTGGGATCTCCCCTCCCAACCACGTTTTTTCATCTACAAGACTCAAACTCGAAACCTTACTTAAGGGAACCGAATCCAGTATCACTCGGATCAACGATTATTGGTATCAATATATATTATTTAAGAAGTAGGCTAAAGGTAATTTATATTTATTCATTTACACTATTAATTTATTTAATTCATCCAAACACCCAACTATTATATTTTACATTTACATACATGAAGTAACTTTAAAGAAATAGACCTTCACTGGTTTTGTCCCTATACAGTGGTATTGTCAGATCAGGAAACAAAGGAAGATTCGTCAATCAAATTTGTATACGTACAACTTTGGAACTACTATCATCTCCGCACGTTCTGTAGCAAATAGATCTGAACGTGAAACCCCGTAATAGTACGAACAAAAAGAACTAATAGAAATTATTTCAATTATTTATAAATAAATAAAAATAAAAATATTTTTAAGAACTATTTTTAAACAACAATATATTTAAGAATTATTCTTAAATAAAAACATTTAAAGAGTTATTCTAACTTTGCTTTTATCTTAATTTTATAAATTTATTTTTTTTAAAATAATATTGTTAATTTTTACAACAAGATGTTTTTTATCGTAAAAAAATGTATTTTTTTACTAATTTCCTTATTTAAATTTTAGGATAGAAATTCCACGTCACCTTTGGAATAAGTGTTTCCTACAATTGCGCTCATCCCAAATCGCGACCAAAACCAAATAAAAACAATAATAAAAAAATTTCCTATAAATTTTTGTGATACGCCTGCAGTTGTTGTTCTCAGTCAAAGATCACCGAGGTCTTCCTCGTTCAATGTATGTCTATCTCAATTGTAATTGTTTCTTCCTTTTCATCGATCAATCTTTGTTTTTGTGTTGTTTCCCTAAAGAATTAACATTGAAAAATTAGTTCATGAGGATGCTTCTGAACTCAATTTAGTTGTCGGGTTGTTCCTTCCTGCTTTTGATTTTTCTGTGTTGATTTGAGATCTGGAATTCTTATTTCATCATACCTTGGTTCAACAAAAAATTTGATTCTTTGATCTGGCCTTGGAACTTTCCAGCTCTATCCATCTAATCTCAGTGGGTTTTATTGTCTTCTATTTGCATTTGGTGATGAGAAAAATGGGAGTTCAATTATGTATGTTAAGAAAAACAAATTGTGATGATCTTATACAAGTTAGATGTACATAGATAGCTATATGCATTATGGAAAATAGGGACTACTCACCACAGATTATTGTTTTAAATTATAAGTTTTGATGCGTTGTTAGTGCAATTTTCATTAAATTTGCTTCTTTTCATCGTTTTTCTCGTGTGATTTTTTAGAAATTTCCGACATTATTCACCAAAATTGAATCCAGACTTTACCTAAATTAGATATTTTTTAGATATTTTCATCTGTATTTTTCTTCCCTTGATTTCATATTCTGAAATTTATCAGATAGAGAAAAGGAAGGGAATACATTTATGTAATTTAAATTTGATTTCTGTTAAAATTTTACCTATCTATTTATTGGGTTTTGGCCATGTTATGTGCAGCAAAGCACAAAAATGGAGGCGACTGTTTTCACTCCTGCACTGGAAGGAATTAAGCTTGTAAAATCAGAGCAAGGAGAAATTCTAACCCAGCCTTTCTTGGATGCTTGCAAGCATATACTACCTGTTATAGGTACATGCTCATGGTCCCTTAAATTGTTATTGTCGCAAAACAATGGATAAAGAAAGGCAAAGATGTTATTTGGACATTTTTCAGTAGTGTGTTTTTTCCGTTTGTTTGCTGTGTTTTATTTTGAGAGGAACATCAATGGCCCTTTACTCCTTTTGAATAATCTACAGTGTGTTAAACAATATTATATTTACTACAAATTAATGGATCTTTCTCTCTTTGAACAAGATAAGATGCATATTAGTTATTTTTTCTACAGTGGGTTCTACTTTTCTGGTCTCCTGCTTCTCTCCATCTCACTAAAAAGTTATCCAACATATATTGTTATATATAAAGTGGGAGAAAAAAATAGTTGATCTTAGTTTACCTAACAAATTTGGTGCCTATATTACATCAAGCTCTTAGTATCGCTACCTGCTTGACATGTTTCTTGGTTTTTCAAGTGTCTGTAATCTTATATCCTTTTTATTTATAAGGAAAGAGTTCGTTAAAAGGAAAAGGAGTAAAAAACAGGAGGATTGTGAACCCTTCAGGATCAAAAACTTATACACATGTTAATATGTAGAAGTAGAGTGTTACAATCTAACTTTAAAACATAAAATTTTGTTGTTGTTTGATGCTTGGTTAAGCCTAAAATGTATGATAATATGAATATGAATACTTACAATTATTTGATGGACTAATACTTTCTTATGGCAGACAAGTTTGGAGCTGCTATGTCCCTTGTTAAATCTGACATTGGTGGTAACATATCGGTAGGTTTTTGTCACCCATTTCTATCTTATGTGCTCCTTTTTATTTTATATATGGGTCATCACATGCATGCTTGCAGCTTTACATGCAATACTAATATGCTTTTTATTTTTTCTTATGACATGCTATGGTTATATGGTAGTTACGATACTTGAAGTGTAACTTGGGTGTTGATCCACTTTTCTATTTCATGTGTAACTGGCTTGTATAAACATGCTCATGCTTTACTTTTATACAACTTTTAGTATGTATTATGTACCCGAACCTTTAATATTGGCTCAAAACTTCAAATGCTATATGTTCTCACTCTATAATGCATTGACTTTCAAAGCAGAGATTGGAATCTAAGTATTCCTCCAATCCAACCAAATTCAACTACCTGTACAGTTTGGTACAAGTAGAGATTGAAACTAAAACGACTAAGTCATCATCCAGTTGTACCAATGGACTTCTTTGGCTTACAAGGTATAGAACACCAAGCAACTACCATTTAACTTGTAATTCATACTGTTATGGCATTCCCAAATCTGTTATTTTAGAGAACTATTTCTTTAATTTGTAATGTTCCAAGCATAGAGTCTGTTGTCCACGAGTAAACAAACAACTTACCTTTCTAAAGGTACTGGAAACTTAAGAAAGAAAGCACAATGGTTCTTCCAAGGACCTCCTTCCTTCAACACCTTACCCCTTAATTCTTGCCCACCCTCTCAATGCTCTCATCATTACATCTACCCGCCCTCCAATAACAGAATATCATTCTCACCTCCTTGCTTCCATGTTACGGACCATCATTGGAGCCAATCCCTCTTGCCTAATTCCCTGCCCCTTACCCATTCTGGCTCTCATAAACCCTCCCCTTAGCTCTTCTAATGTAAACCTTAGTAATAAGAGGATATTTATCAATAATTATAGTAGTTTACTAATTTCAGAGACCTCAAGAAATGGTTATTAGTTGCATTTAATTATTGTATTTTAATTTATGACTCATTTATTTCTCTGACCTGCAAAATTTTCAGAGCAATGGATTTCTTGGTGGCATTGTTCCAAAACTTAATTGAGCATGCAGATTGGTCAATGTCACAAGCCTGTACAGATTCCTATAACAAGACTCTAAAGAAGTGGCATGGCTGGCTTGCAAGTTCAAGCTTCACTGTAACGTTCCTTTGATGTTTTTCTATCTCCCTTATAATCTTGAAATTTCTTCATTTAAACAAAACTTTTTTATTGAAAAATGTTGCTCCATATTGGCCTAAGTCTGTAAAATGTCATATTCTGGATCATAAAATAGTTGTCATAGGAAATGCATTAAGTTTACTATTTGTGCCATTGTGCTATCTATTTGATACAATCTTTGCTCCCTATCCCATGAATATCTCATAGTTTAATGCAGTGGGAAATGCTTTCATCTATTCAAGTTTATTTTTAATTTTTTAAATTTAATTAAATTTAAAGATACCCTTAAAATGCATAAGAATACTTACTAGTTCAACTACACTGTAATGTCTTTAGTCCATTTTCTTGCTTTTATTTTCCTTTTTGGCAATTGAATTTTTCTAATTTAGGCGGGGAATATGGTATTCAACATGCTTTTGTGACATAGTAAATGCTCTACATACAGGTAGCGATGAAGCTTGCTCCTGATAGGAAGAAGTTCATGGAGGTGATACAAGGCACTGGTGATATCAGTGCTGATATACAGAAATTTTGTACTGAGTTTTCTCCTCTGCTTGAAGAGAATCACAAGTTTCTTGTAAGATGTCTTAGATTTTTATTAGCTTATCGATGATCATTACTAGCATGTATCTAAATAGCCTGGAATAGGACACTGAACTGCATGCCTCATGTTCTGGATTAAGCCATGTATATATTCTGGTGTGTGTGTCTATTAAACTAAAAAAACTACATATAATCTCATTATCTAAGCATTCAATTCATAACACTTAGCAGTTCCATGACAAAGATATTAGTTTATTATAGTTTTAAAAGGAGTGTGTGTCTATTAAACTAAAAAAAATACATCTAATCTCATTATCTAAGCATTCAATTCATAACACTTAGCAGTTCCATGACAAAGATATTAGTTTATTATAGTTTTAAAAGGTTGTAGGAACTTAAAGGCTTAATATTTTGGCACAGGCTCGTTGTGGCTTGGATGATATGAAGGCGTCATGAAGTCACAGATTCATGATGATCAGAAGTCTCGTGATGAATGGCTCTTGCATTCTTACTCTCATGTTGAGTTCTTAAACTCTATGTTTCTTTGTTCGCATCCAGACCCAGCAACATGATAAACATTCAATAACTTTAATCATGTATCGCAAATTTCTTGTTTTGTGCTTGGTGGTATAGAATCTTGGGATAATCGCAATTTTGCTTGGCTAGAAAAAACTTGTTGAACTCTAGTTTCGCGTGGTTAATTTATTATTACAAAAAACACAGATTAATTTTGAGGCTTAATGGTACTTTTAGTTTCCTTTTTAGTTTGGAGTCTTTGGACTATGTGTGGTTTAGGTTTTTATTTTTTATTTTTTTAACTAATTAATTTTTTCTCTGTTTAAAATTAAGTAAATTTCGTTCGTTTGTCATTTTTTTACTTAAAACGTTTAAATTTTCATAAATTAAATTGATTAAACTGTTTTAAATTTCCTTCTAACAAACTCACTAAACTTTTCAAAATAAAAAATCTCAATCTTTTCCACTTTAACCTCTAATTTCACATCCAATAAAATCCTTTTATTTTTATTAAAATTTCACTAATTTTCCAACTTCTGAATTTTAAAAATTATTTATAATTTAAATTCATTATTGTTAACCATTAAATATTTGAAAAAAAAAATTGGATTTAACTTTTAAGTATAAGAAAATATATTATATGACCAAATTTGCTTGATTTTAAAAATAGAAAAACTTAACTAGCTTTTACAAAAATTGGAAAGTTAAAATCAGATATAGTCCAAACAAAAGTTTTGTTTGGTAGTGGAGAAGAAAATGATAGGAAAGGAAAAAAGTAAAAAAATAAAAAATGAGTGGATTCTTATATTGTTTTGGTAAGAGAGAAAAATAAACAAGAATAAAAAGAAAGAAATGTTGAATGCTCTCTCCATTCTATTTAAATAAAAAGCTATAAGAGAGAAAATATTATTTTCTTTTAAAAGGCAAAAAATATTCCTAAAATTTAAAAACACATATGGTTAGATAAGAAAAGTTAAGAAAATGTGTTGATTTCCGGTAGACAGAAATGTTGATTCAAGATTGATGCGCGTATTATCGAAGTGTTCCATTGTAGCTTCCGCATTGTTTTGGATTTTGACATGAAAAATGCTATAAACGTGCGTTTATGATGAGGAACCAGACACACATGATCTGAAATAGAGTTATACACGACATGTGGAACAACTTTTATAAAATTTTATTTATATTTATAAAATCATTTATAATTTTTATATTTTTAAATTTATTTCAATAAGTTTTTTTACATTATTTATTTAGTATGACTTTTTTAGTGATTAAAAATTACTTCAATATCTAAGTTGAAAATTAGATTTTTAAATTTAAAGTTATTGAAAATTTTAGTGTTTGAAGTTTAAATTTTTTTGAGTAGTGTGTTATTGGATTTTAGGAATTTAAATAAAAAAAGGAAAAACGAAAAAATAAGAGTAAAAGCTCATAAAATAAACTTTTAATTTTTAAAATTTGCTTCATTAAAAAATTGTTTTTAAGTTTTTTTTTTTTCCTTTAATATTCTATTTATCCCAACTTTTTCTTAGAGGTCTCAAAAATGGGCTCAGCTCGATGGATTGACCCAATTCACCCAACGTATGAGCTAGGTTGGGCAGTAAAAATTCAGGCCGAAGCTCAGCCCATCCCAAAATTTTATTAATCTAAAGCCGATCTCAACTAAAACACAAATTAATGAAAGATCAAACAAAAAATTATTATATTTACTATTATAGAAAAATATATTTAAGCTGTTTTATTTCATACCAGACATAGAAATACGGGTTTCTATTATTATTCTAATTCAAAAAATGCAAGTTGGAAACTCCCAATGACTATCCTTTGTTTTTTGGTAGCAGGAAAAAAAAGAGTCAAAGAGAACACAAAAGAAAAACAACCCCCAAGGGTCTCTGACTCTTTGTTAATACCTTTTTATTTTATTTTATTTTATTCTCCTTTTAATTTAGGTTCACGAAATTCACAAATGCCATACGATTATGCTTTTGAACCCGTTATTCTCGCGCTTTCACTAAAAATAGGTTTATAACATATATTCCAAATTTAGGCCATGGAGATGAAAATTACAGTGAAACCTCTCTGGCCTTCCATCAAAAAACATGTTGTGCGACTGGTTTTGATTTGCCTGGCCACCAATAGGGGGCGGTAGATCAAAATCAAGTGCCTTTCATTTTCACACTTTTGAGTTTTTTCCAACCTGAAGTCTCTCTCTTCTTGGGTTGGATGCTTGTTCCAAAACATCCAATCAAGAACCGCAATTAACTTCCAAAACTTTTTTTTCTTCCCATGTTGTCTTGACTCTTGAACATTAATTTCTTCTTCATTTACAACACTGAGATCAAGACATCATTTGATTGAATATTCAAACATTTGTCCTGGAGGTAATAAGGTAGGTGCTTTCTATTGTATTCTTATCTTTTTTGTTCTTTTTTTATTTATTTAAAAATAAATAGAACTGGGAGAAAGAATAGCTAGCTAGTAGTTGTTCCTTAAGTCATTTTGAGGAATGCATGAGATAATGTGATTGGTTGTTAATGGGATTGATGGCAAATGAATGAAATGACTAAATGGTAAGAATTAGAAGATCTGTTGTGTTGTATCATCCCTTTTTGGTTTCAGAAATTTGTAGCTGGTTCCATTGAAGATTGGAAGTCCTAACAAACACATTTGAAGGGAAAGTTTTCGGGGTGCAAAAATAGATCCAAAAGCTTCAACAATGACGTCAGGCGCGGTGAAAGGCCAGGTCAAAGGCCAGATGAAAGGCCTCCTCAAAGGCCTTAGATACATATCCCAAATATTTGGTAACCACAATCTTCTATCATAATAGGAAATATGTTGTTTCCTTAGCCTTCTACAAGTGATTTTCATTAAATAAGAACCAAATATATATGCACAAGTTTAGGTGTATAGTTTATGTTTCAATCAAACCTTCAATTTTGTATACATAATTGTTTTCTGGTTGATTATATACATAAAATTTACCAATAACTTGTCCAATTTTCCATTTTTTATTTGTGACAACAACCCTCAAATACTTCTTTTTGGCTTCTAATTGGAAGGTATGCATGCATGCATGTCTAAAATTCTCCTAAATATGAAAAAATTAAAATTAAAATGCTAATTGAAAGGATAATAAAGTTGCATTGCAATTGCAGACGAGGAGGATGATAAGGAGATACAAATCGGGTTCCCAACAGACGTAAAGCATTTGGCACACATTGGAGCTGAAAATGCGAAAGCAAGTCAACCAAGCTGGGTATGTACCATTCATTTTCACCTTCTCCTAATTTCTCTCCTTCAATTCAATTATTCTCCTCCTACGTAATTAATTAATTAATTCAATTGCTTCTTATTTCTTAACGTGAAATTGTTCAGTTGACCGAGTTCCAAGAATCTTCAGAACCTTCATCTGGAACAGTCGTGAACCCGGCGAAGGCGACATCTGAAGGTTCAATAATCATATCTTATAATAATATACATTAATTAAGTTACGTAAACGTGACTAAAGAAGCGGTTTGTAATATGATATGATATGATGCAGATAATAATAGTGATGCTAATAGCAAAGGTGAAGGGAAGCGAAGCCACATTCGAAAGTCAAGGCCTCGTTCTACAGAGAGCCAATCCTCGATGAATTCCCCAAGCCGAGATGGCTCCAGTGATGGCTCCAAGCCGAGCCGACGACACCATTCCTCGGAATCTTCTAGAAGGATGCACCGTCACTCATCGGAGGACGAGAAGCCCCCGACAACAAAAACTTCGCACCGCAGGAAGTCCAAGACGACGTCGTCCGAGGAGAAAGATGACAAAGAAGGTTCGTCCAGGAGGGCGCCCAGATCTCGAAGACAGTCCAAGGGAGATTCCTTAACTGACTTCTCCTTCTCAGATTCTGGGCCTGGGCCCAATTAGAGAGAGAGAGACTCACACATCTTCCGTGATAGTGGACCAGCAGCAGATTCAGTTTAGAGAGAGATTTCAGGGGCAACAAATTAATTAATTATTCTTCCATTATTAATTACCTATTAACTATGTATTATAACCAATCTCGCTTGGTGTTCTGTTCTGACTTCAATCCGTTCTTCCTTTTTTTCTTTTCCTTTTGTTCAGTTTTTTTTTTTTTTTTAATAGTGTCACTGACTATTTTGGATCCCTCTGGATTCAATTGTTACAAAGTATGTAACAAATTTTAAATTTGGTATAAAGTGCACCTATTGATCAAAGTGATTTGTGCAAAATTAGTTTTTAGAGCTTTCATTGGAGGCAATTAGTTCAAGAATGTGTTCGGTTTCGTGTAGGAATAATGAGAATTGATTTTTTATGTAGTCAAATTTGATTTTATAAAATTTTAGATGTTTAGATTTTACCGGGTGAAATTGATTTTGTGATTCAAAGCCTCAGTTTGACACTAGAAGTGATAAAATAAAAGGTACCTTTTCAGTTGAGTTGAAAAATTATACTAAGTTTTATAGTAAACTTCTTTTCAAGATAAAAATATTTAAACAAAAATTACTCCATTTGAAAATCAATTTTAAATCAATTTCATTTAAAATAAATTTTGTAAACATTTATCCAAACACAATAACACAAAGAAAGGAGGACACAGAAATATATATTTCACCTATTGATGAAAGTGATTTGTGCAAAATTAGTTTAAATAGCTTATAGCACAAAGAATGGCCAGACATAAATATATTCATAGAACAAAGTAGTACACAACTACAAACAACAAATCCGATGAAAACTATGTACATACTAAAAAAGAACACCCAAAAAAGACATAGAATTAATAGCAAGGTTAGACAATGAAGTAGTCTAATATAAGTCGCATTTCCAGAAGGAAACATGACAAGTAGTACAGCTTTTTCATTTTTAAACAATTAGAGCTAATTTCCTAGAACATGATGTGGTTCAAAGTTCTCCTTGTTGGAGATTTTGAAAACGGAATCCTTGTCACTTGTCTTGGCAGGAGAAAACTCAAAAGTTTCATCAGACCTCTTTTTTGTGGGTACTGGGGTTCCAATGTGCTGGGAGAGCTCTCTTTGGTTGCCACATAGAGTGAATATATTTTGAATTCTCAGGAGTCTAGAGGACCCAAGATCCTTGTCATCATCCACTGAACTTACCTTGAGACAAAAATCCTCTTTCTTTGGACTTGTGTTAGACAGGTTTAATGCAGCACTAGGCTTGTCAACACTACATACCCTCTTTTCCTCTATCACTCCTTTCTCCACTTCCACATCTTCCCCTTTGTCTTCATCTCCTTCTCCTTCCTCCTCATATACCGTACTAAGGCACACCCTTTGGCCAAAGTTTGGTGCAAAAACATGAGCATCTTCTTTTACACCAGTCAAAGTAGTTGGACAAGGTTGATTTGAAAAGTCTTGCTTAACATTGTAATCAGTCCTGCACATAACTCCACCAACGATATTTACCTCACGGCCAAGGGGTTCTTGATCATCCATGTCCAAATCCATTGACTTCACCATTCCAGGATCCTCCTCACTTTTGTAAACACGCAATAGCCTTCTCATAAACCCACTTGACTCCACATCTTTTGACTCATTTTCCTCACTACACCCTTGCTTTGAACATAGCTGCAACTCAATCTCTTCCAATCTCCTTCTCAGAGTTTCAACTTCCTCCTGCTGCTGCAGTATCCTCTCTTCCATTCTCTTCCTCTCCAATTCAACAAATTCATTAGTCATTCTTTGGCACTCTTCCAACTTCTTTTCCAACTCTTGTCTCATAAGCCGGGTTCGTTCATTTACCTTCAGGTTAATTTCCTCCTCACTTGGAGGAGTTCCTTTGCCTTCTACCATGTTCAGTTTAGCTCTTAATGCAGCAATTTCTTCTTCTTTCTTCAAAAGCTTCTTGTGGGCTTCGTTCCGCTCTTTCTCTCTTTGCTTGGTTTCCATCTGTAGCTTCAGGATAAATTCATCCATTGCAGCAATTCTTGATCCCAAAATGACAGCTGAAGAAGATTCGTCATCCTTGACTGGAGTATGAGGGCCACGGACTATGCATTTTGCTTTTGCCCCATATTCAAGTGTTGAGATTGTCTTGTGTATCTCCTTAGGATCAGGACTTGCACACAGTATCATTAGAATTTTTGACTTGTCATCTTCAAAGGAATCCTTAAAAAGGGAACGTACAAAAAGTATTCACATCAAATAAAACTTCAAATAACATAGAACATGAATTCAGCAATTCACTCAATTAAAAAGACAATATTATTTACCTGCAGAAGCATGGTAAGTTTGCTGTCCCTGAAAGGCACATGTGAATCACCATTTGCAATGGACTCCACCACTCTCTTCAGCGCTATATTTCCTTGATTGATTTTTGCAGTCTATAATTTCATTGGCAGTATAATAATCAGCAGAGAACTGCATGATTCAACAAAGAAAATCAAAATGGCAAAAAAGTTACCTGCATTTTGGCCTCAAATCCAGTTTGACCAGCTTGTTCAATATTTTCTGATCCTGCCATGTCTACAAGCATTAGCCGCCCTCCCACAGTTGGAACATCAAGTATTACCTGATCAGAATAGAAGACAGACATGTAATCAGTTACCAATCAAGGGAACTTAGTAAATTTAATCAGAACCATCTTCCAAAGCAGCTATACCATGCAGTGACTTCTGGAACTTCTGTCATTACAAAGTGTGCTTTTAACAATCCTTCGCTTCTCCACTTTCTGAATTTCTTTTGAGATCTTCCCTGCTTCATTTCCAGATATATAGGTTGCATTCTTAGCCTTTTTCCCCATCACTTCAAGTTTCACCTACAAATAAACGTAAATGTAAGAAAGTGACCTCATCCATATGTCAAGGAGAGACAATTAATTAAAGAGCAATGTTCAATAATACTACTTCCAAACTAACATCCCAAACAAGCATTCAAAGGAAGCATTATAAAAAAAATTTACAAAGTTTTAGACACCATCTACTAACATAATTACACAAGTTTTTCCAGTCAAAATTCATCTTTCTTTGCCAAAAAAGCACACCAACAAGGGGAGTTATTTTCTGAAGTAAGAAGTGCCTCACAATTTTGTACAAGGGGAATTCTTCAGAGAGAAGCATATAACCACACAGACACAGCCAAGCAAAAATAGAAAGCAAAATGAGCCACAAAATAAATACATTTAGCCAGCCAATTTCGTACAAGCTATGAAAACAAGTAACAACATGTAAGTTTCATCATGAGTAAACAATGAAAGCAGCCCAAATAACAATCCTATAGACAAATCACAGTCCTCAGATAAAATCCGGAGCACAAAAACCAACAGACACAAAAGCAAAATAGTGATGAAGCAACATAAATTAATTACCCTTGAAGCACTACCCCCCTTAGGCCAGCCAAATCCAAATCCAAATCCTCCTCCCCCACCTCCTCCATTGGTGGACAACAGATCATAAATCTCCTCATTGTAAATCTCCAAAACAGTGACTTGAACAAAAGTCCCCAACCCAGAATCTCCATCTGCACTATCCCCATCTCCAAGAATGTCCCTCAGAGACCTATACACAATCCCTGCCTGCTTTGAGCACCCAAACATGGTGTGACTCTTCCCAGAACCAGTTGGCCCGTACATCATGATGGTGCACTTGTCCCCCAGCTTAACCCCATGGATCCTTGACTCCACAAATTTCTTATAGAACACATCCAGATCCTCCTCCTCAGACAAAGAAACCCCATCAAGGGTGAAGTCGCGGTACCCGAAATCGGCGCGAACCCGAATGGAACTAGAGTTGGAACTTGTTTGAAGAACGGATAAAGGCTTGTCCTTTTGATCTGGGTAGTCACGGATTCTGGCAATGACTTCAATTGGGTGTTCAGGAGGGGGTTCCTTGTTTGCAACAGAATTGGGGTTCGGGGAAGGGTGTGTTGGTGGCGCTGATTTGACGCCATTGAAGTTGAGACGGTGCTTGGACTGTGGAGTCTTCAATTGAGTGGGGTGGTTTTGTTTCGAAGAAGGGGTGGGAGCCATGGCGGAAAATTTGAATTTGAGAAATTCAAAACCAGAAAGAAATGAGAAGAAAGATTGAATTGAATCTCTCGGGTTGAATCTGCGACCCAAAATTGAGTATCACGAAGGAGAAAGAATACGTGCAAGAAAAGCTAGAAATGAAAATGTTTGGTAGAGAGAGAAGAAACAACGGAAGGTTTTGAAATTTCAAAGAAAATGTAGCCGTTAAAGTTTCTAACGTCTATATGGGTTTCCATTTATATTTTCACGGGAGAAAATAAATTTGACCCAAATTAATTTTATTAAAGGACAATAACTCACAAAATGACTTCAAAACCCCATTTTGGCATTTACTAATTTATCGCAGAAATTTTTTATAATAATTCTTTATTTTTTTTACTGATATAATAATTCTTTTTTTTGTGTGAAAAGGATATAATAATTCTTTCTAAACTTTACTAAATTGTATTAATGTTGGCTTAAATTTGGGAGGATGACTAAGGGTTTGAATTTATTATTGCTCAATGTTGTTACATTTTAACTGCAATCACTTTTTTTTTGACAGATCTGCAATCACGTTAAACAAAGTAACAAGTATCTTTTGTTAAAAAAAGTAACAACTATCTCGTGTGAGTCTTTTTATTTTTTTATTTTTTTTACAAGAGATAAATCTCATGAGTTTATAAATATAAGTAAAATAATAAAAATAAAATTAAAAATAGTTCTGAAAAAAATTAATTATTTTACAGGTAATAAAAATAAATTAATATATAAAAACATAATTGTTTAGTTTTTTATTTTGAAAATTCTTCAAAATAAAATTAATTATAAAGTATTATATATTTGAATTATTTGAATGATGATTTTAAACATCTTATTGTACTTAATGTTTATTTAAATTTATTACCTATCAATGTCTTTTTTTTTTTTTTTTAACACGTATCTTACAAATTTTTATATAAAATCCATTTTTTTCCTTTATAGTTAGTACCAATTAAGTATAAATTTTTGTATCTTTAATCATTTCAAGTATTATTAAGTTTTTAATCAACATTAAATACAATATGATATTTAAAGTCATCTTTCAAATATTTAGAATGACATTTTGTTAATTAATTTAATTTTTACGAATTTTCAAAATAAAAAAATTACACATTTATGAAATTTATACATTAATATATATTTTAACCAATAAAATAACTAAATAACTTTTAAATATTTTTAATTTATTTTTAATATTTTACATATATGTGTAAACATGTGTAGTGTGCGAAATACTTACTAGTTTTTTAGAATTTCTTTTAAGTTAAATTAATCTGCAGGTTTCTGAATTATATATCATTTTTAAATAGGTCTTTGAACTATTTTTTTTTTCAATTGAATCTCTAAACTTGTATTTATTTTTTAATTAAGTCTCTCTGAAATGAAATTTATTAGCAACTCTTTCAACATATTTAGCTTTACTAAAAGGAGTACTAAGGTTCTAGGTTTGAGTATTATAGATGAAAAAAATGTAATTAGAAAAAAAAATTCACTAAAAATAAACCAACAAATATTAACCATTAGTATTATAGATGATGCTGTCATAGTTGGCAGTGAAGTTACTTTGGGAAACAAATGTATTAATCGCTTATATGTCATGAGTAGGTTACAATTCTAAAGATGTTGTACTAATTTGAGAACGTATTGTATATGAAGATGTTTATACTTTTTTTTTTACACATTTATACTTTTTTTCACGTGGAGATATGAAATTCAAAGTCATGATAAACTATGATTCTGGAAGAGTCACTAATAAAATTTCACATCCAAAAGCCTATTTACTCCGAAATTTATCATGGTTAACAAAAAATAAGTAACCACACTTGCCATAAGTTATTAGGAAGAACACTTATTCCTTATCAAAAAAAAAAAAAAAAAGGAAGAACAGTTTTTTTTTTTTTTTTTTGCTGAATAAAAGGAAGAACAGTTATTGAAACAATTTAATAACTTTTATAATGTAATTAAAACAAATATTGAAAATATATTTTGGCGAACAAAATAAAAAAAAAAAGAGAGAAAACTTTATTCAAACGTATGGGACTATGGTTTTCCTTTTTTTTTCTTTTTTTGGTATTGTGAGATAATAAGAAGAACAAGAAAGATAAAGGAAACTAGCTAACTACACAAGCAAAAACAGCACACCCATGGCATCAGCCAGGAGCAATCCCTTCAACACCACTGGGTGTATATTCAACTCAAGTAAACTTAGTTTCAGAGTTTGGACCTAATTTAGTCAAAAGATGGTTGTCTTCCCTTCCACTGCTTATGCATGAGGTCCTTTGACACTAGCAATGATAGTACCATAATGGTGGTAACAATCCAAGGGCTGTTGGACAAGAAACAACACATGAAGTGAATCAGAAATACAAACTACGTCTTAATAAAAAAAAAAAAAGGAAAAAATATGTTTTTAATCACCGTACTTTGTAAAATTCTTGATTTTAGTTCTTGTACTTTATTATTAAACATTTTGGTTCCCGAACTTTTAAAAATCAATGTTTTTAGGGATAGATGTCAATGTCTGTGTTGAGGACTAAAAACATTTATTTTTAAAAGTTCAAGACTAAAAACACTTATTTTTAGAAGTTTAGGACCAAAATGTTCGATGGTAAAATACATGACTAAAACCAAATTTTACAAAGTATAGGAACTAAAAACATATTTTTCCTTAAAAAAATATATAAACTACGGGGGTGTATTCAATTAAGATTTTAAAAGACTTTTTTTTTTGATAAAAAAGTCTTGTGGTATTCAATCAGGATTTTTAAAGAAGATAAAAAAGTGTTATGATATTCAATCAAAACTTTTAAGATTTTTTTTCATGACAACAAAATCCGGTGATATTCAATCAAGATTTTTTACAACTTAAAAAAAGTTATCAAGTATTCAAAATCCTATAAATTTCGATGAATTGTTTTGTAAATTGGATTTTGATGGATTTTATGTGACTTTTTAGTTATATGTATAAATACCACACACATCAAACAATCCTACTCAAATCATTGGGATTTTTCTAAATCCTTGGAATTTTTCTACTCTTTCATCCCAGACTTTTTCTTTTTTCATCATCACACATATTTTTCTCTCTGGTGATGGTAATATTGCTAGAATAATTGGTATCTCTTTCTTCTAACCCTACACACGCTCGCTCTTCATATGATCCTAACAGTGATGCGTTCATACCGCAAAATCATTGCGAACCACCACCAACCTACATCATCCAACCAAGTCTACCATCACATTTCCCTTTAGGTTCGAAGGTTTTGTTAAAAAACTGTCATAAGAGGAGTAAATCTGAATATGGAGGGAGTTCTAGTTCATCAGGACCAACAATCAAGTCAAAGTATTAGAAGACCTTTCTACTGGCATTGAAACTATTACTTTCAATTTTAAAAAAAAGAGAAAGAGATAGAGAAAGATTGAAAAGAATTATATTGATTTTATTTTTTTTATCCAAATTTTATCAGTTATTTGTTATCTTTTTCATCAACTCTGGTAATTTTGAATGTTTTCTAAAAATTCATGGAATCCTTTAAAATCTTGTAAATCCATAAAGTCATTTCAAATCTTATGAATTCATATTTTATAAATCCATTAAAATCCAAACTACAAAATCCTAATCATAAAAGTCTTTTAAAAAAATCTTAAAAGTCATTACATTCCTACAAAATCTTTTAAAATTCACAGGATTTTTTTATGCAAAAAAAATCTATTAAAATCCTAATTGAATACACTCCACGTAGTGCATGTCCCACCCAAGTACGAAACTAGGGTATGATTCTTTTGATGCCAAAAAAATAAATAAATAAATAAATAAAAGAAAGGACCCTCCTAATTTTGTACCTCACCTCAGGTGTAAGTCCCCATCATGTTAGGAAGCAATAAAAGAAAAATCTACTTGTACTATTGGAATCAAAACCACAACTATGGCACGTTCTACTTATTATTACATTCATGTCGCTATACAGAAAAATAGGATGAATGGAACAGGTCAAGCGTGCAGGTCATACACGTCTCATCCATGAATCCTAATATAATATTGAATCTAACCTATTATAAGCTATTAAATACCCAACTTCCCAAACTTAATTTCGTTAGAACATTTTCTTGATAAAGTTTTGCTATCATTTTTCCAAATCTCTCACCTACCTGATGTCCAGTCTGTTGACATTCAGGGCTGTTAGAGATGGGTCTTGACTACTAGCTGCACAGTAGATTCCTCACTCATTTGCATCTCACCATTGATGTCTTCCAAAGATTAAGGTTCTTCCATCCTGAAATAATGAAATTTGTCCTTGTCAGGGCACAATTAAGTTAAAATTAGGTAACTAATAAGACAGCAAGATCTACATGGATTTTAAGATACAAATGCTTCACGTGAACTGCAATTACCATATAGTTATTCAATATAACAATATTTGACTACTTTCCCATATTTAAAATGTTTTCAAATGTGATGTAGAAAACAATTAGCAATAAAAGACAAGCTGCTGTAACCTCACAGATGATATAAAAAAGCAAAAGAGAATAAATGCTTCTTAATAAAAATCGCAAGTTCTGTCGACCATCATAAATCCAATTCTGCTTTGGTGCCGACATGTTGATAATACATATCACTCTTAGGTGGCACTTCTTATGAGAGAATCTGAAAAACTCATAGGAACATGCTCATGAATGTAAAATTCTAAAGTTCGGCTCAAAATTTCTCAGAATACTGGATTCCAGTGGAAGCCTGTTATGCAACATCCTATGAAACATGAGAAATTGAATTCCATCTATAATTATGTGTTTTCAATATTTGAGGCACACTATATAATTATGATCCATGCTGCCAATCTCACCTACTAAGATTAAGGCTATTGTTGTTGTTGGCAGTGGTGGTTTAGAATAACGACGATTCACGATCTAAGGTGGAAGATATAATCCAGTAGAAATATCATTTTGCCTCTTAACATACAAGGATTTTTCTGATGAAAGATACATTAGCTCATAAACACCAATGTAGTTGCTCAAAACAAAAACCAAGTTCAGAACAAAACTATCTTCATGGACAGCTGAATACAAATCACATCTGCAAAACTAAATAGTAGCATAAAAGAAGCATCGTACAGAAAATGTATTGAGATCCAAGATTGTGATGAATATACAGAAGCTGAGTGTATTTAGTGGCATACATTCCTCAATTATATATACATAAACATAAAAGGCATTTGTATAAAAATCTCCCTAAAATATATCCAAGAAATTACATAAAAAATTTCATGCTCAGATAAAGTAATTATTGCCAAATTCCACTGCTTACAAAGAGAGAGAACAAAATGAGGGGGGCAAGGAGAGAAACTACCAATGTTGTATCTTAGTAACCAATTGCAGAAACCCCAAAAAGTGACACCAAATGATCATCCACCCCCTTGAGGGCTTGAGGTAGGAGCAGGACTAAGCTATGTCAGTAGGATATCAGGCATCTTCAAGACCAGAGTATAGGACTAAGGATTATAGTTAATGTCCAACCTTGATGTTAGAGATATTGTCTCCATGTTCTTATCGAGATCATTTTATAAAAGAGCTTTCAAGTAATCTTCAATTTAAAAGAGAATACCTGAACGTTCATGCTTCACCAAGATGAACAGAGGTTAGTATATTTAGAAAGAGAGGTCGAAATCCTCTAATCCCCGTGTAGGGAGCATTTTAAGGATACTAAAAAACTATTTTGAAGCACCGCATCAAAACCCTCTTAACAAAAGGCAAAAATATAAATGACATAACATTTAGTACCAAAACAAGAACACAGAGAAACATATTCCTTTTTATTGTTGATGGGTGTTTGGTATTAATGCATAAGAATAATGTGGGCTAATAATGGTAGTCAAAGGTTTTGGAAGGTGTCAGTAATGTTAATGCATAAAAGTATAAAAATATTCAGCAACTCTGAGAAAATAACAGCTCTAAAATGATCAATATTCAATAATTCTCCTACTTTCATTTTGCTTCACCATAATATATCTCTAAGGCAAGGAATTTCATACTATAGTGATCATTATGCAAGAAACGCATTGTGATTTCTGCAAGGAAATGGAGCTGTGTGTGTAAGAGACAAATGTTTTTGACCAAAAAAGAATGACATGCAAATTTTAATGGATGCAAGGAATCACATAAGCAACCAATTCAAGATTAATATAATTAAATGCAAACTAGACGATAAAAAAGTATCTAAGATGGATATTGGAATTTAAGATGTAATGCATCCTTACCTCAAAATAAGAAACAAACAGAGCAAAGAGCCAAAGAGGTTATGATCACGAATTGACATGGCCCAAACACCTGAGTCAAGACCTCAGGGGCACAATGATTCCAAAGAGTATTACACTGAGGCAAAGAAGCATCAGGTTGATAACATTGCAAACCAATTTTTAATTTGCCTTTTCTTTAAAACTTTAAGCAGTAGAAGTATGGATTTGAATTGATTGCCATAAAGGATTTTTTAGTTATGGTGAACAAACATAGGAAATATGGTAAAACATTAGAGCCAAAAAACATTATATCAATTCGAACAGAGTCTAAAACTGAAAGGGAATTCTCTCAACAGAGTATTCAAGAGTCCATATCTAATGATCTGTAAGCAATTATTATTCCTTAAGAAAGAAATATGTTACATTTAAACAAAAAGTACCCTGTTTCCTTGGAACTATATAGTAGGGTTTAGTTCCATCCACAAATCCATGTTTACAATATTGAAGAACTTATAACAAATACTACCAGGAGAAAGAGAAAAGACAAAAAGATGACAGACACAGATGTTTGACGATTTGTAAGCCCAACAGAGAAAATGCATAGTGTATACACCAGGAACTCAAGAAATCACAAAGACCCTTAGCTCGCCTCTATCTCCCCTTGTGACACGGGTATCCGAGTCAAGATATGTAACTTCAAATTCACCACTTCCTGTATTAGATGGTGGCCTCAATGCATCTGGAATTCGAGGCACCTCTAATGGTGGCAATTGTGACAAATTCCCAGCCGTCTTCACAGTAGTTTTCTCAAATACTATCTTTATCTTTGAAGACCCTGGAGCATTTATAAACCCATACAAGATAAAAAGGTCTCAAACACTACAATTCTCATATCTAGCAATTAGGTAGCAATCATGCTAAATTTACTATGCATATACAGATAATAAACAAAAGAACAAAACATAAAACCAACCTATGAGTTCAAATTTGTGAGCTAATGTGGCTGTTACTTCGAGGGGTGGTAGGGGCCATGGAGCACCCAATTGAAGCTCCACTATATTATCAAAATCCTTGCTCAAGATGTCAATTCGTTGAAAAACCTATCAATATAAAAAGTGCATTGATGCATTTGGCAACTAGTAATTAAGTTTTTATCATATGTGATTGGTAAGTAACAGAAGAGACCTGTCCAAGAGTTATAGGAAGGAGTCTTCCTATGGGAGGTCCAGGACGGCTTCCACCAAGAGTGCGAGATGAGAATGCACTGCTATAAATGAGTTTCCATCTTCCTTGCAATTTGTCAAGACCAAGTGAGAGATCCACAAGTCCTCCAGCAGCTTCAAGTTCCTTAGCCGCATCATCTGCCTTTCGAAGATCGTCTTCGTTTGCAGCAAGACCTCTATTTAGCCCAGAAACAGCACTCTGCACTTATTTAAAGGAACAAAACAATCAATCTACAACAAAAACATGTTGTAAAAGAGCACCACTCACGACACGACTCACCAGCAGATTGAGCTTCAAAGAGGAGATGGAATCAGAGGTGTCCCCTGCGTAGCCAGAAGAAGATGGAGGAGGGTCAGACAAGCCCACAGTAGATTTGACAACGAAAGAAGGCCTGCGTTGAGAAGTCTTTGGCGTGAGAAGATGGATATTGCAGCGTGGCCAGTGAAGGAAAGAAGAAGAAGAAGAGAAAAGTGGAGGGTGGGGAAGAAGGTTGAGGGTAGCCATGAAGGGGGGTGGGTTTGGGAATTTGGAAGAGATTTTTGGAGAAAGAAGGAAGTTGAGTTTGTGACAGAGAACAACTGAACAACACAGTATCAAATGGACACACACGAGGACGACAAGAGGAGTGACTTTACTTTCTATTTCTATGGTTGCCACTGAGCACCACGTAATAATGCTTAAATAGTAAATTACTTGTTTAGTTCCTTATCTTTATTTTATTTTATAATTTAATTTTACCTTTTTTAAAAATTATAAAATAATTTTTTATTTTTATTTAAAGTTACAATTTGGTCTATTATTTTTTAAAAGTTATAAAATGGTTCCTTAAGTAATTTTTTTATAGCATATTTATTCAAAAAAAAAAAATACATTTCTTCAAGAATAAACATGCTATAAAAAAAATTACTTAAGTGATCATTTTGTAACTTTTAAAAAATAAAGGACAAAATTACAACTTCAAATAAAGATAAGAAATCATTTTGTAACTTTTAAAAAATAAATAACCAAATTACAACCTAAAATAAAAATAAATGGCCAAAAGAATAATTTAGCCTTTTTTTTTATTAATTTTTTAAATGTTTATAAAAAATAAATATAAAATTTTATTAGTATTTTTTATTATTTCTTAGAAAGTAATCAACCGTCGTGAAAATAATAATGAATGGGGTTTAAACAGGGTACTGTGCTTTTTTTTACAAAAAAAAAAAATCTTATTTCTAAACTTATTTTTGCATAATTTTTATTTTCACACCCTTTGAATATCTATGTATTTATATTTATATGTGGATTTATATTTCACGCTTTATTCCTTGTGACAAACTTTTTTTATAAACCAATAAAATAAATTTGCAATTTTAATACTAAACGTTGGTTACATTTCTTTATTTTATTTGTACCAGTAACTGATTTATGGATGGACGGAGTTATAAGGTTGATTTGATGGTAAAGGGAGAAGGGAAGTGGAGAGAAGTCGTGGGATCGAATCCCTCTATTAACAAAAAAAAAAAACTAATTTATGGATGAGTGCTAATTTATTAATTTGTCCCTCTTCTGACAGAGGGACAAATTGTCCATTTTGAAAAACTTATTGTCAACCTCTTTCAAATATGAATATACTTGATTCAGAATTGTAGAGCTTGCATCACTATCTCAATTTCAATTTAAACATAATTATAAAATTTAACAAATAAAGAATTTTAATTGAAAATATATTTAAATCAATATATATATATATATATATTATTTCTTTTAATAGACCCAGAGGGTTGTTGCAGTGGTGTAAGGTTCGTTGCATTCATATGTGAGGAACGATTTATTTAGCGAGAGAACCCATGTTTGATTCCCTCCTTATGCAAAATTTTCTTGGGCCAATAGCAGTCACGCATTGTGAGCAGGAATTAGTCTCTAACCCAGTGGGTTATGATATCGTGATCTTTGACCCAAGACAAAAAAAATATTATTCATTTTAAAAAGCATTATCTTATATATATATATATATTATTCCTTTTATAAAATATTTTATATTTTAATTAATATATATATATATATATAAGATAATTTTGAAAATATTACTCCTTTTAATTAATATAAAATAATTTTGACACATAAACATAAATTATATTATTTATTAAAATATTTAAAATTAATTTTAAAATATTTGAATAATTTGTCAAAAAAATATTTGAATAATAACTATAATTTTGAAAAACTTAAATAATTAGATTATAATTTTATAAAATATAATTTTGTATAATTTAGTTAAAAAATATATTTTTTATAATTTTCATAATTAGTAAAAAAAAAACAAATTAAAAGTTATTCTTTTAGCTCAAATATAGTATTGGAATAAAATAAGATAGAATTGAATTTGAAAAGGTTAAAAAAATATTGAAACTTGTATTTTGTATTGAAAAAAGTAGGTTTAAATACATTTTTTTTCTTTGTAATTTAGTATTTTTTTGCTTTTCGTCCTTGAAAAAAAAAAATTTGGTTTCAGTCATTGCAAATTATATTTATTTTGTTTTTCGTCCTTATAGTGGTTT
Source organism: Pueraria montana var. lobata (assembly GCA_026413185.1). NCBI lineage: Eukaryota > Viridiplantae > Streptophyta > Magnoliopsida > Fabales > Fabaceae > Pueraria > Pueraria montana. Next base: position 74,181,444 of record CM048647.1, read on the forward strand.
AGATAGCGCTTTTTTCACTGTTCAAAGCGCTATCTAAACCACTATAAAGACGAAAAACAAAACAAACATAATTTGCAAGGACTAAAACAAAAAAAAAATTTGCAAAGACGAAAAGCAAAAAAAACTAAATTACAAAGATCAAAAAGACATTTAAGTAAAAAAAAAGTATAAAAATTACCTTTTTTTTAACAATAAAACAAATGGAACTTTAATCTTTTGTTTCATCACTTATAAAATTGAAAAAATAAAGGACCTAATAAATGAAACGCCTATGGCGTCGACTAATACTCCCAAATGACAAATGTCTCCTCTGATCTGAGGATGAGGCTTTCTTAACAAATCAATCTGCACATTGATTACCCTCTTCATAAGTATTATTAAAAGAACAGTAAGCAATCAAGCCTTGTTAGTGAAGGATCATATCTGATTTAACACGGAAGCATACAGATGACAAGTAGAATAAATCTGTATCACAAACAACCTTTATGAATCCTACATCCCAAGCTATGCATTGATGTTAGTTGTATATCCACAAAAGCCTGTAATCCACTTGTCTGTATTTATCTTTTTGTGTAATCATGCTGAAGACACTTGCTTGTGAGTTGATCTTTGTCTGGAACTGCTAGAACAACATACATATATAGTCTGAATCTGATTAGACCAAACATTAATGTCATAAAAAAATTCTGCATTCCGTGCTTTCCATATTAGAGTATCTAGCAAACCGTACTCCATGATGACACTGAAGAAGCCAAGAGACAGCTAGCATCATCCATGTTGCCGACTTCCTGCAATCATAGCGGGGGAAAATTAGTCGAAACAGTACAACCCGGATTTATTTTCCAGTAATATTACTCGATCGTGGACAAATTGTAAAAGCCAAATTTGTTGAAAGAAATAAAGTGCACACAGCTCATACTTTTAAATGTGACACGAGGGGTAGCTATGGTATCATATGGTAATAAGATCATGATATTGATATATATATATATATAACTTGAAATTTATTTATTTATTTTCCTTTTGCCCCATAAATAGAACTTGAATGGAATGGGCACTGGGGGCAAGCAATGTGTGGCTTATAGATAGATCCGTTTGGCTGGTGTTTCATTCATTGCTTTATCAAGGACTGAAGCAGACTTTAATTTTTACAAAGGGTTAATTATGTTTAAGTTTCCGAACTTTTTTGAGTTTTCATTTTTAGTTCCTGAACAAAAAATTGATCAGTTTTAATTCCTAATGTTTTTATTTGGAAATGTTTTTAGTTCCTGTCGTTAAAAGTAGCCGTTAAACAATGACGTAACATTAATTTTATTATTATTTAATTATATTTTACTGCAATTCATTTTGTGAAAGTTAATAACCGTGGAAAAAAATGCTTGACTAAGGTGTTTGAAATATATTAAACAAATCCAGAAATTGCTTCTAAATCCTTTTTGCCCTTCAGTGATAACACAAATCAGATAAAAATATGAATCAAACACAAATCAAAATCTAATAATAACATCATAGAGTTGAGCCATGAAAAAAATTATTGTATTTAAAAAAAAAAAAAAACGAGAAGCACCTCGAATCCGTAAAAAGAACAAAACTTAATCTGATATTTCCACCAATCAAGAAATACCCAGCAACATTCTTATGCAAAGTAAATTTACCTTTATCACTAAAAGCAAGCCATAAGGAAACTAGACCAAATCACAAAATGATTCAAGACGACTTCTACGGTGCACCAGTAAATAGGTGGTGCACCGTGCACAAGTATATAATATTGCTATTTGCAACCACAAAATTACTATTCACATCTTTATGTGTTTAATTTTTTTTTATTGTAAGTAGGTTTTTTTATTATAGCAATATATATATATATATATTTAACTTAATGGGTTATTTTTTTTATTTTAAAGCAGCAAAATTACGTTTAAGCCCCAGTAATTTACTGTAGCAAAAATATATATTTAATTTAATAAGTTACTTTTTTTTATTTTAAAACACCAAAATTATGTTCAAAAATAATTCAGAGTACTACCGGGGCTTGGACGTAATTTCGGTGCTTTAAAATAAAAAAAGTAACCTATTAAATTAAATATATATTTTTGCTACAGTAAATTACTGGGGCTTAAAAGTAATTTTACTGCTTTAAAATAAAAAAAATAACCCATTAAGTTAAATATATATATATATATATATATATATATATTGCTATAATAAAAAAACCTACTTATAATAAAAAAAAATTAAACACATAAAGATGTGAATAGTAATTTTGGAATTACAAATAGCAATATTATATACTTGTGCACGGTGCACCACCTATTTACTGGTGCACCGTAGAAGTCGTCATGATTCAATTTGAAGGCGGATATCCAAGTTATGCCTCAGGCCACATGGCCGTTTCCGTAAATCGCATTCCTCATCACATTACCCATCCAAACCTCTCCCTTTTAAGCTCTTACTTTAATTTCAGTTCCGTAGACGTGGTTGATACTTACAAACTGTCTAGCAGCGTCAGATCTGGAGGAAGGGCTTGCTGCCGCTGCATCAAAAGGGGGCGCTTCGTGTTGAGGGCGGCGTGGGATTTCGATTTGTTGATCTGTGTTTGAACTGGATTGTTGTGGGTTTGGATTTGTGTTTGAACAGGATTTCGATTTGTGGTTGTTGATCTGATTTGTGTTTTCTAAAATGGGAGAAAAGCAATTTTTGGCGGTTTTTGACCGCCAGAAATTGTTTAATATGTATAAGACACTTAAGTAAAACATTTCAGAAAATTAACCCCCGTAAAACGTAAATAAATAATCATATAATTAACACTACGTCATCGTTTAACGGTTACTTTTAACAATAGGAACTAAAAAATTAACGGATAAAAATATTAAAAACTAAGATCGGTCAATTTTTTTTTAGAGACTAAAAATAAAAATTCAAAAAAGTTCATGAATTAAAGACATAATTAACCCTTTTATGAATAGCTCTTGCTTGTACAAACACTTATTTAATTTCACTTTAACTCTGTGTCTTTGCTACAAAGTTGACTTTTCTCTGGGAAACAAACAATTACGCGCGCACGGTTTATTTTAATATGCAGATTTAAAAAAAAATAAAGAAATTTAAATGTGTGTTAATCGCAACTGGATGGGACTATTTATTATGTAAATTAATTCTCGAAAAAAAGGTTAAAAATGCCTCTTAATCGCCAAATCAATTCCAGGAGAAAGAATGCCCCTTAATTATTCAAAATATAGAACATATGTTCTTTTGAAATTTGATAGTTAAAATGAAGTAGCTCGAAAGATCTTGAGATATTTGATCGAATAAGTGTTTATCATCTTAAAATGTTAGAAAGACTACTTATAGAGTATAGGCTATTTCAGCTTCTCGGAAAGAAATTATAAATTAATAATCGATATCCCAGCCTTCTAATTACTATTGACCCATCTGTAGGGGGGGAAAGTTGTATAGTATAGAGTAATAAAACATAATCATTGCGGTTAAGAGAAAGAAAGAATAATCTCTACTATAGATACCCGAAAAAAATATTTATAATAAATAAGATAAATACTCACTTAGTTCAAGATCAAAGATTTATTCACAAATTTTAATGAGAATGAGTATAATGATTTTTCAATTCAGTTGTAATAAATTTTTAATTAATATTTTTATTAATTTGTTAATTTTACACTTAAGTAAAGTTAGATAACAGATGTAAATATAAGTATATATAGATACTCAACTAGTACAGACATATAAATTAAAATTGTTGTCTGCCTACGTATATATAGAACCAAATACGAATATATATATATATATATATATATATATATATATATAACATATCATATGAAAATGATCATCTTATATGAGTATTAAAATTATCTTATCTAAACACTATTTATTTTCATCCCTACTTCAAGCAGATGGTTTAAAAGGTGTTATTTATTTATTTATTTATTTTGGAGGTATTGGCTATTTTTACACGCTCACACTGAAGTGACAAATCTGGAAATGCCGTGCCATTCATGCCCTCTTCTTTAAGAAGGATCCCTCTGGAATGATCAACGTCTTCTTAACCTTTCATTAGTGCATTGCCACAAATTGGTGAGTACACCTTCATTTCCCAAATGTTGGTAGTAGATAGTTAGAGAATAACGTAAAAAAGGAAGTGGAGGAATAAAAGAAAATGTTTACAAATTTAGAAAGCTAATAAAATGCTTTTTTTTTTTTTTTTTTTAAGGTTTTAAGCATAGCCACATCTGCATGTATTAATTATTTTATTTTAGGTTAACTAAGTTTTTAGTCTTTAAATTTTTTAAAAATTCGGTTTTTAGTCCCTAAACTTTAGTTTGACTGGTCAAGGTCCCTAAACTTTTTAAAAATTCGGTTTTTAGTCCCTAAACTTTAGTTTGACCGGTCAAGGTCCCTAAACTTTTAAATATTCGGTTTTTAGTCACTAAATTTTTTAAAAATTCGATTTTTAGTTCTTGAAATCTCATTAATTCAGGGACTAAAAACTGAATTTTTAAAAAGTTTAGGGACTAAAAATTGAATTTTTAAAAAGTTTAGAGACTTTGACTAGTCAAAATTTTGTTCAGTGACTAAAAATCAAATTTTTAAAAAGTTTAGGAATCTTAACCAGTCAAACTAAAGTTTAGGGACTAAAAATCAAATTTTGAAAAAGTTTAGGGACTAAAAACTTAATTAACCCTTTTATTTTAGATAAAATAAGAACTTTTTATTTTAGCTTTAAATTGAAATAGACAACATCAGAAAGAAACAGAACACCTTTCCTTTTTTAGCAACTAATTCTAGCATGTACCGAGTACAAACCAATACTGCTTCTCCACGAAAGTAAATTGGGCTCAATTCAAACTCTGTTCACAATGACTTTGATCTTTGATCACAAGGATAAGAATTTCAGTTCAAGAGATATAAAAAATTATTTGATTTTCATTCGATGGAAGCCATTTTGTCTCAATTTATAGATGATTTTTTCTTTTCCCACACTTCCTTATAATTAAAAAGATCTATTCTTGTTCCGGTAGCCACAAAATCCAACATCGCTTAGGAATCAAGGTCAATAAATAGTAGCTTATAAGCACCATTCTCTCTCTCAAATCCTCCGAGATGTCTTTTACAAGGACAAAATCATGACAGTTCACCGAGTACAATTCTATAATTTGAAATAAAATTATATTGAAAGTTATGATTTTTTTTGATAATTTAACTTCTATCTTAAATTAAAAAAATGATTTGACAGTGAATATATTCCGGGTGATTATGTCATTTTACAATAGGAATTTTCTTGAAGGGTACATTTCTCAAATCGTCAATAGGTAAAAAAATTTAAAAAGATTTCAGAAATAGAATACAAATAACAAATAATTCACAATTGAAAATGACACATCAATGCTCCAAACAAAGCAAAATTATACACACTCCGTTTAGACTAAATTTTAAGTTGTGAGTGCTTTTGCAGTTGATTCCTTAAAGAAAAAAAGCCTTATTAATTTATAAGTATTTATAAAAAGTTAGATGCTATTTTTTATAAAAAAAAAAAGGTCTCATTTATTCATATTATATTTGCATAAAAGATAATCTAATTAAATTTGACGATAATTAATATGAAAGACGTGAGCTTATGGTCTAATTACACGTTGATGGTAGGTGATATTGGAAAAAGGGTTTAAATGGAGTGCAATGACGAGTTCAGTTGTTGTGGTTGGGATTTAGGTAATACCATATCCAAACACACTTACTACACTCTTCTATGTGTGTGTGTATGTATTGTGGCTTTCTTACCTGTCTTTGGTTAATGATACAAGAAAAAGAACAACATGCACTGTCTATAAATACAACACCATTGTTCATTATTTTATTATATATATATAGCTAGTATATAGCATAGAGTACTAGTTCCTTAAGTGATATTATTGTGTTTTAGTGAGTGGAGAAGGAGAGAAAGAGAAAGAGAAATGAGGAGAGAGTGTCATCCTTTGCTGAGAGGTGGAAGAAGAGGAAGCAAATACACACATCCTCTTTCTTCAGCTGAGATGGAATCAATGGCAAGCATATGTGAGGCTCTGTTGCCTCCTCTGCAGTTGGACACAACAACAAAAACCAAGGCTGTGCAACACTTCTGGAAAGCTTCTGGCTCTCAATTCTCTATCCCTGATGAGGTACCACTCAATCACTCATTGTCACATGTTGTGTGTTCTCTGGTTTTTTGTTTAATATTGCCTTTTGCTAGATATCCAACAAATTAAATATTCATCATGAAACATAAATATCTATCAACTGCATAATTAATTATAGTACTTCCAGCAAAGAGATTATTTGGAATTATGCTTAATTTGAAATTCAGCAAAATGATTGTTAATCTGATAAGGAGAAGGAGAGGCTGAGATCCTCTGCATGTTTGAGATGATATCTTAAGGTTCATGATAATTTGGGAAATTGCTTCAGTGGGCAAAGAGAGAGAAAGAAGAAGGAAAGGAATAGAAATGTCGTTATTATATGATTATTTTTGGTTTGTCGGTGGGATTATGAAATTCATAAGGTTGAAAATTGTATTCTTTTAACATTCTTGTCACATCTTTTTTTTTTTCGTATTCATGTCACATCTTGTACTATTATCGTTAGCACACATTCTTGATAGCGTGTAGGGTTACCATTGAAGTGGACAGACGTCTACGACTTTTTTTCCTGGGAAATTTCATGTTCTCTAATTAAGCTCTATTTTTTTTTCTTCTTGATAAATACTACTACTATAATTATGCTATAATCTCACGTGTCCAACTCAAATAGATGTAAAAGATAATTTTGAGTATGTTTAGATAAATTTTTCTATAATTACTTCTAAAAAAAGAACATCATAAGAAAAAATAAAATATTTTTTTCCATTTTAATTTATGCATAAGTTAATTTCTAAAAATTTTCTCATATTAACTTTTTAAAAAAAATATTTTTAACTTATATATAAGTTAATTTTAATTTATAAAAAAAATTATTGTATTTCTTTTTTATTTTTTCTCCTAAAAATACTGACAGAAAAATTTATCTAAATAGACTCTTTATTAAAAACTGCATCACTTTATGGTTTTCTGAAATGTATTTAAAGCATTAATTAATATAAATAACTTTACATTTCTACACGGAAAACAGAATACTGTAATGACCTTGACAAGTCCTCCTTTCTTTGGGAAGCTGAACTATTTTAAAGTCAAATTTTAGCTATATTTCAGAATAAAGAAAAAACTTAGCTATTAAGAAAGTTTTTTTAAAAATATTTTTAAATAAAATTTAATTAAAATATATTCACAATATAATTTTTTTATATTGTCATCTAATTACAAATTATGATATATATTATAAAGTGATTGATTTTGATAATAGTTATTTTAAAAGTTATTTAGGATAAAAAATTTAGGTTTAAATGTAATTTTGGTTTTCCTATTTTGTATAATTCACAATTTTAGTCTTCCTATTTTAAAATTGAGACATTTAGTTTCCCTATTTTACACAATCCGCAATTTTAGTCCATCTTTCTTAAAATTGAGACATTTAGTCCCCTAATTTTGTAAAATTTGTGATTTTGGTCATTCTGTCAAATTATAGTTGTTGACCGTTAAAAAATAAACGTTACTACGACGTGACATGTGTTTCAGTAACATGAAAATAATTTCAAATAAATGATTAAGACTCATGATTTTCAGATTATGACTCACAACTACTCTAGCCATTAAAATAAATTATTTTACCTTTTTTTAAAAATATATTTTTCATCAATTTATCTACTCAGTATTTTAAATAGTTAAAAAAATAAACAAATAATCTTGAGTCACATCACTATATTTGAGTCACGTTAGGGTCAACGTTATTCTCTTAACCATAAATGTTTCCAATTTGATGGAAGAACCAAAATTACGGATTTTATAAAAATGTTTAATTTTAAAACAGGATGACTAAATTTGCGGATTATGCAAAATAGGGGACTAAATGTTTCAATTTTAAAATAGAAGGACTAAAATTACATATTATGCAAAATAGGGGGACTAAAATTGCATTTAAACCAAAAATTTAATTAGTTGTTAATACAAACATATTTATATTAATGTGTCATTTTTTTCAAATAAAAATTACTTTTTCAGAATTGAATTAATTTAAAATATTGTCCCTCTCTTCCTTTTTTCCCCCCTATCCAATGTACCTCCCTCCCCCTATAACAATAAGCAGTTATATAGGAGTATTTTTTTTATTTGAAGAATATGACGTATCTTTTTCAAATTTGAATGTTATAAATGGAATTAAATGATTCGCGATTATTATTGTCATAACCTTTCATGATTCATAATGAATGTACCGACTTTAGGCTCCCTAATTAATGAGTCTCGTGTTTCCATCGTGTCGTCTTGTTAGGATTGTTCTCTTTTGTTTATTAAATTCATTATAATTGTTTAACTTGTACTTTTTAAGCATATAACAGGATTTTGATTCTTAATTATATGCATAGAATAGCATTTGTAGGTAGAAGAATTATTCCTTAATTGATATTTTATTTTTTGAGAGATTAATTTCATGGTTTTTAGATGTGGGATACCCCTATATCTAATCTCGGATTAAAAAAAATGCAAATCTTTAATTTATATTTATTATTTGAGTTTTTTTTTATATTTTTTAAAATACTAGTACTAACTAGCCATGATTTTCTTGTTCCATTTTTTGGCAAGAAAAGTTGGGATATTTTAACTCCTAGATGAATGAGTAATTATTACTACTTTTACTCATCTAATCATTGCTCTGAATATTGAGAAAATTTTAAATTCTATTAAATCTTTTAACCGTTACTTTTATTTTTTTTTAAAAACTTATATTTGCAAGTATCTTAACATTTCTTGATACTTTTATTCAAATAAAATAAAATTAACTAAATCTAAAACTGCACACTTGTGAATTTACGCTTTTAGTTTATTTTCATTTTAGATGGACAAATAATAAAAGAACTTCCTACTAGTAGTAAAATCTTGCTTATTAGGATAAAATTTATTATAAAAATCACTATAATACGATTCCTTGATTATCTAAATAAATTAGCTAGTTAAATGGTGATAGACTTGTAACTTACGGGTTTATCAAGTCTAATATTTTAGAGTTTACCTTTCTTTCATTACAAAATGTATTATCTCCGTCTCTAGATATACGATTATTTTTTAAAAAAAAATTCCCTTTTTTATAAGACTATTTTAAATTATCTCTTGCATTAATTATTTTTTGACCAAGATACCTTTACAATGAATGCTATAGATTAATACTCCCTCCGTTCCAATTTATATGACGTTTAAGGTTTTGGCACAGGTATTAAGGAATGCAATTAATTTGTTGAATTTTCTAGAAAACTTTAGGTAATTTCCTAGTATACCCTTTATCTCTCTAATTAATTACTCACACTACACTACTCCCACTAAGTATTAATTAAGGGTAGTCTTGGAAAAAGATATTTAATGCAGCATTGGTTTTGTAAAACGTCATCTATTTTGGAACAAATTTTTTTCTCTAAAACGTCATATAATCTGGAACGGAGGGAGTAAGATAAGTACATTCTCTCTCTTATGAGGATTGGAGAAAATAACTAGCACTCATTGATTAATTAGGTAAAAAGTAAGGCAAATGCTAACCAGTGCCCTTAGGGCACTGGTTAAGAAGCTAAAAGGAGAAGGATTTTTATTGGGAGGTGGAAAATTGCACTGACCATGAACTTTTTTGCGCTCTCCTATGATTTCCACAATAAATACTTTATCCTTTTAATTTCTTAACCAGTGCCCTAAGGGCACTAGTTAACAAGATCCAAAAAGTAATTAAGTATAAAGAGAAAGATGATAAGTCTCAATAATTGTAAGGGTAATATTGAAAGAATAATACAAATTGTTAACAAATTTAATGTTATTAACTAAATTAACCAATTTTCTTAAAGGGTGTGAATTAGTCTTATATTTAGGGACAGAAGTAGTATCTATCAACTTGTATTTAGGCCAACTTTAACACACGTTTACCCACTGTTATATATATAAAAAAAATCATACTTGTAAACTAAGTCCCTTACAAGAGCAACTCAATAAAGAAAGTTACTTATATTTTTTATACGCTTTCCTCTTATAACTATTTTGTGAATTTGGTTATTTTATTTTTTTAATTTAATTTCTATTATTTTAATCGTATAATTTTGTTCCATCTATTAATTTGACATTCAATATTTAATAGAAATATTAACGTGACATTTTATTACATTGCCATATCAATTTATTTATGTTGACATGACACTCTATTACACCTTCAGATTAATATTTTTGTTAAATATTTGATGTCAAGTTAATATATAGATTAAAATTGTATAATTAAAATAATTTTTTTTTGAACAGATATAATTAAAATAATAAAAAGTCAAATTTGCAATGAAAAAAATAGAGATACCAAATTTACAAAATGCAATAATAAAGGAACCAAAAAAGTAAGTTTTTTTTTTATGAAAAAACTTGTCTAAAAAGTGAGTTTTTAATATAAATTAGTAGAAGTATTTTTTAGAAGTATTTATCTATTATAAATTTTAATTATATAAAATAAATATTTATTTTGTCTAATACACAGTATTCTGACCTAATGTGTTGGGAGATACTGTGGTCTATGACCCCAAGAAGAAGAAAAAAATGACTAGGGGAACTATCTGAAAAATGTCGAGTTAAAGGGATTCTAGCGTAAATTCTTCTCTATTTAAAATTTATTATTTTAATAGAGTAATATTGGGGTCCTGTATCTACACTACTAATAAGGTACAAACAACTTTTCCAGCTAACGTTTATAGATTTTTTATTTATTTTTACAATCAGTAATGATGCAACCATAACTACTAAGAGTAGCATTAATTTGTCAGTAATTGGTATGGTAACTACAATCTAATAATGTGAAATGTGCATAGATTGCAGAGATAGTGATAAAAAGAGCTCTAAAAGAAGCGTTGATACTACTGAGACTGATTCTATGGATGCTGTCAACAAGGTTGGGCACTCTGTTACTATGTGGTACTCTCTGTCTGAGTAAGAAATGGCCCTTCATCAACAGCTTCTCAAATATTTCTTTGGACAACAGAGAAAAGGTTCTGCAGAAATGGTTCAAGCATCGGTTCCTCACACCTATTAGACTTGTATTCATTTACATCAAAGTCCTTTGCCTCTTTGTTTTCTTCTCTCAGGCAATGCCACTTTCTTGATTCACAACTTCTCATTATTATTCATATCTCTTCCCTCTGTCTTTCTAACTGTGTGTGTAATGGAATTATGGAATATTCACTTTTGTGCAGTGTGATGACAATGGTGAAAACCCAGCATGGGAAGCTATAGGATATCAGGTTGACACTGATGGGAATGGGATCACAGGTAATGTTCACAAAGAGAGGCCTCTTGAAAAGGGAATAGTGGAAGCTATGAAAGAGAGTAACTTGAGTCTGCCCAAGTCTCTTACTGAGAAAGGTCTTGAAGTTGCTATAGATGTTAAAAACAATATCCTGAATATAAAATGTGATGTAGTAATTGTTGGGTCTGGTTGTGGTGGAGGAGTTGCAGCTGCTATTCTAGCAAGTTCAGGCTTGAAGGTGCTTGTTCTTGAGAAGGGTAACTACTTTACCTCCAGTGACTATTCTTCTCTAGAAGGGCCTTCTCTGAATGAGCTTTATGAATTAGGAGGAACTTTTGCATCATGGGATGGGAAAATGGCAATTCTGGCAGGGTCAACAGTGGGTGGTGGTTCTGCTGTTAATTGGGCAGCATCTATTAGAACACCAGATAGTGTGCTCAAGGAATGGGCAAAAGACCACAAACTATCACTCTTTTCAAGCCATGAATATCTTTCTGCCATGGACATGGTGTGTAAAAGGATTGGTGTGACCGATAAGTGTGTGGAGGAAGGGCTGCAGAATCAAGTTCTCAGAAAAGGTTGCAAGAATCTTGGTCTTCAAGTTGATTACGTGCCAAGAAACTCATCAGAACGTCATTACTGTGGGTCTTGCAACTACGGTTGTACAAGAGGGGAAAAACAAGGAACTGAAGTTACATGGCTTGTTGATGCTGTGGATCATGGAGCAGTAATACTAACAGGAATCAAAGCTGAAAGGTTTATATTGGGAAAGAAGAACAAGGGAGGGGGTGTGAGAAGAAAGAAATGCTTAGGAGTGATGGCAAACGTAGTAACAAACAACATCACTTGGAGACTGAAAGTTGAGGCCAAAGTGACAGTTTCAGCATGTGGGGCTCTTTTCACACCTCCTTTAATGATCACCAGTGGATTGAAGAACAAGCACATCGGGAAGAACCTTCATCTCCATCCAGTGCTAATGTCATGGGGATATTTTCCAGACTCAAATTCTGATCTCAAGGGTAAATGCTATGAGGGGGGAATAATCACTTCTGTCCACAAGGTGGTATCAGAGGACTCCAAAGTAAAAGCTATAGTTGAAACTCCAGCACTGGGGCCAGGGGCCTTGTCTTCATTGGTTCCTTGGGTGTCTGGACTTGACTTCAAAGAAAGAATGCTCAAATATTCAAGAACTGTTCATTTGATCACAATTATTAGGGACAATGGCTGTGGAGAAGTTAGGAGTGAGGGTAGGGTGCATTATGAGTTAGATGAATCAGACAAAGAGAACATAAGGGATGGAGTGAAGCAGGCACTGAGGATTCTAATAGCAGCAGGAGCAGTTGAAGTTGGTACACAAAGAAGTGATGGTCAGAGAATCGAATGTAAAGGGAATAATGAAAAGGAATTGGAGAGGTTTGTGGAATCAATATATGCAACAGGAGGGTCAATGTCAAATGAAGAAAAATGGAGTATATATAGCTCTGCACATCAAATGGGGAGTTGTAGGATGGGGATGAGTGAAAAGGAAAGTGCAGTGGATGAAAATGGGATGAGTTGGGAAGCAGAAGGCCTGTTTGTGTGTGATGCAAGTTTGCTGCCAACTGCAATTGGTGTCAATCCTATGATAACTATACAGTCTACTGCATATTGTGTTGCCAAGAGAATTGCAGCCTTTCTGAAAATAGAATAAAATTGGCTGGTTTGTTGTTCGTTTTTTTCAGGCAAGCATGCTCTTGCCAATGTAGATGAATAAATTATGGTGCGACAAGCATCCTATAATGATTGCATGCATACGTTGTTTGAAACTTTGAATTGAAAGGCCATTCATGCTAAGATGTGATTAGTAATATTATAATTATTTTCCATTCTTGAATTACTTCTGACAATGTGGCTCATTAGTTTTAACTCATCAATTTACGAGTGCCCATTTGAAACAAGGACTTTTAACATGAATATAAATACTCGGATTTGGTTAATATCTAAAATATAAGACATTCGACACCACATGTGTGTATACGGAGAGAGATTGTAATAAAATGAAATAAGTGTAAGTGTGTAACATAATTAAACATCTAGATTAATAATTAATAAAAAAAAATGTTGGTGTTAGCATAATAGTTAGCAGGAGTTAGGGCCCGACACGTATCAGCCTCTCCTGCTTCCATTTTCCAACACCAATCACAACTTGTAACGGTAATAACGGTTCCCATCTTCTTCTTTACAAGTGGAGTTTAACATTCTAGTAACCATCCGTTTGTGCCTATCGGATTACATTACATTCTTTTGTGTCACAATTAACTAAAACTACTCTACAATAGTTAAAACGCATATTCTACCACTACAAATAAATATTATTTATCTAACCCTTTTTTTTTTTTTTTTTACAAAAAGAAGAGAAAAACATTGAATTTGGGAAGCTCAATCCGTACGAGGAAAGCAGATTGTCATTGTCCGGCTCGTACCTGTGTTTATCTGAGCGAATGTTGTTATTATTATTAGAGACAGAAAGAGAAGAGAGAATGAGATCTACGTGCTTCTGTTCAACCGCTTTATTTTTCCTCCTTAATCTTCCCGAGTATGATTTCATTGTGAATTAACATGTTGATGTATTTGATCTTTTGTATACTCTAAATCTTCTCATGTGGGGTTGATTGTAATTTGCATGTTGCCACATGATTTGCAGGAATTTGTGAACTCTGCAGCTTTAAACACAGATAATTAGATAAACAAATTATCCATTTGTAGAGGAAAATGGCCGAAATAATATCTAGCTTCTGGGGTCCGGTTACATCAACTACAGATTGCTGTGAAAAGAATTATGCATATTCATCTTATATTGCAGAATTTTATAACACAATATCCAGCATTCCAACCATTCTTTTGGCTCTCGTTGGTCTTATAAGTGCTCATACACAACGGTTTGAGAAAAGATTTTGTGTTCTTCACCTATCGATTATGGCATTTGCCATTGGAAGCATGTTGTACCATGCTACACTACAACGTGTGTAAGTATTCAATCTCTCTATCATTTTTTGCAGTGATTTATATAAATTTTTGGTTGGTGGTTTTCATATTGTTTTAGGGTTATTCCGCATTATTCAAAATGAATTTGGCATTTTATACAATAATTGAAGAATTCAGATTTAAGGTGATTGCACGGGATACATCATACATAAGCCTCATGTTGTCACGAGAAAATATTGAACGAAATTTTGGTATAGTAATAATGTGGCCATACATTAAGAATCTTTCGGACATATGCTTGCTTAGTATTCTTTTTCCGTATTTATCAACAATTGGCACTGCTTTCTCTGACCACAGATCAAATCAAAGTTACATATATTCTACCTCTTTAATGAACATTATTCTATCTAATGCAGCTTAGGTATATTATGATGCACTTATGCATTTCAATTTTAAATTTGTCAATGAATATGTGTTTGTTTAGGGTGAGTAATTATTCTTCAGTTGTTGCACTTTGATTTAGGCAACAGCAGGGAGATGAAACTCCAATGATGTGGGAGATTCTGCTATACATCTACATCCTCTATTCCCCAGATTGGCACTACCCACGTACAATGCCCATCTTCATATTTTTATATGGTGCTGTTTTTGCCATTGTCCACTCAATGGTCCGTTTTGGTATTGGCTTCAAAGTCCATTATGTCATTCTCTGCCTCCTCTGCATTCCTAGAATGTACAAGTATTACATTTATACTGATGATGTGTCTGCCAAGTGCCTAGCACGGCTTTATGTAGTCACTCTTCTATTGGGAAGTTTGTGTTGGTTATGTGATCTTGTTTTCTGCAAGGAGATATCTCGTTGGCCAATTAATCCACAAGGTCATGCTTTGTGGCATGTCTTCATGGGTTTCAACTCCTACTTTGCTAACACATTCTTGATGTTTTGCCGTGCTCAACAATGTGGGTGGTCCCCAAAAGTTGTCCGTTTAATGGGTGTTTTGCCCTATGTGAAGATTCAGAAGCCAAAACGCCAGTAACAGAAATTAATACAAGATGAAAAAAGTTCAGTCATGAGTTGTTAGCTATCCATGTTCTTGGCCTTCTGTTTTTTTGGTTTAGAGCGGCTTACATGATGATTTATTTATTTTTATATTTTGTTGTACACGTAGTACATGTACCATATGGATGCTCGCTTGAGCCTGGACAAAACTCTATTTATGACAAACAAAAGTTTAGCAATACTGGTTGTTGTTCGATTCTCAGTTGAATCACACTACATATTTCTTGTAACATTTTGTGTAAGTGTGTAACCCTTTCTGGGTGACTTTGAGTATGTTATTAACTTTTATTTGTGGAGCTTTAAAAACTAAACTCAGTTTGTTGTTGCTTTCACAGGGGAACTTTCCTTGAGAAAGTAGGCATTTTTGGAATATGATGACATTTTCCGGTCCCTTTTGGCTAGAGCCACTTTGTTATGATTCTTTTCAAAGATAGTTGGGAACATGTTCTATGCTACTGAAAAAGTGTATTTGCAGATCATATTCATTTTTACAGCTAAGGAGTCGCTTTTCTTGGTGCATAATTAGATTAGATTATTCTGCATTCGATCAAAAGCACTCGAGCATTTTAATTATAATAATTTCTTAAAGTACAATAAGCTAATGAAACAAATGCTAGCGATAATCTGCTTTCTGTTGGAAGTGTTGAATGTCAACAAATACCAGCAACCTATATTATACTGCAAAGCACTGGTAGTATTCTGGTTCTTTATGGAAAGTAAACATAAAAACGTTAGTATCTGCCTTCTGTTCAACTTCAATGTATTAAAATGTCTAAAGAAAAGTAATGCTTTATTCCCAATGAAATTCCTACTGCCTGCTTTTACTTGCGGAGGAATATTGCTTTTTTTGTTGCCTGCTTTAATATAAAAAGTCCTTCTGTTTAACCAATTTGGTTGGCCTCGTGGTAAGAGGTTGAAATAATATGCATAAAGTTATAGGTTTAAACTTTAGATTGTACATTAAAAAAACAAAAAAAAAAACTTCAGTTTCGTAGGATGCAATCCTTCTCTATTCATAAATGATGGTTTGCTTTTGATCCAATTGTAATTGTAATAGTGAACGATGGTTGGGCAACAAATTGAATATCGAGAATACCCAAAAAAATCAACAGAAATCTGCACTCGATAAGGAACCAGAGGCATGCCAAAACCGTAGTAGTTGTTAAAAAAAATTAAAATAAAAGAGTACCATAGAAATGGAAAACAGTTTATATCCTATCATCATATAATTTGTCCACACGTTACAATCTGCGTTTCCATTCACAATATTTGCAACATTTGATGGTAGAACAAAATTAATTGTTGATCGCATTAGAATATATTATCAAACGTGATTCAAACTACAATTAAGGTAACTGAAACATATTAACACCCCTCACCTCCACGAATTGAATACATCACAGGCGTTCATTTACCGCCATTGGCCATGTGAATTATTTAAGATCATGAGTGAACGGTAGCTGTTCAAGCAAAGCCATCAATTAACTATTCAACAAGAGCGAGAAAAACAATGAAACTAACGGTCAACATAAACTATGCACATCTTGACAGCTTCTGAACCTTTGATTCGTTTCACTCAAAAGATAGAAAACACATGTACAGAGTATCTTTTCCTTTCCCCCATGTATGTGAAGGAATACAATAGAAGGTGAGAGACCAAATACACCTCGCCATGAATCTAAGACTTTCTTGGAATCCCCTGTTGTAAAATTTCCCCAAGCCTCCAATATAGAGCTTCTTGTTCATCAAATGTTAGGTTGATCAATATCTGAAGCAACCAGCAGTAGTTCCATAAATTAAACTTCTTAAATGTTAATTAATAGAAATACAAAGTAATATACATAGTAAAATAAACATAATACCTGGTCCAAAATCATTTCAACCGAGAGACTTGGCACCACAACAAATGACTGGTGATATATATATGCAAACACGGCCATAACCATCTACACCAGGACAAATTGGTCAAATTTTGCTCGATTCATACATCAAAGCTGATGGTTTTGACTTTCAGTCCTAGCCTCAACTAATGAAATAAACAGGACTAAAGATACAAATAGTGTACAGGAGGCAGAACGTAAAGGAGAGGGAAAAGTTAGAAGTTGCGAGTGAGTGGCAAATTTTGGTCTGTTATGTTTATACTAACTAATGGCACCAAAAGTACAAATGAATAAACATACATTCGCATAAAATACCTATAACCACTTTCACAATGATATTAAATCAGACCTGGGTCTAAACAGTATGCATTTGACACTCATACTCACTAGACTGGACCACCAAAGCATCTACCAATTGCATGTCTTTATTTGTCATTGAAGATCCTTTTTCTTGTCGAGTTCTTTAAAAATTCTTTGAATGTTATTCGACTTCACATTGAATTAAGTGAATATAAATTTTCTGTTCTACCTATTCAATGAGTACGGTCATCTTTAGTGTCATCATTTTTTTTTCCTACAAGTCCTTTTTCTCTCTTTTTAAACTTAGTTGGGGCAGGGCAGAGATGTGGGAGAGAAAAACATGGTTAGTTTATGTACTATGGTGATTAGAAGTTTCCCACAAGGACAAAAAAGCATATAGAGTCCCAAGTAGTTAAATATTACTGATTTAAAATATAAATTTGTAGATTGAAATATCAAAAGAATCTACCTGGCAATCCATTCTGTCAGTAATTCCACCGTGTCCCGGAATACTATCACCAAAATCCTGCAAAAATGGGAACACACAGCAAGTCTGTTTATATATACCTGACCTAAATGGATTATCTTTGCTCACTTCCTGATTAGAAAAACAGAAGTTTTGAGAGCATACCTTTATTTTAAAAGCCCTTTTAAAACCACTTGCAAAGAAGCCTCCAAAAGGTGCAATAATTGAAGCAAACAAGCCAAGACATAAACAATGCCATTGAATTGGTAGGATTGATATCTCTTTCCAAGCAAACTGTATAAGACAATATATAGTGTGTCGTAAGTTATGATTTTCAGATGTTCCAGGAATCTGGATTGGCAACTCATGAATACAGAATGGTCACATTTTAATTTTATATGCTGAACTGCGCTTATTAAATAAGTGTTGATTACATAACAGCTTATATCATAAGCACTTAAGGGAATGGATGGAAATTAAAGAGGGGGTGGGGAGCTCAAGTTCTGCACAAGCATTTCTTTCATAAGCTACTCTATGGAACTTATTGAAATAAACTGAATATAACTTATGAGCCGGTCATGAGCTCTTTTTGTAGGTTTATCCAACTACTTTATTTATGTCTTAAGATAAGACCGCATAAACTCTTCCAAACATCCCCTTTATCCAAGAAGAATGCAGGTTAAAATGAATTATCCAAATTTGACTTTCTTTACATTCATCATAAAAATTTACTAAATGTCTTAACGACTGGGACAATTTGAGAAAGTCATTGCCTGAGCTATGTAAGTCATTGACCCAATTGTTTTCATGCAGATCTGTAAGTTTCACGTCCTATATTTTTTTTAAGTGTTTTATTCTCCAACTCAAATTTGAGGTTTTTTTCTTTTTTTTGCTATTTGAGGCATCCAAATTGTGTTTCTGGTGAATTTTTTACTGGTTTGGCCATGCACACACTTACTATCAAGTAGATGATATTGATGTAGAACATAATATTCAAAGTTCAGCTGAATTTCAAGTGCTTACCCAGTGAGTAATCCATCCTGGTAAGGGATAAGATTCCGGCTTAAACAGTGGACCAGGATCACAGTGAAGCCAACCAGTTGACAAATCCTGAATGTTATTCCCAAAGAGATGTGAGCATTAGTCAGTTTGTTGTTGAATAATGCCTTACAATATATCAATTAGTTATGTATGTTACAGAGCTACCTTCCTTGGACACGTTAGCCACTGAGAACGACCCATGATGTTAGCAAGCTACAAAATGAGTTTTCAACAATAATGTTAGCATCTAGTTCAGAATAACTTGATTGATGTATAAAGACTTAAGCAAGAACTTAATTGCCATGAATGATGAATCTGATCAAGCTTTCTGAGTGCTTACTTAGACTGTTGCAATCATTTAATAATGCTATAATAAGAGGAATATAAAACATCAACCCCCCCCCCCCCCCCCCACCCACCAAAAAAAAACCATCCCAATTGTGGCATCTTCATTAACAAATTGAAATTGTGCTCACCATAAATGCAGAGATGATGGTGGTAATGGATGCCCCAATAAAACCCTCCCAAGTTTTCTTTGGAGATAACTTAATCAAAGGGGTTCTTCCAAAGAAGAAACCAAAGATATAAGCAGCAATGTCATTAATGACAATAAGTGTAGCTGGGAGAAGAAACCTGTACAGTAGGTCCAAATACAAGCAAGACATTAACATCAATGCAATTAAGAAGCAACACTGCAGGATAGCAATGGTCGAACGTTAAATTAAATATATGAACAAAATGATTCTATGAAAGCAAATATACATACACATAAAATCACTTTAAATCTTAGCAGTTTAAGATGATGCCATTATCATCAGTAAACAATACAGTTTTTATTGAGGAGAAGAATTAAATAATACCCTCAACGATCAACCCAGGCAAAAGCAAATGGGATATGGGAATACACTTTAAAACTCAATTCCCTGCAGTCTGAAAAGTTGGGAATTGATCTTGTTTTATGGCTTTATTGGCTCTCCTATACTCCCCTTTGATGTGAATATAATTATTTGGTCACCTCCCATGCAGTAGAAAATTATCACTCATGGCTCAATCCCTAATCTTTTCTCCATCTTTCCTATCCTAGGGCCTTGATTCCACCATTTGGGCAAGACCAGATAACATCCTGTGTGATTCAGCCAACAAGCCCACAAACTATGTAATTCGTTCAACCATTGCTTAAGGTGATTATTATGGCATCAACTACCTGTCAAATAACATTTAAAAAATTTGGCATAAAAAGTGTCCACGTGTATGAGGAATAGCATCGTGAAGTATGATATAATTTCATGCAAAAGAGAATCCTCAAAAAGTGGTGCAATTTTTTTTATCATAATTGTTAAATAATCATCATTTCCTTTTGTAGGTTATATTACCAGAAAATCCCTTCAAAAATGCTTGCCACAGTGAAGGAGGACTGGCCAAATACAACAATTAGAATCATGTGTGTCCAAGCATACTGGCCAAATTGGTACTTGTACATCTTCTTCTTCAATGTGAGAATGAACCACATAAATCCTGCACTCAATCAATAAAAGGGTAGATAACCAAAGTATTAGCACCCTCACAATATTTAGAAAATAGCCAGTAAAATCACAAATGTAAAAAAACTAGCTTGAAATTTGCCAGGCATCTGATAGAGACATTGCACAAGCACTGACTAATGAAAATTATAAGGACAAAATAGATAAGCATAAGTTACCTGAAATGTACAGGGAGTAGCAGATAACCATATGATACTTAATAAGACTGCTCACTAGCCGATATAAAACCATGTCTGAAGTTACTGTGTTAACCAGGCGTTGACTCAGAATCCGTCCATAAACAAATAACATTGCAGTGAAGAAAAAATGCCTGAAATGATATATGTCAATGACAAGTTACTAATTTTTTTTTTTTCAAAAAAAAAAAAAAGGTTCTGGCCATTAGTTTATCATGAAAAGAATGATTGTACTGCTGCATGAGTAAAGAATTATGTAGATACCAATTTAATAGCCTAAATCCTGGCAGCTGCCTATCTTCATGAGCTCTCCTGAGTAGATTGAAAAGCTCCCTTGCCATGAAGATTTGGATAACAACCACCATTGCAGTGATGTAGAGGTGACCCATATAGATGATCAACACAAAGCCGCCAATCATCCATACGGATGAATATGCTCGAATTAGCATGGACTTGTATTTGCTTTTGTCATTAACCAGTAACTGGGTTCCGTTTGCTTTGCTAACTTCCGGAATAACCTAAGAAGATATAGGCATCATAAAATTACCTTCAAATAGTATTCAGAAACTTTTCCAGAAAGATACTACAGGGATTCAATTCCCATGTCATTGAAACTTATTACATCAAATTCATCTATGGAACCATGCTTCCAATTATTTGTTGTCCATAATTAGATACTTTTGACACTTTTTCATGTTCTCTTCAAATTTCAGGATCACACAGAGTAGGTTGAATTAATTTCAACATGAAATTCACCAATACAATATTTTTTTTTAATAGACAAAAGCAAAAGATGATCAAGTGATAAATTAAACTTTAAAAAATTAACCTCATTTGAGCGTTTTCGGTGCCTAACTCGACCACCTGTGGTTGATGGGGCGGTGGTACTAGTATCCTTCTGCATCACTCTTCAATCTGATTTCACACAATTGGAAGACAATGTAAACAGCACATGTGTAGTCAGATAGTAGACACCTGCAAAGTAAATGACATAAAATATACCTCTTTGTATATAATCAACACACTTATTATATATGATCTAATTTGTAGACATTCCAAGCAAAAAGCCAGACAAATTAGCTTCCATTATATAGCACAAATTCAGAGGCTAAAAAGTCAAAGCATGACATATATGAAGGTAACTAACTAACTATAGAATTAAATGTTTTGCTAGTGATTCATTTTTTTTTTTTTAATTCAATCCATTAGAGATCTGTATAGTTCACTATAACCATCTTATCCACAGGACTACAGCCATTTGAGAACTGGGCTATTTACTCACATCATTGAGTCTCATTCTCCAGTTGGGATAATAATCATCTTCTACATTAGGATGCCTACATGATCTTCTCACACAGCTAAGGATCTCAATTATTTCCCATTATATTAGCCATTACTAATCCTATCCCTATTTCCTATCTTTGACAAAACATCTTAGTTTTTACAAAAAAGGTACAGATAACGAGTTTAGTCAGTTCATGATTAGTCATCTGCTTTATGAACCACATATCTGATAACTTATATACTACTTCTGGAATTATAAAACATAATCTAGCATACAATAAAACATACTACTTCTGTAACTTTTTTTTATTTTAAAAGCATCATCAACCACAGAAAAATCCATCAACACTTTTTGGTTTCACTCACCCAAGCTCAGTAAGCAAAATTCATCTTTATCTGGCATTTTTGTTAAAAAAAGGAACGATAAAGAAAAAAAAGAAAAAACCAAACACAAACATCCATCTGTAAGCTCTAACCACAAAAGCCAACCAATATTAACTTCAATAACTTGAATACATGTGGAATCCCATATCCATCAGCTTTTGTTGGAATCACTGAATGGACAACAACTGCTCAATCTATTAATCCACAACTTATGACTAAATACAAATGTAGAGGCACAGTTGAAGATAGAAGTAACAGTAGTAGTCAATTGGTATTACCCAGGGGCACTTCCTCATGGATAATTAATATCTATCACATGTTACAAGAACGAAACCAGATATTGATGTCAAACCCCAACCCTACGGTGTTGCTTTCAAGTATTTCTATAACTTCCTAATTTTGAGGAATGCCACATTTTCAACAACTATTGAACCCTAACCACATAGTCCACTATCTATTCAATAAAACTCATTCAGGCACAAACTTTCCCTATAAATAAAGAGACATTTGCAGTAACCCTACATCACTATTCCACATGCTTGAATAAAGTCAATGTATTCCCATACCCTCCCTATTCATCACTCCTCTGCTCTGCTCTCTAGTCTCTACACAATCGTTAATTACACAAAGCCAAAAGCACGTAAAGAGTTTCCACAAAATACAAATGCACAGAACTAGAACTTCCTCTTTCTTCTTCTTCTTTTATTTTTAAGCGAAAGGAAAAAAATAAAAAATAAAAAGCAAAACGACGAATCTCGAATATGATGATATATGAAAACACTTTCAGATTCAAAATCAGAGAGAGTTCCGTCAAGTTAAATCCATATCAGAGCAGAGAAAGTAACTGAAAAGTAAACAGCAGATAAACATGTTATGTATGAACGACAGTGAGATGGCAAAACGCAGGAAACCTGGTTCTGGTTCTGCTGATGCTGAGCGACGAAAACGACGGAGAGAGCGAAGTGAAGAAGAAGAAGAAGAAGAAACGAATGCTAAGAATAATAGCGAGAAAAGAAGAGAAGCAAGCACAAGTACAACGAAGCCGTGTGAAGCCTTATTCGTTTATTCGACAGTAGAAAACGAGAAATTCTTTCTTGCCGAAGCACAACGCACACAGGAGTAGAGGATCATTATTGTCACGGACTCTTTTTTTTTTTTTTTTATTATTTTATTATGATGCTATAATAAAATAATAATAATATTATATTTGTGTAATAAAATTCCTTTTCTTATTTTTTTTTTCTGGTTCAGTTTTGCCTTGCCTCATGAAGAATCTTTTCTACAATTAGTTACACAAGTGGGTCAAAATTAGGATTGAGACTTGAGACCGTAGAGATTGAGAGATGCTTCATCCTTCCTTCTTTTCCTCTTCAAAATGGACCACATAGCCTTGCCCTATGTTTAAGGGTGTGGCTAACGTGAAGTATAAAAACGTGATGCACCGGTGCCTTTTTAACAAATTACCTACTATTACAGGTTTGTTTACCGGTTAGATTTTTAAGAGAAAAAAAAAAAAAAAAATATTTTTTATTTAAAAAATAAAATTATATAAAATTATTATAATAAAAAAATTTACTTTTTTTTGAAAAAGGAGGAACCATCGGTGGTACTTGAGCAAATTATCTATTATATAAAATTATTATAATAAAAATTAGAATAAATTTTTTTTCTTTTTTTAAAAAAATGGAAACCACCGGTGATACTTGAACAAATTACCTATTATAATAGGTTGGTTAACCGGAAGAAAAAAATCATTTTTTTATTAAATGAAATTATATAACCGTAACATTTTTTTTCTCCCAGTGGAGCATAAAAGAAATAAAAAATTGATTTTTTTTTCTCCCGGTTAACCAATCTATTATAATAGGTAATTTATTCGTTCAAGCACTACTGGTGGATAAAAATTAGAATAAAAATTTTCTCTTTTTTTAAAAAAAATGGAAACCACCGGTGATACTTGAACAAATTACCTATTATAATAGGTTGATTAACCGGAAGAAAAAAATTATTTTTTTATTAAATGAAATTATATAACCGTAACATTTTTTTTCTCCCGGTGGAGCATAAAAGAAATAAAAAATTGATTTTTTTTCTCCCGGTTAACCAATATATTATAATAGGTAATTTATTCGTTCAAGCACTACTGGTGGTTCCCACTTTTTTCCGATGGTTCCCCTTTTTCAAAAAAAAGTAAAATTTTTTATTATAATAATTTTATATAATTTTATTTTTTAAATAAAAAATATTTTTTTTATTTTTTTTTTCTCCTAAAAATCTAACCGGTAAACAAACCTGTAATAGTAGGTAATTTGTTAAAAAGGCACCGGTGCATCACGTTTTTATACTTCACGTTAGCCACACCCTATGTTTAATGCACCCTGCTAACTTATTCTCTAAATTCCAAAATAGAAATCATTATTTAAACTTGAACAATTTGTGATAGTTAATTCACGCACTCAATAATTTATAATACTTTTTAAGTCATATTTAAGATGATATTTAAATAATTGATAGCATAAAAAATTTTACACTAATAAGATATCAAAATTAAACTCTATAAGAGTTGAAGTGAAATCAGGTGAAATCTTCTTTTTTTTTTTTAGTTTTTTAATTTAATAATTTTTATATGATAAAAATCATAAAATTTTTAGAATTTAATTAAAAGAAAGTGATAGTGTAAAAGGTTTTTCTTTAACACTATTTTCATTTTTTTCACTTTAACACTATTTTCATGTATTATCATGTATGGTAACATTACTGACTTTTGTATAATGACTTTAAAAGTCATATATAGAGTGTTTTTAAATTTATTGACGGTGTAAATTTTTTTACATAAACATTGTATAAAAATTAAATTCATATTTTTTATATTTAGAAAAACAAAATAGTAAAAAGTTTAATTTTTAGGGTCAAATTTATATATTTTTAAAAAATAATTAAATTACACTAATAACGTAAAAAAATTATATTGCCATCTAATTATAGAGTGTGATACATGATAAATTTATTGATTTTTAAATTAATTACTTTAAAATTCATACTTAGATATTTTTTATTGGTTGTCACTATAAAAATCTTTATAATAATAGTACATGAAAATTAAACTATTTTTTAATCATGATAAAAAAAAACTATTTTTTAATTATTATAAAAAATTACATAATATATTTATTATATAATATATTTAGTTATTTTCAGTCACTCTTCCATTTTTTAAATAAGCAGAGAAATTTTTCTCCATTTCTTACATTAACAAATATTTATTATTTTTCTTTATTTCTATATTTTTTGGGAATAAAAAATATATTTCTCTTTTACTTCTATTTTTTTTCCTTTCTATTTCATTTTCAATTCAATCATAGCATTAAGATGTCAAATCCAATCAAAAGATGACAATGGTAACATGTCAAAGTCAACCATTTTCTTACTCAAGATTTAGAAGAGATAATAATAACACTTGAGAAGCATTCACAGTTGAGATGAACCAAACCGAAAAATGTAATGAGTTCATGTTGAAGTTTTGGGACTGATTAACTATTTTGGGTTATTTTTATAAATAAAATATCAATATAGATTTGTTTTAAAATTATTTATCGGTATAGATCTGTTTTGACTATTAACCGGTTAAATTTATAAGTTTGATCAACAAATTTAAGGAGAACATGAGACGTGTCATGTTTTTTTGACACGTGTCAGGTTCTTCTTAAACTTGTTGATCAAATTTGTAATTTTAACAGGTCAATTATCAAAACAGATTCATGCTAGTAAATAAAAACATATCCATATTAATATTTTTGTTTATAAAAAGATCCAAAATGATCAATCGAAGTTTTTGACATGATAAAAACAAGTTCCAAACGTATTGCACACGTGGAGTTTATTGAAAGAAGACACAAAACAGCACGGAATTGAAACAGTTTAGGAAATTTCCTATTCAATGTTATATGGTTAGCTAACTAAATACTGTTAGTTCAAAAAAAAAAAATCCATAGTGCGTACGAAATTAACACCACTGTTCTTCTTTGCAGGAATAATTGAGCTCCTCTTTAAGCAACAAGTATACATATATAATAACTATCAATTTTCAGATAAAGCTTGCAGAAAATAGAGTGTGACAATGCAAAAGACAGTAAAGTCAAGCTCAATGCACAACACCCCCTCTAGCAAAAACATTAATTGCATTTTTTTAACAACTTTAATATTTATAAATGCTGCCTGTATATGTTTGCGACTTGCGAGTGGAACAAGACTCTTACAATATGATATTATGGATTTTTGGTCCAAGGATTGGATTCATTCTTAAGCAAATTAATTGAATTAGCGTGAGTGTTGCATTATAAATACAAAAATGCAAATACACATAAGAAAATGGAATTTACAACAGCCTAAGCAAACTCTGAGAAAGCTTGATCAGATTCATAGCGAATAAGTTATTGCTTAAGTCCTTACAATATATCATTGTACAAAACTCATTTTGTAGCTTGCTGACATCATGGGTCGTTCTTAATGGCTAAGGAAAGTGGCTCTAATATACCATAACTAATTGATATATTGTAAGGTATTATTCAACAACAAGCTGGCTAATTTTACATCTTCGTGGGAGTAACATGCAAGATTTGATAATTGGCTGGCTCCACAGTGGTCCCGGTCCACTTGAAATTCAACTGAACTTTGAATTCTATGACTCACATCAATATCTACTTTACAGCGTGTGCATGGCCTAACTGTCAAAACTCAAAAGTTCACCAAAAACACAATTTGAATGCCTCAAATAGCCAAAAAAAATCCTCAAATTTGACTTGGAGAATAAAAATCTTTTAAAATAATATGGAACGTTAAACGGAATCAGGCTAAACATGGGCACAGATGGGTCAATTACTTGTATAGCCCTGTCAAATGACTCACTCAAATTGGCTCAGTCATTCACTTGGTAACCTTTTTAATCATGAACGTAATGAAAGTAAAATTTGAACATTTCATTTTAACCTTCATTTTAAAGTGTACGTTGAGTATTTTCCCAAACGAATTTTCTCTCCTTGCGTAAACAAATTCCCTAACCTCTAGTCTGTCAAGCCATTCTACTGTCTTTCCGTTAATTTTTTTTTTTTACTTTATTTTATATTATTAGGCTGCATCTTTGCTTCGTTTGACTGTTATTACGATCTGTTTGCTTTGTTTGTTTTACATTTGGTTTTTCTTAAGTTCAGCTACTGTTCCAAGTGTATTGGGCCTGTTGGTTTCTTTTCACTTTCTTCTTTTTGTATAAATATTTTAGATCCTGACTGAATTTGTTTTGTTTTGTTTTGTTTTGTTTTTCTTTTACAGTTAATTTGAGTTTTTTAGCCTGCAATAAAAATCTAAATAAAATTAATGTAAAAAAATAAAAATAAAATTATAATTTATAAAATAAAAAATCTAAGAAGTAATTTTGTCTATACCCATTCAAACGCTTAGAAAGTTAAAACACTTTCTATGTCTTGAGGTCGAAAGAACCAATGATATGTTTTTTTTTTTTTAATTAATGATATGTTTTTTTTGTGCTAGCAAAAATATGCTCAAGATCTATGGTATCCTAGGTTTTAAACCAACCTCAACTCTAATAGAGATAAACACAAAATTATGTTCAGTTGAACGAAATGACTTATAAAATGTTACGATATATAGGGAGTTAGTGGGTAGTTTTTATTTTTTTTTATGCATCAGAAAGTTAGTGGGGAGTTTGATTATACAAAATAAAAAAAGTGGGTAGTTTTTTTTTATTGTGAAAAAGTGGGTAGTTTGATCTATCATGCTTTAACTCGACCTGATATAATATCACATTTGGAAGCGTAGTAGGATATTGTGATGCTGGTAATACTAGTAAGTAGTAGCCATGACACTTGTTATTTGATAATTGGATATATGTTCTGATGTTCGTTTTTTGGGTTAGGATTAGGACATGTTTGGTTTAACGTTAGGTTGAACAGGTACACATTCCAATGCACGTGAGAAGTAGGAATTCAGAACTTTTTATTTAACAGTGGTTTAGAGGTCTTCCAATGGAAAACCAAACACACACTTAGTGTCTTGGTGCAGCAAGAGACAGTCTAATAATGTATCTTTGTCAAGTACACAGTAGCAATTACGGCAGCTCGAGAGTATACCTTAACAAGATCTACATCAACTGATTGATTATGCAATGAAGTTATAGTGTGACAATCAGTTAGCAATTCACTTGGTAGAAAATCTTATCTTTCATGCCAGAACCAAGCACGTGGAAGTGCATTATCATTTTACCAAAGGAAAGGCACTATGAGGTAACATTGAGAAGAACTATATTAGCAATGAAGGCTAGGTTGCAGATATATTTACCAAAGGAATCAGTGGTCTTTAATTTGAAGAGTTTTTTTTTTTTTTTTTTTTTTTTTTTTTGATAAGCACTAAAATTTGAGATTTGCATCAAGGGAAAAAGTCATTGAGGGAGAGTGTTAAAAATTCAACAAATTTAATTTTAAAACTTGGAAAACTTTGCACGCCAACTTAAATTTGTTTCGACTGACAAACGAAATTATAATTACACCACTAACATTTTAATATGTACTAAAATCAGGAAAAAAAATAACAATTTCTTCTTTGTAGGATTTTTAACATGTCCATTTGCCTAAAAAAGAGGCAATAAACAAGAAACAGATTAAGAGAAGTTTCTCTCCTCCTCCCCTCTTTATTCTTTACACTCCATGCCTCTATTTTGTTAGCATGTCTATAGGACATCTTTTTTTGTACATGAAAATCACCTCATCAGTCAGAGTCTATCTCTCGAAATGGTAGTGGAACTGTCTTCACTGCTCGGTAATGACCAACGTTATTTAGATGCTCATTTTCCAACCTGTTCACACAAGTTATCAAGTTCATGCATGAGTATTTTGTTCACTATTTATAATAAGCTTAATTAAGGTTTTAAGATGAGTCGGTCTTTAATATGGTATCAGGGATTACATAACCAATTTATTATGACTCAAGAGTTCTGTCATTGCCACCCTATTCTTGTGACATCATTGTTTCGACCCAAAGCTTAAGTAGGCATGTGTTTTGTCCATGCTTTAAACTCTTAACGATTTTCATGTGATGAGTATAACAGAGAAATAAAGTTTTTCTAGGCCTGTACCTAACAGTATGGGGTTTTAATGGGACTTGTTTATTGGTAAACACAAATTGTGAAATAGGTTGTGTTACATTGGATGAGATAGGCATTTTGAAGTCCTGATTAAATGAATTTAATGTACTATTCAACAAGGAAATTCTGGAAAATAAAAAATTCATTCAACTTTTCTAAATGTGATAAAATTAATATACCTGTAGAAATTCCAATGCCCTCTTCGAATAACCTCAAGTGCAGCTAATAAAAATTCCAGTAGTCGAGATTGAACACGCCCTACTTTGAAGTGCATGATAGTCTCCACCCATGTCACTCTTAGGACAATATTTAAGACCTGCAATCCAATATCATTTCATTATATAAAAAGCTTATGATTGTGATATTCAGATCAGGAGGTAAAGAAAACTTACAATAGACATATAGTATATGCTTTTATTCTTTAGAATTAGATCATCTCTGAGCCATGGATTTATGGATTTAGGATTAAGAAATCCCCAGTCCTTGATAAAATCCCAGTACAGTTGATACATTGTGGCCACCACAGAAGTGATTAAGACTATAGCAAACCATAGATGGTCATTTTGCCTGCTGTATGTTACTCTAGCCCCTGCTGCCACCATTGCTGAAACATACTTACCCATGTTAGCCAAATGGTCCACATCACCGTCATCAAACCACCGTCTCGCACACTTGTAAGGGCATTCAATAAGCATGTTAGTTGATGAAATAATAGGGAATATATAGTATAAGAGAAATTCAATTAGCAATGTAACATGTCTCCAATTGTTGAAGTAGTTGATTAGTTTCCTAAGTTGCAATGTCAAAAGATGATATACAATTACCAATCTGCATCATAGGCTTACCTGCAAAGCACGCCAATAATATGGCAAAAATGAGATGATATAAGTTATTTCCATATATAATCTTCCAGAATGGCAGGTATCAGGGTGGTGTGTTTTGAAAGCTCTAGCAAAAATGTGACAACCTGCAGTTTCCAAATGCCTTAGCAATGGAATCTGTATCCACAACCATAACATAAAATTGAATGTTACTTAGGATGTATAATAATAAGTACAAGTGAAAAAAGGACAAAAATATAATCAAATTGTAGGCTATAATATGATCACCTGGCTAGTTAGTTGGTCAGCCATAAAAAAGTCTACTAGCAGAACCTGTAGAAATGATAAATTAAAATGAAAAAAATGCCAAGTTCAGTTTTCTACATATATGGTATCACAATGTATACAATTGTTCCAAGAAATCAGATGAGGGAAGTTTACCTTATAAAAGGGAGAGCATACTATGTTGCGAATAACACGGATGAAGCAGTAACGTGTGGGGCGATAAAAAATGTCAAATGGGCAAATGAGCAGTGCTATGAAAAACTGAAAATGGAATTTCATAATCAGTATAAAGGTTTATAAATTACTTTCCCAAATTTCAAGCAAACTAAGCTAGTTTATCTTATAAATAGCAAGTAATAGTCATTAGACAAACCATAAGAAGAATTCCAGGAATGGCATCAATTTGGCTAGGAGAAAAGTTTGCAGCCCTTAGAAGCAGATGTATGACCATTGCCCCAATCACAGTTGTCATTATGGTAGTGCTCATCAGAAATGCATCTCTGTGCTTGAGTGCTGTGCTTGGTGAGAATTCAAATATGAAATTGTAATTGATTCTTGTATTCTTCCACATGAACAGGTTGCATCCATACAAAAACAAGTGTAGGCTTAACAATGAAAACACACTGCACAAAATCATTGTAACCATTAGTGCACCTATATCATGGGTGTTTTTTTCTAAATTTCTGCAATTTAAATTTTTAGGGGAGTTTTTACAATCTGCTTAGTTTAAGTACATTTGATTTCATGGTTTATAATTATAAAGGCGAGTTAGAAAAGATATATAGGATTCATTTTATAATTTATAGTCTACATAGCAGAAGTTTTTATCTCAATGTTACCCTTATCAAGATTTGGCATTAATGTAACAATTCAAGGGTATCTAATAGAGATAAATTAGTAAGAGCTGACTTTAAACCTGTTTTTCTACTTAGTCTATTTATGTTGAACATATTTTTAGAATTTCAGATTATATGGTATTTTGGTCATAGAGTTAGAGTAGAATAGCACACAAAAGAGATAATGTGTAAAATATGTTCAAGTTGGAACAATGTGAAGTAACCTGAAAACGGGGTAGACTGTTTCCATATAAGCTGGCTCGTTACTAGAGGAGAATATTCCGCACAAATGGGCCAAGATTGCGTATACACAAAAGAAGGATACAAAGCAACCTGTAGATAACCCTGCAGAGACAGTAAAATTTGACCAATCAGCTTGGTAGGTCCACAGTGCCCAAATTAGTGGCCACTAAGCAGTACATCAAAATTTTATTTGACTTGTCTGTTGGTACATGCAGTTATCAACTCAGAAATTGCATTGCAATTTGAAGTGACATTACTGTCATTATGTGTAAAATACTTTGCTAGTGTTAGTCAATGTTAAAGTGCCATGCCAATATGAAGGAAGAGACACACAGAGAGAAGCATTACCGACAAGGAAGGTGGTCATGTGAGAATCTTTATGTTGTTGGGGTCTTAAAAATTTCATTGCCTTTTTCCTATCGTTATTGGCAAAGTGCTTTGTGAATATGGATTCCACTTCGTCCATTAGTCTAACAACCTTATAAAACCAACGTATTATAATGATAAACCACTCATTAGAATACCATTTAACCCATTATCAAGAATAAGAGAAGGCCATAATCAAAAGAATTAAAGTTGAATGCAATATGCTTCTTTTCTTATCCTTTTTCTTTACCAACTTTTAAATATGAAGGGTGTTGGAACAAGAAACCAAAATGTACCTTGTCAGAACTAACGAAATGGGATCTCTTCACTTCTTTTAAATAATTTGCAGAAGCTTTTTGACAAGATACCTGCTGGATCAGATGACAATGTGATTTTGTTTATATAAAAGGAATTCGTATTAACAGATTAGATATGAAAACTTAATTAAAGTTAGTAGCAGAATAAATTATCAATGCCAAGGAAGTAAATTAAATGGTTCATGTGAAACTTTGAGATCGCGTACAACTTTTAATGTATATTCAAATATATCCTAATATTTGATTAAAGTTTATTAATCATGAATAACACATCCGTATACCATTAAAGGTTATTATCGGAAGTAAATAAAAAATAATTATTAAAAAAATAAATTATTCAATTACCAAGAACAGTAGAATTATTTTTCTTGAAAGTCTCACTTTTGCTGAATGCGCCTATATTCAATTAGCCAGACCATTTCAATATTCAACTTTTACTCATATTTAATAATTAGGTTAAATTAAAAAAAAAAGAGTGGTTCTTGTATTTTCAAAATTGAAAAATATATATATATATTAGAAAAAACATTTTTTTGGTCCAAACGGATAACTTTTTTGTCCCAAACATTTTCAAACGGATTATGTTAAGAAAAGCACGAGTGAGCGCCATATTAATACCACATCTGTTTAAAAAAGAAAAAGATAAAAGCCACCACACACCAGCTATATATTAAGCATTATTGAATATGTAGCTAAGATCTCTATGACTATGATCATTATAAATATTATATTCGATCACATATTTTCTTATGCCCAAAAAAATGTTATGTTCATATATTTATTTTTTTATGAGTGGGAAATAAATGTTATGTTCATATATTGTGTCAAACAGCTGTACCCCCTTTTATTGATTAAATAAAATTAAATAGATGTAGAAGGATACAGAGTTTTGGACATATATATAAGATGTGACTCCATCTCTCAAAAGGAAAATGGAAAAGAGAAATTTAGTGGTACTATCACTATCTTTAGGTCATATGTACTGTAAGTCAAATTTAGTTGGGATGGGAAATCAGGTTTGATCTTGTCCAGTTTGAGATTCTCATGGCTTTCATGTAAGAAGCGTAGCCTTCAAGTGCAATTAAGCATGATCAATAATACGACAAAGGATTAATTAATTCTTGGGAAAGTTCCTTTAGTTTTCTTTCGTCTTTATTATCGAAAAATATGTGATTGAATGGGACCTTAGAGTAACACCTAATATAAACGAGAACTTCTTCAATCTTATCAAATTCTTCTTTAATTTTTGTTTGCCTACGTATATTTGCTCATGTAGCGTGTTAAGGGTAAAGAGAAACAGATATCTTTAAGCCTTACCTTGTCAAATTTCTTTAATATCTTTGAAAATGCTACCATATTCAGTGAGCTGCCAAAATGAGGGAATGTGATATTAGAAGTTACGCAAACATGAAAGAGGTGCATGATTATACGTAAATGAATATAGTAGCATATAACCCACCACCCAATGAAATATATTCATATATTTCGTAAAAAAAAAAATGCAAGGTTGAATGACATTCATACGTAATAATAATTTCATACTAGGCATAGATTCACTAAAAAAAAATTGTCTCACACACATACATTAATGTCATGTGTTTCTCGTGTCAGTATAACCTTTATTATCAGATATTAAATTATTAATATAATCATTATGGATTTATATTAACACTATAATGTTATTAGTTAATAAATAATTTATTAACATGGAAAATTGATATATTCTATTAATTGGTATATCATAATATTAGTATAATGTATTATATTATTAAGGTAGATTAATTCACAATGTTTATAACATGTTTAAATATATTTTTAGTCCTTGCAATTTAGTATTTTTTTGCTTTTCATCCTTGCAAAAAAAAATTTGGATTTAGTCCTTACAAATTATGTTTGTTTTATTTTTCGTCCTTATAGCGGTTTATATAACGTTTTTTTATTATTCAAAACTTTATCTAAACCACTTTAATGACGAAAAACAAAACAAACATAATTTGTAAGGACTTAAACAAAAAAAATTTTGCAAGAACAAAAAATAAAAAAAAACGTTAAATTGCAAGGACTAAAAATGTATTTAAGCCTTTATAACAACTTAATTTTAAAAAAAAAAATCTATTAAGAGAAATAATCTTAATACTTAACATTTTTTTATTAGTATATGACTTCTTTTTTTCCATTATTTCACACTATCTTTAATCTTTTCAGGTAGAGAAACATTCTAGCATGTCACTGGGCCTATTCACACTATCAAAAATGCCATTTAGTATTTGTCTCGGTAAATATAACTTTTGTCTAAATGAAATTAAATTAATAGTATAGATATTGTAAATATATATTAACAATTAACAATATGATACATTATACTAACATTTTATGAGCGGGATAGTATATATCAATTTTCTATACTAATGAAATTGTATATTAGTATAATGTATCTTACTGTTAAAGCAAACTATTTCACTTTTGTTCGACAAAGACTTTACCAACGAAGGTTAATCTAAAGTCAAACCGTTAATATATGAAATTTAATTGGAATTTATTAATAATGTAAATGTTTTTTTTACATTATCATGGAATTATGGATTGTTATATAATTAATTAAAAATTATTAGCTTTTGTAATTAATAGTTTCTATAAAAGTCGTATTTAAAATTATTTCTAATCAATTTATATCTTTATATCAATAATATATTAAAATTAAACTCTAATTTATGACATTTTTTTATATATAGTCTCGTTTTATTTCATTTTCAGGCATATGTAATTGTTTTTGTTAATTTATATATTCAATTGGATAAATTAAGATTGTTAATTAAATAATATAAAATAAAAAGTTTAATTAATTTAATTAATATTAGTTTTATTTTTATGATGATAATCACAATTTCATTATATAAATCTTATTCGTTAAATATTTTCGAAGCATTAATTCTTGCATATTAGAGAAGGTGCCCTATTGATATATTGATATATTTTTTTACTAGACTATTAGGTCATTTAGGTGGGGAACCTCCTATCCTCTCCTTTTCTGTTTGAATCACCTATAAAACGAATATTCGTTCAACCGGAAAAACATGAAAATTATGTCACATTTTCATTATTTCTCGAATTTCAAACTTGTTATCAAGTGATTGATATTTTTATCACCTCAGCTCACTCATTATGATTTCTGGGAAACCTTTATATTAGTATAATAAAGCTTATTACTAGGATTTTCTACACTGTTTATGTATTTAATTAAAAACTTTGCTAAAAATAGGATTTCTTTTTTCGGTTGCTCATGCATAAATACATAAAATTAAGTCTCTCGCCCCTCCCTCTTTCCGGAATCTATAAATTACCACGTTAAATTTACGGGTGAAAATAAATAAATAAATAAATAAATAACTAAGCAATTCAAAAGGAATTTTCAACTTAAGAAAGAAAACGAAATGAAAAAGTAAAGCAAAATTTGACGATAAGAAATGCAATTTGATTTTGTTGGCCACTATTTGGAAGTGTGTGCAAAAGTTAGCTTTGCCCCATTCCCATATAATGCAACCAAAGATAATAAATACACAATTTTTCAAAAAGAAAAAAGAAAGAAAATACCTTACATTTAAATATTAAAAATATGAATTTAATTATAATTAAATACTAAAATTATATAAATATTGAGTTGTATGTGTTTTGTGAATAGATCTACTCTTAACGTGACAATCACACCAACCTTCATTTATTCTCTCTATCCAAAACCTTACGTGATGTTGAGAACTGCCATGCAACACACCCTTTTATTGGCCTCCTTATCATTTCTATATATTCTTTCCAATTTTGGCTAAGATAGTCACGAAATCAATATTCCCTTTTCTCCAAGGTTTTTGCATTTTTCACCGGCAAATGGAAAGATGATGATAATACTAAAAACAACGAGTACCAACCTTGAATTAAATGCTAAGAAGTTTGATCTTTTTAAGTAAAATTTATAGGTTCAAATCTTATGTGTATGAATAGAAAAGGTAAACAATTTTAGATTAGTTTACTCGTTTTCGCTTAAATTATTTCATACTCAGTAAATTTTAAATATTGAAGATTCATACTAAAATAAACATTAACTAAAAGTAAAACTTACCCAAATTATCAAATGTAATAATCAAATAATATATAAATAAATAAATAAAAAAAGAATTGAACCTGTAAGTTTTGAGTAGGCCAAGGCCTTTATAGAGCTCGACAAAGGCACTTCTAATCATTTTCTCAGCACATTGGAGCCTTCTCTTGTGAACAAAATCTCCGGTTGGGTTGTTGACTAAATCCTCCCACAGCATGCTAGTGATAGCTGTAATTGCCCGAGTTGGGTTGGTGGCTGGAACATCAATTCTCATTGCCATTTTCGGTTTTCCTTTCTTCGTCTTTGTCCTCGTCGCTGAATTAACAAAACTTATACCATTTTTCTCTAATCTTGTGATTACCTCATCCGTTTGTGAAACTTCTGAATTTGTTTCATCTAAATCTCCAAAATTTTCTGCACAAACTGCAACTTAATCATATATCACATATCAAGAATATAGAAATCTATAATTAATATATAGCACCAAAATAATCTCTCGTGTCTTTTTATAATTAAACAGAAAATGTTAGTAGAGAAATACTAATAATAGTATTATAAAATGTTTTATTAACACTCCTTGAGATAATAATAATAATAATAATGATGATTTACTTATAAACATATTTCACGCACTCCTTATTACTATTATTATTCCTTATGCACATGTTGTGTTAATAAGAGTTATGAGAATTTTATATATGTTATTTATACATAAATATTTCGCTTTAAATTTTGAAAAATATTATCTACACATTAAATAATTATATCGTGCTTACACTTTTTTTAATTACTTGAGAAACAGAAGATAAAAATAATGTCGAAATGTCTTTATTTTTTTTATTTTGTAATCTAAAATAAATAATGTAAGAAAAATAATACACAAATATCATTGCTTTTAAGAATTATTGCATATTGAAGTATGTGATGGGTCGACAATGTTCCACGTACTACTCCACATAGACATACAATTGCTATATGTTTTATGATGTCAGCAAGCACTTAAAAACACAAATTGACACTAGGAGTTTTCTTGAGCGCAAACTAACCCAATATCCAATTTCTTGATTGAATTAAATAGTATATATCCATTGTTACAATAAAATAATAATATAATTATAATAATATTAATCTACAGAGGTTACCCTCGTTGTTTTGGGGTTTGGATATAGAAAGGAAAATTAATGAGATGATGAAGAAGAAAGCTGACCGGAATAATCAGAATCCCGGGTTGGAGAATATTGAGGGGATGTTCCGGTGCTATATGGCTTTGCCGGAGAATTTTTCCGGCGACGGTCACTGATAATTTGCTTGAGATCAAGCAAAATCTGAAGCTGCTTGTTCAGGGTTTCTCCTCTCTCAAGAAACTCACTCTCTTGTCTCCAGTAAAATTGGTTCACCTTGTTTAGCTCTTCATCCAGCCTCATAAAAAACACACGTACCTGAACATACAATCACAATTAATTAATTAGGAAAATACCAACTCATATAATAAATTAAACCAATGCATTAATTCATGTCATCATGCGAATCCAAGAATATATTAGATAGACAGAAATTAAAACCAAAAAAAAAAAAAAAATACCTCATCCTCTTCTGAAAATAACTGTGCAAGTTCTGTCTCATAGATTTCTTCTTCGCCGCCATTTGTGGTTTTCTTCCTCACCTACACGCGTCACAAAATTAATATCCATATTTATTTTTTTTCTTTTGCATTTCTTTTTTTGTGTTAACATTATCAACATTAAAAAAAAAGTAAAATTGTTATTACATTTTATGTTGCCACGCTAGTGGCACAGATAGATCCGCAAAGGCCACAACCGTGTCGTGAGAGATTGAGAAACTCCCCAAAAGAAAGCAGAAAAGGGTTTCACAAAAAAAAAGGAGGCCACTAAACCAACTTTATTTAGTACTTAACCCCACATACTCATCTCGCTACATTTTCCGCCCAAGCCCAACTTTTCCTAATTTTTATTTTCTAGCTCTTTATTATAACCATTCATGATTCATTGTATTTAGTCTTTTTTTCTTTTATTACCATTTACTGTTGATAAAAATGAAATATCAACTTCATTGATGTCTAAGTGATGGCATTTAAATAGCAAAATCCAAAGAAAAAAGGAACTTAATTAAATTCATTCTGAGTTGAATTATTTTACGTTACAGCCACTCTATATATAGTGTGTTGATACATCGTTAAAAGAATTAAATTCTTTAAGTATTGATTATTCTAGCAAAAACTTTATCTACAATGATTCAGTAACATCTAATTATATCAAGGAGAATGATAAGAAGTAAGCTAAAAACATTAATTAAGGAAAAGTAAAAAAAAAAAATTACCAGTGATTTTTAAAGCATTTTATCTGACACTCGTTAGTTAGTAGTAGTAGATTCTTAAATCATTTATTGTTAATTTTATCAAACATGGGTGAGTTTTCTAGGAATCATGTTGACAATTTCATTGGACCACAAACAGTACAGATGACGAATAAGGTTTTCAATTGTTAATTACTACTTAACTACACACACGATGTTACTACAATTTTGGCAACCACATAAATTTATTTTCTTTGTTTTGTTTTGGCCATTCATATTAATCACGCCGATAATTAAAAATTAATCCGTTGGTTAAAAATGCATTAAGCGAAGAGTTTCAGGCGGTTGAATTCTCCAAAACAAATCGCTGTCAGAAAAAGATGTCGCATTTAGTTTTGTTCACTTTTCATGCAATAAAATCATGCACTAAAATCCCTCTCGAATTTGAACAGAAGAAAAAATAGAAATAAAAAATAATAATTTTTTGGTTTCTAAAATTAGTTTTTCTTTTTATTCATATTTTCTTTCTTATTTAGTTTCTTTAATCATATCCAAATTAATCATACTAGTATGAAAAAATGAAACACTAGAAGACAAAAGATAGAGAAATATAGAGAGACACGCAAAAATGGCACCGAGGTTTCAGCGTGTGTGTGACATTTTGCTGCCAACACAGGTTTTCTGGTACGTGCCAGACAGATACTGATATATACTATACTTCATTGCCAGAAAACACCAAAACAAGCCGAAATTTTCCGGAAAATATTGACCAAACTCGCGGGAAGCAATGAACACAAGCTCATGATCAAAGTGAAATTATATTACGATGAATCTTGCTAACCAGTATCTTAAGAATCATAAGAGATTAAAAAGAAAAAGGTTTTATTAGACATCACTTCAGAGCACATTTAAAAATATAAGAAAATACAATTTTACGTATTTCAACAAAGATTATAGGACACTGGTTAACATTTGCATATTATGATATATATTCATCTTTCCTTAATTACCTGAATGATGTTGAGGTCATGATGGTCGGAAGCTGAGAGGTTGTGAGCGATGTTCTTAACAAAGAAGCTTAAGGAATCGAAAATGGAGAGACCAAAGTCTGGTTTAGCGTGGTGGTGGGATTGCTTGGGAAGTCTTGAGAGCTTGATCCTCTTAATCTGCTTCTTCAGCTGCCAGTAGTTGACGAAGGCCTCTTTCCATTCTGGTATGAGTTGGGCTTCTAGCTCCTTTGAGAACTTCACCATTTTGTGGGTGAAGAGAGCTAGAAAGGAGAGCCAGGAGGTGAAGAGAGTGAGGAAAAGGTGGAAGATAGGTTATTTTGAAGTGGGGGTGTCATGATCGAATCTGATGGAGATTTTATATAGAGAGAAGAGAGAGGAGCCGTGTGCAAATATAGGAGAGCGTGAGTAGTATCCAATTTCAATTATATGATTAAAATGGATATTTAAGTTTAAAATTAATTAGATAACTTTAGAGAAAAAAAGACTATACACTTACAGTGTAAAACAGTATCATCTAATTACAAATTACCATGCATGGTAAGTTTGTTGACTTTTATAGTAACTACTTTAAAAATCACACCAATAATGAATTCTGATTCAAAGATATTGTAAAACGGTTTTACATTGTTAATGTATGACTATTAAACTCATAATTCATAACTTTAATATCATTTGTGTATAACTGTATGATTGTGATTTAAATTTCTTATTAGCAAATTTTAATTTTATATATATATATATATATATATATATGAATCAAATTTATAATGAGAAATAAAAATTATAAATATAAATAATTAAATCATATTCTAAGGATTAGAATTAAAAGAAAATACATGTGACTTTTTAAGTGGTCATTGTGGTCACTTACTAATTTTTAATCTTAACTTTTTATGTATGATTGTATGACTTAGATTTATAATTTTTATGTCTATCAATAAGAAGAATTCCT
The DNA here is from genome assembly GCA_026413185.1 of Pueraria montana var. lobata. Lineage (NCBI taxonomy): Eukaryota > Viridiplantae > Streptophyta > Magnoliopsida > Fabales > Fabaceae > Pueraria > Pueraria montana. The sequence goes on from CM048647.1 coordinate 74,222,320, forward strand.
ACTTGATAGGCTTTCACATGCAAGGGGCATATCCACTAAAGAGTCGTTTAGTTTATGAGAATGAAAGCAATAAATTTAGTGATAAGATTGATTAATTTTATATTCTACAAAAAAAAAATTACTAAGTGGCGTAAGTGTAAAAGTTTAACATTTGATATAAAAAAAAAAAAATATATATATATATATATATATATATATATATATATATATATATAAAATTTGTCAATCCTATCATTGATATTGATAGTTCGTATAAAAGAAAGGTTAAATTAATCTTAAAGTTCCTGAACTATTTGACAATTTTTAATTATATTCCTAAATTATTTTTTTTTCAATTAGGTCCTTAAATTTTTATTTATTTTTTAATTAGGTCCTTGTTGTTAACTATGGTTGAAGTAATTATTTATATATTTTAATTATATGACAAGAGTTGACAAAAAGAAATTGTTTTCTAAAATAAAGATGGAGATATATATAACTCATAGGGTTGACGCGGTTTATTTAGCTGGAGAATTGTGTTCAATTCTTTCCATGTGCAAAATTCTTTTTGGCCGGCGGTAACTATATATCACGAGCATGATTAGTTTATGATCCAGTAAACTGAGGGACACTTATGATCTTTTACCCAGGATTAAAAAAATAAAGATGGAGGTATCTCAAACTAATTCTTTTCGTCCTTTAGATCTTCTCTTAAATGGAGATAGGAAGTCCATATTTTGTATACTTTCATTACAAATAACATACTTCATTTTTTTTTTCACTGGAAAAGCGGTATTTATTAGATAACACTAGGAGACAAAGCCTGTACATCCGCAATCAACAGAGAAGAAATTTCAAGAGGGAAATCCTCAATCCAAATCTGTTCATAATTTACACTAAAAGCAATACAAGCCAAAGTGTGAGCGACAATATTTGCAGACCGACGTGCCAAAAGCAACAGTACTGTTGACTGGGTAGAATGAGCAAGGATCGAGCAGTCATGATTCATGAACAATGGAGGCCATGTAATTCCCTGTAACAACATCTCTTTTCTTCTATTAATGTTCAGCCAGCTCTAGACCCCATCTATAAGCTAATGTTTCAGCAATATGCGTCTCATATTGCTTTAACATTAGCTTATACAAATAAAACACTGATTACACTAACTAGTTATTATAAAATCTACTGCGTGGGCGCCTCAAATTTAAAAGAGAATATAAAATGGTGAAAAACCAAAATACTTGATAAAATATAATTAGCTAGCACGTACATGCGTCAAATATTTGTTTTGGTCGTAAAGTAAAAAGGACTTTTATTGACCCCAGAATAAGAAAATAAGTTTCGAGTCTTCATAGTTCATATTGCTGTGGCAGATTTGCTATGATTTAAATATTATTTCCTTTTATATGTGAAGGACATACAGTAAATGAAAATATAAAAGTAATTTTGCATTGATGAAGATAGGTTATATGATGAGAATTTTTTTAACAGTGACAAAGGTTAAAAATAAGTTAATTCAAATTAAGTCAAGTCTAGTCAACTCAATTGAACACAATAAAAAAATAGTTTATATTATATATATATATATATATATATATATATATATATATATATATATATATGATTGAATAGTATAGTATTAAAAGTTTAAAACTCTTTACACAGTTTCAGCATTTCTTACATTTATTTTAATCTCTTTCAACAATTACATAGTCTAATGTAACACGCATCTAGTCATTCTACATTACATACCACCTTAAAATGATCATTAACTAATGCAAAATTTTGTGAAAATTAAAACATACAAAAATAGTTTTGAAAAACTAAAATTAAACAAAACTATATTTATATGAACCGCATTGTTTACACCTAGTATTTTTTACACTCCACGATGAAGCAACACCAACTTCTCGATTGTAACAAGCTGCAGACCACAAAAGTTGGGACTCAAGGATCTTGGAATATGAGGTAGTATGCATGAACAGAAAATAAATGGGATCCTGGATTCAGTACCACAATTTTTATTACTTATAATAAAGACCATGTTGTGAGAGCTTTCTCCAAGAAGGGCCGGGTTCCTGTATTCAATTCCATAATTTATTACTACTTTTAAAGATGATGTTGTAAGAACTTTCCCCACCTCACACTTCAGGTTGCCTATAAATTTCTTGAAATTGGGATATTCGGAGTAGATTCTACTTCAAAGTAAAAAGCATAACCCCATTTAGCTTACACGGAAAAGGAAAAAGGATGCATGGAGGGATACCAAGTATAAAACTTTTCTTTGCTGTTCTTTGTTAGCTGTTCTTTCTTGTTCTTTTTATTTCTGAATGATCAAAAAAAAAAAAAAAGTAGAAAACTTTTCTTTGCTAAGATTTCACATCTGGTTTTAATTGAAACTTTTTTATGTCTGCTTCTGTTTAATGAATCATTAGTCTGCAACATGCGGGGTATCTAACCACAGTAGGGCCTTCCAAATTAATCCCATTTTTTTCTTTTACAGACATTACAATATCATGACAACTTGCAGCATCTTACAAATACTTGGCTTGTTTTGGATTTTCATATATCATTTTAACATGAATGGATGTTGTGGGATAGAATTGTTTACTTAAGTGTCGTCCAATATATTTTTAGGCCTAAAATAAACTTTGAAATGAATATTTTTAGGGTAAACGACAATCTTAGTCTTTGAATATGTAAATAAGTGATAATTTAGTTCTTAAAAGAATAAAAAGTCTGATTTAATACCTGAATATGTAAAAAGTGTGACAATTACGTTCTGTAAATTCCGTTTCGTGGAACCATTTTATCATAAGTTATATTTTTCGAGAACCTATTTGACATTAAGTTGTAAAGTTCAAGGTCAATTTGTCATTAAGTTGTATGGCATGACATAGTTGTATTTTTTACACATTCAGAAATTTTCATTCCTTTAAAGACTAAATTGTCATCGATTTACACATTTAGGGACCAAAATGATCATTTATCCAATACTTTTAAAATTAACATTTTCACACACACACACGGCATACATTAAATTGATTAAAAGAACTTGAATTAATTTATGTTACACAATTATAAAATAAAAATAAAAATAAAAGAATAAACAAGTATAAAATCAATAATTGGTGGAGAAATTTGTCAGTACATGGGATGATTAACAACTTCTTATTTATTTAAGATTTAAATACCTTTTTAGTCCTTGTAACTTAATATTTTTTTATTTTCGTCCTTAAAGTGATTTAGATAGCGCTTAAACAATGAAAAAAACGCTATCTAAACAGCTTTAAGGACGAAAAATAAAATAAATATATTTTGCAAGGACGAAAAGTAAAAAAATGCTAAATTGTAAAGATTAAAAAATATTTAAACTTTTATTTAAATAATTTTGTAGCAACTGGCAAGGTTCTGCATAATAATAATTAACACTAATAAGTTTTCTTCACTTAAAAAAATGTTTTAGTAAGAGTGTGGGGAATGTATGTGATTGTGACACGTAAGGACTAAACGATAAGAATGTGAGACGTAGAGACAGAGCAATAAAGGATCTGAGACACATTAACTGAGCAATAAGGTTTGTGATACACAGAGACATAGTAATTGTCTCCATTTTACAGAATCATTAATTGGGTCTCGCATGGAGTAATGGACATACATGACTCATTGAGCAGCATTGCACTCTGGACATGCAACTGCAAGGTGTCAAGCTTTCTGAATGGATTAAGCTAAACAATGGAGTAACAATCAACATTTATTCTCAATATTGTTTTACTCAATGAGACAATGACTTTCTTTCTCCAATAACCTTTGCACTCTGCAATAAGCATCTCTTCCCCATTCCATTCTATTTCATTTCTGTTCTTCTTGCCAAGTAGCTAGACTGGTGGTTGGTGCGGGCGGGCTCACAAGAAAGATGGAAGGGGATAAGGATGATGGGTGTTCTACGTTACAACGTAATTTAATTGAAATTAATTAATTAATTTTTTAAGAGAGTAAGCCATTGGTTTTTCCTCCAGCAGTTGGAATCTCATTCCCCAAAGTAAAACACATCTCAGTTATTAATTATTCCCTCTGCACTCATATATAGTAAGCAAAAATAATTAATTATACATTAATTAAAAAAATTAGTTGACATCATTTAATTTTATTAATTTCAAGAAAAAAATAATGTTATTTCTAAAATATCCTTCATTGAAACTTGATATCATGAATAAAGAAGAGTCATTGAAAATAGAATTGCAATTCAATGAAAGGTGTTTAGGAATGATAGCATTAAATAGGACAAAATTAATTAAATTTGCTTATATTTAAGTTCACCATACAAGTCAACTTTTTTGCTTATATATGAATCCAAAGGGAGTACTACACTAAATTAGCTATATAAATACTAATGTTAATTTTATTTTATTTTATTTTTGGAAAACCTAACGTAAACGCTTGGGCCATCTTACACTTAGTTAGTCCTAATATGTACAACTGCATACATTATTATCTTAATCATAACACTCTCCCCAAAATGACCAACTTTCTCCTCTTTATCATGAAATTTTTATCAAAATTTCGTAGACAATCTTATTCAAATCAAATAGGATTATTATGGATAAACAAAAAGCAAATGTATGGATTCTCTACTGCAGTGCTGCCTCTGTAGCCAAAAAATACAGGAGGAAAAGGAGACAAAAAATAAAGAGTCAAAGTGAATTGATGGAGAGAGAAAGAAAAGATAGAGAGATGAAATGGCTATAAAGAAGTTGTAGAGAGAATGGTTGTAGATGATCCAAACTTTTAATACAACTACATACACTATATTTAAACTCAATAAACTATTTATATATTGTATTAATAATATAAAAAATCTTCCAAGTTTTGGGAATTAGTTAGTGAAAATAATTAATCTAACTCTTATAAAAGTAGTAAATTACAATTTAAATCTATATTAAAAAAAAGACTTTCATATTCAGTATTTTCATCGTGCCTTATACAAAAGATATACGTGGAAATTAAAAAAAATGATGAGCTAAATAATACTAAATATTTCTTTTTAATTTTTCAAAGCCCATCAAGTAAAAAAAATCCATTGAAAAATTCAATTCCTTAAAGGCTTAATTGCAGATTTTACCACCCAACTTTCATAATTTTGCACATTTTACCACCCAAGTTTTTTTTTTTGCAAATTTTACCACTCAACTTTCATAATTTTGCGAATTTTACCATCCAAGTTTTTTTTTACGAATTTTACCACCCAACTTTCATCATTTTGCGAATTTTACCACCTAAATTTTCAATTTTTGAACATTTTACCACCATGATGTTTCACAATTTTTTTTTTAATTCTTTAACTTTTTTTTGGTAAAATATCAGAGTGGTAAAATGTACAAAAATTGAAAACTTGGGTGGTAAATTTTGTAAAATTAAAACTTGGATGGTAAAGTTCGCAAAATTATGAAAGTTTAGTGGTAAAATTTACAATTAAGCCTTCCTTAAATAGATATCATCATGTGTTAAGTTTTTTTTTTTTTTTTTTGTATAAAGGTGATGACGAGAATTGAACCAAGTTCTCATGCATTTATTCCAACTTCATCACTAGGCCAACTCTAATGAGTTTACACATATGTTAAGTTTATACACACACGTTAAGTAATTATAAACGGTGTTAAATTTATACACACATGTGTTAAGTAATTATAATTTTTTATAGGTTTAAATATCTTTTTAGTCCTTGCAATTTAGCATTTTTTTTGTTTTTCGTCCTTGCAATTTTATTTTTTTAGTCCTTGCAAATTATGTTTATTTTGTTTTTATCCTTAAAGCAGTTTAGATAGCGCTTTGAACAATCAAAAAAGCGTTATCTAAACTGCTTTAAGGACGAAAAACAAAACAAATATAATTTGCAAGGACTAAAACCAAAAAAAAAATTGCAATGATGAAAAGCAAAAAAATGCTAAATTGTAAGGACTAAAAATGTATTTAATCCTTTTTTATATTATTATCAATTATTTTTTAATTTGACAAAAGTATATGTTTGAAAATTAAAAAGGCTTAAATAACCTTTTGATCTTTGTAAAATAGGGTGTTTTTTATTTTAGTCTTTTACATAGTTATTTTTTTGTTCTTTAAAGATTTAAATTTTTTATTAGTCTCTGCTGTCAAGTAACAACGTTAACTAATGACGACTAACAACTACATTGCCAATCTATTAATTTGCCTATTTAAATTTATAACATGTAATATTTTTGTTATAAATTGTATTTTTAAATTTTCATCTATTCAAAATAGTTGATTAATGAGTTGACGAGTGAATCCATTCCCTTAAGGGGCTTTTGTTTAACGAAATCTTATTTGATTCTTGGGAATGTGGATATGAAAATATATATTCACATGTTTGTTAGAAGATAATAAAAAAAATATTCCTAGACATAATTCATTCTCAGGAATCTATATTACACATGTTTCTCCATTTTCCTATCCCCATGTAAAGGGATGGAAATCTTATATTTCCATAGGAATGTTTAAAATAATTTTTTATTTCTCTCTTATTCTACCTCGTTTATTTATTTATTTAACATTTTTGTTTTTAAATTAAAATAAATTTAAAAACAGTCCCAGGAATTAAAAGTATATATTTATCAAACATCTTTGATGAGAATAACATTCTCAATAATAACATTCCCAGAAATATAAATACATGAAACAAACCCCCCCTTACGTGTTAAGTGTTCTTGCGCCATTTTCTTCGAAGCTTATAACGTGCGATCTGTCACATTATTGGCTTATTTCATTCCTGTGACAGCAGGTAACAGTAGAAACAATTTATTTGCATATATTATTGGTAGCAAGGACACCCTTAACTAGAAATAAAAATAAATAAATAAAAGTGATTAAGCAAAGGCATTACTTAGGGTAAATATTTACCCGTGTAATTAAGAAATCACTACCTGACATGGATCATGGATGAGCCAAGCCACTAGTAATGGTGACTGTATATGTTACATTACAGAACCACATGTGAAGATTCCCTGCCAGAGTGTACCCAAATGCATATATATATGAATTTGGGGGCTCTATAGAAGAGAGGATCTTGAACTATTAGGGAGTAGTTTTATACAGTGGAAGGCTAGGGACAAATGAACTTGTTTTAGTGGGTTTGTAATCGTGGAGGCAATTAGTCCAACACCTTTGGTTTTGAGTGTGGATGACGTTGGAAGGATACTACTAGACTATGTTGCTCCCACCAAGACAGTATACATTTCTTTAAGTTTAATGGGATTGTGCAGGGGTGACTTTTGGTGAATACCAAATTTAAAGACAAAAAATTGCCCATTACTGAGGGGTTAGTGGGTGGGTGGGTTACTGCTGGCAACTGACCCTTTTAACAATTTTGAGGCAGACCCGGGCCTTGCAACTCTCACGGGCACATATGATCAATGGCCTGCTGGGGCTGTCTTGTGTTGTGTGGATTAAAAATACATGGTTTCTGAAAGCACAAATGAGAGAATCCATTTTTTATGAACTAGTATATTACGATTATACTGTATGATAAAATTAAATTCAAAATATAAACTATATTAAAATATGTATACTTTTTAGTTTAACAGAAAATATATTATTAAAAAAATAATAAAATATTCCCTATGATCTTTTATATAGAAAACAAATGAATGCATTTTTTTTGTCCTAATTATAAGAAACATAAACACACTTTTAGATATATTAATTGCTAATTTTTTTTTATATTCTTAATTTATTATAAAATCTATTAAAGAGACACTCACTCATTTTCTATACAAGCGAATGCATTTATTGACCTATTAACAACATAAGTCACACTCATTGATGAAAAAATTATCTCTTGAATTACATGTATTGTCACTAAAGCACTCCAGGGAGTGTTAGATTAAAACATACTTATAATGAAAAAATATGTTATCTATAAATAGATATAAATTATATAAAAATACATATGATTTTGACTACACATATGATTTTAAATATCACTAATAATTGAATACACGATAGAGTTAACACATTATCTATCTTTGTTTAAAAACAAAAAAAATTTATGAGTCTCACTTTTTTTTTTTTTTTAATAAAGTGGTAGCATGCAATGGCAAATAGTAGCTAAATTGATCTCAACTAGGTTGACACTTTTCTAAATACCTACCAAATGCAGCTCGCTAAAAAAATATCATTAACAAAAGAAGAGTGTATTAGAGAGCATCTTACTAACACTTCTCCTCTATACAAAGTTACCTAATCATGATTTTCTCACATGATTGTGTAATGTCTCCAACATCATGTTATAAATATTACATGATTACATTGTGTTTTAATATGAGCCTATTTTTAAAATTAAAAAAAGAAAAGGAGACTCCTAAAGTTGAAGACACGATTTTAAGATATTAAAGGATTTCAATCTTCGAAGAGGAGTGAAAGGATTGAGTCGATTGACAGAGAAATGAGATTGCCTTGGACCAAAAGGGGTTTTGTCCTCTGTTTTTTCTTATTCGTCATTCTTGTTATCTAATTTAAGATTGTATTTTCATGGATTCTTATCTTTTGCATCTTCTTATCTTTCTCTTATTAAAGGGTTTTTTTATCTTATTCACGCTTTCTTTAATTTAAATTCTCAATGATCAATTAAGGGATTAATTAGGAAAAAATATTAGTAATGTATGACCATTAATCATTAATAGAATATGAAGGGATAATTCTCTTCAAAAAAAAAAAAAAGAAGGGATAATTGGCTTTTGCAAGGACATATGTTCTTTTAATATTGAAATAAGGAATTGAACACTAAAAGTAAAACCTAAGTCCTAGATTTACTCATAACTGAATCCTTAGTCGTGTAAGTAACTCTAACTCTTGTTCATTCTCGCCAATTTTATTCATTTGTGTCAACTAAAATTTCAGCGTTGTGTCTAGATAACATAAGTTTTTTGAGAATCAGGATAACTGTTATTTTGTTTCCCATGAAATCAACATTCAAAACTCTGTTAAGTTGGAACAATCCAACCATACTAGATGATATACACATTCAATGACAGATAACAGGAATGAAAACACACAAAATAAATTAATCTTTGGTATATCACGATAATTAAATTTTTTTTATCACAACTAGACAAATAATTTGTCAAAATTGAAAAAAGTAAACATAATAAAATCATTTTTTAATATGCATATGTAAGCTATTATCAACCCATTCACCATGATTTTTTTCCTCTTCAGCAAAATGATCTTATCTTTTCATACGGGTCAGGATGCCGCTAAATTTTAAACCAAAATTACTCTATTAAGTGCACACTTTCAACGATAGAGATTAGGTCATTATCGATCTGTATAGCAATAACGAGTCATTTCTATTTGTCACGTTTTCAATCAAATTTACTTTAATGTAACTAAAACAATACTAGTGCATTCTACAGTAAGCCACTCATTCTCCTATGTTTTTCATTTTGCTCCATATCGAGTACTTTACAATCTATATTTTTTTAGTATTAAACTGAGTAATTCTTTGGCAAAAGACAAGTCAGTTAGAGGTGTGTAATCCATTATCCACACGGGCATTGACTAGATAGCGTCATACTTCTCATAGTGGCAAGCATAACCTCATATGCATGTACGTACGTAGCCAGAACCGTGCTTAAATTACCCAAGAAAATGATCTACATGAGGTAACATAATCCATGTCCCCACTTTCCCCTAAATCTTGATTAGTTAAAAATGCATAATCAAGTACGTTTACTCTTCATAAACTAATTAAATTTGCACACAATATATTAATGCTATTGGTGTAGATTCCTATAGTGGTACTACACACTATTAATTTTTTAATCTTGCTGGAATAATGATTCATGAGGTTTAGACTTTGGTGAAAGTATATATGATCTGCATCATGTGCATTTGTAACATTGTAACCGCACTCCGTTTTGACAAGAGTGCCAAATCTATCTTTTGTCTATGCTTAATAATGGTGACTTGTTAGGTATCAAATTGGGTGGTTGCTCTATATGAGTCCATGCTTTTAAAAGACATATATTATCGTATCCTTTTTAGTGTAATCTGAATATGACTTCTTCCTCATAAGGCAAGTAATTAAGAATTGACACGACCAATGGTTTATCAAATGCAAGATATATAATCTTAGTTTCGTGATGAAATTAGTTATATCTCCATTTGTCAATGTGATACTTTTTTTTTTTTTTTTTACTGCAGAAAGCATCATGTGTAGTGACATATCGTGTTACATCAATCAAAATAAAATAGTAATTAAGCTACGATTGATGAAACTTATGAGTTGACCCTACCATTATCATTTATAATATGTATATATATAATATTTTAGTAACCAAGCATGCATGCTTTATGATAATAAAATAGTATTGTGATATAGTGGCAATTTTTTGGCCATCACTTCCAGTTATTATTTATCTAATGTCAACATATAGACTTTATAATTTATATTAGCACCGGAAAGCCTTTTGCAATCTCTTCATTTCTGTTTCATTATGTTGTATACAGGTGTCAGGGAAAATGAATATGATATTTAGTGGTTAATTTGACCTGAGGACAAGTAGAGCAAGATATTTTGCAAAAATAAGATGAGAATTCAAATAATGTCAAATTTGGTTTGCTCAGTGCAGAAAAAAGTTGGTGACAACGAAAATTATCTTTTCATAAATTTTCAAGCCATAAAAATATGAAACGTGTGTGAAAAACTGAAAACCAAAAAGAACATTAAAGATGTTGAAGTGGGGTAAAAGATTGTTTTTTCTTAATTCACATCTCTGACAAATCATTTACTAGTAATGTAGATGTTAGGCTGCATACAGATCACTCCACAAATACCTTTCACAAAAGCACTACATTGTCAATTGGGTCCATTATCTCCACATGCTCAAGAAGCAAAAAGATTCATTCAATTGGGTCCATTTTTTTTATTTTTTATTTACAGGTGACATGACAATGAAAAGCTCCTGGAATCAAATAAATTAGTGAGGTGATCCTCCTCAAAATTTTAACCTTGTTGTAAGAAAGTTAAGAGGCAGCTCATAACTGCATTCCCTCAATCTCTACCTCATCACCGCCCCACCAAGGAGTGTTACAAAAGGGGGAAAAGAAGAATCAACCAATAGGGTGGTTACTTTTGTTACAAGTAATAATGGCCAAGCAAATCTGGGAAGAGGCTGTTTGTACTGGAAGAGTATAGTTTGAACATACTGTAGAACTTTTAAAGTGGAACCAAAACCATATCTTTCCATTGATTGCTTATTACATTTATCATCTAAGGATCTCTTCTTTACAAATGAAAAAGACATTTAACATTCCACCATTACATTCCCCATCCGCAATTCAAGTGTGCAAGTTAGTACTTGTCTCACTTTTTGGTCAACCTGTCCAATCATCATGGGGACAGCTGAACTAATAAATCAGGATCCGTGTCAATTGAATGTATTTCTTTGAAAATATTTAAGCTTTTTTGTCCAATTCATTTTTCTCTTGCTATTTCCTTTTTAACACTCACTGCCAAAAGCTGTCTAACTAAAATTTGTTGCCGTTGTCCCTGTTGAATATCTTTGAATTCCCTTAAAACAGTTCTATTGGTGCACCAATTTTTTGAATCCTTTCATGTTTCACTAACCTATACACATACTGATATATTATTAATCTCCACCATGTTTTAAGGATGATCTTCTGACCTATCTATGTGGACCACAGCAGATGTGCAATTATTGATTTCTTTTCTTAGAACAAACAAAAACTTAGAATACGGGATCAACTGATTAATTCTAAAAAATTATCGTGATTTAGTGAAATTGTGGAGAAGATGAAAGCAGTAGCCTGCACAGCTTATAGATGCAAGGATCATATTTTGGTACCAAAGGTTTCACCATTGGATCTCACATGGTGCCATGGTGGAGTCAATCCAGTTGTAGAATCCAGAATATATATAATGAATGGCTCTCCTTTAAGTGGGGATTGGAACATTCAATTTCTTTAGTGTTTTAGCTTAATAAGAAAAGGGCAAGACCACTAAGCTTTCTGAGTGGAGAATGTATAAAATAGTGATAGAGACATTAGCGGTAAGCCAAACCAAACAGGCCAATTGATAAAGAAAGAAAATACTAGTAAAAAAGGAAAACAACAAAGTGAAATGCACAGCAGAGTTCTTTGGCATATTCTTATTTGGTGCCATTATCATAAATCATATATCTACTTAACCTAACTCCAATTTCCAATACATGCTCCCTCCACGCATTAACAAAAATAAATTTCTTTTTATATACTCCCGTCGTTTCTTTTTATTTGATCCTTGTCAAAAAAAAATAATTAAGAGTTTAATGACTATACATTGATAGTATAAAGCAATTTTATACTGTCAATTAATTAAAAATCACTTTTTTTTCGTCATAGGTCAGAGATTACGGGTATCCCCCAACCTACTGGATCAGAGACTAATTTCACTCGCGGTGCGTGGCTATCACTGGTCCAAGGAAAATTTTCAAACTGAGGGAATCAAACACGGATTCTCCCGCTAAATGAATCGTCCTCCACATGTGAACGCAACGGGGCCTTACACCACTACGCAGGGATGGATCCAGGAAACCATCAAAGGGGGGCTGAAATTTTTTTTTACTTTAATTATTCAAATATCTAACTTCTAACAAATAAATATTTAATAAATAATGACTTTTATAAAATTATTTATTAGTTTTATACGTAAAATTAAAATTAATTTTTATATCAAATGATATAAGAAGGAAATACATGTATTTATAAATCATACTAATTTTTTCAAGTTTTGAAAGACTTTTTAGTCTCACAGGCACAATAATAATCAAATAGAATTCACAAAATAATCTTACAATAAAAAGAAGAACAAACTCATCAAATATAATAATAACTAAAAATCATCAAATTTTATAACAATTATATACAATATATTTAAATATGTTTATAATATAATGTTAATAATAATTAATGTTAATAATTAGATATATAGATTTTTTTTAAAGAAATTAGATATATAGATAGATAAATGAGACTTATAATAACACACAAAGCATAGTTAGCCAAGGTAATAACAATCGATGGAAAGTCATCATTCTTATCAGATTTTTTTTTTTGAAGAAAATCTTATCAAATCTATTAATTAGTATATATATCTCTTTGGATTAGATTATAATTAGTGACAACATATATTATTAAAAAGATTAATATATAATTAATAATAACATAAATTATCAGATTTATAAATTAGTATATATATTTATATATATATACTGAAAGTAGTATATATATTATTAATTAATATATATTATTTGCAAGAAGTTTTTTTTTGGGGAGGGGGGGCTAAAGCCCCTACTAGCTCCCTCGTAAATCCGTCCCTGCCACTGCGTCAACCCTTTGGATTAATTAAAAATTACTTTGTTGGTATTACTTTTAAGATAGCTATTATAAAGTTAACAAATTTGTCATATACGGTGATTTGTGATTTAATAATAATATACAACTATTTTACATTATAAGTGCATAGATTATTTTCTCAATAATTAATCTCCTCCTTTGCATTAAACTTTTTTTAATATGTTTCTTATTTCTTTTTTTTTTATTTTTTATTTTAACATTTCATATACACTATTATCCTTTCTCTTAATAAAGGTATAAATGTATAATTGAGAAAATAAAAATTAATACTATCTTGAAATTTTAAATAATAGACAAATAATGGATCAATTGACATATTTAATTAGTAATGCCGAGTTCAAATTATGAATATGTAACTATATTAAATATTCAGAAAAAAAATTCATTTATAATAGTTCTACACAACTCAAACATGATTATCTTTCGTAAAAGATACTTATGATTTTTATAAAAATAAAATGGTAGATATATAAAGGCTTTTTTTTTTTCAAGAGTGAAAGATATCAGTCCATGATTTCGAAAGATATCATTAGTCTTCCAATAATTCGATGTGAGATTGGTTAATGTCACAAGAAAATCATCGACAGCCTTATAATATTGTAAGTAATACGGATGAAAAGCATGTAATTAGTACAATAAAGGCCCATTATGGAATTCACCGTTAGAGCACTGAAATTGGCATCAATTGCTACTTTCCAATCAACGAATGAATATTTAATCTGTATGGAAAGGTCAAGTAGATGCACCTAATGAGACACTATCATATCATCCATTGCAGTTGCAGAGCACTGAAAGAATATGAAACAGTACTTCCTGCTTTTCCTAGGTTATCAAACAACAGGCCAAGAGTTCTTCTTCTCTAATTGATTATTTTGTAGTGGCATATTATGTAGTAGATTCATCTATAGTTCTGAGCTACCAAAGTCACATTTTGACAGGATATTGACGTTATCATGACGTCAATATCATCATGGTACCTTGACAATTCTACAATTACAATAAAATGTTACATAATAAAATATTTACACTATTTCAAAAAATAAAATAAAATAAAGGTTTAATTACAATTTTTACTCCTAACTTTTTATTTTTTGGTGAATTTTACCCCCAACAAATTAATTTGACACATTTTTCCTCCAACTTTTTAAAAAACTTACAAATTTTATCTTCCATTGTTTTGCTGACGTGACATATTAAAATAATTGTACTATTTATTTCAACTTTTTACTTTTTGACGAATTTTACCTCCAACTTTTTACTTTTTGATAAATTTTACCTCCACTTTTTATGCTTATGTCAACATGTCACGTCAGCATAACAGTAGAGGGTAAATTTTGCAAGTTTTTTAAAAAATTGGAGGTAAAATACGACAAATTAATTTGTTGGAGATAAAATTAGTAAAAAAGTAAAAAATTAGGAGTAAAAATTGTAATCAAGCCTAAAATAAAATATTTACACAAATATAAATTCTTCACCGCTTACAATTTTCTTACACACCTTTGTGAATTTTTAAATACCGGTGGGTTGGGTTGGGCGTGACAAGAGACATGGGCCTTGTAAATCGAAATTTGGGTTCGCTGCTGCAACTGACCAAAAAAGGTTTAATAATTTTTGTTTTTGCTAAACTTGAGTTTAATCAAAGTCTATTAGCAACGCACAACCAGAATCTAAATAAACCAAAATAAACACACACGGGGCAAACACAATTTAACAAGATTTATCAATGTGCTCAGAGATGGACTCAAGATTTAATGACGGGGGAGGGGGTAAGTATGAAAATTAAAATTCATCCAACAAATATACTAGCATTAAAATTCATACAAAGTATTCATAATTATGTCTTTCAAAATGATCTAAGAACATATACTAGAAAATATATTTACATAAAAGATAAATTATACATTTTTTAAAGATCCAAAATTACATATGACAATACCAATTTCACATGCCACGAAGAATCCTAATGAATTTAACATTTTTTTTTTTACAAAAAATCTTATTATGTTAAAAAATTTTACTAAATTAGAATAAATTATGCTACTCGTTAAATTATCTTTTATGACAATAGTAACCAATAATATTGAAGAATAATTTGATTTCAGATAGTTACAAAATAAAAGAAAAAATGTTATATCATGACAAAGGCTAAAACTTCAAAAGTAAATTATGGCAAAACATTGTTGACATTGGTGACTCCAATGTGAAAAGAGAAACTTCCAAATGCAGCTTCACCACTGTCCTGAAAAAGTCCTCCACAAGCAACGATGCTGGGACAACCCCTAATTGTTCCATCTGTATTACATTTTACCCTTCTAGCAAGCGGGGTACTAGAAAACTTCCTTTATGAAGGGTGCTTTTGTGGCATTACCTGTGATGTTAAAAGCTTTGAGGACACTAAAGTCATGCATAGTAGAGTGCATGCATCTGTGAGTTAAATTACTAGACAGGGAAATAAGTCGAAATTAAGGAAATAGCAACTTTTTTATTGATGTCTAAGTTATGGAATCTACTTTGTTTTCTACAATGCCAAATTCCACAATGACAAATGTGACGACTGCCAAGATAACATCTTGAAGCTGATCACTCCATTGCTTGTTGCAGTAAGATAATACTCCATCCGGCTTTAAATATAAGCAAAAAATTGACTTGAGATTTGAATTTAAATATAAGCAAATCTCAACTAATTTTAGTTCATTTAATGAGACTATCTCCAAAATATCCTTCATTTAATGAGGGTTTTAATTCCAATGACTCTTTCTTAATCTTGATATCAAATTTCAATGAAGGACAGTTTAGAAAAACAACCTATTTTTAGTTGAGATTGGTGCAATTAAATGTTGTTAATCAACTTTCTTAGTTAGCATGAATCAATTTTTTTTGCTTATATTTGGAGCCAGAGAGAGTAAGGAAGAAAATGAGGAGACATCAATGCTGAATATGAGCATATTAGAAATCCAGTTCCAAGTACTTTTAGCAAACTGACAGTGCAGAAAAATGTGTGTTTATGTTTCCACATCAGCTTGGCACAAGTTATGACGCGTGCTAGCGTATGCAAGCGTCACGAGTCATGCACGGTCCGAAAACAATATTTTTGCAAAGTTTCGCAAATCTTGCACGATGCGAGATCTATTTTTAGCCATTAGATCTTTTAAGTTTTCGATCGATGGCTGAAATTTATTTCCCTTATTTCTTTTTCTATTTTTCCTCTTCTTTTTCTCTTTTCTAATTTACCCTTTTTCTTTCAATGTTCCCTTCTCTCCCCCAACTCCCCAACTCCGGTGACCACCCAATATTCCTCCCTCCATCTTCATTCCTCTACATGCCCAAATCAAAGAGTTTTCTTTCCTGAAACTCAAGATAAAAAAATTGCCACACGACAAACAAATAAACACAATTGTTTTTAATTTTGAAACCCAGATCTGAACAACTTAAATCGCCAGATCTGGAAAAGAGAAGCCTAGATCTAGATCAATGGCGGTTCTACTCCCATGACCTCGTTTCCCTTCAAACAATCAGTCCTATGCAGGCATCACCGCCGGTCGTGCCACCACTGCACCTCCCTCACCATCGGAATCTGAGTTTTGCGGTTGTGGTTGCATATCTATTGTCCTGGGTTTACTCAAAACTTCATATTTTCTACTAAAAATGTTGGCATTTTTTTAAGTTTACTGAGTTGTATAATGGTAGTATAAACTGAAATTGCATGTTGTTCACCTGAGGAATGAATTTGCAAATGTGACAATGGTGACCCTCTTTTCTCCGATTCATGGTCTGTCTATGAGTAGGCGTGAAAATTGTACTGCAAAAACTGTGTAGGGAGGGTCACATTGCTAGTTGATGGTTTTTAATAATTTGTGTATTGAAATGGTTGGGATGTGGCAAATTCTTGATGAGTATCTTTGCCCTTATATGTGCACATGTTTTTTTTTTTTTTACTTTTTTGTTCTTTTATTTAATCTTTTGTTTATTTTGGTGATAAACAATTTGTTTTCTTATTTCATCTTTTTGTTTATCTTGGTGATGAAAAAATGGAACTATTGTCTGATTGTAACAGATGGAGATGGAGGGTGCGGTTAAGTTTTGATGTAGAGAAGGAGATGGAAGGGAAGAGAAGAGAAGAGAATGGAGGAAGAAGAAGGGTAAATTAGGAAATAGAGAAAGAAAAAGCATAAAAGAAAAAGGAAAAATGAAAAACAACTTCAGCCATTGATTAAAATTTTAAAAGATCTAACGGTCACGCTTTCTTTTTGCATCGTGCATAACTTGCAAAACTATCCTTACGCACGGTGCATTATACGCGAGGCTTGTGCACGCTAGCACGCGTCCTCAAGTTACATATAAAAATCGTACAACACCCTCTTTTAATGAGATTATCATCTGTTGACATTTTCTTCTTGTAGGGTGCGCTAAAGTAGGAAGGATCTGGACACGTTTGATGATTGATGAAATATTGAATTTTGGCTTAAAGGGAGGTCTGCAGTACTGGAGGTATATTCAAGGAGTCTACAATAAGCTAAGAAAGAATTGTGAATCTCAAATTTTAGATCTCATTTTAGCCAGAGTCATAGACACCCCTGCATTTATGGATTGTGTATGCCTGTGTCGCCCCACCTCAATGGTGACTCTAATTACAATTACAACCCTAAATAAAAAAGGGCAAATTAATATTCACTAAGAGAAAAGACAAATCTCACATGAAAAATTGATTAACAAAAAACTTAAATTGACATTTTTATTCTTCATGAATGTTTCTCATTTTTCTAGTATCACTAACATCTTTAAGTTAAAATGGGAATTATGAATTTCAAAACTAGACCTTATCAACGTCATCTTGGCAGAAGCCTTATATACCCTACATGCATGGATTGCATATGTTTTCGTCGCCCCCACCTCTACTGTAACTAGAATTGCAATTTAAAAGCTTGAAAATAAAGGGGCGAATTAAGATTTTGTCAGAGAAAAGGAAAATATCACACGAAAATTCAAAAATGAAAAAAAAAACAATTTGACATTTTTATTCTTCATGTTTCTTTGTCATTTTTTGTATCACTGGCATCTTTGAGTAATTTTGGAATCATGAATTTTAAATTTTGGACCCATCTTGGCTGAAAGAACAAATACTTGCATTTGCATATTGCCTATGCTCGTGTAGCAACACCTCAATTGTGACTATAATTATTATAAATTAAAGCTTGAATAAGAGCGAAAATTAAGATTCACTAAGAGAAAATGCAAATCGCACACAAAAATTCATTTATAAAAATCTCAAATTGACATTTTTATTCAATAGAATTTTTCTCATTTTTCATATCTTTGACATCTTTAACCCAAAATGATAATCAACATGACAGAACTTTAATACATGACTCAACATACATGATATGACAGTTTTCACACTCACCAACATCATATATAACTCATGATGAACGCTAAAGAAATAATGTTTTAAATCTTTAGAGCCTTAACTCAAGATCCAAGTTGTCACCATTAATGATAACTTGATTAAAAAACTCATTATTGTTTATAGGTTTATCCAATAGATTGATATATGGCCTCGTTCCATCAATTGGACAAACCTCCATCTCTCTTCGGTGAATTGGTGGAGCAAGTAATCGTGCCCTTTCAGCAACATTATTCAAGGCAAACAACATAGCCTGCGATGGACCTTGAAATGGTTGTGAAGCAGCAACCAAAGGCTGAGTAGCATAGGGAAATGAGTTTGCTCTAGGTTGAGGCATCGCCATAGATTGTTCTAGTGGTGCCTGGAAAACCCTGACCATGTTGTTAATAAAGATTCTTGTTTCCTGCATCACCATTAGCCTAGGAAAATTGGGTTGCAAAGGGTCGGGAATGATTTCTCTTTGAGAGTTGACATGGTTTGGTGAATATAGACCTCTTATAGCAGGGTCTTCCTGAGCAAAATGAGCTGACCCAATATGGGCCATGAGTGCTTGCAAAGTAGAGAAAACAAGGTTGCAAAATATGCATCTAAAACCATTTTGGTTGTTTTGGTGAGGGTCTTGTCCAGAGCCGAAAGCAATCAGGTGATAGCTAATGTTAAAAATATTGTTGGTATTCATGGCTATGGTTTAGGGCAAGAATTCACAGAAAGCAAAACATGAGCACTTCAAACACTCAAATGGATTTTTTATATTAGAAAATGTTTGCACACATTAAATGCATAAATTAATATTTTTAAAAAAGTATGATTAAAAAATAAAAAAATGTTGATATAATAAATGATTTTTTATACGGAGTGATCAAATTTTTTTAGGAGTAACTCTTTGTAAAGTTACTTTTTTTTATAACTCTATGTACATATTAAATTTTATTAATCGAACGGTTAAATTAAGAATTCTTATTGAGTTGATTAAGCATACAAGTTTTTATAATGTTTTTTTTAACAAGTTTTTATAATATTTTAAACAATTTTTTTTGTCACCATGGCATTAGTGTGGAATATCTATAGCTTTGCTGATAACTATTCTCCGTCAAGAAACCTGGTTGGCCACTTTTAATGGGTTCTACACATTTTTTCCATCCATAAGACTTGAATGCGAGGGATCCAAGCTGAGTTTTACTCATGCCAACAACATGTTGGTAAAAAACAATTTGAATATTCATTAATTTAATTTAATTTACTTTAAAATAAATAAATTTAATTTCATGTATAATATACTTTTTAAAAATATTAGTAAATAAGTTTAATTTAATATATAATATACTTTTAAAAATATAAGTAAAATGTTGTCTATAATATTACCTAACTATAAATGTCAAATTTATCTAAAACATGATGTGCATGATCATTAAGTTAATATCAAAATATTTAAACTAATTTAGTTTATATATATATATATATATATATATATATATATATATATATATTATTGAAGGCAATAACTTTATTAAAAATTATTCCTAGAGTAATTTGACTTTCTCTATTTTTTATTTAATAAAACATTTTTACATAAAATATATGTATTTTTTTTACTCTTTTAACATACCCATGCAAAATAAAAATTGTTACTATTTTATTAAAATGACAAACATTTATTTAATATTTTAAATAATTAAAAATATATAATAAGGTGTATTAAATATTCCCTAACATACTTATTACTTATAAAATGACTCTTAAAGTAAATACATATTTTAATTAAGTGTATTACTAGTCTTTGTACTTATGTGATGCACGAATTTTTTATGTTGGATGAAAATTATAATAATTATTTAAATTATAATTTATATTTTTTGCATATATTTTTAAAATAAGTTTTGTAATTAAATATCATTGATGAAAGTTAAAGAAATCATTCTTTAAATTTTTTTATATTCTTATAAATATTTAATTATTTAATTGAGTGAGATATATATTTTATTTTTTAGTTAAAATATTACAATTTTTAAATTGAATATAAAAAATATTATTTTATATCACATATGAAGTAAAAATAAATAAGATTGTTGCTTAAGCTTCTTTGAATTCATATTGAAAAATACATTTATCAATTGTTTTATACATGACTACTACTTTTCATCAAATTCACTTTATTTGAACAATTCCATGACCAATCAAATTCATTTTTTTCAATTAGAATTTCATCACAATTAAACTTTTTCAAATTATACACATAATTTTTTCTTGTTAACTTTTCACTTATCTCAACCATTAAAACCATTATCAAACCTTTTAAGATTTTCACTAAAATTATTATCTTTTGCAAATATAATAATGATAAAAGAACAACACATTATGTTGATACTGAGTCCAAAAGACCCAAAAAATTAAATACATATATTGTAATTACAAACTTTTTATTTTCTTTCTTTAGTTCTAAAACACTGACTTGTAACAATTTTTTGTGCCTTGCATTCAAATAAGAAGGAGCAAAACATTGGAGGTATTATTAATTACACGTAATTGCAACTTTTACCAAAAATAAAAATAATTAATGTTATTCAAATGAAAATATTAGATAGAAAAATATTAATTGAATTATAAAATTAATTTATATGAGAATTGTTATTATAATAATTAAACAATTAACCAACTTATTTATTATCAAAATAATCCTTTTTTTACCGCGTTATCAAAATAATCCTTAATCACAATTACATGCTAATACGGTAATAACTTTAGTTTTTTTTTAAAAAAAAAAGCTGATATTTTTTTTAAAAAAATTAAATTTACAAACATAATAAATGAATGCATAATAACCAATTAATAAATGCATGAATTAAAATAATCATTAATGACACCATTAAAATCCACTATCCTTCTTGCAATAAATAGTAATAACTGTGCATTTAAAACTCACTTTCTATTAAATGTCCCATAATTAATATGATTTATTAAATAAATAAAAGGAATTGTCTAGAGTGCCCTTACTTTGGGCAGGAAAAAATGCATCAGAATTTTCTTACTTTATTTTATAAAAAAATATAAATTCTTACTATATTTTGTTATTCTGTCAAAAAAAACTATATTTTGTTATTAATATTCAATCATTTTATACAAAAATATTAAATGATAAAAATAGTTTTATAATATTTTAACAATATAAAAAGTATTTAATACTTTTTTTAATAAATAAAAAGATAAATATGAGAATGTTGAATTACTATTCAACTTATATAAATATGTAGTGTAAAGACAATAAGTATAAAGAAAAATAAATAAATAAATAAATAACTTATTAAAGTGATAACATTGCTCTATATATGACCCTGTTCCTTATTTAAAGTTATTAATTGAGATTCTTTCTTAGTTTCTTTCCTTAATTTCATTATTATATTTTTTTTCTTCATTTTTGGTAGTTATTTAAAATTTCTTAATTTAATGTATCCGTTAGTTAATGAAAATTGAAAATATATACAAAATGTTCCATATCAACAAGATTTATTCATAATTACTAGAACTTCTTTTTTGGCATGTAAAAATCTAGGATAAATTTTGCCAAAATCATGTCTTATACAACTTTTGAATAAGCGGAGGAATAAAGTAGTTCAGAATTAGTAGCTCTTGTTAAAGTTATTTTCTTTAATAATTCTCTCTCTATATTAAGTTTTATCAATCTAAGCGTTGAATTAAAAATTCTTATTAAATCAATAAAGTTTATAAATTTTCATAAAAATTTAAAAACATTTGATTCTTCTTGTTGATTTTTTTTAAAATAATTGTCAGCAATTAGGGTATGTTTGGCCCAGCTTTTTTTCTACTTAAAAGCTACTTTTAAAGTTAAGATAGAAATAAGAGCTTAAAAAAAAGTATAAGCTGTTTTTCAATTTTTTTTTGTTTAACTCAAACTCCTTTTAAATTAAAAGTTATTTAGTAAAAAAATTTAAAAGTTTTAATTTTATTTAAAACTAGTTATCTTGTCCAATAAAAAATATATTTGTAAAATAAAAATATTATGTAAAATTAATTCAATTTACATAAAATTATTTTAATGATAATAAAAAACAAACTAAAAATATAAATATTTTAAATAATAATTTTTAAAATTGCTTTGATTAATAAATTTTATGTTAATGATAATTTGTAAATTATATATATATATATATATATATATATATATATATATATATATATATATATATATTACGACTCCTGTGAGAACATTTTCTTATGTGAGAATATGAGAACAACTAATAACAACCATCAGATCAAGATTAAAAATAATAAATGGTTGAGATTAAAATATTTAAAATTCAAATTATATTTTAGGAAGTGATAATTAAGATCTTTTATAGATTTATTTTTTATTAGATTATATATTAGATCATAATTTGTACTATATATACATAGGAGGGATCCACTTATTCCAATTGTAAATAAAGAGTAACTCTCTTAGACTTACTATTAAAGTAATTAGATCCCTTCTCTCTCTCTCTCTATATATATATATATATATATATATAGTAACGGTTTTTAAAAAAAAGTAATGGTTGAGATTTGATCCAAATGCGTAATGGTTGCCCATCAAATGAATAAAAGAAATGGTTGCAAATCAAATACATTTTTTATATCTAAATTTTAACAAAATAACAAAAAAAGGTAATACAAGGGAATCGAAGGCAGTGCTTTTTATTTTAAGCTCCTTTTTATATTTTTCTTTGTTAAAATTAAGCTCTATTTTTTTAAGAACTTTTGTGCTAAATGTGTTTGGTCCAGCTTCTCCTTTTAAGGAGAAAAAAAGTTCAAAAAAAGCTAGGTCAACACTACCTTAGAAATTACAAAAAAAAAAAAAAAAAAAAAAAAAAAAAGCAAACAAAATTACAAATTGAAAAGGGAAAAAAAATGATAATACAATATATTAAAATGAATGTCACACTTTATATTACATAACATGTAATCTAATGCAGTAAAAAAAAAAAAACATGTAATCTAATTATGATACTTATGCGTCAGAATTATAAATGCAAATCAAAGTCCTAATATTTATCCTCGAGCTCCCATAAACATGTGAATACAATAACAGTGCATGTTCAAAACGAAATTCAAGTTCAGATTATAAATAAATAGTAAACGTGCATTTGTGTGCCATTTTTTGATTCGAAATGAAATTGGAGAAAACCTTATGCTGCTACGTGCACAAGAGAATTCGCCGAAAGAGACAAATAAATTAGGAATTAGGGTAAAGAAAAATATGTGAAAACAAGTGTGATTTTGGAAGATTGTAGGACAATTTAACGGGTTGAAGAAAAAGTATTTATAGATAAAATTACAAAATTATTCTTTACTTTAAATTATTTTTTAAAAGGAAAAAAGATTATATGATACATGTGTAACTTATACCAACTATTATATTATTCAATAACTTTATATAGCAAGTGAATTTGATCGATCCAACTGCTGAATTTTAATTATATACTACATTGGTTATTTGTGTCCAATTTTATGAAAATTGAACATCAATAAGAAGATTATCAAATGATTTATATTTTAGTATATTTTGAAAAGTATATATTATGTTAATTTTGATATATATGAATGAGATATCAAATAATTTTTTATTAATAAAAAATTTGGTAGATATGAACTACACGAAAGAAACTTTTAGTCTAACGGTAGGTTTTGAGATAAAATTAGTCAATTATATATATATATATATACATATATATATATATATATATAAAGAGAGAGAGAGAGAGAGAGAGAGAGAGAGAGTTAATGGAGGTGTCGATTTTTATTTTTATTTTGGATCCATGGAGTTGTAAAAATTACTCGGTACTTTGGGCCTTGCCATTTCCAAACCAAACTAACTTGGGTCCAATATATATATGTTTCGGTGAACATTTTATAAGAGTTCAACTATTCACAATTCTGAAGATGTCTAGGGTGGAGCACTATTATAAGTGGTCCACCATGTATCATTTTTATCAGTCTTTAGATTAATCTAAGGTGTAATTTCTTATCATACATCCTTTGTATCAAAACATTTATCCTTCCCTTCTAATCCCCTACTCTATTCCAACAACCCTCCGACCACCATTAGCCGTCGCAGGAAACGATTTCCGGCGGCGACGTTGTGATTTTTTTTTCTTTTTTCCTCACCACCTCCATTGTTAGCCCTTGCACTATAGTTAAGAAGAGAACGAACGTCGA
Organism: Pueraria montana var. lobata; assembly: GCA_026413185.1. Lineage (NCBI taxonomy): Eukaryota > Viridiplantae > Streptophyta > Magnoliopsida > Fabales > Fabaceae > Pueraria > Pueraria montana. Next base: position 74,247,341 of record CM048647.1, read on the forward strand.
AACCCATAAAAGGCAAATGGGTAAGGATCTGAGCGAGAAGCAAGTTTCTTCGATGAAGGAAGCACGGTGACAGTTTCAACTTTCAAGGGCTCGGTTTCAACTGCGCGACGCCTTCAAGGTTCTCGACAAGGACTCCACCGCTTCGTCTCCTCTCAAGGCTCTGTCACTTCCTCACCAACATCAGCGAAGTGGATTCGATGTCGACTCTGACAGCAAGATCTGTTACGTCTTCGACGATGTGAAATGTCCAACGCTGCTGTCATCCCTTAGACGGTGGCCACGGTAAGGAAGTGCTTGTCGATCTCCGCGCTCCCTGACAGACCTGAAAATTTCTGGCGAGTTTCCAGCGAGGTCACCGTACTGGAACGCTTTTAGGTTATCATAGCCCTTTTTTTTCATTGTCTTCAATTTTATTTGGTGATTAATTTTTTCATTGCATATAAGGTATGCACCGCTGGAAGCGAATGGAGTGGTGGTGTTTGCATCAATCTTCCTCTTCTTTGATTTATTTTTCCTCATATTTTTTTCCAATCTTCATTTTGGGTTTTGATTCTGCATCCTACTGCCACCAAAGTCTACATTGCAGTTACTTCTTAATATTGCAATTTAAACTAGCTTTTATTATTTGCTTAATTAATAGCAAAAAATTGTGTTTGTGCTGTTGTGATGGAGACAATGGTCACATTAATCTAAGCCATCATCAGCATCGATTGGAGATAAGGAGAGCTTGAAGTTGAAGTCGGAGAGAGAAGGAGTGAGGAAGGTGGGTAGTCAAAAATAGAGGAGAGAGAAAAAGAAAAGAATAAGAAAATTTTTGATACAGAAGGTGCACCTTATCACGGTGCAGTTGAGATGAATCTTGTGGTGTAAAAAAATAGTCCACAAAAGACCACTTATACAACTTCCCCACGCTAGACATCGTCCACAATTCATTTTTTCTTCTTTACACTACTATTTTTTTTTGTTTTTTAAATTCCTATTCTACCCCTCCCTTCACACCCCTTCTCCTTAGTGGAAACTAATTTCCATTTTGTATAAAAAAATAATAAAACAGAAACTAGTTTCCGTTTTATTATAAAAAAAATTAAAATTAGTTTTCAATGTGAATTATAAATTGACACTTCGCTATCTCAGCTTACAATACATAATGGAAATTAGTTTTGTTGTGTAGTCATTGTGTATCATATAAATTGACACTTTCATGTCTCAACTTACAATACACAATGAAAACTAGTTTCGTTGTATAGTCATATACAACAGAAATTAGTTTTCATAAAAAAAAATAAAAAAAAAAAGAGACGACAATGCAAAGAGGAAAAAATGATGGTGTAAAATGTGATAGAAAAATAAGAAGAAGAAACAAAAAAAAAAAAACAAAAGGATGTAAAAAAGTGTATAAGGTCAGGAGTGATGAGACGGCAGAATGAACTTAAGGTAAACACAAGACAATGATTAAGGCATGAAATGCAGTTGGCATTTGGCATTCCTTTGTTTGAAGGAGACCGGCATGTAATAATTAAATAGCCACCGTTTATTGTTAGACATATTTCATCTTTATGCCTAAAGACAATTGCATGAGCCATTTCACATTGTTTCATTAAGTCGATGTTTCCAAACCAAATTGTTGACTGTGAACTGGGTATTTATATAAACAACCCCAAATTGAAGGAGCTCAAATCCTCTCTAGCTGAAATATCTCGTGCCCTCATTTCATTTGGTTCTCTCAATCTTATCTTAAACATTTAATTTCTTTGTACCTGAAACATGATAGGTGGTCGTTCTTCCCCTCCCAAATGGTCAGCTGAATTCTGTGGCTGTGGAGAAGACCCTAAAACATGTAAGATCAATATCTATATAATATTTAGAAACATCACCTCCTAGATCATTGTATATTTTAAGTTACATATACGCACTATACAATTCAATATTCTAAATCGATTTCTTACATGATTCAATGATTAATTAGTTTGTAATTAATAATGCAGGTTTGATAACTTGCTGTCTTCCGTGCATCACCTTTGGCCAAATTGCAGAAATTGTGGATGAAGGGCGTAGTTGTAAGATCAATGAAATTAAGAAGAAATAAACAAAATATTATAATTGCTATTTTACTATATATGTGTTATAATATTGATCATAATTTAGTTTGAATATCGTCTGTGATATCTAATAAATAATATATATCTTTCGCGCGTGCATGGTTTTGAATGTGTAGCTTGCGTTGGACAAGGGTGTGCCTATGGGTTACTTATGTTGGTGACGTGTCACTGGCTGTACTCGTGCCTTTACAGAGAGAAACTGAGAGCAAAGTTTGGGTTACCAGCTGAACCTTGTTGTGATTGCTGTGTTAATTTCTGCTGCGAAGCATTTGCCTTATGCCAAGAACATGCTGAGCTTAAAGCAAGGGGTTTTGACCCTTCCAAAGGTATTTATCCACAGAGTTCTTTATTTATACCTTTTGGAACGAACACACAGCTAGCTAGTAAAGAAGAAATATTTTTTAAGAGTTTTGAGTTAAAAATCATAAAGAAGTTAATATGAGAGAACTCATATTAACTTACCGTTTCAAATTAAATTTGAATTTGAATTGTTCTTTTTCCTTTTTTCTTTTTTTTTGGAAAAATTGAAGGTAAACATATTGCACAAATTATATGCAGGTTGGATTGGGCCACCAAATGCTCCTCCACAAATGCCACCTTCCATGACTAGATGATCCATCTGCCCCAATTCAGCACTAATGAAATTTCATATCGTCAATACTGCTCGCTGTTTTTCTTCTTTGCAAACTATAAAGGAACTGTTGTCCATTGCTTTGTAGCGTTATGAGATATCATTTAGAATTGAGCTGATGAATTTTCTAATAAATTCTTCCAGCGTTTATTATTCATATTGTTTCAATTTATCTCGAATTAGTTATAAACCCCAATGTTATGCCAATGCTTAAACAAATTAATATATTAAGAAAAAATTGTAACTTGTAAAGGAGGCAGAACATTTTCATCAATATTTTTGCTGGAATATGACATGCACGTTGAATAATCTTCCATGAGTCAGTAATTTCAGCTACTTTATTTCATCTAATAACCACATTTATGGTTTATTTTGTTTAAAAAAGAAAGTGAGAAGGAAAAAAATTAATAGAAAGCGAAATGATTTTTAGTTTATCTAGTAGGAATGAAAATAAAAAATATATAAACTTTATTTTTGATTGTCTTTTTTTAAGTTATTATATTATTGGTGTGAAGTATCCACCATCTTTTTGATAATTTTTTTTGTTTGATTGTATAAAAAGGAGAATGAAAAGTAATATTTTTTAATGAAAAATATAAACATTCTTTCTAAAATGTAAGGTGAGACCCAGTTTAAAAAAGAGAAAATCAATAAAATCAAATCGAGTGTGTTTTTTTTTAAAAAAAATAAAGAACGTGCTTTCATTTGGATTCCAGATGCAATAATGTTGCAAATATATATTTTTGTAGGTCCTACTGTGACCATCAAGGATGGCAGGTTGAACATGCGCAATTGCGCATGTGACACGCTGATCAGTGATAGTACACACATACATATATACTTTTTTTTTTTTTTTAAGAGACACACATACATATATACTATTAGATAAAAATTCTTACTCAGGAATGAGAGTATTTACTTATAATTATTAATTTGAATAAACTGCTTAAATTATATATTTAATTATAAGTTTTGTATAAATTTTATTTTTTTAATTAAAAATCATATTAAAAATAAGAGTATTATACTATTAGTTTAAAAGTATAAATAATTATTATAATATATATGTATATAGATATAAAAGAAATGATATAAAATAATTATTAAAAGTATATAGTGTATCAAGTGAGATCTCTTAATTATTACTAGAAATAAAAATATTTAACTACAACCATAATTAAAATAAGTTCAAATTGTGTAATAAATATAAATTTCATGTTATCTTTTAACAATCTTATATGATTTTTAATTAAAAAATGAAAACTATAAGAATAAAACCTAATACTATAATTTTTTAATTATATATATATATATATATCATACTATTAAATTACCATAAAAAATGAAATTATAATAGTAGTAAAATAATATTTTAAAAAGTGAAAAATAAAACTATTGTTTAAAAACAATAGTGAAGTAATATTATAATCTTAAAAATAAATAAAATATAACATAAGAACAAAAAATATTTCAAAAATAAACAATAATAGTAAATTAATAATATAATAGGTATAAGTAGGTTGGATTGATTTAAGTTTAAAATAAAATTAAATCCGAACCCATTATTTTTAATTGTGTTGATTTGGTTTTTTTTTTTTTTGGTGCTTCGCACAGGAGTATCCCCATCGAATACGGGGACTAATCTCCTTCGGGGTTTGACAGGCACCAAATAGGTGGGCATCCCCTCCTAGCTTGAATTTTCTACATTCCCAAGAGTGTGTTGATTTGGTTTGAGTCTTTAAAAATATAATTTAATATGAACCAAGGCAATCCAATCAAGATAAAAAAATAAATTATTATATTTTTTCAAGTTTTTATCTCTACTTATTGTCTATTTTATTTATGTTAACACATAAAAATTGTTTTTATTTTTTTAATGACTAATTATTTAATTCATTTAATATTTAATTTTTTCTATAATTATCACTTTACTCATATCATTAATTTCATTACTTAGAAATAATTAAAATAATGAGCAAATTAAGGCATTTGAAAATATTAAATAAAATCATAACATGATTAAAATTAATGAAAAAGAAAGAAAAGACAATAATAGAAAAATAAATAAATTTTAAAGATTAAAATATATGAATCTAAAATTTAAAAAAAAATTGATCGAAAATGGTTATTATTAAGTCATAAACTAATCCACTGGTGGCCTAGTTGTGGAAAGTTTTGGATATATATGAAGTCATAAGTTGTCTCAATTGTTATAAAAAAAATTAAATTGGTTTATCAATTTTGTCATGTTCGTAATTTTGGTCTTCTTATTTTAAAATTGAGTCTTATTTTAAAAAAATATATAATTTTGGTCTAATCCTTGATTTTGCCCACATTTATTTATTTATTACATTTTAATTAATTAAATCATTTACTGATGATACCTTAAATGAATATGTTGCGTCTAGGATTCAATTGAACCAAAATATTTTATAATATAAAGTAAAGGTTTATAATTTTTATAATATAAAGTAAAGAAGTCTTGGTGTACTTTTTTCCACCTAAAATAAGAATACTTTAGACAATTTTTAGTTATTTTATTTTTCATTTATTTAATAGATCATATTAATTAGTGAGACATTTAATAGAAAGTGAATTTTAAATGTACATTTGTTATTTTATAAAAATAATAGTATTTGATTTCATTAATATAAGATATCTAATAAAAATAAAGCGAGGCATTTATTATTGGGAGAAGGATAATGAATTTTAATGGTCTCATTAATGAATATTCGATTTCATGCATTGATTTATTGATTATTATACATTCATTTATTATATGAGATATTTTATTTTATTTATAATATAAAGTAAAGATATCTTGGTGTACTTTTCCCACCTAAAATAAGGACATTTTAGACAATTTATTTTTAGTTATTTTATTTTTCATTTATCTAAAAGATCATATTAATTAGTGAGACATTTTATAGAAAGTGGATTTTAAATGCACATTTATTATTTTCTAAAAATAATATTTGATTTCATTAATAGTAGTATAAGATATCCAATAAAAATAAAGTGAGACATTTATTATTGGGAGAAGGATAATGAGTTTTAATGGTCTCATTAATAAATATTTGATTTCATGAATTGATTTATTGGTTATTATACATTCATTTATTATATGAGATATTTTATTTTATTTATAATATAAAGTAAAGAATTATTGGTGTACTTTTTCACGCCTAAAATAAAGACACTTTAGATAATTTTTTTAGTTATTTTATTTTTCATTTATCTAATAGATCATATTAATTGGTGAGACATTTAATAGAAAGTGGATTTTAAATGCACATTTATTATTTTATAAAAATAATATTTGATTTCATTAATATAGGACATCTAATAAAAATAAAGTGAGACCTTTATTATATGAGATAAAATACTAGTATTTTTTATATAATAAATTGTTTCAGCTTAATATTTATAAAAGAAAAATAGTAATATTATATAACATAAAAACAATTCAATTAAGGAATTATAATTTATTAACTAAATATATATATATATATATATATATATATATATATATATATACATATTTAACCAATTAAAAATATTGTAATTTAAATAATAATTATAATCTATGTCTAACATAAAAAAATCCATATATCGTACGGGTATAAAGACTAATAAACAAACTAAAATGTAAACAAAATTAAAAATTAGATCAAAATTATGAATTTTTTAAAATAGGAGATCAAAGGATAACCAAATTGACAGATTAAGCAAAATAGGGGGATAGAAACTGTATTTAAACCTAAAAAAATCATAAATTAATAAATTATAATTGATTTAATTTAAATTTAAAATATAAAAAAAAGTAATCAAGGAAATCAATACAAATGAATTTAATTAGTTTGATTTTGATTATTAAATTTATGGGATCAATTGGGTCCAATCAACAGAGGCTTCCACGCTATTACCACAAGGCATAGACAAGAGATTCCTTCATCATTCGTTCTTTTTCTACTTTGAAATGTTTATGTTTATGGCATTAATGATAGACATTAATTAATAAGAAAGAATTTCTGGGAAGGGATCACAATCACATTAATGGTCAAGTCTTTGGTGAATGAGTCTATGTCTACCCTTCTTCCTCTATGCTGCGTGTGATTCATGTCACTCGATTTGATTTTGCCACCTAACCCTCCTTGTATTATAGTACCTTTTTGTTTTGTCCTTCTATATTTTCTATGTTTCTGTCACTCTCCATCTCCCTCCATCTTATATAGGATACGGGTAACTATCACTAACTAAACTACACACACAAGATCCCGAGTTCATCAACCACCATGTCTGACGAAGTCAACAGCGTTTTCAAGAAATATCTCAACCAGCTTCAGCTCCATCCTCTCAGAACCAAGGTTTGTTTCAAATCTCTCTTTTCACCCACTTTTCATTTTTCTCATTTTAATTTCCAAGAGAATAATTCGGTTGAATTGAAAGAAAATGTTTTTATTTGTTTATTTTTCGCTTTGGTATTTAAGAGACTAATGGGGTTGTTCAAAAAAAAAAAAAAAACTTTTGCGCTGTTAGGCAATTACTGCAGCAGTTCTAGCTGGTTTTAGTGATGCAGTGGCACAGAAGTTATCTGGGGCCAAGAAGCTTCAGTTGATAAGGTTGCTTCTTTTCATGGTATATCCATTTGACTTCACTATGGTTCTTGTGAATTATTTATTCTATGTGGGAAATCACTGTTTCAATTTCATTTTCAATCTGAACTTTATCCACGTCTGGATCAAATTTTCTAACAATCAGAATTTTCCATGAAGCTAATTAGAGTATCGTCTTTACCATTAACCATTTCATAACTCTCAAGCCAATGATCATATGAAAAAAATCAACACACTGTGCTAACTGTTTCACCTTTTCTCAAAAGATGAAGCAGAAATTGAAGTGTGTAGTGAAATTTTTAAGGACTGTGACAAATTTGGAATCAAATTGTTTTGCAGCTCTATGGTTTCGCCTACTCAGGACCCTTTGGACATTTTCTCCACAAATTGATGGATAAAATCTTTAAGGGGAAGAAAGGCAATGACACTGTTGCTAAGAAGGTATTTTGAGCTTCTGTTATTGTCTTGTCAGTCTGTCCCCTGGCCCTTTCACTTATAGGGACAGTATTTTGTATTGTGTTAAGTTCTGTCATTTCCTTGGCTCTGGTACAAGTTTTTAACTAATGCTCTAATGAATGAAATATCCTATTATTAGGTGATCCTTGAACAGATAACCAGTTCCCCATGGAACAACTTTTTGTTCATGATGTACTATGGCTTGGTTATAGAAGGTATGCTCACTGATAAAATATGTTTTCATGTTTATGTTACAAACTTACACCTCAATTTACACATAGAAATTTTGAAACATTTACATTAAAGCTTAATGCCAACTTTTGTTGTTAATGTCCCATCTGCTCTGCATCCCACCTCCCTGCTCAAATCAGGAACCATTCATTTTTTCGCTCTTCCTTAAATACCCGCTTTTACGTGTTTATAATGATTATTATGCCAATGCATGACATTGGTCACATATTGCTGCTTACTTCTTAAATTTGATTCTGTTACTGTTGTATTGCTGAAGTTAGTATATGTCTTCCTAAGCTCAAAGACATATAACTCAGACATATATGTTTTAAGAAGTTAGTATATATCTTAAATTTGATTCTTCTTTTTAACAATGTTTTTATCGTTCCTACCTTATAAGCATATGAAAGATTGTAACAACTAAGTTTTTATTTTCCTAAACTGTCCTGTCCAAATGAAATTTCGTATTGGATATAAAACTTGGAGGAGTGCAATCTACTTGTATCAGTTGTATGTGTCTGAGTTACAATCTAGAAGAAAGTACTTATTCTCATCTATAAGAAACACATAAAACTCCCACAGGAAGGACTTGCCCAAACCAAAGGAGTGAAGAGTCTGGATTCTGGAAAGTTGAAATGAAAAAACGAATCATGACTTATACTCCCACACTTTATATTTCTCTCTGATTTTTTCATGGACTAAGCCAAAAATGTAGGCAGCTTCCTGGCATTGTTAAGTGTTCTAATACATTTTGAAGATATAATGAATCGTGACTTAAATATGACAATATAATCTTTTGAAACATTTTCTGACATACGAATGGTATTACATGATTAATTCTACTTGTAAATAAAATATCCTAACTAATTTATCCGCATTGCATGGTAATTAAAGTGTGAGGCTGATTTGCAGGAAGACCTTGGAGTAAAGTCATAAACAAAGTTAAAAAGGATTACCCTTCTGTTCAGTTGACTGCATGGAAGGTATGACAATGAGAACAGTCTTCTGCAGTTTAGCTAATGAAAATTTAGTTTTTTGTACTTATATTGTTTTTAACTTGCAGTTTTGGCCTATAGTTGGTTGGGTGAATTACCAGTATATGCCTCTGCAGCTCCGTGTTGTATTTCACAGCTCTGTTGCTGCTTGCTGGTGAGCTACATCTTTCAACTTGCTATTTATTACTCTTCCATGATTAGATTAGTTCATGCCATCTCTCATTTATTCTAAAATTAATGAATAAGCATCATCAGATGATAATACTATGATAGGTATGCATTGCATTGTAAATTACAAAAGATTCCTATGGAGTGATGTGAAATCAATCAAATCATATTAACTCTAAGAAGCAGGTTCAGTTTTGACTTTATGGGGAAGGTCATAAGAGAGGATATCTTTTAGGCTCTGTTTGATATAGAGGATGGAAATAAGAAGAGAATATTTGAATTAAAATAGAGCGTAAAAGGTATGGGTCCCACACCAAAAAGATGAATTTCTCTCCTCCCTCCCCTCCAATTCTCTCAAACCAAACAGAGCATTAGAGTGGACAAAATATTATTGATACTTGTTGAATCTTGCTTTCAACTATGATATAGTGACTTTTTAATTTGCAAGAGCTACCATATCCTAGCTATAAGGCTTATGCCTAGTAAATACTACCAAGTAATAATATATTGTTTCAATTTGGTTTGTTGTTATGTAGATTAAACCTAATTTTTCTATAATAAAAGGAAATAAACATAACCCATTTGAACTAGATTCCATAAATGTTGATTGATGGTGCTTAATTCATACTGAAATCTAGATCTTCAGATCTTAACAAAAGTTATTTATCTGCTTACAATTTAGAAGTTTTTAGGAAACATTTTCTTAGTGCCTGTTGTTTGTTTGGGGGAGTAAAACTCAGTTTCATGGAAGCAAAAAGAATTTGCTTTGACAGAAAGTGCATTGGAAAGTGTTTTTTCGCATCAGAAAGTGCGTAACCTTAGTTTTGAATGTCAACCAAACAGACCTTCAATAAATTTTTTTAAAGATTCAAGTACTATAACCAGATGCCTAGAATCGGATTAAATTATGTCAGTATGTTACTAAGCCACTAGGATTTTCATTTTAGCATGAGGTTGAAGTGCCATACATAATAGGTTTTAAGTGAAGGCATTGTGTGACACACGCTGATTGCTTTGGTTTTCTACATATTCCTCACTTAACTAAAAAAATTTCTATGTCCAGTATGTGATGTGGAAACGTTTTGTGTTGTCCTTGTTTCCCTCAAGGGGCTCAATTTGAATTGTGCTATAAGATGGTTAACTGGTTATATATATTGACAACGCATTAGCAATACTGGATTACTTTACTCCATCAAGCTCAAAATGACATGAAATTTGGCAAAGCCAAGTCATTCGTAGTTGGTCTGATGTATGGTCATGGTTCATCTCCAATCGCATTTGTAAAGCATTGGCATTAGTCTTGATCATTTTGAATTGTATCTAGTTTCAATATTTTGGAGGATATTTTAACCTCTCTTAGTTGTACTTCGATCTTTTCTCTCTATTTATTTCCTTATTAAAAAAAAAATTAAAGTTTCTTCCTTGCTTTTAAGTTTGATAGATCAATTATTGTACTATGTATGTTTTCTTAACGGGCAACATGAAGTACTTAATAATTAATGGGCATCTGATTTACTTTCTTGCGTCAGGGCAATCTTTCTGAATCTGAAAGCAAGGTCTGTTGCAATTAAGGCTGCCTAGGACATCACAAATTTCACACTTTTGGGTAATTTTCTGTTTCCTTCCTATGTAAACTGGGATGGAAAATCTACCATATTTGTTAATAGGGGAGCATTCACCATAGTTTGATTGCCACATTAGACTATTGTTTTCAATTTCCATTTGTTATGACTTTGTTGGACTCAGCAGCACTTGCCAATATTGATAAATGAGATGTTAGTTTACTTCTTACTGATATCAAATTATGCCAAGAACAAGGTGGGTTAAACTCAAAAAATTATAATCATAGAATTTTATAAAATTATAAAACCATCTAATCCAAACATATTCTGAGAGCCCATTTTTAAAATGCATTTTTGCAGGCTAGAATTTTGAGAAAATTGGTTTTTGTTTGGTACTTTTTTGTTTATAAAATTAAATTTATAGTGACTTAAACAGATTTTGAAAAATAAAAAGTTTAATTTTTCTTTTAAAAAATCAACTTTAGATATAAAGCTCATAAAATATATTTATATTTTAAAAATAATATATTTTACTATTCAATTAAAATTAATTCCTTTAAATTTATTTTTAGAATATTATTTTAAATAATTCTTTTAATCTCAATTCTCGACTTTGACATCAGAATGATTTTGTGTGGGCGAATAGCATGGCTCCAGTTAGCCCCCCCCCCCCCCAACAAAATAAAATGGTACGAGTGTGCAACGTGACAGCTTTTTTTAGTTTTTAAATTAAAATATTTTTTAATTGATTTTAATTAGAACAACTTTTTTTTTTTTTTAATGTTTAGCGCGGTCGTCACATGACTAGAAAGTAGAAATACTTGGGAAAGAAATCGAACCAATTGAGACGAATTGGTCGCATTTGGTTTAATTTTATTTATTATTATTTGTCAAGAAGCACATCATAAGCCCAGTGAACACGTATCAGAGGACAAGAAGGCCGAAATATCCTATGTGAAAGGTGTTACGTTGATTTAGATGGAGACATTGTAAAAAGTAAATGCATTGAACTTATGCTATGGACAAAAAATGAACTAAAATAAATATTTGAGGCCCCAACGTGATAAGCAGTAATGAATTTAATTGAGTAAACCTTCATTTTCATCTCAGAAAACATATAGGTGCTAACAATCTAAAAAAATTTTAGAAACAAAACAGTCCTTAAAAATTTATTCCGTTGAGCACGTTCGTCACTCTAGAGACTAATTTGCCGATTATACATAACTTTAAAGAACTAATTCAACTAAATACATAATTCTTTTAGGGACCAAATTACCTATAATTATGTATTATCTGAGACTAATTTGTCAATATAATTGAATGAGACTGACAGAAAGATTAACTTGCCCAATGAAGAAAACCTTCAAGGACTATTTTACTTTTGAAGATATTTCAAGAACCAAATTGTCAACATCTATATTTTCATAAATGAAAATGAGAGTTTACTCAAATTTAATTATTTGGCAGTGTCAGTATGAATGATTGATTTAGTTGATTTTGAAAATAATACAATCGATATAAAGATTCTTATATTGTCAATTAATTTAAACTTATTTTTAATTTTTTTTAAAGTAATTATTATGAAAGTTTATAATTTATGATTAGGTAATAATTTAAAAAAACCTATACATTATTCATGCGCTCTAATTAAATTCAAAAGAATAATAGTTTATTTATTTATTTATTTATTTATATTTTTTAGAGTTTTTATGAAGTGATTATTTCTCAAAATTATTAAGTTATCAAACAAATACTTAGTGCAAACATAGTTATGTTATAAACTAATTGTGTATTATCAAATTATTAAATAAGCTACATAAATTATTAAATAAGTTTGATTAACTTACTAATAAACCAAAAAGTTTAATTATTTTAACAATATGTACAAATAAGAGAGTTATCTATTTCTTTCCAATTATTAGTTTTATATTTTATATGTTCCGTGTAGGCAAGAACTTTTTAGGCTTGAAATTATGAGTTTACAACATTCTAATTTTATATCAAAATTTAACCTTTTTTTTTTTTTTTAAAAAAGAAGCTCTTACTAACTAGTGCGAAATTTAAAGTAGAAAATTTTCATTGAAATTTATATTGGGAATGCATTGAAATTAACAATATCAACTTTTAATATTTTTTATTTATTTTTATTCCTTAATCAGTGCCTTTAAATATTAGTTAGCATTTACCTAAAAAAATGTAATATCAGAAATACTTAAAAAAAAATACATCAAGGTGACATGCTATTGCATTCCTAGTGTAACCAGGGCATCCCCTGCACCGAAACTCGATCTGCCCCTAGAACATGAACATTGAACTGACATAGACAACCTCAACTAATCCCAAGTATGACAGATCAAAATGGAAAGGAAATGGCAAACCAGGAAAGGACAAATTCACAAGGACAGGATTTGCACCTACACAATGTGACCATACACCATGTTGATTAGTAGTAATAATTAGCACCTTCACATATTAAATTAGTCTATCTTCCTGTAGGGTTAAGTTGCCATCATGTGTATGGATAAATAAAAACCTTCACCCTAGCATTCAACCAATCCAAGACCATGATCTGAACTTTATGTCGTCAATTATCTCCTCTATATGCAGGCTGCTTGATAAAGGCATGGTTTCATGCAGGCCAAATGGACCATAATGCAGAAACCAGACAACGTTCCACGTGATTCTGTTTTGAAGGTTTGAACATTCTAAACTCGAGAATTGGAAGAAATGGGACGTACAGTTATTATATTTAAGGCTGAGGAAATAACAAGCCTGTCTAGACAACTCATGACTCATCCATACCTTGGACAATTACATTGGAACAAGATTTCTGCAAATTTACTGAATAAAAAACTTAGTCAAAGTTATTAACCATATCTCTCTCTCTCAATGAAAGCAGTATCTTCTTCAATCTCGCTTCCAACACCACTTTCCAATCCTCCACTATTCCCTATTTTAGCCTCTCTATTAGTAGCCAAGTTACCTTATACAATTATAATCTATGAAATTGTGTTATTACCTAGAATCTCTATGGTCGATTTCGATCCTTGGGATAATCTCCTGATCCTACGTCCTGTGTCTTCTATTCCTTGATTTTGGTGAATGGGAACTGTATCTATAAACACAATGAGATCCTTTTGTGAGGAAAAGGGTATCACTTTGTATACAACATTGGGGTTTGAGTTAGGCAAAAAAACTAAATTCTAAAATAATATGCTCACTTCCCTTCATGAAGAGAGTGCGTTAAAGATCTTATATTGACCGGTGATATAATCAAAATAATATATATAAATAAAAGGTAATTCTCATTTTTACAATTAGTTCTTGAAGTTAAATTAGACCCATTCTTTACTTTTATTGAATTTACGACTGGACAACGGTACAAAGTAGGTCGCGTAATGAATAGCCACCAACCACAAATTATGTCAAAAAGATGTATCTCTCTAATTTTCCACCACTTTTGAGATCGTAGCACTCAACCAACTTTGGCTACAATCTTCTCTTACTTTGTCAAGATTCCATATATTTAACAACACCACTATGTTCCTTTTCGCTCCCCCACATTCCTTTCAACGTCCCTTCAAATTGACCATAACTTTATGTAAAATGTTTCATAGACACCCATTGTGCTATGAGACACCTAGGAAAAGAGAGAAAAAAAAAGAAAAATATAGGTATTATATGATTTATGATGTGATAGAAAGAAAAAGATAAAGAGAAATGAGAAGTTTGTGAGATATTTAAAATAAATGGGTGTATGTATGTCATTAGTCATGACTTTATATATTAACCGTACATCAAATTTATACTGTTATTGGGAACTTGTGCCAACATATATCAAGTTAAACAACTGAAAGAAAATTGTTTAATAGACACCCATTATGCTATCCCACACCTAGAAAGAGGGAGAAAAATATAGGTATGATAAGATTTATGATTTGATAAGAAGAAAGAAATAGAGAAAAATAAGAAGTATTGGTTAGGTATTTAAAATGAAGAGTGATTTTTGTATCATTACTTTAATTTTCGCGTTGTAAATGGTTCTTCAAATCAGGTTAGACAAAAATAAAAAGAAATCATGTAACAAACACGAACTGTCTTAGTGCAACGACACAATAGAGTTATTAGAAGTTCACTGGGTTAATTCACTTGCGTTCTGCATGCGTAACTTATTTTTCTTTCTCCACAATCGATCCCCACTTGATTGATTTTTTAATGATTCCAAGATACGTCTACAAGTTTGACCCATTTTGTGGTGGTGGATTTGTATTTTCATGTCAAGATGTTGATGTTGCTTAAATTACCACCTCAATTCATCCTTGGTAGGATTCCCACTTGATTGATTATAGAAGTTCGTAACACTTCATAATCCAATATATCAATTTGCACTTGACTAAAGCAATAAAAAGAGAAACAAAAGAAAAAATGTAAGCCCAAAGAGACGAACTGACTAAAGCAACAGAATTTGGGCGTCAGGAGTTATCCACCTTGTTGATTTTATTTTTTTTGTGTATTTTTTAATTTTAATTTTGTTTATAAGGATGAAGACATGAAAATATTCTGCAGTTACCGTGGGTATTTTTATTTTTATATAATAGAAATATATCCAGTGAGTATGCAACTTAAGAATGACATTATTGTAGTAATTCACACGAGAACCAACCAGGCAACCACGACCACATTGGTTCTCTGGGCTAAATATTATATTCATGGTTACGTTAGTTTCAGTTACTCCATGCACTATATTGCATTTCTTTGTTATGTCGTGGTCGTGGTATGGACTACTCGGGATATGAAAATTCACTTTTGTATTTGTGAAATCTATTCATATGATCACAATTTGTGACTGAATAAAAAAAATAAAAATATGATCATAATTTGTGAGCTAGCATTATTATTTTACGCAAATACACAGGTATACATCGATCCAAATAAGAGTATCCTGGGGATTTATAGAGAATAAAATATTCAAATAACAATTTCTACATTAGCTAGCATATTTCAATAGTTTATTTGCATATTTTAAAAGTTATATATAATTGTTTTGGAAATTTTAAACATAATAACATTAAATTTAGGTGATTTTGACATCAAAATACTTAGCGAAGTTGTTTACAAAAATGGTCCTCCTTTCGACCTTGCAAACTTTAATTATAACAAATATATTCTTCTACAGCTCAAATTCGTCTGGCCTATTTCTCTAGTATATACCTCAAATTTACATGAAGTATGATTGCGTTGTTTTTTTTTTTTTTTTTACTGCAAGTATGATTGCGTTTTTATAACTTAAAAGACCAGCAGGTTTTTACTTTTAAGGTCTATTTTAAAATTTTCAAAGTTTTACTTAATTAGAAGTTCTAAATTTATCTCAATTTTAAGGTAACAGAAGTGTGTCATGAAAATTTGCGAGAAGGTACGTACGAGTTACCCATGTATGATTGCATTTTTTTTTAATATTAATTCTTTATTTACAAGTTAAAAACTTACTAATTAATATATGTGTAATATTAAGAGTAAATATTTTTTCAATAGGATCCTTATATTGCTATGAACAATTTTCTTCATTAGATAACATTTGTTATCATATTAATCCAAACTAAAATGTAAATATTTAATTACTATTTGATATTGAAAATGACCAAAGTTATCAAAATATTGAATGTCATAACCAATCGGTCGTTGGTCTTAGTGGTACTGGACTTGTCCCTTTAAGCATGGTTTTGGATTCGAACTTTGTGGATGAAAAAATATTGTTAGGAGGGATATCCCGCTAAAGGTGACTAGTCAGGTTTTCGACGGAGATTAGTCATCAACAAGATTAGTACAATCAAACTCACTCAAGACATTAGCGAAGTTGGAACAATCATATGTGCGCTCAATGATAAATATTAGTTGTTTTAGCTTAAATGAGTTTTTTAAAACAAAAATTAATAAAAACATTATTTATTATCAATAATGTCTCAATAAAATAAACAAATTGATTTATTAATAATTGAAAATTTATTAAATGAAATCAATTATAATAATTTTACATTTTAAAAACCTAAAAAAATAAAGTCCAAATAAAAATATAATGATTTAATGAACTATTTTACTTAATTATAAAAATTATCTTAAAATTTGTCTTAAGTCTAATTGTTTCAATTACAAGAGGTATCTTCGAAAAGTTGTCTAAACACAATCTATATCCTGAGTATTCAAAAAGTCCAAGTGTCCTCTTAAGGGTATTTTTCTTGGCTTTATATGTTTCCAAGAATGATCAGATCAGATCCAACCTGGACAATGCAGGAACTGTTTTTTTTTTTTTTTTTTCCAAACGTGAGCATAGCCGTTTCCCAAATATTTAGGGAAAGTGAGGGAGTTTCAAACCTAACATAAAAAAACCACATCAACCCATACCAAATTCGGTATAAAGCCGAACATTGGGGACATGATAAAAACAGTCCCTATTCTACTACAAACAAACTACCTCAGCCCATAGTTTTGATAATAGACGACCAAGCGTTGTTGCTCTTGCTCGACAGAGCAAAATGATCTACAATGGATAAGTAATAATAGTAAATTAGGACGAAAATCATATACAGGTTATTGGTACTAGACTGAGCACCTAACCTCGAACGTCTTGCTTAAATATCAAACTTAGAGGTACACTGAGTAGTAAATGACACAATATGAAAATATCATTCAATTACTAGTATATCTAAAAAAAACTCTTTAGGGTTGATTTAGTGGTGAAAGATTTGAGTAATTTACATAAAATCTTATATTCAAATCATATAGTCATTATTTTACACACAAAATAAAATGGAACATCCAAAATGAATTTCAATCATTTTAAAGCATAAGGTGTACTTTTAAAAAATAAAAACACATGTAATGATCAATAAGCTATAACAAATCCATGCATCTCAGCAACTGCATTTTATCTAAAAAAACACATATACCAAAAAAAATTACTAATAGTTAGTTTTGTTATGTGTATACAATCTTTATCTAAAAAAAGTTAAACTATTAATATAGATATTATAAATCTATGTAAATAATATAATTCACTAATTATATTAAATTAAACAATAATTTTCATTATCAACGAGTAAATTTATAATTATTAACTAACATTATGTTGGTCCGAATGGACCTATGCTCAAATCCTTTATGTAAAGTATCAATTCAAGTTATATAAATGAAAAAAAATGTAGTTAAAGTGGAAAATTTCACTAAATGTGGTCTAACTAAGTTCTTTAACAAAGAATAATCATCATCTCATCAATAAAATCAGTAAATATTTTACATCAATAACATAATAACAATATATATAATCATTAAAGGGCAACTGTATTAATAGAAAAAAAGATATATATTATTAATCCATTATATTATTAGCATAAATTTATAATACACATATTAATATATTGATCTTTAAAACTTATATTATCAAAGTTAATTCTAATACCAACATGTTAATTATTTAAGTTAATTTATGATTTTTTTTTATTAAAAAGTGATCAAAATTTAAACGGATAAATTGATGATTATTAATATCAGTCGCATCATTCACTTTAGATAATGTTGATCCATAGAAGAAATTAAATTATTTTCACAACCAGCCTAGCTACGATAGAAATAAAAGAAATGGAAGAAAGAACCAAGAATCAGGAAAAAAAGTCATGGATAAAGATGATCTGCACATTCATTCAGTACTATTTATTCAAGCACAAACATTATACTGGTATTTTGGTAACAACGCAACCCCCGAACTTGAATCAAATTGAAACTAAACTAACCTGTGCAAGTCTGCACAATACGATTCATTCATGCGTTTGCAGGCACACACAAAACCAAAAGAAAACTCCACGTCATCGTCACTTGTTAATCCAGTTGGAAAGCTGCGTGGGGTTCACAATTCCCTTTATGTGGGTCCCCTTTGTCTTCAAAAGGTTTGCTACCTCCTCGTAACTATCCTGCTCCTTCACCGCACTTGGTTTCGCCTCCACGGCTGAACCTGCGGCTTGCGAGTTCACCTGGCTCCACTTCGGCTCCGCTGAGGTGGACCCAATCAAGCCGGCTCCGGCTGAGTCGAGCTCAAACTTCCGACCCAACAGAGTCCCTTTGGTCAAGAACTCGTGCGCAAGATAGCCGGCTAGAAGCCGGTTTGAGGATGACGGCTCGGCGGCTTTAGGCGCAGCCGGCTTGTCAACTTCGGCGTGCTTGCCCTTTCTTGGATTGCCACGTGGCAATTTCCTACGTGGATGCTGACTCATCATCGTATGGTTGTGAAGCGTAGACGCTACTTTTGATTTCGAGGGGTAAAATCGCGAAACCACAAATTCTTCAATATCCGTTTGTTGTTTGCCAAGGAATCATAAACCGGGTCCACCACTAAAGCGTTCCAACATGCAATTAAAAAAAAATAAAAAATAAAAATCTATAAGATAATGAAAGTGACAACGGTGACAAAAAAAAATTAATAACAATAATAATTAAAAAAAAATTGGGCGAAAAGGTGTGGTTAGGGGTTGGGGAAAGAGAGGGAACCAAGAAGCGGCGATGGGAGGAAGAAGGAGCGGCGGATCTGTATAAGAAGCAGGGCATGAACAGTCACCGCCGCATGCGGCGGAGAGAGAAAGATGATGGATATGGCTGAGACTCGGAGAAAGAAAAAAAGAAGAGGAATTGTGATTTGGGAGTGTGAACTGGAGAGGGAAAAGGAATAATATTGTGTGAGGAAAAAAGAGGGTCATAATATATTTATCTGCTCAATTGTTTTACCCATTTGTCCTTCAATTTCAAAGATATAACTCCCATGGCACTAACTACTGTTTATTTTTATTAATAATTAATAATATAATAAAATAAATTGTAAATAACACTAATATTTTATGATTCGTATCTTAAACAGAATTACCTTTAAAGGAAAAATTATTTTTAAATATATATATTATATTATATAAAATTTATAATAAATAAATAATTTTAAATATATAAAATATATTTTGTAATTTAATTATGTGTTTAATTTCTATATATTATTGGCATTGAGTATATAAATAAAGATTAAAAAAATAATAAGTTGTAAAGGTTTCAAGTTCAAATCATGTGGATGAAAAAAATAATGTATTTAAGAGGGAATACCTCATTAAAAGTGGCTCAGCCAAATTCCTAACAAAGATTAGTCATCCATAGAATTGATAGATATTTTACACTGTTGTTATGATGAAAAACCAAATAATGATAAAAAAAAAGAGTAATTTAAATTAGTTAAATGAGAAAAAATTTAGTCACTTGTTCTAAGGTGTTAAGTGAACTTTTAAAAGAAAAAAAATGATATTGAGATTTTTTTAATTAATAGAATAGCAAGAATGAAATCTCATTTTTCAAATTTTATTTTGAAATTTGTAATATAGGAATAGATAAGTAACCACAACATTAGCAACCACTAATAAGTCATTGGTTGGAGTGGTATTGGAGTTAGTCCTTTTAAGCAAGATCTTAAGTTCGAGCTTTGTGCATGAAAAAAAATGTGATTAGGAGGAAAAATTCTACTAAAAGTAGTAAGTCAGGAAGTTCCCAGCAGAGATTAGTCATCAATATAGTTAGTAAACTCTATATGACTTAAAAAAAACATTAGCAATCGAAATTAATGGAAAAATGAGATAATCGTCAAATTGGTAAGAAGATATGAATTTACCTATTTTTATCCTAATTCAACATAAGTCTTATACTATATATTATAATTTGAGTATCTCTTGACCAAAAATAAAGACTATATATTATAATTAATAAGACCTATAGGTGTCATTAACAAAAGTGTTTTGCATTTATTTTTTTAAAAAATATTTATTATATTAAAAATATAAGATTATTTAAGGTTTATTTTTAAAAGTAATTAATAAAACATATTAAATATTTCTTATATAATCAATATCTTTAATGTGTACATTAGTATGATATGATTCATATACAATAATTATTTCACCTATATATATATAATAATTATTTTAATGTTTACTTTAAAATTAAATGAATTTATTAATTTATATTAGTCAAGTAAAGGAATGATTTGAATACTTTTTTTTTTTGTATTAAAGAAAAATGAATTATAAGTTTGAGATTGATTTCTCTTTCCTGTATTTCAAACATAAGTAATTTGTCAAACATACATTTTTGTTAATTAGTAATTGTTCTTTAATAATAATTATTTTTGTAATTTTTTTCATAACTTATATTTATTGTAAATCTTCGGTCTTTAAAAAAAACTTTAAAATCAAATGCTTCATTTGTATTTGTATTTTTTATCTCACATTATATTGGAGATTCCTCAAACTTCTCATTCAAACGATTTTATCACACTGTCTGTTTTCTATGACCATTGTCTATTCCTTCCATTGCTCAATGTACTCTTTTTTTACTGTGTCTAAACCCTTTTGTGAGTAAGGAAGATTATTATTATTCCTTTCAAAAAAAAAAAAGGAAGATTATTATAAGATACAGGTTTAAGGTAAAAAAAAACACACACACACACATTACTTCTATTGTCAAATTTTGTCATTCATTTTAGGTTTTGTACTTGTTTTCTAAAAATGAGAATGAAAATTGAGTTTTTTTTTTCTTCTTTTTTCGTTTTCCCCTCCTATATGAAAATCGAATGCTCTTATATAATACATCTCCCGATTTTTATTAACCCCTTTAACGAAACTGCTTTTTCTTTATTATTTTCCTCCAATTTATTCTTCCATTTTTTATTTTGTCCTTTCTTTAGTGTTTTAAAACGAATATTGTCCTGATTTTTAATTTAAACATTTCCTCCTTTTCAACCTTCTGATTTCCATGCTACAATGGGTTAGAAGTTTCCCAAGTTTTTGCATTCACGCCCAAGCTTTTGAAATAAATTTTGTTCACTTAATTAATTGAATAAATAATCAATCAAATATTTCATTTTAAATATTCTTTTTTTTTTGTTTCCCACGGGTATCTTCCTTTGATGATAATCCTATTTGAGACACTATCCAATATTAAATGTGAGGCTCTTAATGAAGTTTCAAACCTTAATTCACCACGTTATAAAGAAACTAACTTGTACTACTATACCCATTCCTAATTGGTGTATTTTTTAATTGATTTGAAATCTCAAAAGATTGCATGATAATTGTAAAAATAATAATCATATAATATTTTTCTATTTTCAAATGCATATCCTTGTATAATTAAATAATTAGTTATAAAATATAAAAAAAAACCCCGAAACTTATATTCTCATACTTTTATATTCACACGTGGGGGAATAATCTATTTAACGGAAAAATTCGTGTTCGATTTGATGAAAAATAATAAAACAACGCACATAGATACAAATTATAGCATGTAATTATAGCGATAAAACTTAAGAAGGTTATCAAATACTAACCTGAATTCGCATTCATCTCCATGAGAATTGTTTGCCAAAAGAAACCTTAAAATGCTCTTGAGAGGATTTCTGCCCACTTTCTAGGAAATTGTTTAAGAGAATCTGAGCGTCAGAGAGAGAGTGTAAATTTGCTTAATGGGATAGCAAATTTATAATCCCCTGGCAGTAGGTAGGGACCTCTCAATGGACTATCTACTAAATGATTGATCCAACCCATCACAAGGTCAATCTTATCATAATCCCATACAAAATATCCGTAATCTAAATATGATAATTATTTTATCTTTAATTGTCGATTGATGATACTAAAAGATAATATAATAATTATTGATTTATACTAATCCACAACAAATATTTTAACATTCTCCTACTTGGATAGTATTAACCAATAATTAAAATAGGAATCATCAAGACTAGAACGACAATTTCAATCATTTGTCAACAACAATGTAAGAAATCTAAAATCTCTAACGCTACAAAATAATATATGATAGGGATACATATCCTGCGCGTCAAATAGTCATATTTCTCACAAGAAAAGAATATACTGAATAACATAGCTTAATAGTCAAAATATGCTACATAACAATGGTCCAAGCATCTAAAAAATGCTATAAGAGATATGTTACTAAGATAATATTACTATATACATATCTCATGATAGAGTGTTTTCAGACTTCCACTGACCCAAAACATCAAAAGACTTAACCAAACACATGTGAGCTGTAAAATTCTCAAAAGCTTCAATAACTAAGTCTTTGGTCAATAAATCTACAAGTGTTTTCTTTCAACACCATAATCAATTTAAGTCTGAAAAGCTGCAAAGGCCAGAACATAATTCACATGCGTCTAAGTGCTCACGATAGCCCAATAATAAGAGTGATCACGTATGGCTAAATCAACAAATGCTCTTAGAATATTTGACATTCATTTAATCCGAGATTCACAAAATAAGTGACTATGCAAACCCGAAGACAATTAGGAAATCCATTAATTTCCTACTGGGATGACATAGACACCTAAGCTTAAATGAAACGATACTTTAGATTAATGTGGCCACAAAATGTCAATAATGAGCAAGTACTTAGAGATCAATGGTCTAAACATAAAATTTATAAGTACCTCAATGGTGCAAAATTGTACTCGATAGGAGTATTATCATCACAAGCACCTCAACAATGTAGAGAATCATACTCGATAGGAGTATTGTATTTACAATATACTTATAAATTTCGACCAAACAAAATGTGAAGTTTTGGGTAAAAGAGATGCACAAGATAATTGCATGCCAAAAGACTAATTGTGCAATTCCCAACAAAATGGCCTTGACATCCGCTAAAGATGCCTACTAAGATACAATGGATTTTATGTATCTTAACACAAAAGGACAAGAATAAATAACAAAGTCCTTCTATAATATGTCATATGATCATTAAATGTGCACAAGAATATATGACAATACAAATTTGATAAGTCTCGAGACATAATAAAGGTTATATGCTCCCACTAATCCTTTATATACCAAAATAAGATTAGGATTCTCATTAAAGTCCACTAGAATAGAAATACTCTAATGATAGTGGAATCATAGCTCTATAAGATAATACTCAATGTAAACAAAAATTCACTATTTTCTCTCTCAAAGAAATATGTATTAGAGAGAACTAGAGTAGTATAGGATTAATGAGAGTTAGAAACGAGAATATGAAACCCAACATACAATTCATCTATCAATTATAGAGCTTTATAAGGGGGTTTCATAGCTAACCACATGTTAATCCTCAAAGAATATTGACCCTCAAAATCATCACCTAAACAAGGTAACCTTTACTTTACAAACACGAGTGAGATAGAAAATCCCTAATATTTAGAAGTAGAATATGGGATCACTTTCAAGTTTTCAATTACTCACTCAAAACATAAACTCAAGTGCTACAATTATAAACAATATATACACACACTTGAGTATAAGATTTGGTTACACGCAACGGAAGTACATGGGACCTATACTCAACAAATATTAAGGATATAGCAACAAATAGTCTCTAACTCTCATCACAAACTATGATGGACATAGGTTTATCTATATATCCCAAATTAAAGCATATAGCTTTAACAAAATTACGATCTGAAATTCCATAAGCAAGCATACAAAATATGGTATAGAGAAATTAATCTCTTCAAATTTGGGATTCCTATATTGTCCTATCAAGAATTGTCTACTAAAAAATATATGACAATAGAGAGTTATAACACAACAATATTCTATAAGAGACTATCACAAAAAACCTTAATGTAGGTCCTAACAACAAAGTGATTACAAATAGTATGTGACAAGAAAACCATTTTATCAAGACAAATTTGGTTTCTCATGTATGATTAATTGGGCATTTGAGGTAGAGATCTTATATCCACACAATCCATTTATAGGACATTACTTTCAAAATGCTAGATTCTCCCACTTGATAAAGAAAAATAGTTGACTTAATTTTAAGGAAAATATCCAAAGAGCTAAACAAAAAAATTCAACTATTATCTTTATCACACTAGAACCATATCAAGTAATGTCATACCGATAGCAATCTGTTTCTATAAAATATTTCATTAAACAAATTTGCATTGCGGTAGGTAAATGAAAACATTTCAAAATATTGGATTGCATAAAAAATAATGCCCAATTAATTGGTTAGACAATGAAGCCAGTATAGAACAACAAGGAAACGTGTGTGTAAATCGTCACAAACTCAGAGAGTTAAATGATTCCATACAAATACAACCAAAACATGCCTCTTTAGAAAGAATTTCTTATTTGTTGAGATCTCTCTCAAGAATCTCAAAAAACACAATAAATAAGAAATATAATACTATAATGTACAAGAGAAAACTTATATCATCAAAAACCTCCAATGTTGATAGGCTACTTAAACAAAAATCTGATATAAGTGTAGGACAAATGGTGCATTGTATCTTAACAAATTATATCAATAACAACACATCGATAGGGTATAATTATCATCAATATAATAGAATTATGCAAATTATCAAAAAATTATGCCAAAAAAGAATATGATATTCAACAACAATCGTATTTAAAGAAAACCAAAATATGCTTAACAACACTTTGACTTAGCATGTAATAAACACAACTTTGTCATCGTAAGAACCATGATATTAATTTCATGATCTCTATATTGGAGAGAGTACAATAATAAAGTTGTTGGTTTTACTTAATTGAGTCAAGATTACAAAAGTACACAACAATTTTATGTTTATCTCAAAATATAACTCTAGAACTAATAAGATACAAAATACTCCCACTAAAAAACAGAATTAGAATATGATTACGAAATTGAGTATTATAACAAGCAATAAAAAAAGAAATGATTGTAGAGTTTTGCTAGAAAATTTTGAGAAATAGTGACACTCTCGTATATAATTGCATATTTATAATCTCAAAAGGATAAGAATAATTTATTTACAAATTTATCCATATATGCAATCATAATTAAGTTAAAAGGTTCAAAGTGTCACTATAAGACCAATGAGCTTTGATGACTTAAAGTGTATGTAATGTCATCTGAAGAGAAAAGCTCCAAATATAAATCATTATGACTCATCGTTTTATATAAGACCAAATGAGCTTTGATGACTTAATAAGAGTACATAATGTCATCTCAAGAGAAAAGCTCCAAGTATAAATCAATACAATTCATATAAAATACATGAATGATATATATTTTGTGATTGCCTTAAAGAGTTGTTCAACAAAATATTTTCAATAATTTCGCAAGTGAACACTTTAACAATAATAGGGCAATAGAGAATTTAATCCAAACTTTGGATCAACTTAGCATAAAATGATTTGAAATAATGCCCAATTGCACCATTAACATGAAACAAATTAAATTTTATTATAATCCAAAATTTCTTTGACTAAGGCACATGATTAGAGAAAATATATACTTGACACATATTTGTCACAAATTAAGAATGATAAATGGGTCTAGATTTGAACAGTATAATAGTGAAAAATACAATGTATATTAAAACATTAAATTATGCCAATTTTAGATTTACTTAATATAACAAAATGACATAAAGTAATATACACTTCACTACATATATTTATTTAATTTAAAAAAAAAGATAATCTCAAACCCAAGTAATTATAAGGGAAAAAAAGTGTCTAACACTAATCATTATAGAGAGTGCCTGAAAAAAAAAATTCCATGTCTCACAGTTTGTCCCATTCAAAGTTTTGACAAAGTTAGGGAGGAAAATTGAACATCACAAAACATTATGTGATTCTAAAGAAAAGTTTAGTCAAAAGAGAGTCCCTAAACAAAAGTGCAACAATACAATGTACTATAACTTATATTACCAAGATCCTAATACCGATAGGGTACCGAGAAATTGATTAACATAAGCAAAGAAAAGCACATTGTGCAACAACAAATCACACTATCAACAACATACCGATAGGGTATAATTATTATAATGTGATTGAACCAAAACAAAATTCACATAAATGCACCCACGATAGGTGAGATTACAATCATGTAAATTAAGAGAAAATTATGCTTATCACAAAGTTGGTAATTTATACCATGCATAATTGTATAACAAACATATAAATTCACATCACTATACCCACGATAGACGAGTTATAGTAATGTAAATTAAGAGAAAATTATGCCTATCACAAAATTGGTAATTTATACCTTGCATAATTGTATAACAAACATATAAATTTACATCACTATACCCACGATAGGCGAGTTATAGTAATGTAAATTAAAAAAAATTATGCATATAGTGGGAGAATAATAATTTTATCATGCATAATTATAAAATGACCTCAAATTAATTCCTTAATAGTGACACAATATTAGAGAGAGTACCCCATACTGAAAAATTAATAAAATAGTAGGGGATTGTCACAAAAAAATTGAAGTCCAAAATCCGAGAGTACGATATCTGAAATACCAAATTAAGTCTCGAATTAATCAAATAAATATATTCTAAAATCCAAAAAATTCCAGAAAAATTACCAGCAGTCTCACAATATTAAATAAATAATATCTAGAATAAAACGAAACAAAATTGGGCCTGGGAGGTGGCCCACGCGCCCACACGCTGGGCCGCGAGTGGGCTTCGCAGAAGTGCTCATCTTCCTCGCCCAACAGTTTGAAAACAGGTTCGTTTGACCCGCGATGGAGACCCGAATCGATCTCCTTGATTCAGGAACGAAATTGGATGCGAGGGGTTGCGTTTGGTTTGTCCAAACATGGGAAAGAAAAACCCTCAAGAAATTTTGAATTTCGTTGAAAAACGAAAGAAATCGAGGAAAAAACGTAGAGGGGCAAATCGCATTTGGCAAACAATGTCCAGAATCATTTTTTTTTTTTGCAATTACTCTCTTGTTTTTGAACTAAAATGCATGTACCAGCATGGGTTTTGCTTGAAATTGATTGGTCTACAACAGCCCTCAAGCAATTTTGAAAATCGTTGAACAAAGAGGGAGAAATCAAAAGAAAACGAAAAGGGACATGTCGCGTTTGGCGCAGCAGTTTCAAATTCGGTAATTTTACAAATTCTCCCTCGTTTTTGAATGAAAAAACAAGTTTAAGAATGCGTTTTGCTTGAAATTCTCAGATCTACAAAAGCCCTCAATCAATTTTGAAAAAGGATTTTCCAAATGAGAGTAATTTGATCCGAAAGATCTCGGACTTTAGAGGTTTCGCGAGAAAATAAAATTTCTCAATTCTCTTAAATTGGTTCATGAAATTATACGAATTTTTGATATGTTACTCCAGTGATAACAAGGAACAAAAGCCCTCAAGCGATTTCGAATTTCATGCATAAAATATAAATGCTTTTTGACAAAGAAGTTCGAAGAGAAAAGGGGCACAAATTGTTTTATCACATTCTTGATTTAAAATAATTAATTTAAAAATAATTAAATCAATAGAACCACTAATTTTAATTTCAAGAATAAGAACGAAGAAATCAGAATTATAGGGTTCACACAACAAACAACTATAAAATGTATCTAAGTTGGCTCTGATACCAATTGATGGAAAATAATAAAACAATGCACATAGGTACAAATTATAGCATGTGATTATAGTGATAAAACCTAAGAAGGTTATCAAATACTAACCTGAATTCACATTCATCTCCATGAGAATTTGCAGGAAGAAACCCTTAAAATGCTCTTGAGAGGATTTCTACCCACTTTTTAGGGAATTGTTTAAGAGAATCTGAGCGTCAGAGAGAGAGTGTAAATTTGCTTAATGGGATAGCAAATTTATAATCCCCTAGCAGTAGGTAGGGACCTCTCAATGGACTATCTACTAAATGATTGACCCAACCCATCACAAGACAGGTACTTAAGAGGCTTCATGAGGAAAAGAGTTGAAAATTGTACTTTTTGGTGCAAAAATGCCACTGTCTGGAGGACCAAGAAAAAAAGGCCAGAATTGAAGTAACGCAAGGACCATGTATTTAATATCCCCTTCACTGAGGCAATTGCTCAAATGCCAAAGCACGCCAAGTATTTAAAAGAAATTCTTTCAAATAAAGGAAAGTCGCGGACTTTGCTACAATTGGCCACAACGAAGAATACTCTGCTGTGATTTTAAAGAAATTGCCTCCTAAGCTTAAGGATCCCAGGAGTTTTTCAATTCCTTGTACTATTGACAATTTGCAATTTGATAGAGCATTATGTGATTTGGGTGCTAGCATTAATCTAATGCCTTATTCTGTTTATAAGAAGTTGGGGTTACAAGAGGCTAAGTGATGAGGAGGAAGTGATTAAAGTGTATGATATTGTAAAAAGCTCCCCCTCTTCCCCTTCCTGTAATTTTGTGCAAGCCATTGACAAGGTGGAGATGATTGATGCTGAGCTTCACCTAAGTGTGGGGAAGGAAGCTCCTAGCTATAGAGTGGATGGCATGTTGAGGGTTTACTGCAAGAAGGGAATACCACCCTGTTTGAGGGAGGTTGATTTCTCTTTCATCCGTCAGGCTCGGGACATTAAACAAGCGCTACTTAGGAGGCAACCTGTGAAGAGTGGGTTCATGAACCCACTGTATCATTTTAATTATTTTATTTTGCATTCTAGAGCTTAGAAATTATTTTTATTTTTATTTTTTTTGTTATTCTCGCATGTGGGGACCACGACCGTGCTAAATTGAGCACAGCCGTGGTGGTAAAAGCAAGGTTGTGGTTATATTTGACCACATCTATGCTCCCAACATCCCCAAACAACGCCATTTACGACCATGACCGTGCTAAATTGACCATGGTCGTGGTCAATGACCACGGGTGTGATAAATGGACCCTAGAAGTGAAAATTTCGTAATTTTTTTGAAAATTAGCATCAAAATTTTCCAACCACGACTGTGGTAAATTTTACCACGGCCATGGTAAAAAAAAACTAACTAAATTTTTTTTTTCTTTTTCAGGTTCATGGTCCCTCCTCACCAGAAGCATTACCAGATGCCTTAGAGATCCGTTTTTGAGGAGGTTTTTCTGTTTTCCTTTTCTATTTTTTTAGTTTTCTTGTTTCAGTACTTTATTTTATGTTTTCCTTTTAGTACATTTTATTTTCATATCTTGTTGATTTATGTTTTTGGATGCATTGAGGACATTGCATACTTTAAGTGTGGGGAGGGGTTCACGATTTTTCTCCCCAGCTTTGAGATGTTGTGATTTATGATTATGTCAGTGCATTGTTCTGTGTTATTTTTGAATTCTTGATAGTTATGAAATTTTGTTTTCAGAAACCCCTTTGAAAAAAAAAATTGCAGCATAACAGTGGGATTTTCTTCAAGGAAATGAATATTAGCACTGAACATAATTGAATAAATTGTTTTCCCTTGAGCTTAGCCATAGAAATGTGAGTTTTGAGCTTTTGATTCTTTCAGTGTGTCATTCTGATCCACCTTAGGTGGCATGTTCTATTTTCTATCCTGAAATACATATCCTTGATTGGCTTTTTATTTTCTGAAACTGTTGAAGCAATGGTTAGGCATTTTTTCTGGATTCAGATTGTGTTACATCCCCATCTAGTTGCCTGTTTTGAGCTTGATTGAATATTCATTTGTCACCTTGCTCTGTAAAAGTGTGTATATTTGTTTATGTTTGGTGATTTGAAGGATGGGGGAAAAGTCAATGTAATGTAGAGCATCCAGTTAAAAAAAAATCAGTGTCTCTCAACTTCCTCTCCTGTGAATTGAATAAAATAAAGTAAAAAACCTTCAAAAAAAAAAGAAAAAAAGAAGAAGAAAAATAGAATAATGGGAGAAGAAGTGAGAGCTAAAATATGGGTAGTGAAAAAGTGGATGAAAGAAGGCATTGACTCCCTTTGATTTTAGATCGCCGAGTGTGAACTACCATTAGAGCCCTTTGTTGTCCTTTCCTTTCAACATCTACCTATCACTATAAACTTGGCCCCATTACATCCTGTCATGCCTCATTTGTTCTGTTTGTGAAAAGTTGATTGATTTGAGTTGATTGATGAATAAATTTGTGAATATGCTCAATTAAGTGTGATTTGAGAGAATTTCTGAGAGAATGAGAGATGAGTGAACCGAGCTCATGGAAAATTGGTCATTTATGTGGGTGTTATAAGCCTAATGGATTCTTTGGAAAAATTCTGCTGCATTTTGTTGCTTTTATTGTTGCTTATGTTTCATTTTCCATTCTGAATAAATTGGGGTTCTGTTACAAGTTCTTAACTAGAGGGAATTGGTTTTGATATTTGACTCAGAATAATTGCTTGAGGCAAAGCAATGCTCAAGTGTGGGGAGGTTGATAAATCGGATTTTCATTGTATTTTGATGTGAGTTTAGATGTCATTTTCATACATTTTGAATATATTTTATTGGCAAAACTCATTGTTTGGTGTTAGTTGATGCAAGACAGGTACTTAAGAGGCTTCATGAGAAAAAAAGTTGAAAATTGCACTTTTTGGAGCAAAAATGCCACTGTCTGGAGGACCAAGAAAAAAAAGGCCAGAATTGAAGTAACACAAGGACCATGGCCATGGTAAATTTACCATGGCCATAGTAAATTTACCATGGCCATGCTGGTTGCGTAGCAGAATTGGACTTTGAGTACCATGCAAGGACCACGGCCGTGGTCATTTTACCAGGTCCGTGGTAAGTTGTGTTGTCAGCCCATTTGAATTTTGAATTATTATAAATAGGAGTTGAGAAACCCTTTTATCTTTATCTTTTGTTCTATTTTGAAAACTGAGGGTTTTGGGTGAGAAAGAGGTCTTGTGAGAGACTCTGAGCTGCGGGAGGACGTAGAGCACTATTGGGGATTACCACTGTAAAGTTTTTTCCCTTTTGTAATCTTGATGTCTTCTTTTGAGTTTTCTGGCTTAATCATGAACATGAGTGACTAGTTTCTCTTAGCCTCGGATTGTGATGTAACTGTACCTTTGTACCTCGGTTCTGATTTTAATAAAACATCGATGTTATTAAGTTATTTGTATCTCTTCATTGCTTTTATTGTTTTTTAGGACCGATCAGTTTAAACATAAGTTAATCTCTTGTCTATGATCAATTGCTTGCGATTAACTGAACTGTGAAGTGATTGGATTCGTACAATTTGCATGATCAAACCTATTGTATGAATTTCCAGTAGATTAACCTGTTAATCAACCTCTCTGAGATTCATCATTTGCCCTAAATTAATTCACCTATGATCAATTGGAAATTAAATTAGGGGAAATATCGTTATTAACTATGATCAATTGTTAATTACGCTGGCAAGTAACGCATTTAGGGATTTTATTGAGATTAGAATTGGGGGGAAAAGGGGGTACATGTAAAATCACAATCCTAGGCTTCTTTATTATAATTGTTCTCATATTAATCTTTCTGCTCTGATTCTCTTTCTTTTGAAAAGAATAATTGAACACCATTCCCCACAATTTGGTTTTAAATTCTGGATTGTTTGATTATTTGCAAAATTAATTATTTGGGAACACGACTGGTCCTTTGGGTTTGTATTCGAACTCCTAGAGTCCACTGTTACTACTGTGTAGGGTATACTTGCCCTTTGCGAATATATTTTACGCATCAATAATCTCATACAAAATATCCGTAATCTAAATATGATAATTATTTTATCTTTAATTGTCGATTGATGATACTAAAAGATAATATAATAATTATTGATTTATACTAATCCTAAACAAATATTTTAACACGATTCCCTCCGTGTGCGAAATTCTCTTGAGCCAGCGGCAGCTACGCACTGTGACGAGATTAATTTCTGACCTAGTCGGTTAAGGGATACCGTGATCTCTGACCCAGGAAAAAAAAAATACTTACATAGCCACGTTCGTTTTTTAAAACTTTTCTTTTTATTTTTTTATGGCTTTGATTATATTTCTGATGAAATTTTATGTTAGTGTGGGTTGGCTTCTATATAGTATATTGAACACATAGCCCTATCTCATGATATTAAACTTTGTTGTGAAGCTGGTTACCAATAAGTGAATTACTATTCAGGTTCCTTACAACACAATTCTTCTCATTCTAGATGAATAGGGTGTTTGGTTCCATTTCTGACAAGAGAGAATACGCGTAACGGATGTGAAAATTGGAAGTTATTTGGAGTTGCTTTGCTGTGAATGTGAGTATTGACACAAGTCTCTCGTGACTAACAGGATGTCAAATACGTGTGAAGCTCAAGTCATCACCGCTTTGCTAAATGAACTTGCTGTCACCAGGGAGTTCATGCATAGGAACACGCAACTCATGATCCACTTAATTATATACTTTTTCAGGAAAAAAATCGATGTGCGAACTTTTTAGCTAAAATCGGTACAAAGGGAGTAGAATCTCTAATTGTTTTACAAGAACCTCCAATTAAAATTTAGACATCATTAGTTGCTTATAAGATAAGAGCTTGCTTTACAAGGAAGTAATATTTTATTTGTCATTTTTCTTTCTTTTTTTGGAATTAAAAAGTTTAGGTGAGTTGGGTCATGGGAACTCACTAGGACCAGATAGGGCTTATTTTTCTTTTCTTTTATTTTGTCTTCTAAAAAAAATCAAATATATATTGAAGATATAATTTACAATAAATGTTACATTAATCATTTTTCTTCATATCTACATATCTAGTTAGGTAAAAAAATCATTATTTTTTAAAGTTAATTGTCTTCTAATCAATTTTTAAAGGTAATTAATTAAGAAATTATATATTTATATACATATTTATTCAATCATAAATTCAATTTTGAAATCATAATGTAATTAAGTGTAAATTTCTATTTTAAATACATCAAATCTGTAACACCCTAAAAATTTGCAACTAAGGATATAGTAGTTATTGTGTTAGTATATATTGTGATAGCTAAATAGATATTGAGATTAATTACAATTGAAATTTTAATTTAGCTAATTAAGAAATATCTAAAAACTTTGTATGATTTTATGTGGCGAATTTCGGAAAAATCTTAATTAAAAAAATAGAATTTAATTACGTTGTGCATAATTACATTGCGTAAATTTATACTGTGTAGAGATAATTTAATCACATGTTTCCCTAAGATAATTATTCACAAGTGAAATTTAATTTAATTGATTAGGAGAATTTGAATTACATGTATACAATTTTATGTGACAAGTTTTAGTGAAATTTGAATTTAATTAAAATCTAATTTTTACACTGTGTAAAATTGCACTGTGCAAGATTACACTATATAATTTCACACTGTGTAAATTAACACTGAATAAGACTAATTTGAATTACACAATTCTCTAGGTAATTAGCACAATGATCTAGGATAATTAACTAGAGATTAACCACTTTTGGTAAAAGTAAATTTACCATTTTTGCCTAATCCTACTTTAACCTTTTTAAGTTAAAATTTAAAAAAAAAAAACAAAAACAAAAATGCCCCAAAATGGGAGTGAGCTGCACGGCCAGCACTCCTAGCCCTCACATCATCCATCAATTGTGGCACAAAGCTTGGATAACCATTGTACAATTAAACCCCTTATGTCCAATTAGCAAAACAACTTCTTAAACACTCTAGATCAATTTTGAGTGGGAGAGCACAAAAACAAGTGCTGCTAGGTTCTTTTCTCTGCTGGCCGAAACTAAGAGTGGGAGAGCACATCTTCTTCTCATTGTTCTTGCAAACCACACACATCCATTCTCTTCCTCTTGAGCTCAAAGGGCTTGGTTCTTGCATCTTGTGGCAATTTGTGTTCATAGCTTGAGGTATGGAGGGGTCCTTTTGCTCTACTCTAAGTCTTTTGCTTGTTCATGGAGTTTTCTCCATATATATGTGCTGTATGTGGCCTTATGTAGTGCCATTCCTCTAGGATCTACGTACTCTCTAGCTTGAGTTTTGCCTATTTTCTCTTATATGGCTGCAGCTGTGTTGCTTTTATTCAAAAAAAATTCGTGCACTTTCTTTGTAGGTTGACACCATTTCCTAGTAAATCCATGTCTCTAGAACTAATGGTGAATTTTTCGGATTTTTCTGGACACTGTAACTATTTATAGTTTATTTATTTTCAAAGTCTGTTAGATCTAGCCTAAGCACTGTTTTATTCTTTTAAAAAATTTTGGTGTAACTTTTTGGAAAACTGGACCCATATGTTTTCTCTAAAACTTATAGGGAGAATCTATGATTTTTCTTGGAATTTTATGAACCTTGAAAATATTTTAAATTATTTTTTTCCGAAGTTATGGAAATCTGCTTTGCAGTGTTTTTAAATAGGTAAAAATAGTTTTCGTGAGAAATAAAAATCAGAAAAATTATATGATACATAACTCACCTTATATATTTTTCTGTAATTTTATAAAATTTTTAAAAGGTGATTTAATATTTATTTATGAATTATGTTTGATGACTCTGTTTTCTGCCAACAGAGAGAAATAATTATAAAAATGGTATTTTTAGTGAGAAATAAATTCTAGAAAAATTATATTTGGTAAATTAGACATGATGGACTGTCCCTGTAAATTTTGACGAATTTTTGACGAATGTAATATTTTTGATAAATTCCAGACCCTGCTGCCCTGAAATCTGCTGACAGTAATAATTAAACTAAAAACCATATTTTTAGAGTGATATTTGAGGAGATAAATTTATTATTAGTTATATGTATCATGAGGACTGTTCCTACAAAATTTAGTGTTATTCTGAGTTAGAATGATATGTCAAATAATTATTGAGTTGTAGAATTCAACACTTATGAATAATGGAATTTTGGTTTAAATTAATTGTTTTGATTGAATTATTGATTTTTATGGATTATGGCTGAGTGGTTCTACCCTAGAGGGAGACCCCTGTACTTTATGATGCATTATTGGATTATATGTGAGTTAATTGTCCTTATTTGCATTATTATTGACTGAATTGGAGACCAGGAGAAATTGTGATCCTCGGGCGAATTGGTGTGCTAGAAAACTTGATTGCGTGTGTGCTTGTGTGTTGATTTGGTACTGTTTGGATGATTAAGGATCATGGAATCCTTGAGGTGGGACAAATGGACTCAAAACATAAGTTCATTTGTAGTAACTAGAACTTAGTTCTAGTGTTAATTAAATGTTCACCGTAACAAACAATGAATAAATACTTAACAAGAGTGTGAACCTCCTAATTAAATGGACTTAGTAAATATAGGACCTTTGCACATTGGAGAATGCTCTTGAGATTGAACTTAGAATGAACCACTAGGACCTTTGCTTTGGAGGATATGGACTATGGAACCAAAATTTAGCATAAGACTTGAGAGGGTAAGAATTATATAAGACTTAAGAAGACGTGGGATGATTCATGAACAGGGCTCATGAAGTGTGTGAGAGTACTTGAGGCACTTGCTGTGTGGATTATGATGTGTTGCCTGAGTAGTTATGGTTAGTGCGATTTTGAGAGGGAGAGGAAACATTCTTCCTTTCTCTTGATGCACGAGGATCGTGGTGAACGCGTTATGTTTGTGGTGTCGCACGTAGAGATGACACGCATTTCGAGGAAATACATGTAAGGGGACGTTGTGTCTCGAGGGGGACAATGTGTCTAGTAGATGGGGTTAGTATGGAATGACCACCTGGGGTGGTGAAGATGTTGATCTTTGAATGACATGTCGTGGAGTCGAAGGCGTGGCCTCAAGCTCATATTGTTGACTAACCGCCATCAAGTACCATTGGCAGAGGAATCCCACATGGACCTGTAAAGGACTATCCCAGTGGGGAAGTCGTTGAGGAGTCAGTCCTCAGAGATTGGATGATCACAGAGTGGTACCTGGGAAATGATCGCAAGCGTGATCGACCTTGGGGGTAAGGCGCCTAGTTGTGACTGTGGGTCACACAGCCGACTTGGCAACCTCGACTAAACGCGAGACATTTTCATGTTGTTGAGAGCCCTGTCATTATACCGTGACGATGGGTGTACTCCCAATAGTCATCCAGCTTAAAATATGTAAGTCCACTGAGTTCTGGAAGTTCTAATGGTAGCGGGCTCGAAATGTGATGAGTTAAGAAATTAGTTGAAGATACGTTTAGGGTTACGAGTGAGACCCGTGCGAGAACCACATCGATGTGGTTAGTGTTTGTGTGTGACCATAAGGTCGTTTGTTTGTGGCTTTAGAGGAAGCGAGGGACTCACTCCATACACCTTATTTTTCATATGGAAATGAATGATTTCTGTGCAATCGTTGGAGACGGAACAGAATGACTACGACAAGTGCTAAGGATGCGGATGGATCTGGTCAAGGAAACTGAAGATTCACTGAGGATGTCTCATGGGTTAAGTGGGTAGATAAGGGTTGAATTTTATTGAGTCACTGTTCTGAATCTCAGTCCTTTACTTGTATAAAAGATGGTAGACTAGGTCTTTATTTTATGATGTATCATTCTCTTTTATGTGACTCAGATATGTTATGCACTCAATTTCAAGGATTTGAACGTGTACTTATATTTGTAAAGTATAATTGCTTAATGATGGAATGATTGAGGGTGCTCAAATAAATGTTTTTCTTGCATCTTTTTGGTTTATTGAAAATCGAGTATTTTATAAATTAAGTTGTTTCATTAAGAAAGGTATCTCGTTAACGAATGTTTTTATGATGAATGCATTATGAACGAGTTTCGTTTTGAGCTTCAAGAAAAGACATTTTAAAGCAAAATGAAAAAAAAAATTATTCATGATTTGGATATGATGCTAGAAAATAACTTTAATTAATTTCATAATTTCAAAAATAAAATAAGAATAATTATAATAGTAACTAGGGGTGTTACAAAATCAAATATTAAAAATATATGGCTTAAATATGTTTTTGGTCTCTAATAAATTTTCAGATTTTGTTATTGGTCCCTAATAATTTTTCTTTAACTTTTTGGTCCTTAATAAATTTTTTATTTTGTTTTTTCCTTAAATTTGTTTAGATAACACTTTGAAAGGTGATATAAAGTAATTTAGATAGCGTTTTAGGAACTAAAACAAAATAAAAAATAATTTATTAGATGAATTATCAAAATGCGTAAATTATTATAAACCCTCTAATACATATTTTTAATTCTTACGGATTAAAAAAAGAAAAATCAAACCAAGTCCGTAACGAATGGTTACATCAAAATTACTAACCCATCCTTATTTTCTTACACCTATGTACTTTGTTAGTACATGAAAATCACTTAAGACCATGGTTTTTCAACCGTTATAACCTGCCACTTAATGAATTTTAGGGGAAGCTCAAATGATTTTTTTTTTTTTTTTGACTTGGAAATTAAGTTTGAGGTATTTTACTAACTTTGCAAGCCAATAAACCCCACAAAACTCATCTACTGGCCCAGCCACAGACACACACACTACACACATCTTCATTTCTCTTTTTTTTTTTCCTCCCATCCTCTCAAAGAAACCTAGAGCTAAAGTGGTGTTGCTAGAGTAAAGTCTCATTTGGTATGCTTCTCATTCCTAAACATTATACTTGTGATTAAGATGATGATTTGCTTAGGTCCTACCTAAGAGGAAACTAATAAGTAGTGAAGTGATTAAAATCTGATTAACGATGTGGTTAAGATCTGATTAGCAAAGTGATTAAATCTGATTATTTTATTGATAGTTGTTGTTTGTCATGCAATCATGCATAAGTTGTGAAGGGCACTTCAATAAGCATCAAGAAGGCTAGTGGAGGTACTTAGTATGATCTTGAGAGAATATATGGATTTGTAAATCCACATGAGAGTAGGACCTTGCAAACTTGAGTTGTCGTGGCAAATACCTACAACGTCCATCTTTATTATCTTAGAACATACATTGGTCTTAATTGAAATAAGAAAGGTTGGGGTTGATTTTTAGCATACAGTGCTCATCTATCTTGTTTATGTTTTTTTTGTTATGACTTGTACGCTTAACACATCTTATGTTACTGTTATTTTCTTTTTTTAATAAAATTTTTTGCTTATAAAAAAATTGTCCCAAGATTGGTAAAAGTGTCATCCTAATGATTTTATTTTTAATAAAAAATTATCCTAAGTATTATTTTTAAAATTATAATTATAAAATTTAACAAACTTATTATATATAATCATTTGTAATTGAAGAACAATATAAAAAATTTAAAAATTTATCTAATAGCGTCTATAAGTTATTCGGTTCCACATATTATAATCTGAGGCTCTGAGCGAAAGACATGAGGAAGAATCTTTCATGTCTACCCAATTACCAATTCATCCACTCACATCAATTATCAGCTAGCTTGACATGTTTTTAACTATCAGCTTTTCTTTTCTTTTGTTGTCATGATCATCCCAGATTCCAGAATGCATCTTGCATCTGCTAGTGGGTTTGGGTCAACTCTCTTTTCGTGGGTCATATAAACAGGCTTGGGTCAGCTGCCTAGATGAATTTAAAAGTAGGCCTTACCTTTTGCACCCCCTTTATATTTATATTTATATTTTTCCTATTTTTATAATTTCTTTTTTTCTAAATTAAACTACCCTTATCAGCTTTAATTAGGGATAAAAAAAATCTGTATCCATAAATATTCGCAAATAAAAGTCGTTATGGATTAAAAATGAACAACTTAATGAATACTTGCAAGTAAAATAAATAGATTTTTTCTCTACCGACTTAGACAGGGGCGAGTAGTAAGGTACATATATCCGTGAGTACTCACAATTTGAAATTATTTAAATACATTTAATTATCTATAAAAAAAAAGTTGCTCTAATTTATTTTTTGTATAAATAAATTATTCAAAATTATTTACTGTTAATTTTATTTTATTTTTACTTTTTGCTTAAAAATTTATATTTTAACAAATATTCACACATATATCAATGGATACTCACGATTATTTATAAAATTCGTAGATACCTTCTAAACAAATACTAGTACATGTAAGAAACAAGATAAATTTTTATCCAAAGGAGTGAGCAACAAAAGACTACAACCTGTGCTTGCCATATCCCATTTTCATCCCTAATTTCAATCCATCTCATATACCTTAATAATCCCTCCCCATTACTTTCATTCGCCTGCACAAAATGCCTCCTAACAATATACGTTTATAGGTTAGGGAACGAGGAATAGGAATATATAGAGTTCACCGGTGAGAGTTGAGACTGATATGATATAAATTGTGCTGCAGAGCCATTCTTGTGCTTAAAAGTGCTTTTGGTCTTTAGAAGTTAATTAAAATTTTTATAGCTTCCCCAAATTGCAAAAACTACTCATCTTTTGCTCCGCTAAAAATTAAGTAATTGTTTTTTTCTTTTAAAGTTCTAATATAACTTCTGTACATGAATTTTGTTTAGTTTAAAAAAGGAGATAGGTACGGTCTTTGCTTTTACGGTGGTATATATATATATATATATATATATATATATCAAAACAAGTTAACGTTTACTCTTGATAGCTAATTCTTGTCTGATTCAACACTCTGAGAGCTTGGTCATATTTGGAGGCTAGAAAACGAATTCTGAACTAGTGAACTGCACAACTCATCTGCGGTTTCCAATTGGATGTTAGTTGAGATCGGCATTTAATTTTTGCTTCTTATATCTATATATGCCTATAGGGAAGAAAAAGACATATATACTGGTAGTGGTACTACGTACTGAGGATAGCAAAAGCCAAAAGGAAATTTCGTACCAAACTTCCAATACTGCATATGGTGAAGTTTTTATATGGGTTGAAGGTAATTATATACTCCAGAAAACTTTAAGGAGTGCACAAAATCTTGAATGATACCGTGCCAGATTCAGCTTCCATAAACAACTAAAATTTTACATACATTACTGTCGGAGTAATAATGTTATTAGGTTAATTAAATACTGAAACATTAAATGATATGTTCAACACTTTAAGATAAGAGGCATAAACGTACTCTCTTTATTAAAAAAGCATGATCACAATGATCTATTCTAATTGTTATTGTGGATTAATTTCTTCCATTTTGAGTTACTTGTTATTCTTCAAACAGATTATAAAATTAATTTTCAGTAATTAATGTAATATAAAAACTAGATAATAAGAAAAACAATCATGTTGTTATAACTATATATGTTTGTCATTGAATAAGTCTAGACATTAGGAATTTTCTCCACCAATATATAACTGATGTAATTAAAGAATTTATAAGAAAGTAAAACAAAATTTAAGCGAAATATAAATTTAAGTAATATTAATTGAATGTGAGGTTCTATTCTGTGGGTCTTTCTTTAATTCCGTTATCCGGTTACTTAATTTGCTGGGATATGGATGCCAGCCACACAGATTTGGAGAACAAAACAAAATTCCACCGGGCAATAAATTTTGCATATGCCAAGCACATGCAATGGTTCACAAAAGAAGCACAGCTTTGTTCCTAAACTTTGATGAATCCTTCTAACACTTAATTTTTCTGTCTGACTTGGGTTGGGCCCATGATCTTTTACTATATGTACGTTGCCTAACCCGAGTTAACCCAGATTTAGATTATTGGTTTTACTAACGCAACGTTCAGACTTTGTACCCATAGAATCTTGTCTAAGATATTTTTTCAATTGTCAAAACCAGAATTGCACGTACTGTGCAATTCACTGCCACAGACGACATGCACTTATCAAGCATAATAAAGCCCAACCAACCACCTAATTAATAGTGCTTAAGTACGTTCAAACTTATATTATTAATTGGGACACTCCTTTCACAAGCTATGCACTACGTATTTGATACTCCTATATATCACACATTTTGTGTATGATTAGATTATGCACAAAATATGTGTATAAATATCTTTTTCCAAAATCTAATCTAACTTGTAGAGATTAGAGAAACATCCATGCAACGCCTTTTCATTTAGACATTATCATAACCTATGAAGTACACTTGTACATAACAATTAAGGCATACAAGATGAATGGGAAAACAGCTTACACCGACATATATATATCAAGAGACAAGTTGCAGAAATAGAACTAGAAGTTGCTCAACAGTTATGGCATATAGGCAATGCAAGGTTGGCCAATGGGAGAAAGACTATAGTCTATAGTTCACATTATAATTAAGTAGTAGACCAATTTAGCTATAGCCATGGCCCATGTGTGAATTGCAAATTGGCGCTAGTTTCATTGTGTCAGTCCAATAGTACAAAGTTTTGCAGGTTAAACTTTACTATAGTTTCTTTGGTGTTAAAGGCAGGTGCACCGAACACGCGATGAATAATGGTGTGAGAAGAGTGTAACATTAAATGCCGCAAACAGTTAGTGGTTGAAACCAATTAAAGTCACAGAGGGGCCAGCTTGTGATTGTGATATCGGATCTCTCTCTCTGCGTTATAAAAACCTCTTCAAAGTTCTGCATATTCCACCAACGAGGATTGAAGAGTGTCGGTGAGTTGATAGCAATTAAAAATGTTGCTAAGGAACAAAAGAGTAGCTTTGTTGTTATTGCTTTGTGCCCATGTCTTTGTGGCCAATGTGGTTGCAAGGAATGTGGCAACTGTGAAAAATGATGAAGAAAAGAATGTAGGGTTTGGGAAGGGAGGTGGGTTCGGCGGTGGAATTGGTGGGGGAGGAGGAGCCGGTGGTGGAGGTGGGTTTGGTGGAGGAGGAGGAGCCGGTGGCGGGTTCGGAGGTGGTGCTGGAGGAGGGTTTGGTGGTGGAGCTGGTGGAGGACATGGGATTGGAGGTGGTGCCGGTGGAGGGTTTGGTGGAGGACATGGGATTGGAGGTGGTGCTGGTGGAGGGTTTGGTAAAGGAGGAGGAGTTGGTGGTGGAATTGGTAAAGGTGGAGGAATAGGAGGTGGTGCTGGTGGAGGGTTTGGAAAGGGTGGAGGGCTAGGAGGTGGTGGTGGTTTTGGAAAAGGAGGTGGTGTTGGTGGAGGGATTGGAAAAGGTGGTGGTATTGGAGGAGGTGCTGGTGGAGGGTTTGGAAAGGGTGGCGGCATTGGTGGAGGTGCTGGTGGAGGGTTTGGAAAGCGTGGTGGCATTGGTGGAGGTTCCGGTGGAGGGTTTGGAAAGGGTGGAGGTGCCGGTGGAGGGTTTGGAAAGGGTGGAGGTGCCGGTGGAGGGTTTGGAAAGGGTGGAGGTGCTGGTGGAGGGTTTGGAAAGGGTGGTGGCATTGGTGGAGGTGCTGGTGGAGGGTTTGGAAAAGGTGGTGGTGTTGGGGGAGGTGCTGGTGGTGGTTTTGGAAAGGGTGGTGGTATAGGTAAGGGTGGAGGTGGAGGTGGAGGCTTTGGCGGTGGCATTGGAAAAGGTGGTGGTGTTGGAGGAGGTGCTGGTGGTGGGTTTGGAAAGGGTGGAGGTTTAGGTGGTGGTGGTGGCTTTGGAAAGGGTGGTGGTGTTGGAGGTGGAATTGGCAAAGGTGGAGGTATTGGTGGAGGAATTGGAAAAGGTGGTGGCATTGGAGGAGGAATAGGCAAAGGTGGAGGTTTTGGTGGGGGTGTTGGAGGAGGCACCGGTGGTGGAATTGGAAAAGGTGGTGGCATTGGAGGAGGAATTGGCAAAGGTGGAGGTTTTGGAGGAGGTGTTGGTGGCGGATTTGGCGGTGGTGCTGGTGGAGGTGGAGGTGGTGGTGGTGGTGGTGGAGGCGGTGGAGGATTTGGTGCCGGTGGCGGATTTGGCGGAGGAGCAGGAGGCGGGTTTGGTGCAGGAGGTGGATTTGGCGGCGGGGGTGGTGGTGGAATTGGACTTCACTGAGAGTTGCCACTTGCCGACGTTGCATGCATGACAAACTTTATATTTTAACGTTCTTGCATTAGCCATTATAATTGGTTTATGAAAATAT
Source organism: Pueraria montana var. lobata (assembly GCA_026413185.1). Lineage (NCBI taxonomy): Eukaryota > Viridiplantae > Streptophyta > Magnoliopsida > Fabales > Fabaceae > Pueraria > Pueraria montana. The sequence goes on from CM048647.1 coordinate 74,290,762, forward strand.
TGTAAGAGTAAGAAGGAATTAATTATTAATGTTGGTCATAATATTAATGGACTCCGTTTCATGTAATAATTAACGTTGAATGGAAGAATCGGAGAGAGATATATCTACTCTTTTTGTATCCAATGAAAAGAAGAAATGGCAGAAAATCACTTTTAAGCGTACCAACTGTCATTAATCTTCTGCATTTTGTGGTAGCCTAAGCTTGATAGTTAAGAATTATGATAAAGGGGTCTACCAAGAATTGACTCAAGCTGAATATGACCGACTAAGATCTAAATGGGATAATTAATTAATTTTTCTTAAATTAATTAATAAGAAATAATTGTGATAAAAAGTTGTCTTTCTTTAAAAGAAATTACCTATTCGTATAATATTTATACAACATTTTTTAAAATAATATTTTTAGTCTCTCTCTTTTCCATCACCTAGCCTAATTATTTTATCTTACATACTCTTTTTTTCTTTTTCTTTCTTCTTCTTTTATTTATTTTCTTATCTTTTTTCTTGTATAATTTTTTGGACAAAATTTTTGTACCAGTACAGTTTATCTTTAAAAGTTAATTTTAAATTTTCTTACATCATTCTTTCAATAATAATTTTAATTGTTAAATTAAAAATTAAATCTGTTTAATATTTTATATTATTAAATATATTTACTTTTTATTTCATATTGATAGAATTATTAAACTGTTAGTAGTATTATAAAAAAAATTATATCATTACTTTTAAAAGAACCACGATTCATATAATCTTAATTTAGTTTAGAAGAATATCGGTTGTCAAACCAATAAGTATTTGTCAAATCTCTTACCAACAAAATGATATCAAGTGTAAGAATTTAATAAAATAACATCTTTGATTATCTTTTATTAAAATAAAATTTATCAATCTAATTATTAAATTTAAAGTTATCATAAAATGGATTTTATTTATAAAATTTAATTGATATTTAATAAATTATATGTTATATAAAATATAAATAAATAGTTATTATTCTAATTATATATTTATAAATATTTAAATTATGTAAAACTTTATATATGTGATTACCAAGATAATATTATATGATTTAATGGTTGAATTGTTCGAATTTACTTACTATAAAAATTTATTGAAAGTATTGTTTTACTAAATTTGCCACATAAGTGTCATTTGACCTTGTTATAGCATGGCCCTGTGTGAATTAAGTGGTTTCGCATTATGATGAGTAATTGCATCTTAGTAAGAAAAGTGAGGATTTAGTCCTAATAATTAATTAGATTAATTTTAAATAATTTGAGTTAGATAATATTGCAAAAGATAAATAAAAAATTATTTTATATGATTTTTATTAAAAATTAATTTACACTTTTTATATTCTTAATTTTAGTCTGCGGGTCACACCATTTAATAATGTGTTACGCAAGATAGATGCATATAAAAAAAATAAAACTCATTTATTTTGCGAACTATTTCAGCCTAACCTATCAAAAATACAAACCAATACAAACAGATCTTGAACGTACGGGCCAAACTGGGTGTTTATAGAAAAAAAAAAAAAAAAAAAAAAAACTCTTTAAATTTACTTTGCGTAATTGCCTCTGAATCTACGAATACGCAGTTTGGAAACGGGAGTACAAATACATAACCGTTTTTTTTCTTTCTTCATGTCGCAATATAAGAAAAGGAAACATTTATTATAGGGCTTTATATAGGCAACTATATACCTAATAATTTAGAAAGTCATATTCACATTCTAATTTTATATCTTCTATATATAAAAGAGATAAGCAAGTGTACCCGTTATAATTAGAATAGCTATAAATAACCGGGACCTATTGATGGATTATTATCTCATGTGTGTCAATTTCATGACATCTAAAGTGCAGCTATCAAGAACGAAAGTCCAGCAAGACAACCTAATTAGCGTTTCGTTGATCAATGATACAATTCATACACCACATTGTTATACTCTTTCCTTTAATTTGTACTATTCCCTTCTTCTTTTTCTTCTATCAGTAAATGAAATTTATTCTACCTGAGAGAACCAGAGAAGAGACACACAAACAGATAGACACAAACCTTTTGGAATAACAAAGAAGTCAACAGTCCTAATTAACACAGTACCCAGTATAACATGACAACGGGTTCATTCCCACTGCAACTCTATTGATATACTCTCTTTCTTTAAATATAAATATTAGACTATTTTAATTAATTCACATTCTTTAAAAAAAGTTTGTTAATTTAATTTATAGTATTAAATTTATTAACAATTTGTAGTATTATTTTTTCAAAATTATCCTTAAAATTATTGGAACTCATTATCTCTCTCTTTCCATTTAATTACCTTCTATCTAATTAATTAAAGTGTGCTAGCTATAGTCTTCTTCTTCAATTCTTATAAGAGAGAAAATGTATTTATTTTTTTAATTTATAACATTTATTATAAAGTAATTAAGGACATTTTGATAATAAAAAAAATAGTTAATGAAAAAACAACTTGAAAAGAGTGTTAGAGATAAATAAATTTGAAAAAATAAAGTATAGACTTAATTACAAATTTTACCATCCAACTTTTATTATTTTGTAAATTTTACCATTCAAATTTTCGATTTTTGTACATTTTACCACGGTTGATGTGTCACAAAAATAAAGTTAAAGAAAACACAAAAAGATGTCGTTTTGTTACGAATGTGATAGTAAAATGCCTAAAAAATTGAAAACTTGGATGGTAAAATTTATAAAATGATGAAAGTTTGGTGATAGAATTTGAGGGGAAAAAAAACTTGGATGGTAAAATTCGCAATTCGCAAAATAATGAAAGTTTGGTGATAAAATTCGTGAAAAAAAAACTTGAATGATAAAATTTACAAAATAATAAAAGTTGGGTGATAAAATCTACAATTAAGCTAAAAGTATATTTAGCAAGTTAGGTAGTATTAACTATTAAGTCTTAACTAACGCAGTATGCACTTGATGATTTAATTCCGCAACCGAATCATCTGAACTCATCTACAGTACTACAGCCATAAATGATTGTTATCCTAGCAAAGCTTCTGTCACGCCATGAGATGCAAATACTCCATCAAAGTGAAGCACTATCACCGACCCCAATTGTAAAACAAAACCACTCATGCAGACCATTGCAATGCCTAATCAAAAATGGAATATACTCAAAATAGCTGTTGGTTATACTATGCACCTTTCCCTTTTTCTTTTTTTATCAGCAAATTAAAGTCTTTCCATTAAAAGGTACCAGAAGTACCAGGGCAAATACACCAACCGTTAAGTTACATCAAAACAACTTGTAATTAAACAAAGGATAGAGATATTGCGTGCTTTTTGTAAATCAATTTTCAATTGTTTTTCTATGAAAAAATGCATCTAAAAAATATTAATGTAATGAAAAAACTTACTTAAAATAAGTTTGAAGTTATATTATATAATATGCTTTATTTTTCTATTTGCATGTAATTAAACAATCATTAGTTAACATTTTAATTAAAGTCAGGTAAATATATAATTCCAAACTATAAAAGTTTAAAAATTATAGTTATCATTTTGTTTTGGACTGAATTTGAGCCTATCAAATGTTCGAAAAGGTTGCTATTTTGAACCCATTATTTATTCTTCCACCCCCTCTCCATTTTTTTAAAATTTTATAATACCTAAACTACTTTTTCCTTCACTTCCCCTTGCTTTTTAAACACCCCCAACCCCGCACCGCCACTCTCCCTCCTCCTTCTTATTTTCACTCCTTTTCATCTTCTCATTTTCGCTCTCCACTGCCTCCTCCTTGTGAGTTCCTTCTTTTTCTCTTAACATTGTTTTCTTGCTTACTTTTTTCACTCGCCAATTTGACAAAAATTAATTTTCACAACTTAGAACTATGTTATGAAAACTAATTTTCATAGTATATCTTGACATAATGGAAACTAATTTTCGTTAAATTAACGACAAAAAAAAATTTAACAAATAAAATGTTGCTAGAGAAGAAGTAATAGAGGTGCGAAAACCCACTTGGAGAAAATAATGAAGGATAAGAAAAAACAATGCTTATTGAAGAGAAAAAAAAAATGATATATAGGGACAAATAAAAAATAATATATAGGGAAGTGCAAATTAATGACAAATCAAACACTGTTATGGGTAGAATATAGGAACAACTTTTTTTAATGTAAAATTAAAATGTAATTCCATTTTAATTAGTGTGGGAATTGAAATTAAAAATAATATATAGGGACGGCCTATTCTACGATCAAACATGGATTTCTCCAAAGGCTGCATCTTAAAAGGACTGGCTACATGTCAGTTTTACGTCTTTCTGGTATTCTCTATAAGTGGCCGTTTGCTTGCCTTTTATTACAAAAAATCATTTTTCATGCTTTTCAAATTTCAACTATAACATAGTACATTTAACTGATTTAAGAAAAATTTATAGTTAAAATTTACTTTAACATACATTTTAATTACATTTAATAATTCAAAATTAATTTTATTAAAAATAATTTTATTCAACTGTAAAACAAATTACTCCTAAATTTTTACATTTACCCCATTATCCTGTATACATTCCATCGAGAAAAGGAAGATAAGAAAGAAAAATATGGATGTAGTAATAAGAAATGAAGATAAGTATAATGATTAAAGGTAAGTTTAGAAAATGAGGTGTGAAAAAAAAAATGGGTTGTTTTATTTCACGCAGTAGGAATATTTTTTTAGCAAATTTTCCTGTTAATTGAATTAAAATTAGAGAATCGTGTTGCTATTCTGAAAACTTTAATATTAACTTTGTTACGAGCATTTTATTCATTACTGAATATGTATAAACGGGGTTTAACTTATCCTAAATAAAAATAAAATTAAAAATGATTGATATAATTTTTTTTAATTACACCAAACTTTTGTAATAAAATTATTCAATCCTATTTTTGTTTGAAGTAAGTTAAACAATCACCTTACAAAAATATGTGAGAATTTTCACCGACGACAATAGAGAATAGCTCATGTTAGTTTGTCGTTAGTCGTCTTCGTCAACAGTGCCATTTGCAGAAAGAATATTAATTAAAATAAAATAAAAATAAAGTGTGAAAATGTACTGAACAAGTCGTGCCTTTTTACTTTGGGTAGAAGATTCAAAGTTCAGGGGTTCAGAAGTTAGATATGCATAATTTAATGCACTGTCGTGAGGTGACAAACTATTTAAACTTGGAGGTGGCAGAACAAGCAGTCAAACTCAACTCATACGGCACCATTGAAAATTACCAAAACAGACAAAAAGGTTGTTTTAAAGCATCTGCAGCTTTGGATTCTTGCTTCACAAGAGAAAATCATTTCCATGGGGCACTTTCTTAATGGGTTAATTTAACAGGACAGTATCATTTTCTTTTGTCTTGTGGGCTAAGTCTATAGTGGAAAAGCTACTTTTTTTTCCTCCCTCTTTCTACCTCTTTTACGTTCTTTTCCTATCATTTCTTCTTCTCTCTATGATACCGATAAGGGCTTTCCTCACATTATTCAACTTTAGGTAAACAAAATAAAACATCCTCTTTCCTTTTACAACACTTCGCCATTGCATTCACTTTAACATGGCCGTAGTAGGTAGTTTGATCGTTTCTAATTTTTACTTTTTTTTTTTAATCTTTAAATACAACTTGTTAGCTTCTTAGTTTTGTTGATCAGCAAGTTGGGTATGTAACTGTTGAATTTTGATCAATTCTTTGATTTGGGTTGGTTGACTTGGTCCTGTCATGTGTGAAGTCCTCAGTTCTGAAAAATCATGTACTTCAAAGCAAGCAAATGCACGAAATTTGAAGTTAAAAGTTGACATAGTACAACTTGGAAATGTAAATGCTCATTTTTTTTTTTTTATATGTTATATATGTATGCCAAGTACACGAGTATAGCTGATGTAAGGCATCTCAAGAGGTAACTGGAAGTGGTGCTTCTTCTTATGTTGTTCTGTGCTGCATGTTGATGATTTTTCAGGAAAGTATCGAGTGGAATGTTTCAGTATGAGAGCTAAGAGTTTGATAAGTAAGAAGCAGATTAGTATAAGATTGAGAAAAATGATAAAGTGTATATGTTCGGGGGAGCAGTTAAGGGTAGATGAATTGAGTAACTCATCAGAGTCCCTGGCAACGAGGGACTATTCTGCAAGTGGTGGTGTTTCATCTCGACCTGGTGAAATCGACACAAAGGTCGACAATACCAATATTGAAGAAGCAGAGTCCTCTCTCCGTGAAAGTGGTTATTTAAACTATGAGGTCAGATAATGTTTAATTTCTTTTGCCTCTGATTTACTCATGTAGCATCATCTTAAGATTCTTGAACTTACCATTCCAATCTATGACTCTGATAGTGATAGGTGCTTCATCTGGTTAGTTATTTCGAAGAAATAAAATCATTTTTTGGCGGAACACACACACACTCACACACACACACACAAAACAAATATTTCCTCATTAGACATGCGCTTACCATCCCAAACATGTTTTATTACAATAGATTCTATGATATTGAAGTCTGAAAACAGTGACATAACGAGAAAAACTGAATTTAATTATTTCAATTTATACTACTTTGGAACAATTAAATATTACATGAAATGAAATCATTCATTGTGAACGATAAAATCAAGTCTATAAGAAAAAATTGCTCTCACACTGGGAGCTTAAGCTTTTGGTCTAGTGGGCAAGTACTTACCTTACAACCGAGTTCTCAGGTCTGTGCACTGTTTAAAAGAAAAGTTGAATGACTTTTCGGAACAGAGTTCTGGTGTATGGAATGTTTTAAAACTGATGTAAGTGGTATCTGCATTTATTGAACCAAAGGTCATTTATAGATTGCAATATATAGGCAGCAGAATCCCCGGATATTTATTATGTTGCCAATAAATGCATATTCCTTTTGAACAAAAATTGAACTTTCTCAATTTCTCTAGCAAGACCTATATCACACGGATTCGAGGATGGAAGCACCCAATTTGCTCCCAGAGTTTTATATATTGAAGAAACTTTTTTGGGTGTGGAATATCTGAGGATAATTTATTATAGCTGAAAAAAAAATGGTATCACATAATAGTAATACGATGGTGTGATAGGCATGTAGAAATTGAAACGTTGGCCAAGGTTCATGCAGATTCTGTCTATGATGGGATTTCATGCTCACATATATCTGCAATTAGACTTAAAGGGTGCAACAATTGACCACTAAATGACTTTTATGCTTTTGTATTAGGCTTTCTATTCTTCTTTCTTAGGCTTTATTATGTGGTTTTTTGGGTAAGAAATTAAGGCCATATCCCAATATTTGATTTTATTGATACTTGGGAAGCCTCTTCATTATCATTATAAAGATGAAACTAAAGGACCTTTCCACAATAGGAAGCCAGAGCCTTGCTTGGAAGACTTGAGTATCAGAAAGGCAATGTCGAAGCTGCACTTCATGTGTTTGAAGGAATAGATATTGCTGCTGTCATTCCCAAGATGAAAGTTTCTATATCTAGAAGATGTGAACCCAATAGACGCCATTCACAAAGTGATTCTATGCCTCCTATGTCAATGCATGCTGTCAGTTTACTTCTTGAAGCTGTCTTTCTCAAGGCTAAATCGTTGCAGGCTCTTGGAAGGTTTCAAGGTGTTTCTTTCATCTTGTTCTTGATCTCATTTAACTATATCCATGCATAATTGCATATCATCTTAATTATCTTGCTCTTTATCTTCAAAGTCTCTAGTTTCTGTGGAGACCCTTAATTCCTTTGAACAATAAAATGATCAATCAATTAGTTGGCAGTCTATGGTTTTGTTTGTAACATTAATTTATTTATTTGCAGATGCTGCTCAGTCATGCAAAACTATTTTAGACACTGTTGAATCTGCTTTACCAGAAGGGTGGCCTGAAAACTTTGTTTCAGACCGTAAACTACAAGAGACAGTGGGAAATGCTGTAGAACTGCTTCCAGAATTGTGGAAGCTTGCAGGCTCTCCTCAAGATGTTATCTCATCCTTTAGGAGGGCCTTGCTTTATCGTTGGAATCTTGACATTGAAGCCACTGCAAGAATACAAAAGGAATTTGCTTTTTTTCTTCTGTATAGTGGTTGTGAAGCAAGCCCTCCTGCTCTCCGCTCTCAGTTAGATGGTTCCTTTGTGCCAAGAAACAACATAGAAGAGGCTGTGCTTCTGCTTTTGATTCTGCTGAGAAAATCTATTCTTGGATACATTGTATGGGACCCTTCATTAATTGATCACCTTTCTTTTGCTCTAAGTGTTTCTGGGGAATTCATGACTCTAGCTCAACAGATTGAGGAATCGCTTCCTGAAAACATGGAGAGAAAAGAAAGATATTATACTTTAGCTCTTTGTTACTATGGGGAAGGTGAACACATGACTGCTTTGGATCTTTTGAGAAACTCTTTGAATCATAGAGAGAACTCAGACTGCATAAGGGAGTTACTTCTAGCTTCAAAAATTTGTGCAGACAACAAGGTTTGCATTGAAGATGGGATCAAATATTCTTGCAAAGCCATTTCTCAGTTGCATGGGAAGTGTATGCAGATGGTAGCTATTGCAAATTGCTTTCTAGGTGTTCTACTGTCATCAAAATCCAGGTCAGCTGCATCTGAATCAGAGAAGGCTTTTATACAGTCTGAAGCACTCAGTGCTCTAAAACATGCTGAGAAAATGATGAGGGAAAGTGATCCTTACATTGTCCTTCATCTTTGTCTAGAATATGCTGAGCAGAGGAAGTTAAGCATTGCTTTTGATCATGCAAAGAAACTGATTAAGCTTGAGGGTGGATCTAGTGTTAGTGGATATATTCTACTAGCACGGATTTTATCAGCTCAACAAAAGTTTGTAGATGCAGAGCTTGTTATAGATGCTGCTCTAGATCAAAGTGGGAAATGGGATCAAGGAGAATTGTTGAGAACTAAAGCTAAACTACGGATTGCACAGGGAAAATTAAAGAATGCAGTGGAGACATACACTTTTCTTCTTGCTGTTCTTCAGGTCCAAAATAAAAGTTTAAGCACATCAAGTAAGGTTGTGAAGGTATGTGTCAATGATATATGTAGAATATATTACTTTGATTCTTTTATAACTCAAATTATCAATGGGAAAGGAAGATTAGGAGCTTCACTTAAACTCTGCCTTTTTAATATACGTAGAATAATTTAATACTTTTCTGACTTATCTTTTGTACAGAGTAAGGGAAACCGTGACAGAAGACTGGAAATGGAAATATGGCATGATTTAGCCAATGTGTACACGGCCTTATCACAGTGGCAGGATGCTGAAGTTTGTCTTGCAAAATCTGAGGCTATAAATCCCTATTCTGCTTCTAGATGGCACACGAAAGGTATATCGCTTATCTTCCAACTTTGCTCCCTAGCCTTCGAGGTTCTATATGTTTGTTCGGTTTCTTTCTTGGCATTGATATTTGGAGATATAGATTCTCAGTTACTGAAAAGTAGCCAACATTGACACAATTGAAAGGTGTGAATTTTCGTTATACTAATAGATATGGAACAAGTATTTTTCTTATAGGATTTTATGTTGACCAGAGCAAAGATGCATTACTATATCATTTACTTTCTTGAGAATACTTTTATTTCTTTAGCTACTTGGTAATCTTTCAAGTTGGTGCCAAAAGCAAGTATCTCTTATTAGAATCTACATTTTAGAAAGAATATAATAGTTCACAAAAATATGGAAACTGAAGCTTAACATGTTTTACAATTCAAACTTCCCTCAAGTCCTTCAGTAACATTTTGTTAAGGTAGTTACTTACATTCTTCATGTAGCAAAATTCATATGTTAGAATTTTACAGGTTTACTTTTTGAAGCCAGAGGTCTTCATCAAGAAGCTTTGAAATCATTTAGGAAAGCATTAGATATTGAGCCCAACCATGTGCCGAGTTTGATATCCACAGCCTGTGTACTCAGACAACTTGGTGGTCAATCATCTACAATTGTTAGAAGCCTTCTCACTGATGCACTACGCCTTGACAGAACAAACCCATCTGCTTGGTACAATCTTGGACTGCTCTACAAAGCTGATTTGGAGACATCAGCAATGCAAGCTGTTGAATGCTTTGAAGCAGCAGCTTTTCTTGAAGAATCTTCTCCCATTGAACCCTTTAGATAACACTTTCAATTTTATTTTGTTGACATATCATAGATTCATAGTAAGTTACAAGTTTGGTTGTAAAGTTCAGTTTTTCTTTTACTTCTTTTTTATAGGTGAAATGAAATAGGAGGAGAAAGAACGCAGGTAAATGTTTCTATTATGTGCCATAATGTAATTAATAAATTATTTTCCCTTTTATGTTGGTTGAAAGATGAGTACAGTTTGAGCATCATTTCTATCCATATCCAAGAAGCTAGATAATTGACAATAGCTAAACAGCCTAGCACCATATACTTAATTAGTTCTGAACTTAATTTCATTTAGTTTGCATAGAGTAATTTCCATGTATGCTTTCACGAAACCATTATCCCAACATCACCTTTAATTTCTACCATTTTTTTTAATTTATTAATTAACCAACAACATAAACCTACATTAATTATTCTCTTAGTTGTCACAAAATCATTTGCAACTATCAATGTCTAGTACACCAAGTTTTACACATCCAAGTAATAATACCTCACTAAGGTTTCTTGAGTCCATTTTAGGACTTCTCAATAGGTGGTGTTCTCTAGCATAAACAATAGGCTTAATTGCAATTTTTACTTCCAACTTTTTAATTTTTGACAGATTTTACTCCTAATAAATTAATTTGACGCATTTTATTCTCAATTTTTTTAAAGTTACAAATTTTACCCTCCACAGTTTTGATGACATGACATGTTAACATAAGCATAAAATAAGGATAAAATTCACCAAAAAGTAAAAAAGTAGGGATAAAATTTGCCAAATTAATTTGTTGGAGGTAAAATCCGTCAAAAATTAAAAAATTAGGAATAAAAATTGTAATTAAGCCTAAATAATATTGTCGAGCAATGTTGAATAAGAAGTGAAAGCAAAACATTCAAACATATAACATAGTACTTCTATTTCTCTTTTTCTTTTCCTAAAAATATCTACATTTTAACATACTTTAATACACGTCATTGGTGGTGTATAACAAAACTAGTATCGTCCATTGACTTCATTCCAAGTGAGAGCATCAAGCTAAATGTGGATTGTGGAGAAAAAACTCTTTGATCAAGTCCAGCAGTCCCTTGTCCACCTTCTCTGGTGCCAACACGTCATCAATTGGATCATGCTTTACAAGATGGTGGATGAGTTACTTTTACATGGCTTTCTTTTTTTCCCACTTCTTTCGGCTTCAAACCTGCCCCCTAACATCCTTTCTGCTTCCCCATCTGAGTTTGTCTTTATTTTTTGGATTTTATTTTATCTACTCCGGTAAAAACATAATGTCAAACGGATGCCTTATTCGGATATGTTTGTTTGGTAATTATGCGGTTAAATAATGTTTGTTTGGGTAATGCAGTTTTCGAACCTAGTGTTACATACCGTTGAAGGTTTTTTACCGCAGACAGCCAGATATTCTCACAATACACGGAACAATGCGATCCGCAACCTATTTTCAATAGTCTGACATGCTTCCTGGGTGTAAATGACTAAACTTGGTACAACTTAACTTCAAACTCAAGGTATTTCTTAGTACATCTATACACTATATAAATAAAATATTTTGTTCGCGTTGAGAAACCTTTTCTCAGGTTGCGTAATATCTAACTGGTAAACACAATTTTGGAATTCTTTTCTCCTTGTCTAGTTGATAGAATTAGATATATAAAAACCAAATCACCTATGGCAACTTATGTCGGGAAGAAAACGAAGTGATTCTGTTTATAGAAAAAATGAAACAGAGGAGTCCATCTGATACCGCCATAGAAGTTCATGTAACAGAGTACAGACATCTTCAGTTACCACCCCCACCATAAATATATTGAATGTCTCCAAAGGTAAAGATTAAAATAGTGCATGTAACAAAGTAGTTCCATAGTATATGTACATCACATCCCTCTCCCCATCACAAATTGGTCCTTCACTGCATGTTTTCTCTGCGCCGGACATACCTTGTTCTATCATTGTATCTTGGTCTGTCTTGATGCCTTTGTGGCTGTGGTTCAACCCTTCTCTGCCTTTCAGGTGACCTCTGGACGATCTCTCCATTCACAAATAATTCAGCTGCATCATTGGTAACCAAAATTTTGTAACCAATTATTAATTGGAGTCAAAGTAATATGAGAAAATGAGGACCATTGGTAACCAAGAATAACAAGAGCAACAAAAAAAGAAAATAGATAACAACATGGAAGCTTTAACCAACAAATGGAAATGAAAGAGCAACAAGAGCAACAAAAAAAGAAAATAGATAATAACATGGAAGCTTTAACCAACAAATGGAAATGAAAGAGCATATAGATAACATACTGTAAGATGCTCAATCTCAGCATAAGAGATAAAACAGGGACCAAGAATTGTTACTAAATTGCATCAGTAATCTACTGAAATATGAACTATAATTAAAATAACTTGAATGCATGAGCAAGAGAAAGAGGCTATGTTTAATGTTTAAATTTTTGTATCAACTCCAAAAATTCTGCAACTCCATAAACGAGTAAAATAACAGGACAGGAGGAGAGAAATTCTATGAAAGTCCATTAGCATTCAAAGCTAAACATTACTCAAGAGTATTAGCTTTGCCAAGATGGACTGCTATTATAAAACTCAACCTAATTTATTAAAAAGAAAAAGAAATCCGGCACTACTGGCCTAGAAGAATAGGCACATCAGGTGGATTTATGTATCAACTCCAATGATTCTGAAACTCCATAAGCTTGTGAAGCAACAGAACAGGATAGAAGAGAATTTTTATGTAAGTCCATTAGCATTCAAAGCTAGCCATTACCCATTGAGAGTTTTTAGCTTTGCCAAGATGGACTGCCGATAAAGGTAGAAAAGTAAGGTACCCTCACAAACTGTATTGAACATCAATAAATACCAGCCTTTTCAATCGCCCTCTCCCAAGCTTAATGCTCAATAAACTATTTTAACAAATTTTTAAACAGGATGCAAACATGTTATTGGGAATAGAGTGTGTTTGGATGAATGTTGGCAAAATTGATTTTGAAGTAATTTGATTTATGTTTGGATGTTTTTACTATAAATGGAAGTTGGTAGTCAAACTCGATCCAACGCAAAAACTACCTAAAGTTGTTTTAATTTAAAATCAATTCTAGATCCTGAATCAATTCCTCAACTGGTATTTTAACATGATTATGGAAAATCTAATGTGAAACCAAACACGCACAGAACAAAATTCAGGAAAACAAACACAGATATGGCAATGCCAAAAAAGAATGTAGCATATGCAGACAACTGTTTTACTTCAAATTTATTAAAAAGAAAAAGAAAACTGGCAGTGGCACTACTGGCCAAGAAGAATAGGCATATCAGGTGGTTTTATGTATCAACTCCAATGATTCTGAAACTCCATAAGTTAGTGAAGAAACAGAACAGGATAGAAGAGAATTTTTTATGTGAGTCCATTAGCATTCAAAGCTAGCCATTACCCATAGAGTTTTTAGCTTTGCCAAGATGGACTGCCAATAAAGGGAGAAAAGTAGGTTACCCTCACAAACTATATTGAACATTAATAAGTACCAGTTTTTCAATCACCCGCTCCTAAGCCTGCAAACACATCATTGGGAATATAAAAAATTTCAAGAAAAAACACGCACTTATATGGCAAAGCCAAAAAGAATGTAGCAGATGCAGACAACTTTTTTTACTGGTAATCCATCTCCAAAAAAAGTTGAGCATTACAAGTTGAAAAGAGACATAGTAAAACTCTACAAATGCTGATAACAGATATATGTGTCATCTCCACTGATCTGCATCTTCACAAAGTATATAAAGCACAAAAACAGTTTAGAGAGACATTGATGTAAGTCCATACATCATAAGCTAAACTTACATAATCTAGCTTTATCAACATGGACTGACAATCAGACATTATTGAAAAATAAATAAACATAATAAAAAACCAAATATCAAAGTCAACAGCTTCACATGTAATACATAACATAAAAGTGATGAAAATACTATTAGAAGCACAAAATAATTAGATTTAGAAATACACATCACTGATAATATCGACAAACACAAAGCATTAAATCCTCACCGCCATAGTCCTTGTTCTCAGGATCAACATACGAATCCGGTAGCACGAACAGAACTCCAGGCAACCCTACTCAAACAAAAATGGAAAAATAGATAAATAAAAAGGAATGAACACAAAAAGTAACAAAATTCAAAAACTTACATGACAGAAAACATACCTTCTAGCTTATTAGAAGTCTCCTCGTCAATCTCGCAGCCGAATCCAAAGTACCTCTCACAGGAAACATTGTAAATCTTCTTCTTAGCTTCGTCCTCGCTGCCGAGAACTTTGGCTAGGGTTTGGATGTAGCAATCGATCATCTGCTGCTTGGTGGCGCCCTCGCCGCCGGGCTTCTCCATGACGATAAGCCAGTGGTTGTAGTCGCAGCCGGGGAACAGCGGTGCCATCTCCGTGGGAGGCCGGTCACTGAACGACGACGATGACGACCCCGAGTTCAGCGGCGAGTACGCCGAGTCGCCGGCGCGGTTGACGCGGCACCGGATTCCGGCGACGCGGGTGGAGGGAGGGACGATGGCATGGGAGAGAGGGAAGATGAATCGACGCGATGAGAGTGAGAGTGAGAGTGATGAGGGTTTGGGTATTGTGACGGTGAACGCGGTGGTGGAGAAGAGGCGCATTGTGAGGCGTGCGCAGGAAGAGGAAATGGCTCTTGCCATATCACACTAGCAGTGCCTCAGGGTTAGGGTTTGTTTTCGAAGGCTAGGGTTTTTGCCTGTGCAGAACCTAATCCGATTCCCACCCTTTTATTCACGATTTTCAGAAAGTTAAAATAAATTTAAAAATAGGAAAACATCATGTGCTGTCCATTACCCCAAGCCAAGGCCCAAGCTAATTCTTTTTTTCTTGGTGCAAGCATGATATTTGTTTTTTTGGTGCAAGGGCCCAAACTAATTTAAGTTATGTAAAGTATACGCTAACTAAAAGAGATTGTCAACATTATTAAATTTGGAGAAGGTGATTACTGCATGTTTAGTAAAGATTAAATTTGAAAAAGTAATTTTTTATTCTCTTTAAATGTTGAAAAGATAATGTATATTTTAAAAATAAAGGGAATTTTTTTAATTGTAATATTGCATAACAATATTTATTGACATTGGAAAAATGACCATTTCATAGCTTGCAATATTTCTTAAGTTTTTTTATGTAGACCACAGGTATCTTCTGTTGAAGACAATTCAGGTCAAGCCGAGTAAAATTACTATAGACGATAAAAACTTTCTCTCTAAATATTTAATATAACTGAATACTCAAAACTCAAATTATGTTATTAATTTGAATGTTACAACTTTATTTACATATAAGCATTCAGTAACATTCGCCATATATTTCAAAGCATGTGACACTTCGATTTAGTCACAACTTTCAATTTACAAAATAATGCATTTAGAAATTTATTAGCCTTTAAGTGTGCGTTCAAATAAGCGTGCAGTATCTTATTAGTCTTTCAACTTTCAATTTTATTTGACGAAAGATAATTTACAAAAGCGTATGTTCAGTATTTTAAGGTATGTTCAAATTCATTTTTTTATTACTATTGGAAATTACTCTCTGAAATAGCATATATCAATTCCAAAAAATAATTTTTAGAATTATGTTTCTTTTATTAAAACATAGTTTTGATAATTACTTTTCAGAATTAGTATATGTTGTTTTAGAAAGTAATTTTCAGTATTAATAAGATACAAATCAATAAAATTAGATGCACTTATAAGAGAGATAGGAAGAAAATAAGATGAAAAAAGATTAAAGAGAAAATATTACATCATCATCCAATCACAACCCACTATGTATGATAAAATTGTTGATTTTTATAATTATTACCTTAAAAGTCACACTAACTATGAATTGTGATTGGTTAAAAATATTAAAAGTCAAGATGTGTACTACCATTTAGTTGGACTTGGAGTGGCTATACAAGGGGTTGTGGTTTCAAAATCTCACTTTCAACACTTCTACCAATTTCTAAACTATATATCCCTTGCCACGTTAGTGTATTGCCAATAATCTATGTGTATATCATTTCTAAGCAACCATGTCATTGCCGACGTGTTATATTTGCAAAATAAATGCATTGTTTTTTTAGAAATGGTTATTTTCAAAATAAAAATAATTTCTTAATGAAAAACTGAATAAGTAATCTCTTAATAATATCGTTACGAAGATTTGTTCGTCTGGATAATTAAGGTTTTATTGAATAAAAATTTATTATATTAGTATTTATGTAAAAGTTATTTTTATAATCAAAGAGAAAATAAATTTAAACTATTTTTATACAAGTTATAAGTTTTTTTTTTTTCACAAGCTATTCCAGAAGCTTATTGAAATAAGCTGAAAATAGCTTATAGATGGTGGTTCTTTACACGTTCACCAAAAACTGATGGACCTCATAGAAGATAGAACAAATATTGGAAGATGTTTCTACTTTCTATGAGGAGGGGTCTAGATCCAATTACGTCCAATAAACTAGTCAATGGCTTTACTTGAGATAATATATTGAACGAATGAGGGGATGAGTGGATCTCCTCCTTTCTATGAGTAGTAATAGCGTTCACTGTATTATAATTTTTTGTTTTAATTCTTATAAAAAGATTTTTTTTAATATTTACATTTTAATAATAGTCTTTAGTGAGAGATCAAAATCGTGTCACTTTTAGTCAGAGGTACTCATCAAATTAGATTGACTGGATGAATCAAATAAACAAAGCCAAAGTAAACCAATTAAATTTTTTATATTTTCAGGGACCAAAATTAAATTTAACTTTTTATTTTTAAATCTAACTTTTGAAGCAAAATATTCATTTTCTTTCAATGTTTACAATTTTTGTGACAAATTCAATGTTTACTATTTTCCCCATATTTTGTTTTATATTTTTTAAATAGACAACTTGATGGTCTGTCTTGGCCCAACTCTATTATTATCGAGTTTGATCGTGTTAACGTCTACAAAATGAGCATACCTGACCCGAAAATTTGTCAGCATCAGTTGGAGTTCAAAGTTCTCCTAAATTCAACTTGACCTGAATAATGTTCACCCCTAAAAACTTCTATGGGACTTAAATAAGATCATTCGTTTTTTGAACAAATCTTTAAAAACAATTTTCTATTAGATTTTTGAGTCATAATAAAATGCATGATTCTTTTAGGATATATGTAATATTCTTTTTTTTTATTCTATAGTATATTATTTATTTCTAAAATTTTCTTTCTTTTTCATACCTCTATATCATAGTATGGAAAACTAAAAAAAAAATGGCAGGTACCAAATCCTATCAATCAAATGGCTTTTTCAAAAATTACAAAACATGTGAGTTATTATACAAACAAAGTGATCTATTTTTTCAATAGAAGAATAACAAAATAAAATTTTGGCGTGATGAAAAGCAACTTTATCAATGATAAAGAAAGAGAATTCTTGCTCAAGACTAATTATTCTGATTTTTTTTTCACAATAATTATGAGGGAGAAAATACCTCTTCAAATAGAATGGATCTAAAACAATATTATTGCATAGATCAGATTTATAAATTCTCTTATTTTTGTCCATTAAATAATATTTTAGTACTTATAAAGTTTCTTTTAATTTATCAAGTTCTGAATTTTTATTTATCCCCTCTTTCTATTTTCGTTGATGATTGATATTTTTTATATCTTTTGACCATTTGAAACTTATTTGTTTGTTTTTCTTGTCTGATATTTTATTTTCTAGTTAAAGATATAAAATAGATAAAATCTTAAAAATATTTTAACATCCAGCACGGGCAAGAAAAAGATACAATCTTTTTTCTTTCTTTCTCTTCACGCCTTGAATTAGATATTGAATCCAAAGATAAAAAGAGAAACGAATATTAAACAGAGATGGGTCGGTAATGCATCTTGTGCAGGTGTATTGAGAAATCATGATGGCACTTGGATGGGTGGTTTCTTAAGAAACTTAGGATCATCTGATGGAGTGGGTTTGCCTAAAGTGGAGTTAGGAATACATGAAATACCGGTGATAAAGTATTTCTTACCTGTTACAGCAGGTTAGTCACCAGTTTTTAACCTGCTGTAGCAGGTTAGCTATCAAGAAAAAAAAATATTTTTTATTTAAAAAATGAAATTATATAAAATTATTATAATAAAAAATTTCTCTTTTTTTAAAAAGTGGGAACCACAAGTGGTACTTGAACAAATTACCTACTATATAAAATTATTATAATAAAAATTAGAATAAAAATTTTCTCTTTTTTTTAAAAAAGTGGGAACCACCAGTGGTATTTGAACAAATTACCTACTATAATAGGTTGGTTAATCGGGAGAAAAAAAATCATTTTTTATTTCTCTTATGCTCCATCGGGAGAAAAAAAATAAAAAAATATTTTTTAATAATTTTTATATAATTCCATTTAATAAAAAAATGATTTTTTTCTCCCGGTTAACCAATCTATTATAGTAGGTAATTTGTTTAAGTACCATCGGTGGTTCTCACTTTTTTTAAAAAAAGAGCAAATTTTTATTATAATTTTTATTATAATAATTTTATATAGTAGGTAATTTGTTCAAGTACCACCAGTGATTTCTACTTTTTTAAAAATAGAAAAAAATTTATTATAATAATTTTATATAATTTCATTTTTTAAATAAGAATATATTTTTTTTTTCTTGATGGCTAACCTGCTACAGCAGATTAAAAATTGGTGACTAACCTGCTACAACAGGCAGGTAAGAAATACTTTCTCACCGGTACCTCATGTATTCCCAATTTCACTTTAGCCAAACCCCTGATGGAGTTGTGGTCTCTACATGGCTTGGAATGCAGGTTTTAAAAAGCTACTGGTGCAGTGTGATTGTCAAGTGGTAGTTCGTTTTGTCACTGATACATGGCATTAGTTTGAATGATCACCCTTATAGGCCCCTGGTGGAAGCTGTATCAAAGAGTGAGAAGTAAAGGTTGATCATGTTAATTTATGATTGTATGGGCTTGACTATGCCCACAAACGTTAGATTGTAGTAGTTTCTTTTTGGGGCCTTCCCGCTTCTACAAATAAAAAATATATATTTAATTTTATTATAATATGTTAATTGCAATATTTTTACTAACCGAATATTTTTACTTATTTTATTTCACATTTAGAAAAGTATTAATATTTTTTTTATATTTAGATCTATATATATTCTTTATTATTATTAATATATATATATATATATATGATTTTCTTATTTAATCTTTTTTTAACTGTTCATATTAGAAAGGAAATTCATCTTGTACTAAAATTAAAGTACATCATTAATCTCAACCGGTGACGTTAATGAATAAAATTTTACATAACGTGTGACTCAATCTCGAACATTAGTACCACGTTCCAAAATTGTTTAAGCTCCAATAGTTTTTTTCATTGAATATTATCCAATTTGGCAACTTTTGAATCATTTATATATATATTTTATATAACCAACATTGGTTGGCACAAGTGATAGCAGCTTGTGTCCCTTAATTAAGTGGTCTAGGATTCGAATCCTGATGATGTCACTTTGGGTATGAAATAAACCATATTGGAAGGAAAATACCCATATTGGTATGCGCTCACAGTCCCCGACGAAGTTTAGACATTACTTCTGGCGATGAATAATCCAGTTCCAAACGGAGTTTAGACATTGCTTCCGGCGATGAATAATCTGTACTAATAAAATGATTAAAATATATATATATATATATATATATATATGGAAAAGCGAATGGAATCATAAATATCTATGGGAGGGATCCGAACCATCAAACATTTG
Source organism: Pueraria montana var. lobata (assembly GCA_026413185.1). Taxonomy (NCBI): domain Eukaryota; kingdom Viridiplantae; phylum Streptophyta; class Magnoliopsida; order Fabales; family Fabaceae; genus Pueraria; species Pueraria montana. Next base: position 74,310,711 of record CM048647.1, read on the forward strand.
TTTGCAACTTAAATTAACTATTTTTTAGTCAATGTTTTAATAATTAAATCGGGAATTAAACCGGTTAAATTGCAGCCAAATCAGTAGTTATATAATATTTTAAATAATATAAAATATAAAATTGTGAAATTAGAATATAAAAATTATAAATTAATATAAATAATTAAATTATATATTTTTTAAGATAAAAATTAATAATAATTGAAAAATAATTTACATTTATGTAAAATCATTAAATTTGTGTTTTTATTTTTAAAAAAAAATAATTATCTTTTAAAAATTTCGGTTGAAACAAGTTTAGATCAGATTAATTAATTAAATCATTTACGCGGTAAACTTGTAAAATTTATAGTCTAAGCACAATTTAATTACAATTTTAAGTATAAATTTAATCAATTAAATTCATTGTACCATGATTTTAGACTTTTGTCCTATGAATTATATTAAAAAACACTACTTAAAATGTGCATATAAATTGTCGCATCAATTATTGCAATGTGAAAAATGAGCTATTGAAGTGTTCGCTTGATAACGACTCTATATTGTGTGTTTATAAATGTTAAAGTTTTTTTTTTATTTTTTTGACTGCTTATAAATGTTAAAGATAAGTAAAATGAATTATGATATAAATAATTTTGAATTGTTAAGATAATTTAAATGTATTTGTTTTGGGCCAACTTTTAGGGCTTATAATCCTTAAATTAAATATGTTGGTCCAATTATGATTAATAAGAGTATTTCAGTCCAAGCTCAAATAAGAGGCATCTTACATTTGATGGAGCATAATGTGGGGTGGAAACTATCGACCCTAAGGCATTCAAAGATGGACGTTCGAGTAATATGTTGTATGACGTATGAGCATGTACCACGATGTATCGGACTTTGATAGTTTTTTGCCCTCTTTCTCCAGACCTGAACGTTTTGTTCAACTCTATACACCCCCTAGTATTGACCCTTTCTCCGGAGAAGCCAACTAGGGGTTCATCATAAGGCATAAGTTTCCCTTCTGGTATGTCCAACTGTTTGAACGTACCCCAGTACAGGATATCGGTTGAGCTTCCTTGATTTATAAGGGTTTTCCGTACCACACAATCTGCTATTTCCACACTAATCACCATGGGATCATCCTGTACGGGATTGGTACCTTGAAAGTTTGCATTCATGAATGTGATAGGTAGCATTTTCAACTTGTTATATGTCGAGACCATGTTAACCGAACGCATTAGATGCAGATGTTTTTTTTTTCTTGCCGAGGAAGTGCTACCTCCTCCGACAAATCCCCCTGCAATAGTGTTGATGATCCTTCATGGATGCTCATGAGGTTTTTCTTCTTGTCGGTCATGGGACCGACTTCTCTACCTCTCTACTCTTTGTTCATGATCTCGGTCATGATCTTTGCCCTTTTTGTACGTCCTATCATCATCCTTGCACTTTAAGTATTGAGGCCTGTCAGTCCTAGGGTTGTGGACGAAGTCTTTGAGGTGTCCCTGCTTAATGAGATCCTCAATTTTGTCTTTGAATGCTGCACATTCTTCAGTGGAATGACCCTATTGCGATGATATCGGCATTGTTTGCTAAAGTCAGCCCTAAGAGGAGTGTTGACCCTTTTCGGAACAGCTAGTATCTCGGTTGCAAGGGCTTGTTCGAGCACCCGGGAGCGACTAGCATTGAGTGGGGTGTATTTGGTGTATCGAGGGCCACAATACTCTCGGTCTCTTAGGAACTTATCTTTTCCTTTCCCCTGATTGTCCTTATCGTGTTCCTTCCTCACCGCATTGGCCTCTGTTCAAACTTGATTACGGTATTCAGCCAATTCTTCCATCTGCATGTACTTTGCGGCTCTTCGCCGAAGATCGTCCATGTCAACTACAGGCTTCTTGCAGAGGTTGTTGACGAAGGGCCCAGGCTGAAGGGCTGTGACCAAGTGGTGCATGGCCACTGCTGGGTCTAAGTTGCCAATATTTAAAGCAACCTTGCTGAATCTTTCCATGAAGGTTTGAAGAGGTTGCTTCTTCTCTTGTCGTATATTGACAAGTGCGACCAATGTCAAATGATGGGATTGACTTGTTGCGAACTGAATGTCGAATCTAGCAGCTAGTGTTTCAAAACTGTCAATAGAGTTCGGTGGAAGCCGAGTAAACCAATTAAGGGTCTGCCCTTTCAGAGATGTGGGGAATACCCTACACAGGATAGCATCATCAGTAGTGTAGAGGCTAACTTGAGTCACATACACATCTATGTGCTCATCGAGGTCAGTGGTACCATCATATCTGTCTAGGCTGAGGCTTTTCCAAGTTGGAGGTAGGGGTGTTTCCATGATGCCGAAAACGAATTGGTGTCGACATGATTGAGTGGTGGTCATAAAGGTGGAGAGACGATGTGTTTCCCCCTGCCTGCTAAAGTTAGCTGTTGACTCTCCCTCACGTTGGTGAGTGGGTACCTAGTCTTCGGGTTTCCACGTTCGGTTCAAACTTTTCAACTCTGCATTTTCTTTACGAAGTTTCGAAATCTCATGTGCGTGCTGCCGACGCATTTCAGATAACTCGACTCGTAGCTGTCTTATTTCAAAAGACATGTTAGTCTGGTCTTCTGTATGTACCTGATCTGTGTTAAGTTGTTGCTAAGTGGCCTATTAAGCAGCGTGTACCGAAGTGCCTGGTATCTCCATGTTTGTCCGACTTTGAGTAGTAACCATATCCTTGTGAGACCGTAAGGGCCTCACGGTGGGCTCCAAAATGTTCTTGTCTGAGAATAGTAGGGTACCTGCAATGTCTTCAGCCCGAAATCTCCTCCCGATGCCCGAATCCTCCAAGACGAGAAGAGGGGGTGGGTACCTGCAAAAGGTACTTCAACACTCAAGTCGGCTTTCGGCTCAGAGTATTTAATGAGAGTAATAAACGAGGGATCAAGATTGTCATACCTCGAGAATCATACTCTTTTTATACTTACCTTATTGGGCCTTGGACTCATGGGCCCTGATTAACTCTTGACGGTTTAATTAAGATTACTAATCACCTTTTTGATGCCTTGATTATCTTAATATCACCATATTAGGATGACTTACTTTATCCGAATACTTTTCAAGGTACTCGGTTATCAGAGTGTCCTCTGGTGGTGTTCGGCTATGAGGATTGGCCGAAACCTTCTCTTACTTATTCGGTGATTGGCTGCCAACTCCCTCCCGCGAGTCGCATGTTTGTCCTCAAGGGTATTCGGTTATTACTACTGCCGAATACCCATCCGGTATACAATCACCACACATTGGATACAATTCAAAAAATATCTTCCAACAAGCACTTGAAAATTGCAGAAACCAGTGCAGAGGCATATCGCCCTTAGCCCCTTTGTTACACGTACGAAAATGACACTACAAAAGTAGCAAGTGATCAACAATAGAAGAATAAACATAGAAGGAACAAAATATGCATACCTTTTCATTTTTATTGTGTATCACCTCTTACGGTTACTGATCAATTTACGATTAAAGTCCTTATAAGTGACATGGAAAGTTTCTCAAAGACCTTCTCTAAGATTCCTTCGCCTCCAGCAAGTATTCTCTCCCTTTGGGGCACAATAGTATTTAAATTAACTTCAATTTTGTTTTTTATTAGAAAGCATGAGAATTAGTATATCAACATCAAAATAACCTGCAGGGAGAGTGTATATATAGTTCAATTTTGTTTTTTATTAGAAAGTACAGTATGAGAAATAGTTTTTCAACATCAAAATAACCAGGGAGAATGTATATGACATTTTTAGTGTCACTTCTCGAATGGATGAGCATGCGGAATTATTTTTCTCTCAAAAAGTCGAAAGCACATGAGGCACATGAATAAGGTGTATGGCAAAAATTGGTTAGTATATATCCTTAATCCTGTTGAAAGTTCAAAGTTTTATAGAAAGGGAACTAAAAGTTGGGAGGGAAAAAATAGTACAGAAAGCAGATTCTTGTTCTTTTAGGTATAGATCCAATTAGAGGTGTTAGTGTAAATCAACTATAAAGGACGGCGAAGAATTTGCGGTGCTAATATTAAGTCAAATTCTTCACGGGATTATTCTGTCATCACTCAAAAGAAGCTTTATTCATAATTCGTTTCCTTCCATATAACGTGCACTTTTAGCATAGTGAGCTGCTAGTTCCTATTTCATATATTCTTGGTTATCACTCTCTCCACCTAACCAACTTGTGTTAGTATAAAAAAAGGTTTTAAAGTTGTTAGAAATTCAGGTGTGAACTAGGAATGAAAATATCATATCCACAGGAATCGAGTGAAGAAGTGTAAACTGAAAAAAGTTATATAGACTTATTGTATTATGATTTTGGATTAACAAGTGTGTCGAATTTATTTTGTGATTTCTTTTTTAATGGTGTGTTTGGATGAGAAAACATAAAATAGAAAGGAAAAAAATATAAATAAGGATTTTTTTAAAAAAAAATAAAACGAAAGGAGGTAAGAGAAAATTTGTTTTTTAGAAGAAAAAAAATTAAGGACATGTTTGATTTACTTTCTAATTTTTTTTTATTTTAAAAACCGTTTTCTAAAACAATTTTATGTTACTCTCAATAATTTCTCATTTAAAATCTATTAGGTTTTAGAAATTGTTTTCAAGATAAGTGTTTTAAACAGAAAATACAAAAACAACTCAAAGATGTTATCTCATTTAAAGATCATTTTTTAGTAACACCTATGCTTTGTTTGAAATGAGAGAATATCAATGAAAGCATTAGGGAACAATGAAAAAAGTGACAAATCTATTCTTTCCACCATTGTAATCAAATTGTAGAATAAAAAAATATAACTAAAATTAAGATATATTTTATAATAATATTTTAACATAAATAATATCAATATAAATATAATGTTATGTTGTAGGAAAACATTATTCATTAAATAAAAAATTATATTATTAATTCATAATTATTTTAAAAATTATACTATTTAAAAAAATTTGGATTGAGTTGAGATTATTCAAAATAATCTATCTTCAAAATATACTTAATCTAATTTCTTAAATCCAAATTTGTAAAAAATAACCTCAGACCAAATCGGGTTGGTGATATGAGTCGAGTTATAAAGAACCCTAATATAGACTATCTTATCCAATAAATCTATAATTAGGATATTCCCAAAATGAACTCAACTAACTGTAAGTTCGTAATTTACTTTGAAATAATAAACCCGACTAATTCCAGTTGTGTTCATCCGCGCATTAGATTATAAAGTTTAATAGTGATGCACTGATAATGTAAAGTAGTTTTACATTGTCATCTAATCATAAATTACTATTTGTATGATTTTTAAGATAATTTTGTAAAAGTCAATAAACTTATCATAAATGATGAGTTGTGATTGGATGACGGTATAAAATAATTTTATACTATAAGTGCATATGACCCTTTTTCTCTAGATTATATATAAACTGAATTATTGAATGAGTTATCTGAATTGAAGCAGAAAATGGTGAAAAATATATTATTCTTTTCGAAAAACCAGTTTAAGACGCAACAAAATATAATTTTTTTACACACTGCGTACAAATTGGTGCAAGACAAGACAAATCGTCAGAGAAGCATTACTTATAATATTATGTATCCATATTTGTCCTGTAGCTAAAAGATATTAGCCATACAACCTTCCATGTTTCCCTCCTAGGAATTTGGAATAATTTACTTAAATTGTTTTACTAACATAATTATCCGCTTAAGAATCCAAGAAGATAGTTTTCCCATCCTTCAGATAAAACTATAAATTTAATCTGAACTCAATACCTAATCGTGTAGTGATCTATCATTAATAGAATTCTGTACATATAGATTTTATAAATTACAGCCTTAGCAAGCCCCTCAAATCTCAATCACATGAAAAGGGTGAAAGAACCCTATTTCTTCAAAGCAATTTGAAATCAGTTTTTTTTTTTTTACAGAAAACAAAATTGATTGGTGTTTTTTTAGGAACTTTGCATATTTAAGTAAAAAAACTTAATTAATCATTCATTAAATAAGTGTTTATCACTTTATTGTGTAAGCACTTGTGTATAATTTGTTTCTATAATTGAAAAACAAATAGGATTAAACTACTTTTATATAAGCTGTAAGTTGCTTTAATAAACTATCCTAAAAAAATAATTGAAATAAATTAAAAACTGTTTATGGACATATAATTTTTGCACAAAATAGTATTTACCAAGTGCATATATTTTAAGATAAGTTTCAAATGAATTGTAAATAAATTCTTTCAAACACACCTTAAATTAATTAAGCCATTACTTTAGGAAAACATATTTTTAAAAATATTTTACACTACGAAAAATTGTGGAGTGTCATCTACATGCCCCATAGATACTTTTGTTTAAGTTAAATACAACTCTACTATAAAGATATTAAATCTAATAGATCCTCTCTCTTTATTCTCTATCACTATTTCTCTTGCAGCCTTGTAATTTGCTGCATTGTTTGCCACACTTTGGACAACATTTTCTTGCTAACCTCCTTTATGATGTCGCCAGTTGTCTTCAATAAGTCACAAGTGTTGATATATAAGATGCATTAATTGAGTGTAAAAAAAAAAAAAAAACTATATATATGGCTGCTCATTAAGATGTTTAATACAGTACGGTTCTCTTTTGTAAGTCCACCTATCCATCATTAACGTGCTTCCTGTTTTCTTCCAATGATCTCCATTGTCAAATTCACGTTTTGCTTCGAATACTTGAATCTAATAATAATATCATGGTTTTCTTCCAATGATCTCTATGGGGTTGAATAGTCTCAATTGTCAAATTCACGTTTTGCTTCGAATACTTGAATCTAATAATAATGTCATGGAAGGTTGGTGGTTTAGATTCTATGCCACATACTTTGTAAACGATTTCAGCATTTTTATAAATTCTTCACCCCTTGCCACATTGAATTTTATGGCAATTTTGTAGAAAAAAGATGCAATATGTTTGTGTTATTGAGAACGACTACTTACTCCCCTCTTCTTAAGTTAGGTCGTAAAACTTAATTTTAAAAGTCTAAATTCTAGCCTATTTAATTTAGATTTTGATCACATACATTTTTATAATTACAATTAAATAAAAAATAAATTTTATTTTATATAAAATTTCAAAAGAATAAATGAACTCTTTAAAATGTTTCATCAAATGAAACCTAATTAGCCATGTTCAATATAAATATTTAACGAGCCGTCTAAACATATTCTACTTAAGCAAGAAAAACAAAACCATATTCTTACTCTATCAATGTCAAAATAAAACTCTGCCAGAAACAGAGGCGTTTCTCTTTTTCATTGCATGTTTTTGAGGATTATTGAATGAATAAGATTGAGTAATACCTTTATACTACACTCTAAAATTGGAGAAACTATTAGTGATTTTAGACCACATGATCCCTAATTAATCATTACATGACATATAATAAAGTGTTATTAATTTTTTCATAAATTATAAAACTTAAATACATGTTATGTAGAAATTGGTTGAGACTATAAACACTTACTAGCCATGAACTACCTAATAATTCTTCCTAAAATTGATGTCTATGAGTAAATCCTAACTTCATAGTATTACATTTCACACACACACAAAAAAACTACACATTAAATCCAGAAAGAAGCTTGAGGTTTAACATGAATCAGTCTCTGCTGTGATCTTCAAAGGGGGATGTGATGCTTGAAAAACAATTAGAAGAATTTTGGTAAAAAAAAAAAAAAAAAAACACTGGATTCTGGATTCTATGGTTCCTTGGAGGGAATCTATAAGCTAGCTTGTATATCTATTATCATTGAGATAGAATTATGCAAACCTTTATGTATTTGTGGACCGAGGTGCAAGGACCATATATTTTCATTTTGCATCTTTTCTGTACCCAAATAATATGCAAGAGAAAATCTGCTTTTTGTTTTGTGGGTTTCAATTGATTTTCAAATAGATTGATTTGATTTGCACTTTCTATATTGCTTGTAACTTTTGGAAAATTCTACCGGTCAATTTCTTAGTTAAGATTATCACAACTGCCCATTAAATATTAATATTAAAAAAATTACTCAATCTGAATTGACTCAATGTGATCAAAATTGAGTCGACATGGATTCTCATTAAGTTATGAAATTCTTGAAAAATATTCATATTAAAAAAAAGTTAAAATAAAATTTCGGTTCTCCTATTTTACTCAATCCGTAATTACGGTCACCTTGTAAAAAAAAAATAGAGATATTTAGTTTCTTTATTTTTTTAAAATCAAGGATTTTAATTCAACTGTAAATTTTTAAAGTGTTGACCGTTTATAAGAAAATGTCGCTAACGCAAGTTACACAACACTGTAATATTGGATTTTTTTAATTAAATTCTTAGGTGTTTTAAAGAATTTTTTGTAATAATTAATAATTTTTAATTAAATTCTCATTAAATTAAGTGTTCTACTAATTAAAATAATAATTAAAAAACTCAATATTATAGAGCTATATTTTTTTTGTGCTGAATTTATAGTATTATTTGACCAGAAATTAGAGATTAATTCTTTGAGAAGTTGGAATCTATTTATGAGATTGATCTTTTAAAAAAAGTTGTTAGTCATTTAACTTATTTTTGTGGATATATATTGTGTCACAAAAATCAATATATACTATTAATAATATTATTTTTTGTGGTATAAAGTTTTTTACATTAACAATGTATAAAAACAATATAATACATTATATTAATAATTTAATATATTATATTATTAATATAATGTATTATATTGTTAATTTAAGACCTACAATATCTTTATTAATAACTCAAATTATATTTAATAAAATTTATATTCAGGGATACAAAAGTAACCTGTTCAGGACACTTGTTTGTTTAAACTTTTTTTTTTAAAAAAAAGAACACTTTTCTAATAAAATAAGTCATTTTTAATTTGCTTTTATTGATGTGTTCTAAACTATTTTTTTTAGAAAAGAATTTTTTATTTTTTTAAGAAACAAATTATATCTACTTCTTAAAAAATCATCTTTTTAAAAATAACTTTTTTTAAGTTTAAACAAACTGCCCACTGTTAGATATTAAATGTGAACATTTCTCTTAGTAAAAATTCAAACATTAATCTACCACATTATGTAGAACTAGTTTTTTTTTTCTATACTCAACTCCTACTTTTTTTTTTTTGGTGAAATAGACTCAACTCCTACTAGTAACAACTAAAACTTTTTCTTATTAACATGATTTTTTTTTCTTTTTTCTTTTCATGTAAAAATCACCTTCAAGTTTCAAAAAATATAAAGTGAGAATTGTCAACTAATTTATGGATTTTTTCCCCCTTCAATTTTTATACAAGGAGGTTTTTTTCTCTACAAACATTTTAATTATAAATTTTTCTGTTTCGAAGTTCACGGTATAAAATATTTATATATAAATTTTAATAAAAACTGATTACTTTATTATGTCATTTTTATTAATATAATATGACAATACCTTTTTTTTTATTAAATATATATGTATATAATTTATTTTTGTAAGCTCAAGGTATTTCTAGCCGGAAACTTTCAGGATACTGAAATTTATTTAAGAAAGTAACTTTTTCTAATAAATGTTTTTTTTTATATATATGGATTGAGAAATCAATCTTCTGACCACATGTTTTAAGAAACTAAGTTATTTATCAAATATATCACACAATGTTGGTTATATAAAATTATTTTACATCGAAAATATATATAAATTAAAATTCAAAACAAAAAATATGCTTAAATTTCTAAACGAGTTTCAACCATAGGGTTGGGTCACTTGGGTGGACTCAACTCCCGTTGCCACAACTCGTGGAACACTAAGACAAGGATTCGGTTGGATGAAATTCTAAGATTCCCCACTATCTACCTTTATTATATATTTAAGTTGTATTATTTCAAGAATGAAATGATTTTAATCTATTATTTTTAATCGAATTATATATGCTATTTTAATTTTTCAGAATTAACTATACATTATTTTATTTTCTTATAATTTTAAGCATCTTTTTCTAACTTAATTGTACATATTTTTCATATAATTGTGAACATTTTATATTTTTTATTTATACTTTTTAAGTTTTACATAATTTAAAAAAATTACAAAATACATTAAATGCTTATTAATATATTATAATTAATCTTTTTGTGGACTTGTAATACCAAAATTTTCTATTTTGATTTGCAGAATTTGTTGACTAGTAATACCAAAATTTTCTATTTTGAATGGTAGATTCTCTTGGATGAAATTTAAACCATCAAAAGTGTTTCATTTACATCATAGGTTCGAAGAAAAACAGGGAAACGATACATAAAGTCAACAGGAAAAAAAAAAAATCTGCATGCCCAAAGTCTAAAGCTTCATGACCTTTTTCCAAAAGTAGCACTTTGAATAAAAAGATATAACGAAATCTTTCTAGATTTTTTGGACAAATTTTCAAGAGTTTAATTTTTATACAATGTTAATGTAAAAAACTTTATACCAATATGTCATTGGTCTCAGTAAAACTGGGTTCGGTCTCCTTAAATAAGATTTTAGATTCGAACTTTGTGGATGAAAAAAACGTGATTATGAGGGGAGACCTCACAAAATGTGGCTAACCAGATTTTTTGATGGAAATTAGTCATTAGCAAAGTTGGTGAATATTCTACACCAATGTCATGGTGACACAAAAAAAATGTAAAAAACTTTATATTGTTAACTAATAAAAAATCATAGTATATATACTTTTTAAGATATTTATTTTAAAAGTCAACAAACTTATTATACACAATAATTTATAATTAAATAATAGTGTAAAATTTGGTTACAATATCAATGCATAAAATATTCACTAAAAATTTAAGAATAAAATATATTTTTGGTCCTTTTAAAATTTCAAAAGTTCATTTTTAGTCCCCTAAAATCTTCAAAAAAAAAATGCTTAATTATAAGGGCAAAATCAGTGAAAATTTTAAAATTAGGTGATAAAATGCATGAAATTTTGAAAGTTGAGTGACAAAATATACAAATTTTATAATTGTGTTAAAATTCGTGAAAATATAAAAAATGAGTGACAAAAAGTGTAATTAAGCTAAAGTAAATAATACTTATTTATATAAATTAATATTCCATTAAATTAGAACATAAAAAATAAAAGGTAAGATATTGATATTGAATATCCTAATTTTAGTTAAATTAAACAATTTTTGGATAATCAAGTTAATGATGCGAAGTATCTACCAACTTTATTGATGACTAATATCTATTAGGATTCCGAAGAATCTCACTGACCATCTCTAATAGAGTCTCCCCTTCCAATTACGTTTTTTATTTTTCTATCCACAAATTTTGAATTTGAAGTCTTGCTTAAGGAAACCAAACTCAATTTCATTCGAACCAACGATATGTTGGTTGTTAAACTCAACAATTTACTTTTAGAGAAAAAAAATTTCTTTAATAAAACTCTTAAATACTTTTTTAATTATTTTCCTTAAAATTATAAAGTAAATAACAATCATTTGTATAACTTAATATTTTATTAAATTATAATATAATATACAAAGTAAAAAGTAAGATCTTGTTCACGAATACCCTATTTTTAGTTAAATTCAACGATTTTCTTTTATAGAAAAAATATTTAAAAAAATTATCAATATATTTTTGATAATTTTCTTTAATAATTGTAAAGTAAATAATACTTATTTGTATAAATTAATATTCTATTAATTTATAATATACTAAATAAAGAGTAAGTAAGATCTTAATCTTGAATATTCTTTGTTAGAGGTTGGAATTTGTTAGAAATTACAAAAAAAAATTGTTTCACTTCTTATTTAATAAATTTGATTTATAGTATTTTGATTTTTAATAAATTTTAACCAATAAAAAATATGTTAGATGGAGTGTGTTATAAAAATATGTTAACCAATAATACTTCTCTTTCTATTTTTTTTTCGGTCAGCACTACAATAATTTTCATATTAAACTGCAAGTGTTTTTAATATACACCGATTACCTAAATTAGGTCCAAATGTTGAAGCTACTGGGGCGCCACAACTGATCATATTAACTATTCTGTGATGTGTATGTTACTCATCATTGACATGTGTAAAGATTCACTTACCTAAATTCAGTAGTCATTAGTCAATACATTAATAATGTAAATTAGACACAGAACACAAAAGAAGTAGATGTGTATGATTGCAACTGAAAACAGAAAATTGTTTTGGGTGCTGCCGACCTGCTAGGGCTCGAGTAAAATTAATCTGAATCACAAGTTTTTTTTCCCCCAAATATCTAAATCTCTGTTATTTTATCATATATTTTATCTATTTAAAATGCTTGTAATTTTTAAGTAATAAAATATTGAAAATTATCTATTTTAATTTTAAAAATATAATTTATATTTTACAAAAATATTATTTTTATTAGGGTGAAAATCCCACGTAGAGTTCGTATGTATTAGCCTTCTTTGGCTCCTTTTCATAAATAAAAAAAAAGTACGTAATCAATATCCATTCAAATTTTATCTGATAAAAAATAAAAAATAAAGATAAAATTAAAAATTAAAAAATTATCTGATTATACTTTAATTTTCTAAACAAACAAACTTAAAAGTTTAAAAATACATATATAAATATATATAATGATTTATCTCTTAATTATTGTATTTAATAATTTAACCATGTATTATATTTAATAAATATAGTATGTAATATTTTAGACAATCAATTTTACTTACAATATATTAATTATGATATTATTAAATATAATATATTTATGATAAAATAATATACATGCATTGACAAAATTAATTTTTTTACATTGTCATTTAATCACAAATCATTATATATGAATAATAATATCATTGACTTTTATAATAACTACTTTAAAAGTCATAGAAAGATGTTTTCTAATTGTTTGTTGGTGTAAATTTTTTTATAAAGACATTGCATGCCTATCATCTTTATTTATTAAATTTAATAACTGTAACATATGTTTTAATACATTAAAAAAATGTATATTTTTTTAACTGTTGAAAAGAATTAGTTGATAAAGCATATTTTAGAGAGGAAAATTAAAAATATGTGAATATAATATATAAACATATATAATATTATTTTCATAACTTTTATACTTTAATAAATATTATGTTTAATGAATGTAATATTAAGTCATATTGTTTATTTGAACAATATATTAAATTGAATAAATATATAATTTTTTATTTTTTTATAAATATATAAATTAATTCATTTTAAATATATATTGCATAAATAGAAAATTATTTAATATATTATATTTAATAAATTAAATATTTAAATATTTAATTATGCTATTTAATTTGACTATATACTGTATATTTAATAAATATAAGAAAGTCAATTCTTCTTATAATATCTTATTTATAGTATTTATTAAATAAAAAATAGAATTAGTTTAAATAGTATCATTAAATATTATATTTATTAAGTATAAAATTTTAGGCTAAATTACTCTGTTGGTCCTTATTTTTATTTTAGGTTGTAATTTGGTCATTTATTTTTTAAAAGTTGTAAAATGATCCTTAAGTAATTTTTTTATAGCATATTTACCCCTAAAGTAATGTATTTTTTAATTTTTTTGGGATAAACATGCTATAATAAAATTACTTAAGGGATCATTTTGTAACTTTTAAAAAATAAATGATCGAATTACAATATAAAATAAAGATAAGAGACTATTTTGTAATCTTTAAAAAATAAAAGATCAAATTACAACGTAAAATAAAAATAAGAGACCATATGAATAATTTAGCAAAAAATTTAATATATGTTTGTTAAACGTGTGATTTTTTATATAAATCTATATATAAATATTAAAAATCTGTTACAAAATACAGATTAATTATTACAATAATTAAATATAAAAAATTAAATGTACATTAATATAATAAAAATAAATTAATAAATATATAAAATCATTTAACATTATCTTAGAAATATTATTTACAATAAATCATTTATAATAAACTAAAAATTGATAAAATTTTCATTTCTTCACTTGTTTTTTATATATTTAAATTATATTTTTTCATATTCAATTAAACTAGTACAAGTTTTAATATAAGAGAAAAAAGACTATGTACAAACAATGTAAAATAGTTTTACATTATCAACTATTCATAAATTATCATGTATGATAAATTTGTTATTTTTACAATAATTATATTAAAACTATTTTATACTATGTGATATCCATTAAACTCATAATATAATTCATACAATGGATTAGTGCTTAAAACTTAAGTTTGAAATCGCGTGTAATTATAACAGTTTGAAATCGCGTCTTCGTATGTCATTCACACCATGGACTAGTACTTAAAAATTTGATTGTCGTCACAATTTATTTAGATAACCTAACGCCTACCATTTTTATTATTTAGTTTACACTTTACAGGCTTAGAGTTTATATTTTATGATATAAAATGTGACTCTTTTGGTGAACAATAGTGTTACTTAGACTGATACTCTTTTTTAATAAACTTCGTCGTTTAAGAGTTTTACGTTGTGGTGTTTTGGAGACAAAGAAAAAGTAGTTAACTATTTTATTTTAAATTAAGAAAATTTTATAATATTTATAAAATAAATAAATGATTAAGATAAAATATGTTTATATATAATTTCATTTTTAATTGAAAAAATTAAATTAGAGAATATTTATTATAAGTAATTTTCCCTTCTTTTCCTTCAAATTTTAGCTCTAAAATATATCCTAAAATGTTTAATGCATAATAAGGGCAAGAATATTAACTGTAATTTGATTAAATAAAAATGTGAATATAATTTGTCTTATATTTTATTGTCTAAATTAACGATCTATAATTAGATCTCAATACATTTAATTAAATTCTTAATTTTACTACAAACGTGTTTGGTGCATTTCCTCAAAAAAAAAAAAAAAAAATTGTTTGGTGGATAACAACTTAACAAGGGCAATAAATGAACAGAACAATACAGCGTGGTTTGTAGTTAAATTACAGGATTATTTTTCGTCTTGTTAGTTGTTAAATGATTAATGCGCAGGATTAAAATTTTCACACTATTCACCAATTGATACTCGTAGGTGGGAATAGGTTCGGCCGCTTGAGGGTCTTTGGCCTAATTTACATCAGGTTTAGTTTAGATTAAGAGGGTGTATTTAATTAGGATTTTAACAGATTTTTTTTGTATAAAAAAATCATGTAGATTTTAAAAGATTTTGTAGGAATGTAATAATTTTAAAGATTTTTTTAAAAGATTTTTATGATTAGGATTTTGTAGTTTGGATTCTAATGGATTTATAAAATATGAATTCATAAGATTTGAAATGACTTTATGGATTTACAAGATTTTAAAGGATTTCATGAATTTTTAAAAAACATTCAAAATTATCAGAGTCAATGAAAAAGATAACAAATAAATGATAAGATTTAGATTAAATAAAATAAAATCAATACATTCTTTTTTTCTATCTTTCTCTATCTCTTTCTCTTTTTTTAAGATTGAAAGCAATAGTCTCAAATGTCAGTAGGAAGATCTTCTAATACCTTGACTTGATTGTTGGTCATGATGAGTTAGAACTCCCTCTATGCTCAAATCTACTCCTCTTATGACAGCTTGATTTTTTAGCGGAAACCTCAAAACCTAAGGAAATGAGATGGTGGACTTGGTTACATGATTTTGGCTGGTAAGGTGGTTCGTAGTGATTTGGCGGTATTAATACATCACTGTTAAGATCGTATGAAGAGAGTGTGTAGGATTAGAAGAAATAGATGACCAGTTACTCTAGCATTATTACCACCATCAGAGAGAAGTGATGATGGAAAAAAGAAAAAGTCTAGAATGGAAGAGTAAAAAAATCCTAAAGATTTTGGCAGGATTGTTTGATGTGTGTGGTATTTATACATATAACTAAAAAGTCACACAAAATTCATCAAAATCCAATTTACAAAACAATCCATCGAAATCTATAGGATTTTGAATACCATATGACTTTTTTTAAGTTGTAAAAAATCTTGATTGAATACCACAAGATTTTGTTGTCATGAAAAAAAATATTAAAAGTCTTGATTGAATACCATAAGACTTTTTTTTTATCTTTTTTAAAAATCCTGATTGAATACCACAAGATTTTTTTATAAAAATAAAATCCTTCCAAATCTTAATTGAATACACCCCCTAAGCTTTTTATGGAAATAAATAAAATCAACATTTTTATAAAAGTATATTTAATTAAAAATGTCAAACTTTAAGTTATTAAAAAATTTAATTTTATGTCATATTAGTATATTTAAGTAAATACAAATAATAATTTTTTTAGTATTATTATATTAAAATGTTAATTTATTAAAATCACATATTTATTTACCTTTTTAAATATTAAGTATGTTAATCTATATAAAAAGTTAAGTTTATAAATTTATTTAAAGATAAATTTATTCCTTATTTAAAGGTCTTATTGTAAAATAGACTTTAAAATAAGTTATCATGAATCTCAAATTAAACCTTAAAAAATAAACATATATCTTATAAAAAAGTTAGAGTTAACTCTTCTAAAGCTTATCCTATTTATTTTCACTTCTATCCCATTCTTTGAATAGTAATTTTAATTTTCATGGTTTATAATTTATTTTACAAGTAATTTTTTTCTATTGGCTTATTAGTCTATTAGCCTATTTAGTAATAAGTCAATCCTTAAAAACTTTAATATGAAATAAATTTTTAAGTAGACTAACAAGTAAAGTCAGACTTTAAAAAAATTAAGTCAAATATAAAGGAAAGCCCATGACAATTAATAGATTAAACTTGAGCCTTTAAATTTTTAAATATGTTAGACCTATTTAAGCAAAGTCTTATTTGACCTAGCCTATAATTACATATAAAATGTATAAGAGAAATGATAGGATCACCCACTCTTTTGAGCATATTCTTTTTTATTAATTGAAATTATTAAAAATGATAAAATTTTGTAGGTCTCATGTCATATTCAACAATTATCTTCCGTAATTTTGTAATTTTCAATAACTTTTAACTAATTAAAAAATGTATTAGGAAGTATTTTACTAGTACTCTGGAACAAGGGCATGGGTTACATCCTTAGACCCAAGCTAGACCCAAGCTAGACCCATATAAAAATGTGGGTTTGGACTCAACCTCAAAAGCTAGCTCATAGGGTGATGATTGCTATCCACTTATACATTCTATCTTGATACTATCTCTAGCTGATGTGGGACTTGGGTTTTTCCAATACACCCCTCATGCCTAGTACTTTTGGGCTTGGTGCGTGGGTAATATGTTGGGTGACCCATTTTTTCGTTTTATAAGTCGGTTTTGTAGGGTTGAGTTAAGTCCATAACCCACAATTCTAAGATGGTATCAAAACCTATCTTAGCGATTTGTTGTTGACCTATCATGCCACCCGTTATCGGGCCGCTATTAAACCACCCGTAGAAGTTTAGTCCTGCAAACTTTACGTTTAAGATGTCTCGTCCTCGTCATGAAGTATGTATTGGAGATCCCACATCTTTTAGTGATATGATTAAAATAGAGTATATAAGTAAGGTACAAACTTTACCTTACAAGTTAATTTTATAGAGTTGAGTTAGATTCATAACCCACAATTCTATGTCGGAGAAAAGCTGAATAATGAATATGGTCAAAGTGGTTTTTCTGTCAAAATTGGAGCGGGGGTGCGATAAGTATGCATGAATTTGAATTTAATTCCAATATCTATACTCGATACTCAATATATTTTAAGATTTAATAAAAAAATTTAGTATTTATTTAATTATTTAGCAAATAAAGAAAAAGAAAAGATAATGACATAATGGTGATGATCCGGGGCCCATGTGGACATAGAAGTGTATCCACAGAGCAGAGCGTGAGGTCTATAAATTGTGTATAGTTTTATCAAAGGAGAGCATGGTAGCAGCTTCACTTCTCTTATTTCTCGTCTTCCACTGAGAAATAATCCTTCTTCGTACGTGCTCCTCGTCTAAGGGACGAAAGAGTAAAGGGGGGGAGAGTGAGTCAGAGAGAGAGGTTTCTAGTTTCTACCGTGTTGAGTAAAAACAAAACTTAAATATGACTATGGAAGAGGGCAGGGTCGCAAACGAGGACTACACACAAGATGGAACTGTGAACATTAAAGGGAAACCTATTCTTAGATCCAAAAGTGGTGGTTGGAAAGCTTGCTCCTTTGTTGTTGGTAACCTTTCTCTCTTTTTACACATGTCGTCATTTTCGTTATTAACTATAAAGCTATTATTCTCTCAAACGTGTAATGTTGTTGACAAACCAAACTTGGTAGTTAGCTAGGAGTCAGTACCCTCTCCGTCTTCCACCTTTTAACCAGACACAGACACAGTTCTAAGTTTCTTCTTCTTGTCCCCGAGATTGTGGCCGATTCAAGATTTATTGGGTCTTTTAATGCATATATTATCTTGCCCCTTTTATTTCGAATTTAAGTAATTATTCAACGAGATTTTGAATATTAAAAAAATTATAAGCCATTTTATCAAGTCTAAGCACGGATTTGTTGTAGTTTAACTAGTGGTCTTGAGTTTCAATCTTGGTTTGAAAGAAGAGCATGTTGCACATAATGATTCTAGAGGACTTGAACATGATTACTTCCGGTCAAAAATTCATATGATTTAGACACAAAAATGTCGAAGCAAATTTTGAACTCTTATAAACACACACCGCTTTATTATGTTAACACAAGCTTTCAAAACTATGCCACTGTCTAAGATGGATATTTTGATGTGTGATTACTCTTCCAATTTCAAAGCTTTCAACTTCATTCCGCTGTTCTCTGCAACTGCAAGTTGTTGGTGAGAAGAGAATGAATATCTTTGATTTCTTTTTCCATTTTTCGCCTTCGTCCTGCACTTAGCACTAATTAACCGAGGAGAAGATTTCCTATTTTGATGCTACAAAATACAAATTGGGGCTTTGCTTAGCTGGGCAGCGAAGTGATGTTGTACCTACACCTTCAGTCCTTCCATAAATATCTTTTGTTTCGTTCGTATGACATAAAAAATAAGAGTTGGTCACACCCTTTTTTTTAAATCTTATTTCTCTGATACACTTGAAATTATTTTTTACAAGTGTTTTTTAATCATTATTATATTTTTTCTCTAAGGGATGTTATTATACATACACGTATTATTGTATACATCTTTTGTACTCATGTAGTAAATGAATGAATCAAGTCAATAAAATATTCACACATCTTTAACTTTTTCGAAATAAATATTACGTTGTCCATATCATATTAAATAGAGTTAACATATAATCTGAACATTAAAAGTAATATCTTATTTCCCTTTTTATCCCTGATGTTGTGTTTGGTTTGAGGGAGGAGGAGAAGATAAATAGGAGAAAAATTTGGTAGATGGAACCCACACTTTTTATATTCTATTTTAATTAAAAATTCTCTTATATTTTCATTTTCTAAACTAGACACAACATAAAAGTATATGTATACATATATGTCCTCTGAAAAGTAAATTTATTAATAAATTTATCCTATAAAATCATCCATTTATAAATAGAGTTTAATTTCTATACACTATAAGTATAATTTTTTTGTACACCATCAACTAGTAAAAATTATATCAAATAATTTTCAAGGTTTAAATGTTTTTTTAGTCCTTGTAATTTAATGTTATTTTACTTTTTGTCCTTGTAATTTTTTTTTTCTGATTTTAATCATTGTAAATTATGTTTATTTTGTTTTTCGTTTTTATAGCGGTTTAGATAACGTTTTTTTCAATATTAAAAGCTCTATCTAATCATTTTAAGGACGGAAAACAAAACAAATATAATTTGTAAGGACTAAAATCAAATTTTTTTTTTGTAAGGATAAAATACAAAAAAAATATTAAATTACAGGGACTAAAAAATATTTAAATTAATTTTTAAAGTAATCTTAAAATTCAACAAACATCTTTTATAACTATTCATAATCGTAAAATTCAACGAACATATCATATATAAAATTATTTGCTCTTTATAGTTGATCTTATTTTTAAAAAAGATTAATTTGTACATACATGAAAAGTTTTAGAAAAATTTTCAAAGGTGTCCTTGTCCCTCTTGTTATTCACGGGGAGTGTTATTTTCCGCATTCCAAAGGGTCTTTGGAAATGCATGGAAGCTGGAGTTGTTGTCCCTCTCGGACTGGTTCTCTCCATGGTAGTGGTGGGCTCGTGATGTGAGAGAGAATCACAACTTGTTCTGCAATACATATTTAGATGTCTATGAAATTGTACGAGAAGAGATTAGGCGTGGACCCAGACGCATGCTTCCCATCATCAAGAACTGTTTTGAAAACAATATGTTTCTTTTTTGTAAATAAATATTTTTAAAAATCAAGACTAGTTATTCTTTTTTCATCTCTTGTAAGTTCTAATACGAAAAACTATATTTGAAAATTACTTTTAAAAATATTTTTTGAAAGAAAAAAAAACTAAAAATAGAGTCGAATAAAAGCCTTGTTACTTTGGAGAAGCCTAATATAGTATGTTAGCTGGATTACATAATGCGTGATATTTTGAAAGAATATATGCAAAATGAGTTTACAGTTGACTTATAAAAAATCACTTATTTCAAACTTAACAGGGGTTTGCAACTCTATGATTTCCGGCAGTGGTACTGTTACTCAACTTGCATTTTCCCATCTAAAAAAAAAAAAATTGCACTTGCATTTAATTGTTGGCCACTCTTAATAACTTCCATTTTTTTTATACAAACTTAAAATACATTTATTAAATTGTTTAGGTGTAATTTAAAATAAAAAGAATCTTCTGTATTATTAATTAAATATATAACTCGTTTATTTTATTCTAATTATATTTTAGTATTGCATATAAAGTGAACATATTAAATTATATAAAGCATTTTTTTTTATTAAAATGTTTCTCCAAGAATATTAAAAAATATATTATTATTCAAAGATAGTGAATATTTTATCTCTAATATCTAATTAACTGACTAATTGACAAACCTGACACGCTAGCTTGTAATTCAATTGTCACCAATACCAATCCTTAAAATTATATAATTAGTTAGATACTTCACGAGGTCACGTATCTCCTCTTTTTCTATGTACACGAAACTTAAATTACCAAAATAAAGACATTTTAACCTAGGCTACACAACAAACATGTCAAAAGAAAGGAATTAAACAGTTGGTTGTTGCTTAAATCAACACTAATTAACAGCTTGACTCCATGTAGGAACCTTATTGACCTTTGAATTTTGTTGGTTGAATTCGTTGATGCAGTATATGAAGTATTCGAAAGGATGGCTTATTACGGGATATCATCAAATTTGATCCTGTATCTTACAAAAAAGCTTCACCAAGGCACAGTATCCTCTGCAAACAATGTGACCAATTGGGTTGGCACCATTTGGATGACACCCATATTAGGCGCCTACGTTGCTGACGCTTTCCTTGGCCGCTATTGGACTTTTGTCATAGCCTCCACCATTTATCTCTCGGTAACTCTCTCAATATACTACTATTTCTTTACCAACTTTTTGTTTTTTTTCCCCCACAAAGAGTTTAATATCAATTCATTCATTTAGTATAGTAATAATCTAATAACATGTTGTTAACACATCATTCAAACAGTTTGACTCCTCATATTAATTATTGTTAGCGTATTCAATTTTTAATGATATGTCACAAATAATTTAATCCATGCATTGAACTCTTGTCACAATATGAAAACATTAAGAATGACTAAATAGGTCTCGGGCTTGACAATTTGACCTTAATTAATTTGTGGATATTCATGCCTTCTAATCTCACACGGGGAGAGGTTGAAAAATGCAGCTAGGTGGGACAGATACAAGTTTGAAGTTAATTTCCTCTGTTAAGATCCGTACGTAAAGCTTACATTTTTACAAATAAAATTATATTAATTTAATTAATAACAGTTAAGGAATCAATTGATTGATTTATTTTAAAATTTTCGTAAGTGTGAGCGTGAAGCAGAATAAGATGAGTGTAAGTTTTTAAATATTAATTCTAAAATGATTGATTTAAGTCAAAGCACACTCTTTCCACCTTTGGTGAATCCCACGGGCCTCGGTGGCATTATCACAACATTTCAACTCCCCACTCCCACATGTTAGAAACTGGGACAACTGGACAAGTCTCTCCCAAGATCCTTGGTGCAAGTTGTTCTGAATATAAAAATTATCATAATGATATATATTATATCTCGATATTTTAAGCCCGCATATTTTGACCATAAGTCTGATTCTATAAATTTGACTCCCATAGGGTATGGTATATATATTTATTGTTATGACTTTAATTTGAATGCATTATTGGTCCTATATATATAATTATTAATTGTTAATATATAATATATAGCTATCTTAAACTGTTTTTTTATGAAACTAAAAATTCTTATACAGATTGCATTATGAAATTTTTGTATAAGATTAATTAAAATGATTTAGTATTTTGATGGCATATATTGCATGTCACCAGCTGATTACTCTACACAAAAATCTGTCAAGAACCAACCAACCAACTGAAGCTACTATATACTATAGGCTAACACTTACAACCTTTTGGACCAAAGACTTTTTGGCATTTTTTATTGCAATATTGCTAGTATGATAAGTGGGCAGTAGCTATCCGTGGACCAATAATACACTAATTCCCGCATTTGATTAGTGATTCGAGACAAACAAAAGAATCTTGCAGCTCAACCGGTGATTCGGAACTTGACTTTTGTGGATGAATGATTAATAAGATGGTATACTATTTTCATGACAATGATATTTAATATGATTTGTAAAATATTTATATATAGATTGCTAATTTGATATTAAGTATTTTAATTTTATTAAATATAATTAATAGACGACTAAAATTCTAAACTTTGAATGCAAGAAAAGTTAGTGTATTGTTTATCAATTATTAATAATGCTTGACATATATAGAGAAAGTGAGAGAGCTCATTAAACGTCAGTATGTTTTTACATAATTATATTAGTTATTATTATTATTATTATTTTTATCTAAGTCCACTGTTTGCATGAATTTAATTTTAATTTATTATCAGCTTAATATTTTTATATTATGATTTTATCATTATGTTTGATGTATTAAGTAGCTGTTATTGTAATAAAATTATTTATTAAATAATTATATGCAATTAAACAATAATATAAACACTAACGATGGACTAAAATTAAACTTTTGTTACACACTGATTTCTTCATTATTAATTTTGTAAAGTGAATCTCTAATAGAACTTGGATAGGACATGTTATATTATAATATTTGGAAAGTATTAGAATTTGACCTCATGACAGTGTTGTCTAAGAAAAAGACATGAAGGGTAGTAGGAAAGTGTCCCGGTCATTGTCTACTGTCTAGTTTGGTTCAAAGCATGTGGCATTCTTTTCACACTTGTGACGCTAGTGGACCGCGCTTTTCATGGTTGTGTGTGCATCCTTCTGAAGTATGCTTGTTTTTAAGGTCCACAATATAGGTTGTCATGTTTTTGTACCTGCATCAAGTAAAAGTGTAGTCATAAACAATTAAACAACACTAAGCTCAAGTCAGGGGATTGGGACACGGTGCGGTTGTGGGGCTTGAGAGTGAGGCACAAATAATGACAACCAACAAGTTGTATTGGAGAATCTACAAAATTCTCTAAATAGTATTTGTGCAAAAGATGGATGGATAATACTAACATATAAAGTGAAAATCGGACACGTGTTTTTATAGCACCTTCTGTATATTTATATAAAGTAATTATAAAATATTTTTCATTCTAATCTTAGTATTTTTCTCTTAATAAATCCAATGATATATTCAGATAAACGTTTTGTTTGCATATAAAAATCTATACAATAATACAACTAATTAATTTTGATAAGTTTTTTGGAATCCATGAGATGGGAGCTCCTATGCTTTACTTGCTTGTAAATTGTAATACTCTTCCTCAAGCTGTATATTTGGATTTAGTTTTACTCCCTAATTCTTGTTATTTTAACCTCTACCCAATTTTACTTCTATATATATGCATAACGAAAAAGGCGTTGTAGAATCACCTCATAATATAATTATCTAGATTGAGACATTAAAGACAGAGTTAGACCCATAAAGTAGGTTTTGTTACTTCTGAAATTTTTTTAATATATAGGATAACTTTTTGGACAAAGAAATTGGTGGTTATGCATACTGTTTAAACTGTCAAATTAATTCGTTGGGGTTGTTTGATGACAGGGTATGTCTCTGCTTACACTGGCAGTGTCCCTTCCTAGCCTAAAGCCACCTCAATGCTTTGAAAAGGATGTGACAAAATGCGCCAAAGCCTCCACACTACAGCTAGCTGTGTTCTATGGTGCACTCTACACTCTAGCAGTGGGAACAGGAGGAACCAAGCCCAACATCTCCACCATAGGAGCTGATCAGTTTGATGATTTTCACCCTAAAGAGAAGTTACACAAGCTCTCTTTCTTCAATTGGTGGATGTTCAGCATCTTTTTTGGGACCCTCTTTGCAAACAGTGTTCTAGTGTATATCCAAGATAATGTGGGCTGGACTCTTGGATATGCTCTTCCAACTCTTGGCCTTTTAGTGTCAATCATGATATTCCTGGCAGGCACACCCTTCTATAGACACAAAGTTCCTGCAGGGAGTACCTTCACTAGAATGGCTAGGGTCGTTGTGGCTGCTTTGAGGAAATCCAAAGTGCCTGTTCCTAGTGACTCTAAAGAACTATATGAGTTTGACAAGGAAGAGTATGCAAAGAAAGGGAGCTACAGAATTGACCACACTCCAACATTGAGGTACAAAATTTTATCCTACCTTCTCCTCCACTTGATGATCTGGATTATGTGGTCCTGACCAATTTTCACATGACTTATAAATGCATTTTTCAATTTATCGAAAAAAATAAATAAATAATATGTGATTAATAATTTCTCCATTTGATGAGTATAGTTTTACAATGCAAATTGTGATGTTCTTAATAAAAATCATACATATATGTGCAGGTTCCTTGATAAGGCCTGTGTGAAAACAGATTCAAACACTAGTCCATGGATGCTGTGCACTGTTACTCAAGTAGAGGAGACAAAACAAATGATAAGGATGATTCCAATCTTGATTGCTACATTTGTTCCCAGTACAATGATGGCTCAGATAAATACCCTTTTTGTGAAGCAAGGTACTACTCTTGACAGACACCTCGGAAGCTTCAAAATTCCCCCAGCAAGTTTGGCTGCATTTGTTACTGTGTCCTTGCTTGTGTGTATTGTGCTATATGACCGTTTCTTTGTGAAGATCATGCAAAGGTTTACCAAGAACCCCAGAGGCATTACCCTTCTTCAGAGGATGGGAATTGGCCTTGTAATCCACACACTGATCATGGTCATTGCATCTGGGACTGAAAGCTATAGACTCAAGGTTGCAAGAGAGAATGGGGTAGTTGAAAATGGAGGGCAAGTTCCTTTGAGCATATTCATTTTGCTTCCTCAGTTTATACTTATGGGAACTGCTGATGCCTTCTTAGAGGTTGCAAAAATTGAGTTTTTCTATGATCAATCCCCGGAACATATGAAGAGCATTGGAACTTCATATTCCACAACTACCTTAGGCCTTGGTAACTTCATCAGTTCCTTTCTTCTCTCAACGGTGTCACGTGTCACCCAGAGAAATGGTCACAAGGGGTGGATTTTGAACAACCTGAACGAGTCTCATCTTGACTACTACTATGCATTTTTCGCAATACTAAACTTCCTCAACCTCATCTTCTTCGCGTATGTTAGTAGGTTCTATGTATATAGGGTTGAAGTTTCAGATTCCATAGACAAGCTTGCAAAAGAACTGAAGGAAAAGACCGTGTCCAACGTTGTGAATCCCAAAGACTAGTTGACTGGGGTATCTAAGGGGAGAAGATTAAGATCCTAAAGTTTCAAAACTGCTTTTTATGTACAAATTTGGATGGCCAAAAGAATTAAATATGTGTGTGTCTGTGGGGGTGTGTGCGTGTTAACTTTGGAAAGGTTTTGGTCATTAGAAGTCACTTCAGAAGAGAACCTAATCAAGTTATAGTTATTGGGGGTCGTTTTAGCAGCATGTGATCGTTTTTCCTTATCCTTTGTAACCTTCGAGAAATGTCGCATGCATCTTGAAAAACACAAGATTGGAAAAAGGAATGTAATATGTTTGAAGTTTTTCTTTCTAGATCTTTTCTGGCCATTTAAGCTTTTCTTTAGTCATCAAGAAATTGTAAAATAAAGGGTTGAAAGACAAAATCTATCAGGTTAGATTTTCATTTTTTATTCCTCCAATAAATTTGCCTTTTTATAATATAAAGCTATTTCATTGTTGCAGCTAAAGATTACACGAAAATGATTTTTGTTTTAATTTTTATTTTATTTTCTATTTAAAAATTTATACGGAAAATAATGGAAAGAGAAAATAATAGAAAGTTATTTTCACTGTTTTTTTTATACAATTTTTAAAAACAGAAGGAAAATAAAATAAAAATATGATAAGATTTATGTAATTAAAAGTAAAAAGGAAAAAGAGAAAATACTTTTCAAATCAAATGATTTCCTAAAGTAAATTTTCCCTTTTCCAATTTAATACAATCACTTACAAAGATTGGAAAGTTAAGCACTAATTTAATTACCTATATTCTAGTTTCTAAATTCAGCATAAGTATGAGATGTTTTTTTTTTTAAAATAATTTTTCTAATTTTTTGTTAGAAAATTAAAAAGAAATCTTAATATAAATTAATCCAAACATACATGTATTGTCTATATCGTAAACGCTGTAGTGAAAGGCTTTATATAACTGTCAATTCAAAAAATTATATCTTGAATGAAAATAATAACCAAATGAAAATTCCAGAACGCACATTTATAAATATATTCTTTTAAAAAAGTAAATAAATTCCCAAAAGTTTGTGATTCCAACACCGATAAGTATACTTGTACCTTCCTTTTTCCTCTCTTTATCGTTTTTTCTTGGAACTTCTCTTTTTGTTCAGATTCTTGGAACCATTTTTGTACATTTTAATAACTTAGTACTCACTTATCGTACTATGCATTCTAGACGTAATGGGGGCACATATACGAGGACATTATCATATGTTTGTGCAAAATATACAATTAAGTTAAAATAATGAGCTTTTGTGGTACTTTATTAGTAGCTTATATGGTTTAAAGATCTAAGAAAATAAATTATGGGTATGCAAAAATTTCTTGCTCGGTGTTTCAGGCATGATGCATCCGTGTTTTAGGTGTTTTATAGGTTAAAGATGACGTTATTTGTCTAAGTAATTACCTTGTAATTGGTACGTAGTGCCAGCGTGTTTTGAATTTGACGTGGGGGCTAGCCGAGCAAAATGTGCTACCAGGAATACAACTTTTTATAGAACTAGCTGGTACTCAAAATTATTTTCTATGGAACAAATTTGATTTGATTACTGCTGTTGGGACAATTCTTGCATTGGATCGCTTTGGTGTTCTAGAGACAACGAAAGGAAGAACTTGAATATTGTATGTTTGAATTTCCTTTCTTTTTTTTTTTAAACTATTTTTATATTGTTCTGCGGTTATCAATTCAATAGATAGTATGTTGCAATAGTTAAATGATTTAGCCTAATCTGTGTTTAGTTGCCAGCTTTGTTTTTATTCTAAAAGAAGAGTTAAATTAAGGAAGGACAATAGTCATGTTTTGATGCATATATATTCAAAATTCCTGATCCATAATCTACATACTCTGTCCATAAGTTAAAAAGTAATGAAACGTGTTCTATAACATATCTACATGAACCTATGTTGGAGTCAAGAGCAGTTCTAAAGTTGGATCTTGTGGCAAGGCTGCACCTAGCAGGAGAACTTATAAGAGAATATGGAAACAAGAAACACAGAGATTTTAATTTAGGATCCAAAATAACATTTAGATTATATATTGTTTTTCAGAATTCACTTGCTTAGCTTGCTAACAATCATGTGAATGTAGTTTATTTTTACCATATGATTTTGTCACTAGTTCTCTAAATATAAAATAAAGGACAAAACTAATCATTGTTATAGCTTTGTTCTCACTTCTCTTTCCCCCTGAAGTGTTGTATTCAGTGACTAACCCGAGAACCCCCATTTTCAACAGATTGTATATTTTGTCTTCAGTCCAGCTCTTGTTTGTAGCAACCTGGTTAAAAGCATAACATTTAGAAGCATGCTTTTGCTGTGTGTTTGATTCTCCCCTATATCCACATTTTTTTTTTCATTTCGATACTTATTTTCCTTTCCTATCTATTAACAATTAGTTTAGTAATAATTTTCATAAATTATATAGGTGGTTCATGCCATTAAATGTTCTTCTCACATTTGTCATTGGGACTGCACTTGGATGGTTGCTTATTAAAATAACAAGAGCTCCTCATTATATGCAATGCCTTGTGTTGGGGTGCTGCTCTGCTGCAGGCAACGCAGGTTTACTTACTGATTTTTTTTTTTTTTGCTACCGTTTACTTACTGATTTTAAATGGTCCTGTGAATACTCTAGTTATATTGATGAAGTCAATGTTCAAAGAAAGAAGTTCTTTTGAGACATATAATCAGGATCTTAAATGAGTTTTAAGAATTTAAGTGAACATTTTCAAATACTTGTAAGTGTTACAACATTTTAGGAAAATGCAAAACTAGAAAAAAAAAAGAATGTGAGATTGAGAATGTTTTTCTATTAATATTTTGGATTTGATGTTGACAGGGAATGTGGGAAATTTGGTTTTCATTATAGTTCTTGCTGACTGTAAAGAAAGCAGCAGTCCTTTTGGAGATTCCGATGTTATAAAAATGAGCTAGCTTATGCTTCTCTCTCAATGGCAGTAAGACCTTTTTATTTTATTTTAGAAATTACTACATTAGTCAATGTATTCAGACAGTGGTATGTTCATACATATAGGAAATAGAGAAGTTCTGAACCATGTTTTATGTGTACAACATTGTCATCATATATTCATGCAAGAGTTCTGATGTAATGGGAGTCAATAGAGCTGAAGGATGTCCAGTGTCAGCACCAGAAATGAATCCTGAAAACCTTTTAAAATGTTCCCAAGGACCACTTGTCACTGCTGAGGACAGCTCCACGACCAATGCTCATGTCAATCAACATGAAATTGAATGTACAGTCCCTGAAGGGAAAGCAAAGGTTATTCTATGTTTCTGGATGATTAGAAATGTTATGTGCATCTTTCTGTATAATGTGCATTTTTAACCCCTTGAGGCTCTTTTCATCAGTTGAGTCACAAATTGTTGGCTTTATCCAAATTCCTAATTCAAGATTATTATCAAAATCATTCCATTTTATTGGAAGATTCAGAATTTGTTATTAAGATATGTGAAAAAATAGTGACAAATATGAGAGATATGTTGTGCATCGGAGGGGGAGGAAATTCCGGATAGATCTTCACCAATGGACACGAGCATACCATATAAGCGGACCTGACACCGCTTTCAACCAAAAACCTTAAGGCATTAGGTTTGCGGGTTTATCTACTCATATGTTGCTCAACTTGTCCATTCCTATCTAATGTGGGACTTCACCTTCACACTTGTACTCTAACAAGAGATATTCTATATTTATTTAAAATATGAAACCTGGAGTGTCCTTATGTAAAGGTGGTTGGTTGCTTGTCAAACAAGTTCTTGTGGGTTATAAATGCCTAGCACTAGGGGATGTTTGAGGTACGAGAATAGGGGAGATGCAATTGTGAGGAATGGCAGCTTTATCCGTGCAAAGTTTGCATGTAGTGGTGTGAGGTAATGCCTAGTACAATATTGTGAAAGAGGTTTTGCAACTTATTCCTCAAAAGCTGCATAGTGGGAGAGAAATAGCAGCTTTATCCGTGCAAAGTTGTAGTGGTAGAGGGTCAATTCACTCACTTTTTCATTCAAAAGTTGTATTGTAAAATTGTAATGTTGATCATACTAGGGATTTGACCTCTTCTCGTTTGTGGAGGTAGGCATGTTGGATCAACCACGTTAAACTTTGTGTGACATTTCTCCCTAATTAGTAATATTTATCATGCACGTATAGAAGCGATATAGCAATTCTCCCCAGCACAAATATAAGTCCATGGATTCATCATATCCTTCTTTCAAATGTGACTTTAGTGTTACCGACCAACATGTTTTGTATCAGAACAAGTGATGCTAGTTTTTGATTTTCTGAAATACATTAATTTTATTCCTTACAGTTTGGGCGGAATAATGATTATGGTTGATGACTTATGCACTTCCCTATTTCGAAAATATTTTCATTTGGAGGAAAACGATATCAGGAATAATATGATTATACTAAAATATATAAATATTTAAAAATATAAATATATATTACATAAAAAATAAATATGTAATTTTATTAAGAATAATATGTTATATTACATTAAGTGAATAACATGATTTTAATAAATTTTAAAAACAATGTATCACATTTTTTATTTAATTTATTCATATTTCCATCTATCATTTAATTTGCACCTCAAAAAAAAATTATTCATGCACAAATATTTATATATAAGAACACCCCTATAAAAAGAAGAAGCAAATATACATAATATGTATATATAATTTTTCTATAATGATTTCATAAAATTTTATTTTTCATAATTTCTTCACCATTTTCTTTCTCTTCATTTGTTTATCTTCCTTTCTCATCACATTTTGTATTAGATTTCACATTTTCTCTCTCTCATCTTCATGTTTCTTTTATCACAGTAGATAATACACCTCCCAAAAAATATACAACCATCATTTTCAATAATTTTTAAGGATTTTCTATTTTTTCCTAAATATTTTTTAATAAAAATATTATTTAATTGTTTGAAGTAGAGAATATATTATTGTTATTATTCTCAGGTTAAAAAATAATTTTTCCTTCAATAAAAATTGATGGTCAATTATGCTTTTAAAACTTTAAACATGATATTTAAAATAAAGATTTGCTATCATTAGAATTGCTACAATGAATTTTAAAAATTAAATCTCTTTTCTCCAACTACAATTCTATAGTCTTGTATCTTTTGTTTAATTTATATAAATTTGGTTTTTATGGTATGTGACCAATTATTATGATTATTTTAGTTGTAGGTTAAATTTAATATATTAATTTTAAAATTATAATTTAATTTTTATATTTGGCCCCTAAAAAAAATGCTTAGCTCTATTCCTATCATCTATTGTCTACAAAATATCATCATTTTATATTAGAACTTACATATATTTATGTTCTTTATTAATATACTAACTTTTAGTTTTAATTCCTTTATAATTTAAGTTTTAATTTATGTTTCTTATCTTGTTAAAAAAACAAACACATCTATTATTAAAGATCCTTTACATGTTAATATGTCACAATTAACTAGAAATTTATTTAACATTGGTTTATGAATATAACCATTAGAAGAAGAAAAACTAACAATTAAAAGAAGGCTTAATTGTAATTTTTACCTCCAACTTTTTAATTTTTGAAGGATTTTACCCCTAACAAATTAATTTGATGCATTTTATCCCCAACTTTTTAAAAAAGTTGCAAATTTTATCCTCTACAGTTTTGTTGACGTGACATGCTAATATAAGCATAAAAAATGGGGATAAAATTAACCAAAAAGTAAAAAGTTAAGGGTAAAATTTGTCAAAAATAAAAAAATTAGAGGTAAAATTTTCCAAAAAAATAAAAAGTTGGGAGTAAAAAGTACAACTATTTCAGCATGCTACGTCATCAAAACTGTGGAGGATAAAATTTGCAACTTTTTAAAAAAGTTGAGGATAAAATGCGCCAAATTAATTTGTTGGAGGTAAAATCCGTCAAAAATTAAAAAGTTGAGAGTAAAAATTGCAATTAAACCTTAAAAGAATGGTGTTTTTTTAATTGCATGTCATATTTTAATTTGAATAAAAAGAGATATAAAATAAAACAATAATTTTAATTCATTTATAAAAATAATATAAAATAATATATATATATATATATATATATATTTTAAAATTTTGGACCCCTCCTAATCGTAAGTCCTGGGCCATCACCCCTCCAATCAAGGCCCAGGGCCGGGCGTCTGGGGAATGAAAGTACTTTATTACTTTTTATCATAGTTATAATCTTACATTTTTCCAGAGTTTTACAGGTGCAAAAGGGCCAAGGATTATGAAACAACTGGCAGCATTATCAGAAAAGCTCAAACTTAAGGCACTATTACCACCATCAACCATTGGATCGGTATCCCATTCATCCTCTTAATAATTTATTTTGATATTATTTATTGATCGCATTGAAGGACAGGATATAACCTCTATAACGAGGGATACAAGAAACATATATAAACAAAAGAATGATGCATGCAAAGCCCCCCCAGTTGTTAAATTCCTTCAAAGAGCAATGTTTAAAAGTTTTTCTTATCAAACAGAAGCAAATTATATATATGGTTGAATTGTCATTCATAAGAGAGGAATCTTTATCCTGAGTTATGACTGTCAAATTAACCAGAACTAGATCAATCCGAGCAGGCACGGGTTTATTTTGAAAAGATTTATAATATTTTTTTAAAAAAAATTTAAGCATTTTTTTTATCTTATTAAAAATAATTAAGATAAACATCATGGTTATGAATAAGATTTTGAAGTTTACAATGCTATATTTATATGTATATTTTAAATAAAATTTAGTGTCATTACGTTACGTGTATTTTGGGGAATCAAATAATAAATTTACTTGCAGTAAAAAAAATAAAATTTACTTAACAATTTTAAGTTTTAACCTCCCAAAACTAAAAATATATATAAAAGGAGAGAGAAGGTAACACACTGACAGTGTAAAATATAATTTTACATTGTCATTCAATTACAAATTATAATATCAATGAAATACTATTAAAAAAACATTTATTTATATTATAAACTTTAGTTATATAAAATAAAATTTATCATGTACATTATAAAGACTAAAATATTATTTAAAATGAAAGTTAAAAAGGCACTTAATTAGTCTAAGAAAAGAATTGTAAAATTTATTTATATGACTAACGGATGAAAATTAAAAAAAAAAAACCTAGGTGACACGTCAACTATCAAGTATCAAGAATTGGTATGAGCTTTTATATTTGATAATAAAATAATAATTGATAGATTAGCTTAGCCAAGTATTCAGTACTTGTATCAGTAGATAAGGTCGGAAAGAGAAAGGGTAATTTTAATGGTGGGGACCTGTTTTCCACAATGGAAAGGAAAGGCGTCTAAAAAGAGAATATTGATCGTGAGGACCAGGATGATGGACAAATATTTACGTTGAAGAAGGATCAAATCCCCACTCATTGTAGTTATCTAGTTCTAGATCAGAATAAATATAGTGCACAGGCTGCCCCATCAATTTTTTTTTTTTTTTTTGTTAAAACCTCATACAACTATATCGTTATTAAGTATTTCCTAACTTATTGACAAGAATAATTCCTCGTTTACGGTTATCTATTAGGTCGTTGGTTTAATAATTGGAGCTGTCCCTCAACTTGGAAGGGCACTGATTGGTGATAGTGCTCCTCTTCGTGTGGTTCAAGACTCTGCATATATATCATCCATGCTAGGGTCATCTCATCTAGCCTTTGACATCTTGATGGTGATGGCTAAATCTAATTCGATCGTCTTGTATCAATGACTAGACTAAAATATAACTGTAGCTTTCATTTGATTTTTGATAATGATATTAATATGATTGAAATTTATTGAGACCGGAAAGACTTACTAACAACAAAATCATGCATGGCTGATTCAGTGGTCAACTTTATATCCACTGGTTTTGCGATATAATTTCCGTTAAAAAATTTGACCGTTTAGGCTCTAATCAGAAACTTTGTTCAAGGAACGTGAACTTAGTTCTACTTTATATGTTAGTTTGTTGTTAACTTTTATTTTTTTGATTTGTTGTTGTCTTTATATGTTTTATATTAATTTTTTTTATTGATGTTTAATTTATTTTTTACAGTGATGCAGCAATTCCATCTATTTGAATGTACAATAAATGAGAATTCAAAGAATAACTCATATGTAAAAGGTACGAAATGCAATTATATGCAAAGGATTAAACACAATGCAATATAAAACCTAAGTGGAGAAAATCAAATAATCAATATATATGAAGTAGGTAGGCTTGGAGTCATTCCAATTATCTTCTAATTAATGCAATTTCATTCAGTTATTAACATCATTATATTCATGTAATTGATATCTAAATTCGTAAAATTTAGAGATTCCGATTCTTTAATAGAAAACTCGTTTATCCTCAAGAACTCTAATTTCTTAAGTGATCCTAACTCGAAATTAACTTTAAGTATATAAGAATTTACACGGATCCATATATCACAATTCTTAGTGGTACGTAGTAGTATGAAATACATGACCAATAAATCAATCAAACAAAAAATTCTAATTTCCTATTGAAATTCAAGTAAATGGTGATCAATCATGGAAAACATTAAGAAAAGACTTAGAGACTCATTATATCAGTTTGTGTTACCGTTAACTCATTGGCAAGCGTATCAAATCGTACAAGTAGTAAAATAGAAAGTCTAAGTATCGTTTTCCAATAGACTTGTGTAATATTAGGCGAACTTTACAAAATTTACTAACTAAGCTAATAACTACCACAAAAAGTAACAAAACATTAACGTTTATGTTGATATTTTAGGACTTTAAAACAGAACAAGTGAAGAAACAAAGTTAAAATACTCTTTTTGTGGTTTTGTAGTTAAAACAAAGCTAAAAAATAA
This sequence comes from Pueraria montana var. lobata, assembly GCA_026413185.1. Classification (NCBI taxonomy): domain Eukaryota; kingdom Viridiplantae; phylum Streptophyta; class Magnoliopsida; order Fabales; family Fabaceae; genus Pueraria; species Pueraria montana. The sequence goes on from CM048647.1 coordinate 74,345,516, forward strand.
AAGGGATCTCAAATGATAAAGGTATTGTCGAGGTTAGACTTCACCAAACTTCACTCTCTTCTTGCTTGAATGCATAATATATACTCGTTGTAACTCAATGTTAAAATCAGCCAACACATTGCTTTCTTAACCCTAATCCTTTAGGTGAAAAGAGTCTTAGTTCCATTATTAAGTCTCGATTCCTCAAAAACTTAAGAAATGAACTATCTTTAAGTCTAGTGACACAAGATAACCAATGAACTAAGCTCCATTCCTAGATACCAAGTTCATAGGGTATTTTGCTTCAGTTCAAGACAATGAAGGCATTTTCCAACAACAATCACGTCATAGAAAAAGCTATGGTTGATCAATCCACAACAATCATTAAGCAAAGAAGCAAATACTAATATTGAATACACTGAATATATATATATAAAAATATCAAAAGATATAAGAGAGTTTAAGTTTGGTTACATCTAACCCCAACAATGGAGGATTTAGCTACCCATTTCCATGGGTAGCCTCAAAATACATGGAGAATTAAAGAAGATGCTCCCATGGAGCTAGAAGGAGCTTCTCTCCCAAATAGAACAATGAAGATTCGTGCCCCTCTCTACAACCCCTGGTTCCTTAAATGACAACTAACTCTAGTATACATCAGCAAAGTTTCTACTTTAAGTGACAGTTCGCTTAAGCCATCTCTGCTCGCTTAAGCAAAACTGCAAAATGGTAAGTCTGAAACTGGATCTTACTTTAGCCACCTGAGGTTGCTTAAGCCAATTTTTGAATCTGATGCTTTCGCTCTAATTTTCGCGTGAGCCACTTGTCCTTGCTTAAGCCAAACAACCAAGTTTTACTATTCACGAAAAGGTAATTTTGCTTAAGCCAGTTGAGATGGCTTAAGCAAAATTTGCTGTTCAAGGTAATTCTTCAAGGCTTCAAAATAGAGATCCAAATGAATCTCTCAATCTTCAATTCTCCATTTCTATATAGAATGCAGACAAAAAATATAAGATGCAACCATGAAACTAAACAACTAAACTAGAAACTAGATACTTAAAAATTTATAACTAATGAGTCAAACATTACTCTAAATGAGGGTGAAAGTGAGATAATTACCTTAAAAATCATTCAACAATTAAGTAAATAAGACAATTATTAGTTACTTCTTCAATTTGCCCTTCCACCTGCAATAAACACGGGTATTTAAGTATATATGTTAATTTCAGAGAATATTCTAATCTCTAGTATTTTCATTTGCTGGATTTGAAAGAAGTCAAGAATAATTTATTGATATACTACGATCCCAAAAGTCTTGATTTCTCTAAGATGTATCTGATATTACCCCCTGCAATTTCTGGCTCCAGGCCATATATGCCTTAATTTTCACCATATTCTTGATCTTCCATGCTGGAATAAAACATATAAAGCTGAAAACACTTGTTGGTAAATGAAGGAAATGGTAAATCACTTGTGCTTGATTGGAATTGCTTCTAACAAGTAATAACATGAGATGCTGATCAAGTCCTGTTGTCCTTCATTGCTATAAATAATATTCATTCCCGTTAGAAGCTGCACAAAATTCGAGCTACAAATAGCATATAAACTAACGAGGCATTCATTTTTGCCAGAGCTATTGTTACAATATTACAATATATATTAAAAGATATTCGCCAGCTGCAGAAAGACTTTAAATTTCTTAATAAATATTCAGTTTGCTTTTCTGCCATTTTGGTTCCCCTTTATACTGATATTACTTTCCCCTTTTAGTTGCTAATAAAATTTGAACTATATTGTTTAAACTCTTGCTGGAATCATGCTTGCTTTATGTATCATCGTCCAGGTACAATTACTCTATTATTTGGAGTTGGTGAGAGTGAATGCTCCGTCATCATGTTGCAACTTATGCCCGCGCCTCAGTTTCGCTCACTCTAAGGTGCCTATTCTTCATGTGGCTTGTCTTGTGATCCCTTTAGATGTTTCTTTTTCAATTTTCCTAGGACAATACATATAACATTCTTAGAGGTGCTTACTCTCCGTTAAACCAAAATATAGAACAGGGAGAGGGAGAAGGTATATAAATATTTGCTCATGTGCAAGTACAAGTGGAGAAAAGCATTTACATGTTACTGCATGCTACTTCAAGTGGAGAAAAGCACTTATATGTTTGCTCGAACTTACGGCTAGTATTTTCACGTGAGATGGTCATGCAAAGGGAGAAAATCATAGACTGCTGTTGCGGATTTTGGTAAGTGTACCAAATCGTACAAGTAATAAATGGTGAGTAGAGTATCGTATCCACAGGGACTTGTACGATAATTGGGTAAATAATAGTAAATTAAATAGATTACGAAATTTAGAGAAATTTAGTAACCAAAATTAAAAGCAAATGCATAAAAATAAAAAGTAAAATATAATGAATTTTGGTTTTGGAAAATTAGCGAACACTTGGTGTGCGCAGAAAATGTGGTTTAAATCAATTAAAATAAATCGTCGAGGTTTAATTTCGTTGGACTTCCTAACATGCAATCACAACTCATTCATATTCAATTAAATTTTAGTTATCATCAACCCACAAAATTACTCAAACCTTAATTCCTTAAGCAAAAGAGCCTAAATCCCTTGATTCCACTATCAATCCCTTGAATTAGTGTAACCAAGGTATTTGCATTAAGAAAAGAGGTTTTAGTGATGACCAATCCTCTTTACCCTATCCCTAGGCATAAAAACGATTGGTTATTTTCTTTAGTTTGCAATTCAAAAGAATTTTCCAATTACAATTGAAATAATCGTGCAATTGGTTGATCAGGCCAAACACAAGCATTAAGAATAGAAGAAGAACAATAACAATACTTAATTGAAATAAGAGAAAAGTGTAATTACATGAAATTTGATCCAACTACATTAAACTCCAACGAAAAGAGAACTTAGCTACGCATAGCCATGGGGGAAGAAGCAAGAGATGGAGAAAGCCAAAAACATTAAGCTCCTATCTCAGAACTCTTGTTTCTTTCACGTACAAAGTTTCGGATCCCTAGGGTAGAACAGAAAATCCCTATTTAAAGCTATGAGGTAATAAGGGTTCAAGCCCAAAAGAGAACAAAACAGAACAATAGAGATAATTCTTGCAGAACTCAATGCACAGGTGTGCACTCAGAGTGCATAGGTGTGCAAACTCTCTGACTTAAAATTTCAGACATTTTAAAAACTTGCACAGACACTTGCACAGGCATGTGATTTGATTTGCACAGGTGTGCAAAGCTCCCAGGACTTCCAAAAATGCTCTTTTGCCTCCACAAGGTTTCCAAAGCTCTAAACTTCAACCCAAATGATCTTCAATACATCAAATCTCTCTCGGAACATCCCCATTGCTTATTCCAAGCTTCAACAAAGTTCCTAAAAACAAAAGAAAACAACCAAGATCAAGCATAAAAGGGTAAAAACTAGAAATTCCTAACTAAACTAAACTTTTATTAAAACTCAATTAAAATGAAGATAAACAAAGCTCAAAAGGATGAAAGATATCAAATAATTGCCCCTAAACAACTACAAAAAGTATAAATATAAGGCAATTATCAACTACAAATAAGCAACATTCATTTAATATATTTTTTTATCTTTATATTTTATGTATATCATAAAATATACACAGGGATGATTGGGTAATACGTTGAATGGACCACTAAAATAGATTAGACTTGTTCTGCTCTAGCTGAGACTGGGGAGGAAGGAGTAGGGTTCAGACTTTGCCAATGTCTCGCCAACGGAGGATGGTGCTAGTTACAAAGACTCCGACATCCAAATCAGTATCCAGTAGAATAATGTGAAAGACTACTAACTACTAAGATTCCGATCAGTTTTAACTTAACACATTATTACATTTTTTAACTCTTTTTTATCAATTGAAAATATCAATTATATATCACGAAAAAATTGATCCATCAACATATAATGATTCTGGACAGTTTCATAATTTCTCCCACTGCATCTGCGCTTGTGGAAAGAAAAGATTTCCTTGAATCACGGAGCCTTAGGCATTGTCGTCGGTAAAGTATCCACTTAGTTGCAATTAAATAACGAAAAGTATATTTGATATTTTCTTTTTGCCACAAAGTGTTATGATAAAAGAGATATAAGAAGGATTAAAAAATATGAATGATTGGAGTTACTTTAAAATTAAAATATAAAAGAAAATATGCAGAATGATTGGAGTTAGTGAAAAATAGTGATACAAAATATATTTATAAAGTCTTGTCTGTTTTTGTAATCTGAAGTTTGTATAGCAGTTGATTGCGTTGTACAGCACAACTTTACTCTTGCAAGAATAGTAATTCATCCCCATTTGCAACTAGGGGCTCAAATTAATCAGTTATGAAACTAGTTAATGATAATTATAACTAACTAGTTATAAAATATCTAATTACCTAAAACTAGTTATAAAAGTATAACTGTTTTATTGATTAAATTAAAATGTAGTTATTTGATTTATTTAACTAGTTAAAAATAGTTATAGTTAATAACCAGTTATAACTAGTTATAATAAAATAAAAGTGAAATTGATACATTAAGGAATTCTTTACCCTTTTGATTACCCGTCTAAGCAATTCTTTACCCCTCAACTCAAATTACGGGAATCTCCAAATTTTGGTTTCAAGATTTATTTTTAAAAAAGTTAAATGCAATTCGTGTCTACAAATTAATACAGTACATTGAAATATATGCGTGTGAAAATATGATTTTACTACAAATATTGAGAAATTAAGGCATATTTATAAGTCAATTTTAATTCCTAAAAATATATTTTACTTTATTTTATTCTCTTATAAATATTTGTTAAGTCAATTTATCGCTCCTAATTGGTTAATTTAAATGTTTCTTTTAACCCCTTAAGTAAGGGAATTTAATTTCTCTATCATTCATATCAAGTATCAACAGGTCCTGGTGTTTTTCCAAAAATAATCTATGTACTTAGAAACAATAATCATTTAAATATTGGTAGATGAATCCATTATTTTGAAGAAAAATACCTTCCAGTCTTGCACCTTAATATTAGTTTTTTCTGTTTTTTATTTTATTTGTAATAACTTTTTGGTGAAGTTTTCAGGTTAATACATGTTTTTATTTATGCTTTTATATATATTCTCATACTAAGGATAGTACTTTTTTTTCAAGAGAAACTTATTAAACTACAAAAGCAGAAATATTTACATTAAGAAATAAAAGTTAAAACTAGTTATAAAAGAGCATAGATATTTAGTATTTTTCCTATTTACATCACAGAGGCACATCCATCCCTTCAATAAATTTTCACCCGACCAAGGTGGGTTGCAATGACAATCTCATCAACAATCATCAACAATTACATCAGATTATTACAATTTTGTTAATCCAAATCCCAATACTCATGTGGTTATATAACTAGTTTTAGATATAACTGGTTATATAACCAGTTATATATTCATAATCGGTTATATAACTAGTTTTTAAAAATAATAACTAGTTATGCCAAATCATAACTAGTTATATAAAACTAGTTATAGTTATAGTAACTATTTACAATTTAGTTATTTAGTAGTTATAGTTATAGTTATTGGAATAACTAAATTATGAGCACCCCTATTTGCAAGCCTCACAGAGAAGTAGTAGAGATCTTCGTCAATGGGTAACGAGCAAACCAAACAAGTGAGTTTGATACCATCTTCAATTCAAAACTTTAATACCTTTGCACTTGAACTCAAACAAAGTGCTATGGCGAAACACGGCATGTCATCATCATCGTGTCCTAGAAAGTATGATGTTTTCATCAGCATCAGAGGTGAGGACGTCCGCACCACCTTCATTAGCCATCTTCGTTTTACTCTCTCTCGACACAACATCAAAGCATACGTTGATGACGACAACCTTGAAAAAGGAGACGAGGTTGGGTCGTCACTGTCCCAAGCAATCCAGGATTCACAGGTTGCCATCGTGGTTTTCTCCGAAAACTATGCCGATTCAAAGTGGTGCTTGAATGAGCTTGTGGAAATACTGCACTGCAGAAAAACTAAGGGAATGGTAGTCATACCTGTGTTCTACGAAGTAGATCCATCACACATAAGGAACTATAGTGGAACTTAAAGGGAAGCAATCTCAAAACACGAGACATATTTTGGTGACAAAGATAACGAATCCATCCAAAAGTGGAAAGCTGCTCTCGCTGAAGCCGCCAATATATCTGGATGGGACTCTCGCAGTCGTGACTACAAGTTACTACCTCCGGTCCTATATATAAGAAACAAAAGACAACCTTTTCTTGGTCCTAATTATAAGAAATATAGGACTACTTTTAAGTGTATTTACTACTAAATTTTCTTTTTACCCCTAATTAATGATGAGGTCTATTAATGATAGACATTCATTTCCCTATGAAAGTGGATGCATTTATTGAACTATCAACAAAACAAGGTATATTTATTGGTTGAAAAAAATTATTTTAAAAAAATAAACACCTCTTAAACCATTTAAGGTCATGGGTAGTCTTGGAATAAAATTAAAATTTATGACAAATTAATCAATCTAACCACTTTTATTGGTCTTAATGAATTAGGTATTTGTTTATTATATATAGGACCGGAGGTAGTATTATCTTCTTTTTTTCGATTAGTCGTTCAATTGACTAATGCTGCTATTTTTAAGATTAAATTGATGTTTTAATCTTTAACATGTCAATATTAAAAAGAATAAATTACACATACCTTCCCTGATGTTTGCCCTTATTATACTCGATACCCCTCTATTTTTTAATCCTACAGAAAATCTCCTAATTTTTGGACTTTCGTTACACCGACCCCCTCTTAAGTGTAAATTGTTACATCAACCCCTCTTAGGTTTGAAAAATCTTACACTAACCCCCTTAGGGGTGCTTAAAGTAATGTAAAAAAATGAAGGAGTACCAAGTGTAATAAGAGTAAATCTTAAGGGGGGTCCGTGTAATTAACTCTATTAAAAATGGTAATATGGTAATCTAACAAAAAATTACTTATACGTGCATCACATGAAATTAGGATTTGATTTTAAAGTGTTATATGGCATGGTAGCGTATATTTCACAGTTGATTAAATTTATTGATAAATTAATAAATAGTCCCTAAACTATTTGGTAATTTTTAACTATGTCCCTAAATTAAAAAAAAAATGTAGTTTTTTTTAAGAAAAAAAATTTGTAGTTAAGTCTTTAATCTTGTAAACTTTTTGTAACTTGATACATACCTAGAGTTAATTTATGGTGGTTTGAATCTTGTAGAAAATGATAATTTGTGGTAGTTTTAAAAATTCTAGAGACTCAATTACAAAAAAATTTAAAAAATCAAAGATCCAAGTATATATATATATATATATATATATATATATATATATATATATATATATATATATATATTTTTTTTTTGTTCAAGATGTTAGAAAATGGAAGATGAGAAACAAGATTATGATAAACATCATAATGAACTTTTATGTTAAATCATCCACAATATAAAAGTAAGACCGGAGCGGAAGCGTATCCATATTCACAGATGATTATTTGAGGAAGAAACAATTTGACTCTATGATATTCCAAGTCTTTATGCACAATCCCTTTTAGTCTTCTCTAGTGATGGGATGTTAAAAAAGAAAAATTGATGCATATAACTTGTTGACCATAATCCTTTTATAATAGTTAAGTTTCGTTGCATGAACAATTATGTCTTTAAAACCTTATACTCATTCACAAAGAGTTACGACTATTAAATATTTCTCATTTCTATTTCGCTCATTATCATGGACGGATCCAAAATTATTTAATTCGGTAAAAATCAAAGTTGATCTAACAAATGTATAAACATTAAATTAAATTTATATAAAATATTTATAATTATGTGTTTTTCAAAATAATTTAAAAACATATAAAAAAATATATTTATATAGATGACAAATTAAACATCTTTTGTTAAAAGATCTAAGATTACAAATGTTAATTGTCATTTTTCACATGTCACCAATAACCTTTTATAAGTTTATTATAATAAAAATTGATATATACATTAATAATAAATTTTTACAAAAAAAGTCATTAATTATGTTAAAAAAACTACCAAATCAAAATAAATTATGTTACTCATTAGCTTTTACAACAATAGTCAATAATCATTGCAAAAAATTTTGCTTCCAGATTATTAAAATGTAAGAGAAAATAATGTTATGTTACAAACAAAAGTGAAAGAAAGAGAAAATGTTTGTTGGTGTCAAGGTGTGTTTCAAAGTTTAAGTTAACAATAGCTTATATGATGTTTGTATGTTTGTCCCATTTGCAAAGGTTAATACTAATTAATAGTCTTTAATTCCTAAATAATTGTGATCAAATCAATATAAAGAGAAAACTAATAAAGTTTTTTTTTATTGGAAATGCAATCAATTATAACCTTTAAAATAACAACTATGTACAAATTTATAAAAGAAAAAACTATTAAAATTAAGGCTTAAATAACTTTTAGATCCTTGATAAATTTTTAAATTTTGATTTGGGTTCCTGATAAATTTTTTCGTTGTTTTGAGTTTCTGATATATCAAAACTTTTGTTTTGAGTTCCTACCGTCAGTTAAGTAATGACGTGGCACCATTCGAACATATCTTCCCAATATATATCAACTGTTGAGATGGTGCCACGTCATCACTTAACTGACGGTAGGGACCAAAAACAAAATTTTTAATATATTAGGAACTCAAAATAATGAAATTTTTTATTAGGAACTCAAAGCAAAATTTGAAAATTTACCAGAGACTTAAAAGTTATTTAAGCCTAAAAATAAAAATATAAAATATTTTATCTAAATAGAGGGCAGAATGCAATTATCTCTACAATAAAGACTATAAAAAAGAAAAGGAGTTTAATTGTTATACATTATCAGTGTAAAGTCTTTTATATACTATCAACCAATCACAATTCATGGTATGCATGACTTTTAGTTTTAAGTAAGTTAGGATAAGGCTTAAACTTCTTAAACATGTGGCATTTTGTAATTAATTGATAGTGTAAAAAAAAAAATACTATTAGTGTATACTAATTAAATCCTGTAACACAAAAATATACTAATTAAATTCAAAAGAAAATACATTATTTATTTAAAAAGAAAAAGAAAAATTGTCATTATCTTCACAATGACTATTATAAGAAAATAAAATATTTTATAAAAATTATAAAAGAAATGAATAAAATTTAAATGCTATTATATTCATAACTAAACTCCTAAATATATTCCTAAAAAAAAACTCCTAAATATAAACAATTATCCTAATTATCTTAATGTTAAAATATAATACATAATAAAAATTAAAATTGCACAAAAGTTAGGGAGGCCAAGGCTCCCCAAGGGCATTAATAGTTCCATCCCTGCCTATCATAATAAGACTTATGGTATTTACACATTATAAGATGTTATAAATCCTAATAAATTTATCCTTATAAGATCACTTTAATATAGACAAAAAATATTATAATTAACATATAGTACATGACTAAATATTATACATAGACTCATATATTAAAAATATCTAACACAAGAACCTAATTAAAAATTTATAAATGATTTAGGGATTTAGTGATTAATTTATCCTAATTTATCTTCAATATCCTGTTTGTCCATTCCTTTGTTAGGGATGAATCTCAAGTGATAGAGAAAATTGTAGAAGATGTATCCGAGAAGTTGAGCCTGAAGTCCCCTGTTGATCTAAAAGTACAAGACCTTGTTCAAAATGAAAAAAATTGTGAACAAGTCGAATTGTTGCTGTCAAAAATCCAAAAATATGAGTTTCAAAAAAATGTTCAAGTAATGGGAATTTGGGGCATGGGCGGGATAGGCAAGACAACTATTGCCAAAGCCTTGTTTTCTCAACTGTTTCCGCAATATGATGCTGTCTGTTTCTTAGCAAATGTTAGAGAAGAATAAAAAAGGATCAGACAAATATCTTTATGTGATAAGCTTCTTTCTGAGCTACTTAAGGAAGGACATCATAAATATAATCTTGCAGGATCCACAGTCATTACGAGGAGGCTCGGCAATAAAAAAGTTTTGATTGTACTCGATGATGTGGATAGTTTAGATCAATTAGATGTGTTTTGTGGAATATGTAACCATGTAGGTCCAGATAGTAAACTTATTTTAACAACAAGAAATAGGCATTTGCTTAGAGGGAGAGTTGATGAGACGTATGATGTCAAGACATGGAGCTTTGCCAAATCTCTAGAGCTTTTTAGTTTACATGCCTTCAAGGAAAGACATCCTCAAAGGCGGTGAACCGTGCAAGGGGAGATCCATTAGCTTTAAAAGTTTTGGTTTCTAATCTTTATTCCAAAAGTACAGAATTCTGGGACGATGAATTGAGCAAACTTGAGAACTAAAAGGTGAACATAAAGATGATGTCATAAGAATACTAGATGCTTGTCGTTTCTACCCTACTAGTGGATTAAAGGTCCTCGAAGATAAAGCTCTTATAACTATTTCAAATTCTGGGATGATACAAATGCATGACTTGATACAAGAAATGGGCTTGAATATAGTTCGTGGAGGGGCAGTGAAGATCCTCGAAACCGTAGTCGATTGAGAGATATAGAAGAAGTTTCTGATGTACTTGAAAATAAAAAGGTAAGAAAAAATATACTCACTTTTTCTCCCCAAATCAAACTTGACATGCTTTTTGTTAGTAATATTCATAATGAATTTACTATCGTTTATTTGTTTTGTCAGGGAAGTGATTTAATTGAAGGGTTACAATTAGATTTGTCTTCCATTGAGGATTTACACTTGAATGCTGACACATTCAACATGATGACTAATTTAAGAGTTCTTAGATTATATATGTCCCTTCAGGTAAGAGATCAGGAAATGTGCACCATTCTGGCATAAATTGAGGTACCTCGAGTGGAATGGATGCCATTTGGAGTCTCTTCCAGTAACTTTTTGTGCTAAGATGCTTGTTGAGATTCGTATGCCGCACAGCCATGTTACAGAACTTTGGCAGGGGGTGCAGGTAAAATATATACAAAGAAAGGAGATGGGTTTTTGGTTTAATTGAAATTTGAAGATTTAAGTTCCATAATGATCAGTCCTTTTTAATTGTTGCAGGATGTTACAAATTTAGTGCGAATTGAATCAAGTGAATGCAAGCACTTGAAGAATCTCCAAGATTTGTCTAAGGCGTCAAAACTTAAATGGGTGAATCTTTCTGGTTGTGAAAGTTTGCGTGATATTCATCCATTTATTTTCTCTTTTGACACAATTGAACATAGTCACATAATTCGCTGCTTACCCTAGCGAACCGCGAATTGGTACTTCCGTACCAATTCGCGGTACTTTTGCGAACCGGTACTCTCCAATTCTCCTTCGAATTCGTGAAAGCAACTACAAGTGCGATCTTGAAAGGCAGAAACGAGACGACATCGAGTCTTTTCTTCTTTTTTGCAGGAACGTGTCATTGAGCCTTTTCTTCTTTAAACCTTGAGGACAGTTTAGAGGGAGGGGAGATATCAGGTTGTCAAGGTCGAAATCAAGAACGTCTAGGGAGATGCAATCGAATAAGGGTGGAAAGAGAGGGGGCAAAGCGGTTGTTGGAGAGGATAAAGTTTGGCAGATGCATTGGATGAAAGAGACAGTGCTTTTCAAAGAGAGAGAAGTTGCATAGGAGAAGGTTAAAAAAATAAAAAGGAATATGAAAAGATGCTCGTGTTGTGAACTTACTATTTTCAATAAATCATTTATTTACTTTTATTTTTATAAATTACAGAGTAAGATAAAAGGTTGTAATTTAAAAAGGCAGGTGGTCTAGTGCTATTTAGTATTTACTATAAATAATTTATTTATTTTTAAAAATTAAAGAGTCACTTGTTTACTTTTTACTTTTGCTTGACACTTTTTTTTTTATAAGATTTACATGGACAAGTGAAATTTTAAATTAAAAAATAATAAAATCACTTATAAAAATAAATTAAGTTATATTTTTAAAAGTATTTTTCTTAACATGCGTACCGGAACGTACCAACTATGTATACCCCTCACGTACCAATTCTTTATAAGGTCACGTACCGCGTACCACGTACCCGTACCACGTACCGAGGGTATTACGAATTATGTGACTATGCAATTGAAACTTTGATGCTGGATGGCTGCAAAATGGCCAAGAGTCTTAAAAGTGAGAAACATTTAACATCTCTGAAGAAGATCAGTGTCAATGGCTGCACTAGTCTCAAGGAATTCTCCTTATCATCGGATTCAATCAGAAGCTTGGATTTTAAGCAGCACAGGAATTGAAATGTTGGACTCTTCATTCGGGCGTCTAACAAATCTCCGGTCACTCAATGTACACGGTTTGAGACATGGTAATCTTCCAAATGAGTTATTTTCCCTAAAAGGTCTTCGGGAGCTTAAGATTTGTAATTGTAGACTAGCAATTGACAAAGAGAAGCTACATGTGTTATTTTGTGGCTCAAGATCTCTACGGCTACTACACTTGAAGGATTGTTCTAACCTGTGGGAGCTCCCTGACAACATTGGTGGCTTATCAAAATTATATGAGCTAAGACTAGATGGTAGCTGTGTGAAGACATTGCCAGATAGCATCAAACATCTCTACAATCTGAAGACTCCATCCTTAGATAATTGTAGGAAGCTTGAGAGTCTTCCAGAGCTTCCAACAGATGTTACAAAATAGAAAAAAAAGCATTATGACACTCATTCTCTATTCTTTACTGAGTCATTGTTAAGGATCTTGTTAAAAAGGACTTTAAAGGTGAAAGCTCACTCAATTTCACATTTTCTTCGACACCTATTGAGTTCTTTTTCTCTTCCTCTTTAATCTTTGTTGTTTTTAATTTTTATAGGCCTAGCTAGTCCCCTTTTTTTTTCGGGTTGAGAGGATTTCTATGTAATCCATGAATCTTTAATTGGGGAATTTTAAATTCTGTTTTTCTTATTTTTATATATACTTGTGTTTTCATAATTCCTTCATGCTTCTTAAGAATTGATCATTGTTAGGAAGATTTTAGATCTATTTGCTGAACCTTCGTAAATGTGTTCTCAGATACAAGTCTAATAATATTTAGACTAAGAAGTAAGAATAGACACAATCGTTAGAGATTTCAATTCTTAATGTTTATGTCTATTTAAGTTCGTCTAAGTCTAGCAATTTTTTAGACTAAGAAGTAGAAAATAACCACAATCGTTAGAGATTTCAATTCTTAATGTCTATTTAAGTTCGTCTAAGGAATTATGGTTATTAATAAAATATAAAAGTTGCAGTAAAAAAAAATATAAAAGTTTAGTTGTATAAAGAATTAGGATTTAAATGAATTAAAAAAATCTAATAGACAAAATAAGAAATTAAATTGAATTAAAAATCCAAATTAGAAATTATTGGCAAAATAGAATAAACCCTAATCCAACATTTTCTCCAATTGCATTAAACCAATTTTCTTTGTGTTCTTGCATATTGAAATAGAAAATGCTAAGAATAATCTTACCCATTAAATTTAAAAAAAAAATGGTGAGATGAGGAGTAACTCTTTTATTGAAGTAAGTGGATTCTTAAATATATATATATATATATATATATATATATATATATATATATATATATATATTATTCGATGAAGATCAAAGGCAGTTACATAGAAGATCTACGAGGGACATTGCTGCCTCATGCTTTTTCTGTCACGGCCACTTAGCAATTACTAATATTTTGAATATTTAATCTACTTTGTATCTTCCACAACGTGGCTTATACAGTTTCACAGCTCATTGCCTCATTCAGAGCTTGGAACGTGCATGTTGGAAAATTTTCCTACCTACTTGTTATCAAAGATATACTTCTTTAATCAATACACATTGTATTCCAAAATTATATATGTGTAGGCATGGGTATTGGTGCACTAAATCAGGACCGATTTCATTTGAGAAAGAAGGCCATTTGGCCATATAGATTAGGATCGATTCCATAAGCATGTGTATTGGAAGATGTAGAGTAGATTAAACATTTAAAACATCCGTAATTGCCATGTAGTTGTGACTTGTGACGTAAAAAGAATAATGTAATGAATATTTATTTATTATTAAAATAAATTTCGAAAAAACTTTATATAAAAAAAAAATACAAAAAGAACACACACGAAAAGAAGTATATAAAAAAAGAGAATGCATTACCATTTTTTAAATAGATGAAATCTATTTAAGCAAAATTTTATTAGGCCAACCTATCCTAATCCTCCTTCTACGGATCTACCATCGGATAAAAAAGGAATTCCTTGAATCTGGGAGCCTTAATAAGGCGTTGTCGGTGAAGTATACTATCCACGCCACACAGTTGCAAATTTGCAATTGATTCCATTTACTCAATGGTAGATAGAAATATGAATAACTGGAATTACTGTAAACTACTAAAATATAAAAGAAAAATCAGTAGTACAATAATTGGAGTATCCATTTGTTAATTGGCAGTTGATTGCGTTGTCCGCTACTACATTACTCTTGCATGAATGGTAATTTACATTTGCAACCTCGCAGATAAGAAGTGCAGTGGCAAAACACGACATGTCATCATCGTGTCCTAGAAAGTACGATGTTTTCATCAGCTTCAGTGGTGAGGACGTCTGCACCACCTTCATTAGCCATCTTCATTCTGCTCTCTCCCGAGACAACATCAAAGCATACGCGGATGACGATGACCTTCAAAAAGGAGAAGAGATTTGGCCGTCACTGTGCCAAGCAATCAAGCTCTCACAACTTGCGATCGTGGTATTCTCCGAAAACTATGCTGACTCAAAATGGTGCTTGAAAGAACTGGTGGAAATACTGCACTGCAGAAAAACTCAGGGACTGGTACTCATACCGGTCTTCTACCAAGTAGATCCATCGAACATAAGAAAGTGTACTGGCACTTACGGGGACGCAATCGAAAAACACAAAGACAATGAATCCATCCAAGACTGGAAAGCTGCTCTCGCTGAAGCTGCCAATATATCTGGATGGGACTCTCGTACCCGTGACAACAAGTATCTTCTCACTATTATCTCTTCTTTTCTTCCATTAGTACTTCAAAGCCAAATTGATTACTTGTGCTAATTTCAAGATTAAATTGATGTTTTAGTCTTTATTATGTCAATATTAAAAATGGCAAAATGAATTCAAAACCGGTACAAGTAGTACTACACTGGACATCAGATGAATCCTGGGCTAACCAATGCTACAATTGAGATCAACATATCCAATACTAACAGATAAACCAAAATGTTATTGGCTCAACTCAATATATATCAATTCCAAAAAACAAGTCCTCACGAATTGTAAATAAATTCTTATCCACCACGGTTCCATTGATTTGTAAAAAATGGTAATATGGTAATGCAGAAAATTTTACTTATAAGTGCATTACATAAAATTAGATTATATATATGCTTTTAATTAAAGTGTTATGGCAGGGTAGTGTATATTTCATAGTTTATTTAATTTATTTTCCTTCTTAATATATTGTTTGTCCGTTCCTTTGCTAGGGATGAGTCTCAACTGATAGAGAAAATTGTGGTAGATGTATTCAAGAAGTTGAGGCGCCAGAGGTCCCCCCTAATGAAGACTTAAAAGAAAAAATATCTGTAAGAATCATGTACTTCTCCCTCTAATGAAAGTTATTTAGCCCATGAATAAAAAAGGAGGAAGAAAAGAGGATTATGACACCCATTCTCTATTCTCTGCTTCGAGTCACATCATCAAGGATTTTGCTCAAAAGGACATTAAGGGTGAAAGCTCACATTTTCTTCAAATACCTATGGAGTTTCGATCTTTTTTCCTTCCTCTTTAACCTTTGTTGTTTTTAGTTTTTATATGTCTGGCTAAACCCTGGCTAAACCCCCTTTTCTTGGGGTTGAGAGGATTTCTATGTAACCAATGAATCTTTGATTTGAGGATTTTTAATAAAACCATGTGTTTCCTGTCTTTGTATTTGTGTTTTATAGTCTTCATGCTTTTTAAGAACTAATATAATAATCCGTGCAATGCACGGGAATATATTAAAATTAGAAATATATAATAAATTTTTTAAAAAATATTATATAAAAAATTAACGATGTCTGTATTTTTTAAATTTAAATCATATTACAAATTTATTTTCTATCTTAATTAATGTGTAATGTTTATTTAATTTTAAATTGCATTGTCAAATATCCAAAAGTAGTAATTTAACTTATAATATAAATAAATAGTAATATTATACCTGATATATATTTTAAATTATAAACATTATACTAAAAAAATTATATTAATATATAATTTCTATAAAAAAATATCAACAAAATTTTAACATTAATTTTACTTTATATATAATATTCAATCCTTGTGTTTGCCTATTATTAAGATTTTAATCCAGTTATTTAAAATGATAACAATTACTAAATTAATTATTACACACTCAATCAATTATTATCTTAAAATACAAAATCAGTAATTAATGTACGTAAAATACAATATATGAAAAAAGTAATTTAATACATACATATAAAAATAATAAAATATATGCAATCAATCATTGAAGAATATAATTTATATTTAATTATTTATGATAACAAAAATTCTATTTAATATAAATTATAAATTATTATTATAAATTTTAATTTGAAATGTGGTGCGTCATTAAGGCATACATAGTCTAGTCATAACTACTATAAGATTTTAATTTAATGCAAACTATAAATCAAAATGCAAAATAATATATTCTGATTTTTTTAATTGGTTATCTTGTCAAAGATTTTTTTATAGATAATTAATACTCAAAATTTTATAATTAACATGAAATATAGAGATATATATTCAAATAATAATTAATTCATTCATCAATTAAAATTTATTTTTAAACATTATTCAATAATAAATTTTATCAGAAATCATGAATAATAAACTTTATAAATTAAAAGTTTATAAATGACTGCATATTTTATATATCAATTTATATATTCATTATCAATAAACTAAAATTTTAAATACTTTTTAAATATATATTTTTATATTTTATATGTATTTGCATATACTTGAAAATATATAAATTTTACTAATATAAACTTTTAAGCATCGTTTACTTATTTCGATACTCATAATAATTAATTAGAAAATTACATATCAGATTTAGTATTTAATAATCATTCAATTACTAATTAATTTTACTCAATTGGCTTAATTTCATAAAATTTAAATCATCACATTATTGTTAAATTGGGCATGAAAATTTGTTGATTACCTTTCTCTTATTTATTTTTTAAATTATTTTAATTAATACTTTTTTTGACAGCATTATTTTAATTAATACTTAAAACTTATAATTAACTTTAAAATTATTTTTCACAAACTTGTAAAAACAAAGTTTCAAATGTTTGCATTGTATTATTTTATATTTTTACTATCAATAAACTAAAATTTTAAATAATATATATATATATATATATATATATATATATATATATTTACTTATATGTATTTGTAAATATGTGTAAATATATAAAATTACATAAATAATGGCCATATAATTACTAATTAGGGACTAATTGTGTTTAATTAAATTGATTAATTACACTTAATTGTCTTAATTAAATGTTAAATCATCATTTTATCCTTAATTTAAGTCCGTGCAACTTATTGCAGACTACCTTCTCTTATTTTTAATATTCTAATTGATTATCTAAATAAAAGATTGGCTAAAATTAATTTTAAAAAGATTGACTAAATAGAAATATAAATTCAAATAAAATTAATTTTTAATTTGTACATTAAGTGTTTGAATAACTGCATAATTTATATATTAATTTATATTCTCAATATAAATGAACTAGAATTTTAAATGCATTTTAAATTAAATATTTTCATATTTTATATGTATTTTCAAGAACAAGTAAATATATAAAATTTCAACTAATTTAAATTATTAAACATTGTTTATTCGTAGTTGTACTCAAAATAATTAATTAACATATTACATATAATTAATGGACATTCAATTTTTTTTGGAGAAGGAATTAATTAATGGACATTCAATTACTAATTAAACATTATTTTGATTAATTAAACTTGTTAATTGCACATATTACTATATTTTGAAATATGTTTACCTTAATTTAAAAATATTTGAAAAAATATATATATGCCATAATTACCTCAATTAATTCAAATTAGAATATATACCATTTGTTACTTTAATTAATATAATTATGAATTTGTATGTATTAAAAAATAAAACAAAAAAATAGCTAATACGGTGATTTGAACTCATCCAAATATTCAAATTCAAATATTTCTTAAAGTTTTAATAATAATTTCCACTGGTACGTATAGTTATTACTATTAGATATTAAAATTGTTAAATATACTATTATGTAATAGACAATTTATATTTCACTCTATTAATTCTTCAAGATATTTTATATTAATTTTATAATAATATGGGCTATTATCTATGTTTATTATCATTCATCTTTGAGCGGTGATTATGTTTTTTCTTGTACTAAATGGATAAAATTATCTATTTTATTTACAAAATAATTAATACACAACTTATATGTATATCAAATTAATAATAGATTTAAATTGGAAATGTAAATATAAAAAATTATATTTAATTATCGTTACAATGAATTAAAAAACTATTAAAAGCACTAAATTTGGAGTCAAAATTTAATTTACATGAAAAAAATAGAAACAAACAAATTAGAGAATGGTACAAAAGTTGATTTGTTAATTCAAATGTTATCTTAACATATATATCTTTTTTTTTTGTTACAAATGCATCCATAAAATTCAAATGTTTGATTCTATTATATCTTTCAGTTCCATTTGATGAACTTCTTGGTTGATAATCTCTAACTTGATCTTGTAGTTTCACAATATTTTGAGTTATAATTAACTTCTTCAACAATGGTTGTTTTCTTCAAATAGGATTCATAAGCAACATTCATTCTATTGACAACTTACTGGAATTTGCAATAATAAGTGATATAAAAAATATTTCTTAACCAACAATACCAATACAATAACATATGATATATGCACATAATGGAAAAAAATTAATAGAAAATTAAAATGGTGGAGTCATTTTTCACATATTAAGAAGTTGTTGTTCTCTAATAAATATCAACCTTATCATTACGCGAAACAATGTTTGTAAAATGAGAGAAAATTAGAAATTAAGAATTGTAAAATATAAAACAAATCTCAATAAAATGTAGAACAAATATTGACCTTCGTTCTCAAAGAGCTTACTCCGCAAACTCAAATCATGACTAAAAAAAATGTAAATATTAATGATTTTCAAAGAAAGAAAGGAAAACAAAGTAGTGAAAAAAAATAATTTTTCAATGAAAGAAAGGTAGAAGAAAGACAACAAGTAAATTTGTATTGATTTTCAAAAAGAAAAAAAGAAAAATAGTGTATAAATTTACCATCAGTAAAAGAATACCTTTGCTTACTTGTAGGGAAGGGATTCTCAAATCACATGCTCTACATTTCTATATTCTCACCATGTTCTCATTCTTTCATAAAGAGAAGCAACAAAAAAGGAATTTTTCTAAAAAAGATCATATTAATATATTGTACAGATTTTTTCTTAAAATTAACAAATTATGGTTTTCTAAAAAATTACAGTATATATGTATTTATGCATATTAAGTTAATTGCGAGATCTTATATTTGATTTGGTTATAATTAAAACTAAATTCAAATTTTATTCAATTTAACTTAATTACAAATCACAGTGCTAATTATATTGGAAACCATAAAATTGAATACCATTCATTAAATTATTATTATTCTACATTAAATTAAATTAATTTCAAATAATTTCTTATTTAATTTATTTTCAGAAATAAATGTCATATTATATTATTTTCATTACGTAAATAAATTATTTTCAGAAATAATTTCCTATTTAATTAAAAGAACATTATATATTTAATACTATATTTAACTGCATTCTGATTATTCTCATTTTAAATTGAATTATTTTTTAAAATATATTTCATATTAAAACATTTTTTAAATGATTGTATCCTTAAAAAATTAAGTCTGGTTAATTGATTTATTTATAGTTAACGAAAAATAAGGATGATTAATTGATATACTTATAATTTTGTAAATCTATAATATTGATGATTCCAGTTTTAATTTCGAAAATTAAATATCAATTGAAATTAGACAGTTTGATTTTAATTAAAAATGATTTTGAATTAATTTTTGTTCCTAATAAATTAATAAGACTTAAATGTATTTGAATTTGAATTTGGTTCGTAACCGAACCAAATAATTTCGAAGCATGAAATGATGACACGTGTCATTCAATGCTTAAGAATCAAGCTTGTTTGACTACGTGTTTTCCAGAGTGTTTTTGGATTTGTAAATTTTATGTATATTATATTGATTGGCCATTCTAAGAAAGGTTTTAAATCTATTTGGTGAATCTTCATAGATGCAGAATATTTGGTGCACTAGATCAGGACTGATTTAATTTGCAACAAGGCCATGTGGCCATACATTAAGACCGATTCTGTAAGCATGGGTATTGGAAGATGCAGAATAGATTAAACATTTAAAATATCGGTAATTAATAGCCAGTTGAGAGAGAGGTATATTTGGAAAATTAATTTGAAAAGTGTTAAAATATTAATATTTTAAAATTAGTTTTTAAATATGTTAAATATATTTCTAGAATATTTATTTATTAGATAAATTTTGAAACTTGATTTCTGAAAACTAGTTTTAAAAATAAAATAAAAAACGAAAAGAAGTATATAAATAAAAGAGAATGCAAAAAAGTAATTATCATTTAAGGTAGATGGAGGATAGGTTGATTTTTTTAAATAGATAAAAAACTATTTATGCAAAATTTTATTAAGCCAACCTACTATCATCCATCGACGGATCTACCATCGGATAAAAAAAAAAGATTTCCTTGAATTCCGGAGCCTTAATTGGAGGCGTTGTCGGTGGCGTATACAATCCACGCCACGCGGTTGCAAATTTGGTATTGATTAGTCAAATGGTAGATAGAAATCTGAATCATTGGAATTACTGTAAAATATATAAAAGAAAAATCTGTAGAATAATTGGAGTATCCATTTGTTAATTGTTATGAAGTCTGGATCGCAGTTGATTGCATTGTCGGCTACAACTATACTCTTGCATTGCATGAATAGTAATTCCCATTTGCAACCCTCCCAGAGTCAGAGAGAAGAAGTGCAACGGCGAAACAAGGCATGTCAACATCGTGTCCTAGAAAGTACGATGTTTTCATCAGCTTCAGAGGTGAGGACGTCCGCGCCACCTTCATTAGCCATCTTCGTTCTGCTCTCTCCCGAGACAACATCAAAGCATACGCGGATGACGATGACCTTCAAAAAGGAGAAGAGATTTGGCCGTCACTGTGCCAAGCAATCAAGGTCTCACAACTTGCGATCGTGGTATTCTCCGAAAACTATGCTGACTCAAAATGGTGCTTGAAAGAACTGGTGGAAATACTGCACTGCAGAAAAACTCAGGGACTGGTACTCATACCCGTCTTCTACAAAGTAGATCCATCGCACGTAAGGAACTGTACCGGCACTTACGGGGACGCAATCGCAGAACACAAAGACAACGAATCCATCCAAGACTGGAAAGCTGCTCTCGCTGAAGCTGCCAATATATCTGGATGGGACTCTCATTGCCGTGACCACAGGTAATTACTTAATATTATCTCTTCTTTTCTTCCATTAGTCCTTCAATGCCAAATTCATTACTGATGCTAATTTCAAGATTAAATTTGATGTTTTAATCCTTATTATGTCAATGTTAAAAATGGTAATGCAGAAAATTTTACTTATAATTACGTTTAATAAAATTAGGGATTAATTAAGTTATTAATCCCTCAAGTTTTTAGATTTTTTTTTTTTTTATAATTTTTAGTTCTTAATTTTTCTATTTTTATCAATATTTTTAGTCCCAACATTAAAATGGGTCCGTTAAGTACTATAGTGACAAATGAATGTCCCAGTCAAGACAACACATGACAGCCGCATGACATGGATGCCGTGTGACACTACATGGAGGTGCCATGTGGTACTTTCTTGGATGTCACGTGACACCCTAAGAAAGTGTCATGTGTCAACTTTGCGGGTGTTGCCTTGTGGCACAATTATTTTGCTGTCATTTTTAGTCCTTTCAAAATTTTGAAATTCGATTTTTAGTTCCTACAAAACTTTCACCTTTAGATTTTAGCCATTGTAAAATTTTCATTCTTTGATTATAATCCCTCAAAACTTAAATTATAGTTTTTAATCCTTAATTAATTTGTAGTCTTAATTTAATAATTTTTAAAATATTTATTTTCTTCTTTATCCATATTTATATCACTAATATCATCACACAATATTGTTTGAATAATTATTAGAGAATAATGACAAAATGTGGGACTCACCCGAAATACTTTGAACATGCCTAACTCGTAATTCACTTAAACGAAAGCCTACTTTGGCAAAAAATTTGGAACATTAACACTATTTTTATTAGGAATACTCATCAATCAATTATGGCTATATTTGGGCCCAAAATTCTAAAGTGTGACAAACTGAATACATTTATTTTAGGCTTATTTTACCAAGAGAGCTTTCAATTTAGGTGGACAATAATTTTAATTCTAAAGCGGATGAAGAAGAGAAAATAAAAATGAATAAATTAAGACAACACATTAATTAAAGACTAAAAACTAAAATTAAAATATTTAGGGACTAAAATCGAAAAATGAAAATATTATAGGAACTAAAAACCGAATTTTAAAATTTTGTAAAGACTAAAAATGACAGTGAAAACATTGTGCCACACAACACCACATGAAAATGTCACGTGGCACACCCACAAGTGTAATATCCCAATTTACTATTAATGAATTTCTACTTATTTTTATTATTAGTGAAATTGATGCAATTACTCCCTCCGTTCCAGTTTATATAACGTTTAAGGTTTTGGCACAGGTATTAAGGAATGCAATTAATTTGTTGAATTTCCTAGAAAACATTAGGTAATTTCCTAATATACCCTTTATCTCTTTAATTAATTACTCATACTACACTACTCCCACTAAGTATTAATTAAGGGTAGTCTTGGAAAAAAGATATTTAATACAACATTGGTTTTGTAAAACGTCATCTATTTTGGAACGAATTTTTTTTCTCTAAAACATCATATAATCTGGAACGGAGGGAGTATAATTTATAAAATATCCTTCACAAAATACGTGAATTTTTTTCTTTTCAAATCCTTATTAATTTTAATTCTAAAAGATGATTGTCCTTATTAACTTATCATTCATTTAATTGAATGAAATATCTTCTTGGTAAAACAAACTCCATTTATAAAACATTAGATCCACAATGAACCATTTAAAACACAATAAAACTTTATTTAAACATCCTCGATTCCATCACTAATGAATTTTATTACACAAATATGAATGCACTTTTACATCCTTGAAAATAATTACACTTTACATTTGAGTCACATACAAGAGGATGATACATCATAAAATTAAATACTAGTCTACCCTCTTTATACAAGAAAAAGATTGAGATTCAGAGCAGTGACTCAATGAAAATCCATAACACCTTGTTAACCCATAAAGCATCCTAGAAGGATCCTCTTCTTTCTCTTGAAACGTCCACTCGTGCTCACAGTACTTGTCGTAGCTTTTCCATTCCATCTTCGTTGTTTGCACAAGATCATTCGTCTAAATCTGAAAAATAAAGGTGTATGGAGTGAGTCCCTCTCTTCCACTAAACTAACAAACAAATGACCATTACGGTCTCAGACAAACATACAACGTCAACCACTTCAAAGTGGTGCTCTCACGAGTCTCACTCATAAGTCCTTAATCCATTTCTCTATCTCTCTGTCTCATACAACTTATCACAACTCGGACCCGCTGCCATTGGAACTCCCAAAACTCAGTGAACTTACATAATTTAAGTTGGATGACTTGCTGAGAGTACACCCTTCACCACGGTACAATGGTAAGACTCTCACCAACACGGTTATATATGCCTCGCATTTGTCGGCATTGTGGAAAATGCGACCACAAACTCAACGCCAGATCCCCAAGAAACATCAAGTCAGCGAGCATACCTCAGGTACCACCCTGTAAGACCATCCAATCTCTGAGGACTGACTCCTCAACCACTCACTCCCCTCGGAGTTCATCTTTTATAGGTCCGTGTGGGCTTCTCTATCAAAGGTACTCGACTGCGGTCCTCAATCAACATATGTCCCAGACATACAACACGGAGATCCATCTCCCCCACTACCACAGTGGTTAAACATTACGACCCCCGTCATCTCACAAGCACAATGCTCACAGTAGATAAAGCCACCACACGACCTTTTAACACTTGCCTATTTAACTTTCGATAACGTAAGGTTTTCCTTCTCAATTAACGTGTCGCCCTCTTCACGAACACATTTCACTTCCAACACAAACAATAATTTCTCAAAACACCAGACACACGTGCATAATGCACTTCACCCAATCATGACCCAATTCATGATTTCACCATCTTATTATATCTTATTGAATCCTTGTTCACTCTCAAGTTTTACGCTTGCTTTAGTTATCGGGTCTCAAGGTCCATGCAAAGGTCCTAATTTTCATTCTAAGTCCAAATATCCAGCTTCGTCCATATGCATAAGTATTAATTACTTGTCCATTATATTATTAGATTCACACTCTTAACTTTTAATTGATTCACTATTATTCGTAGTGAATGTTATTAGTCACTAGAATAACATTCTAGCATCACAAATGCACTCCGTTGGAGTTCATTTGTCCCCATACAAGAATACAATATTCTTGTTTCCCCAAAACAACAATTTTTCACACAAATCACATGCACAAACAAATTTTTTTAGCACTCGTTGCCCAAGGATCACATTCCTCCTAGTCTCCAATTAAACAATTATAAATAAGATAAACGACAATAATCAATAAATCACAATTCAAGCACAAATCATCAAAACTAATACACTCACATTTATATGAAGTTTCCCCTTTTTAGGTGGAATACTTCGCCATTAATACAAATAAGTCAAACAACATCACTTATGTAATTATTTCAAGTACATTACAATTATGCACATAGAGCTGAATTCACACATCATAAATTATTAGACAAACTAAATCAACTTAGAATTTCATAAAAATTTGCAGAGATACTCATTAATATACATATTTCTTCACATGAAATTCTCAGGCAAAAATTCAATCCCTAAGTAATTACTTTGATTTAAAAACAGAGGCTGGACACACTTTGTAAAACACATTTCAAGAATTTTAGAAAATATGAGATCAAGTCCCTTTTCCACCGAATTTTCCAGTGATCATCTCTCAAGCATGTAGAGCATCACATATAATTTTTTCAGCATAAACCAACCATCAAAAATGCCCTTTTTGAATTTCAATTTTATTATTGTTCCAAAACAGAGTTTACATTGAGAAATATCAATAATTACAAAAAGTGCTTACAAAATCTGGAAAAATTCATGAACACTCTACATGACTCAAAATACATCATATAATTTTATTAAAGCCAATTTATCATAAAAAGTAATTGTTTTCATTTATTCTCTGCACTGTCAAGCTTTTCGATTTTCTAAAGATTAATTTGGTAAAAATACTTCCTACATTTTTCTGAGTTTACAAAAATTATGAGATGGTATCCATGATTTATAAAGTGAACCCATGGTTCCATTTTTCCATGTTTTCATCCCAAAATTTTTATAAAATTCAAGACAGCCCATTTTCCAGATTTAACAGTTTTTGAAAATAATTCTGGTAAAAATAGTTTCAGTGCTCGAAAAATTCCAAAACAATTACCATGATATCCAGAGGCATCAAAACATAGAAAAATGTATTTACATCACCAAAACCTTGTGAAAAAAATGAGCACGAAAATTCAAAATATACTGCAGTATGAAATAGCATTTAACTCATTTCAAGGTTTTCAAAATTTCTCATGACACTCATGGTGTTCACATATAGTTAACAACAACAACAGCCCATAACCAACCAAATAAAAGGAATAGCTTAGAGAAAGAGTAGAAACCCCTCCATACCTCAAGTGATGAAAGAATCAAGCACTTGATGAGCTCCTAGAGGACCAAGCTTCCAAGCACTCACCAAGCAAGCAACAAAATTTTCTTCCCCTCTTCCTTTCAAAAACTCACGGACAGCACCAGATGGTAAGGCTTCTTCTCACCCATTTTTTTTCTTTTTGAATTGGTGCTAACATAAGTTTCTGTTGGGTGTCAACCATTGGTCCAAATTCCTTTTTTAATTCATAGGATTAAAGGGTGAAAATGCAACTCAAATGTGGGCAAAGGGATGCATTGGTTTGGCCGGGCAAGTTATGCCCTTTTGGGTATTTTTGCTTTTGAAAATTTTAGCTATTAAAGGTTAAAGTTGATTTAGGTAAAAATGTTAATTTTACTTTTACCAAATATGGCTAATCACACACGAATTAACCTCGTTTAATGTGTTAACTATCTAGAGAAATGTGTAATTCAAATTAACTTCACACAATATTAATTTACACAGTGTAAATTTATACAGTGCAATCTTACACAGTACAATTTCACACAGTGTAAAAATTAGATTTTAATTAAATTCGAATTTCACTAAAATTTGTCACCTAAAATAACATACATAAAATCTAATTTTTCTTAATCAATTAAATTAAATTTCACTTGTGAATAATTATTTTATGGAAACGTGTAATTGAATTATCTCTACATAGTATAATTAAATTTTAATGTACTTAGAATTTTACCGAAATTTGCCACATAAAATCATACAAAATTTGTAGATCTTTCTTAATTAGCTAAATCAAAATTTTAATTGTAATTAATCTCAATATCTATTTAGTTGCCACAATATACACTAACACAATATCTACTATATCCTTAGTTACAAATTTTTAGGATGTTACAACAAGGCTAACATGGGACACTTTCTTGGGATGCTACGTGATACCCCAAAAAAGTGTCACGTGGTGCCTCTATGTAGTGCCATGTGGCATCCATGCCACATGACTGCCATATCTCGGGCTAACGTGGACATCTGTTTGTCACGTTAACACTTAACGAACTCATTTCTAAAAATTAGAATATGAAAAAGTTGAGGGACTAAAAACTTAATTAATCCTAAAATTATATTATATATGCTTTTAAAGTGTTATGGCAGAGAAGTGTATATTTCATTGTTTATTTATGTATTTTCATTCTTAATATTTTGTTTGGCCGTTCCTTTGTTAGGAATGAGTCTCAATTAATAAAGAAAATTGTGGTAGATGTATCCGAGAAGTTGAGCCACAGTTCCTTTTTTAAACTATATGTAGAAGACTTAGTTCAAATTGAAAAACATTGCGAAGATGTCAAACTGTTGCTGTCCAAAAAGAATGTTCACATAATTGGACTTTGTGGCATGGGAGGGATGGGCAAGACAACCATTGCCAAAGCCTTGTTTTCTCAACTCTTTCCGCAATGTGATGTTGTCTTTTTCTTACCAAAGGATAGAGAGGAATTCAAAAGGATTGGAGAAATATCTTTACGTGATAAGCTACTTTCTGACCTACTTAAGGAAGGTCATGATGAGACGAGCCTTAGCAATAAAAAAGTTTTGATTGTACTTGATGATGTGGATAGTTTAGATCAATTAAATAAGTTGTGTGAACTGAGAAACTATGTAGGTCCAGATAGTAAACTTATTATAACAACAAGAAATAGGGATTTGCTTACGGGAAGAGTTGATGATATATATGAGGTCAAGGAATGGAGCTTTGCCAAACCTCTAGAGCTTTTTTGTTTACATGCCTTCCCGAAAAGACATACTAGTAAGAGACACGAGGATCTCTCAAAATGGGCCGTGGAATATGTAAGGGGAGTTTCTTTAGCTTTAAAAGTTTTGGGTTCTAATCTTCATTCCAGAAGTACAAAATTCTGGGACGGTGCATTGAACAAACTCAAGAAATGTTCGCAACACAAAATTCAAGATGTCAATCAAGTGAGCTGTGATGGATTAGACGACCTAGAGAAGGAAATATTTCAAGACATTGCATTCATTTTCAAAAGTGAACATAAAAATGATGTCATAAGAATGCTAGATGGTTGTGATTTCTGCACTACCAGTGGAGTAGAGGTCCTTGAAGATAAAGCTCTTATAACTATTTCACATTTTGGGACAATACAAATGCATGACTTGAATATAGTTGGTGGAGGAAGTAAAGATCCCGGAAAACGTTGTCAATTGAGAGAGATAGAAGGAGTTTCTGATGTACTTGAAAATAAAAAGGTAAGGAAAAATATACTCACTTTTCTCCCTAAATCAAACAAGACATGTTTTTTGTTAGTAATATTCATAATGAATTTAATACCGTTTATTTGTTTTGTCAGGGAAGTGATTTAATTGAAGGGATAAAATTAGATGACGCATTTGACAAGATGACTAATTTAAGCAGCACAGGAATTGAAATTTTGGACTCTTCAAAGCGTCCAAGAAAGCATCAGTCACTCAATGTGCATGATTTGAAACATGGTAAGCTTCCAAATGAGTTATTTTCCCTAGAATATCTATGTGAGCTTAGGATTTGTAATGGTGGAATAGCAATTGAGGGAGGGATGCTAGATGTGTTATTTAGTAGGGCAACATCTCTACGGGTACTACACTTGAAGAATTGTTGTAACTTGAGTGAGCTCCCTACAAACATGTATGGCTTATTAAATTTATATGAGCTAATACTAGATGGTAGCTGTGTGAAGACACTGCCAGTTAGCATCAGGTTTCCCCCAAGACTGAACACTCTGTCATTAGAGAATTGTAGGAAGCTTGAGAGTCTGCCAGAGCTTCCAACAAATGTCGCAGTGTTTATTGCCGTGAACTGCAGGTCATTGAGGACAATATCAACTTTAACAAATTTCCTAAATAATACATGGAAGGGCATAACCGTTTCATTGCAGAATTGTAATTTACTGGAATCACCTTCGCTCCATTACATTATGGTGTTTGCTCACTTAGCAACCAAGAGTGCAGTGCTTGAAAGTGTGATTAATAAAGAGATAATGCATCGAGGCAGAAACACCAAAATAAATCATAATTATGAGTCTGTCAAGTTTTGTTTCCCAGGAAGCAAAGTCCCAAGGCAGTTCAAATATCAAACAGAACCACACTTCTCAGTCACTGTTGATCTTCATTCTTCTCCCCAATTGCAGTTTGTGGGATTAATTTTGTGTGTGGTTCTTTCGCCCTCCCGGGAAATGAAGAAGAACCTTGGTGTTAAAATCTGGTGTCAGTGCTACTTGGCAGATGGTAAGAAGTTGGGACCCGCAACCACATGGGATCACAAAGCCGTCCCTGGGTTGAATTCTGATCATGTTTTTATGTGGTGCGACTCGAGCCACTTTAGCAGCATCTTCGACACCGAAACACGACGTGTTTCCTTTAAGTTCTTCGTTACAAATGATATGGAGGAACGTGTGACCATCCATATCCCAGAGTGTGGGGTCTACCTAATATTTAGAAATCAATATAACAATTGTTCTTGTCAAATAGCGAGAATGCATAAGTGCGGTCGCGGGGAATATGGTTTGGAATTGAATGACATAAATGATGATGAACCAGTGAGGCGTCCACGGTTAGCCGTTGACATTCTTTCAGAAAGGATGATACAAGAAGGACTGCTGTAGTGAAGCCATGGAAAAAAATCATCGTGAGCGGGATTTGAGTCAACATTGTTCCTCTTCTTGTGACTTGTGACTGCTTTATTTGGTAGGGAATTTACTACTTAATAATTCATTATGTAATTTTTCTGGCAGCTTTTAATAAATTTGATCATTTTTATGTTTTGAATAAATATATTTTGGAATTTTAAAATAGAAAGTGCTATCTCTTTTTATTTTCTAATTTTTTTAGAATAATTTCTATTTATTTTTCTTATGCTTTTATGTTTAGGAAATAAAAACAAGACTTGAAAGAAAAAATATCTGTAAGAATCTTGTACTTCTCCCTCTAATGAAAGCTGTTTAGCCCATGAATAAAAAAAAGGAAGAAAAGAGGATTATGACACTCATTCTCTATTCTCTACTTTGAGTCATCATCAAGGATCATGCTCAAAGGACATTAAGGGTGAAAGCTCACATTTTCTTCAAGCACCTATGGAGTTGGATCTTTTTCTCTTCCTCTTTAATCTATGTTGTTTTTAGTTTTTATAGGTCTGGCTAAACCCCCTTTTCTTGGGGTTGAGAGGATTTCTATGTAACCCATAAATCTTTGATTTGAGGATTTTTAATAAAACCATGTTTTTCCTATCTCTGTATTTGTGTTTTATAGTCTTCATGCTTCTTAAGAATTGGCCATTCTAAGAAAGGTTTTATTTGGGTGAGGGGATTTTCTGTTATATGTGGTAGCCTGGTAGGGAGTAAGGAGAGAGGGTATCTTTTTGAGGTTCAGCAAATTAGTTATGGACTGAGAGCATTAGCCCTCTGTAGGAGCTCAGCTCTGTGCTAGTAGGAATATTCATTCCACTGTAACCTGTTTTCTATTATTCTCATTATTCCATTCTTGCAGGTTAGAGTTTATGAGATTGAAAATTAAAATCCAATATAGTATAAGATGATGATGTTTATGAAAAACTATTACAGACTTACAGTTGCAAGTTGGTTGTATAGTAGAGTGAGTGGTTTTCACTTGGTTAAGCAGCTTAGTGTACTTCTGTTGATGTACACTCCCAAAATTTAACTCAGTAGAAACTTATAGCAGGTGAGATTTTAGGTGTGGCTTCAAGATCTCTACAATTGTGGTCGTGAATCGTGATCTTTTGCCCATTCTTAATTTGATCCCAGTATGTGTGCTTACATAGAAAACAACATATGAATTGTAGTACTTGTTTTGAAACTGATTATCAATGTCTCTTTCTTCATGGAGTTTATAGAAAATAATTTGTTCCCTTCTCAAGTGTCTATATGAGCCCTGTATACAGATTGTACACTTAAATAGGCATACATATCTAAGCAATAAGAGTGGGCATTGATTTCATTAGGTTTGACTTGTTTCACTTAATTAAGCTCTATATTATAGTAATTATTCAATAGTTGAAACCTCCTAATCTGTGACTGTAATATTTGATAGGTCACAAACCTTAGGGAAGGCAATTTGTGCTGGAGGTCGATCAAACAAACGTGCGATTAATTATTTTGAATCTAGATACCTAAGGTGATATCAACATTGTAATTTTTAAGCAGAGCATGGATGCTTCATTATGTTTTGGGAAGGAAATGATGTGTCAGATTTCTAATGCCTAAATCGATACTCGAGTCTT
Source organism: Pueraria montana var. lobata (assembly GCA_026413185.1). Taxonomy (NCBI): domain Eukaryota; kingdom Viridiplantae; phylum Streptophyta; class Magnoliopsida; order Fabales; family Fabaceae; genus Pueraria; species Pueraria montana. The sequence continues at coordinate 74,376,914 of CM048647.1, forward strand.
GATATCAAGTTGGTCCATTGTTGGCATTAATTCAGTCTATTTTAAACATTGATAAACTTGGGTTAATATCCAAAATCTCTATTGGGTATAGTATATCCTTTGCAACTAACTTATAGGTCGGCGACTCATTGAGGTTAAGAAGTTATAGTATATAACTTAAGTATTTTATATGAGATAACATGTTTAAATTTTAATGTCAAAATTAAAAAAATACTAACTTAAATATTTATATGAACTTATTTCTTTAAATTTCAAATGTCTTTATTTAAAAGAAGTAATTGCATTTTAAAAATATTCAAAGTCCACAAAACACATTGAGTACATTAATGTTAGGGGTGGAAATATGGATTTATTTAATTCAATCACCAAGTCACATTGACCGGTATAGATCAACATTGTTAGCCTCATGACACTGCTGCTGCTGCATCTGCCCTTGTGGAAAGAAAAGATTAGGCGTTGTCGGTAAAGTATCCACTCAGTTGCAATTGATTAATGAAAAGTATATATCCTATTTTCTTTTTGCTCAACGTGTTATGATAAAAGATAGAAAAAGATTAAAAAACTATGAATGATTGGAGTTACTTTAGAATTAAAATAAAAAAAGAAAATATGCAGAATGATTGGAGTTACAGAAAAGTAGGGATAGAAAATATATTTCTAAAGTCTTGTCTGCTTTTGTAATCCGAAGTTTGTAGGTAAAGAATCCTCTCAGTTGCAATTAAATAATGAAAAGCATGTTTCATATTTTCTTTTTGAACAAAGTGTTACGATAAAAGAGATAGAAAGAGAAAGAGATTAAAAAAAAGGATAAAATATATTTTTAGTTAATGTATTTTTGGAAAAATTTAATTTTAGTTTATGTATTTTTGAATCAATCCTTTTAGTCCTCAAATTTTTAAAAAAAAAATACTTATTTTTAGTCTTTTTTTTTTAATAATATTAATACTGCTAACCAAAATACAGTTTGTGACGGTTATAAATCATCACAAAATACATATTTTTTATGTATTTAAACTTAATATCATTGACAGCTAAAAATTGTCATAAATTATTAAAAAAATAGACTCAAATTCAACGAAAAATCTATCTTTTCCATTATCAAACAACACAAATTTTTTTAAAATTACATAGACTAAAAATATATTTTATCTTTAAAAATATATGAATGATCGGAGTTACTGTAGAATTAAAATAAGAAAGAAAATATATATGCGTTTTTGTAATGTGAAGTTTGTATGGCAGTTGATTGCGTTGTCCAGTACCAATGTTTTAGAAACCGGACCTGACCGGCCGGTCCGACCAGAATCCGGTGGTATAACCGGTTCGGTTCGATAATAAGACCGGATATGCATTTGATCCGGTATGACCCAGGTCGAACCGGTCGGTTTTTGCAAAAAACGTGTGACTCGGGTTGAACCAGGTTGAACCGGGTTGTGATATAATTTTTTTTTTTTGAAAAAAAAGTGCTGAAATGATGTGTTTCAATTTATTTTTTATTTTTTTTTGTGTATGAAACTTATTTATGGACTTGTATTGTCATGATTATTGGTTATTATTTCTTATTTGGAATATTAGGTACTTTATAATGACAATAATTTAAAATTTGAAGTGTTAAATCATTAAATTATGTTAGCTATATTATATTTTTTTAATTTTTTAATATATATCGAGTCAAATTGGTCCGACCAGTGATCCACCGGTTCGACCAATGACCCATTAACCCAGTACCTCGACCGGTTCGATGAGGGATCCGGTTCTTAAAACACTTTCCAGTACAACTTTACCCTTGCATGAACAGTAATTCACATACATTTGCAACCGTCGCAGAGAAGAAGTGCTATGGCGAAACACGGCATGTCATCGTCATCGTGTCCTCGAAAGTACGATGTTTTCATCAGCTTCAGAGGTGAGGACGTCCGCGCCACCTTCATTAGCCATCTTCGTTCTGCTCTCTCCCGACACAACATCAAAGCATACGCGGATGACAATGACCTTGAAAAAGGAGACGAGGTTTGGCCGTCACTGTCCCAAGCAATCCAGGATTCAGAGCTTGCCATCGTGGTTTTCTCCCAAAACTATGCTGATTCAAAGTGGTGCTTGAATGAGCTGGTGGAAATACTGCACTGCAGAAAAACTCTGGGACTGGTAGTCATACCCGTGTTCTACGAAGTGGATCCATCGCACATAAGAAAGTATAGTGGCACTTACGGGGAAGCAATCGCAAAACACAAAGACAACGAATCCATCCAAGACTGGAAAGCTGCTCTGGCTGAAGCCGCCAATATATCTGGATGGGACTCTCGTAGCCGTGACTACAAGTAACTTCTCACTGTTATCTCTTCTTTTCTACCATTAGTCCTTCATTTCCAAATTGACTAATGATGCTAATTTCAACATTAAATTGATGTTTTAATCTATAGTATGTCAATATTAAAAATGGTAGTAATATGGTAAAGTAGAAAAAAAATTACTTTTAAGTGTATTACATGAAATTAGGTTTTGATTCTAAAGTGTTATGGCAGGGTAGTGTATATATATTTCACAGTTCATTTAATCTATTTTCATACTTGATATATTGTTTGTCCGTTCCTTTGTTAGGGATGAATCTCAAATAACAGAGAAAATCGTCGAAGATGTATCCGAGAAGTTGAGTCTGAGGTCCCCTGTTGAACTAAAAGTACAAGACCTTGTTCAAATTGAAAAAAATTGTGAACAAGTCAAACTGTTGCTGTCAAAAAACCAAAAATATCATCAGTTACAAGAAAATGTTCAAGTAATTGGAATTTGGGGCATGGGCGGGATTGGCAAGACAACTATTGCTAAAGCCTTGTTTTCTCAACTCTTTCCCCAATATGATGCTGTCTGCTTCTTAGCTAATGTTAGAGAGGAATCAAAAAGGATTGGACTAATATCTTTATGTGATAAGCTACTTTCTGACCTACTTAAGGAAGGTCACCATAAATATAATCTTGCAGGATCCACATTCATTTTGAGGAGGCTCAGCCATAAAAAAGTTTTGATTGTACTTGATGATGTGGATAGTTTAGATCAATTAGATGTGTTGTGTGGACAATGTAACTATGCAGGTCCAGATAGTACACTTATTATAACAACAAGAGATAGGCATTTGCTTAGAGGGAGAGTTGATGACAGATATGTCTATGAGGTCAAGACATGGAATGATGCCAAATCTCTAGAGCTTTTTAGTTTACATGCCTTCAAGGAAAGACTTCCTAAAAAGGGATATGAGGATCTCTCAAAATGGGCGGTGGAATATGCAGGGGGAGTTCCATTAGCCTTAAAAGTTTTGGGTTCTAATCTTTATTCCAGAAGTACAGAATTCTGGGACAGTGAATTGAGCAAACTCAAGAACTGTCCCAATGAAAAAATTCAAAATGTGTTACAAGTGAGCTATGATGGATTAGACAACCTACAGAAGAAAATATTTCTAGACATTGCATTCTTTTTCAAAGGTGAACATAAAGATGATGTCATAAGAATACTAGATGCCTGTGGTTTCTACGCTACTAGTGGAGTAAAGGTCCTTGAAGATAAAGCGCTTATAACTATTTCATATTATGGGATGATACAAATGCATGACTTGATACAAGAAATGGGTTTGAATATAGTTCGTGGAGGCGGTGAAGATCCTGGAAAGCGTAGTCGACTGACAGATATAGAAGAAGTTTCTGATGTACTTGAAAATAAAAAGGTAAGGAAAAATACACTCACTTTGTCCCCCTAAATGAAGCTAGACATGCTTTTTGTTAGAAATATTCATAACGAATTTAATACTGTTTACTTGTTTTGTCAGGGAGTGATGTAGTTGAAGGGATAAAATTAGATTTGTCTTCAATTGAAGATTTACACTTGAATGCTGACACATTCAACATGATGACTAATTTAAGAATTCTTAGATTATAAGTCCCTTCGGGTAAAAGTTCAGGAAATGTGCACCATTCTGGCGTCCTTAGTAAATTGTCTGGTAAATTGAGGTACCTTGAGTGGAATGGATGCCATTTGAAGTGTCTTCCTGTAACTTTTTGTGCTAAGATGCTTGCTGAGATTTGCATGCCGCACAGCCATGTTACAGAACTTTGGCAGGGGGTGCAGGTAAAATATTTACGAAAAGCAAGAAGAGTTTTTCGTTTAATTGAAATTTGAAGATTTAGGTTCCATAGTGATCAGTCCTTTTGAATTGTTGCAGGATGTTGTGAATTTAGTGCGAATTGATTTAAGTGAATGCAAGAACTTAAAAAATCTCCCTGATTTGTCTAAGGCGTCAAAACTTAAATGGGTGAATCTTTCTGGTTGTGAAAGCTTGTGTGATATTCATCCATCTGTTTTCTCTTTTGACGCACTTAAATCTTTGATACTAGATGGCTGCAAAAAGCTCAAGAGTCTTAAGATTGAGAAACATTTAACATCTCTGGAGAAGATTAGTGTTAATGGCTGCACTAGTCTCAAGGAATTCTCGGTGTCATCAGATTCAATCACAAGCTTGGATTTAAGCAGCACAGGAATTGACATGTTGGACTCTTCATTTGGGCGCCTAACAAATCTCGAGTCACTTAATGTACAAGGTTTGAGATATGGTAATCTTCCAAATGAGTTATTTTCACTAAAAGATCTTGAGGAGCTTAGGATTTGTAATTGTAGAGTAGCAATTGACAAACAGAAGCTACATGTGTTGTTTGATTGCTCAACATATCTACGACTACTACACTTGAAGGATTGTTGTAACTTGTGTGAGCTCCCTGACAACATGGGTTGCTTATCAAACTTATATGAGCTAAGACTAGATGGTAGCTGTATGAAGACATTGCCCGCTAGCATCATGCATCTCAACAGTTTGGAAACTCTGTCCTTAGAGAACTGTAGGAAGCTTGGGAGTCTACCAGAGCTTCCACCAAGTGTCACAGAGTTTAATGCTGTGAATTGCAGGTCATTGAGGACAGTATCCACTTTAAAGACTTTTTCAATTAACATGGCAGGGAAGGGCAGATTCATTTCATTCCAGAATTGTGTTGGACTGGATGAACCTTCTCTCCACTGCATTATGGAGGATTCCCACTTAGCAACCAAGAGTGCAGTGTGTCATAATATATATGTAAAAAGATCTGGAGCCAAAAGAGGTTTTTTCCATCATGACTTTGTGAAGGTTTGTTTCCCAGGAAGCAGAGTCCCTGGGCAGTTCAAATATCGAACAAGACACTCCTCAATCACTATTGATCTTCCTTCTTCCCAATCTGACATTGTGGGATTAACTTTGTGTGTGGTACTTTCACCCTCCCGGGTAATGAAGAACCTTGGTGCTAAAATCTGGTGTCAGTGCTACTTCGCAGATGGTACGAGGTTGGGACCTGCGACCACATGGTATGATACAGCTGTCACTGGGTTGAATTCTGATCATGTTTTTATATGGTATGATTCGTGCCACTTTGACAGCATTCTCGAAGTTTATGACACTGGCGAACGACGAGTTTCCTTTGAGTTCTTCATTACAAATGATATGGAGGAACGTGTGACCATTGGTACCAGAGAATGTGGGGTTTGCCTAATATTTGACTCAGAACAAGATTTGCATAGTCTGGTATGGGAATCGTATGTCTGGGTATATGGTTTGAAGTTGAAATCACAACATAGTGCAACCTCAATGGCAATTGAAACGTCTTATGAGAACAATTGCAATGACATAAATAATCACAAGCGGGATTTGAGTGAATGTTATTCTTGTTCATGCGACTGCTTATTTGGTATGGAACTTACTAATCTCTTCTACATTGCGTTATTAATGCCTTAAGGATATTGAAATAGCTAATGTTTGAATTTGTAATTTTGTGTGTGTTTTTTTCTCTCACTACAAAACCTGTAAGAAAGAATAATAGTTGGCACTTGCATTTTGTCCAGCTTGTCTTATGCAAGATTAAAAAGACACAATTTAAGATACCTTAGTTAAAAGAAATTATTTGGTTCTATAATTCACAGTTTTATGAAATTATATGTTATCAAATAGAAATAACATTGTTCTGGAACAACTTTCTTTTGCAGATGTCTTAAGGTATTTATGGAGGTTGATCCGCATTTAGATAGGTGTCAAAGCAGTAAAGAAATACAAAAAATTCTGGCTATTTGCTATAACATTGCAATTCCCAAAGAACAGAGGAAAAGGTGAAGAAAATGAAAAGAGAAGTTTCTGTAGGATCCTTCCAGTGGAGTATTGGACGGAAGTACCTGAAAATTTATGATTAGTTACATCACTGAAGAAATCTTCCTTATTTAAGGTACTGTATCTACAATCTGGTTGTCTGTTTTATTCTGGATCTGGTTGTGCATCTGACTTTTGTTGTTCTGTGTGAATTATAGAGTAGCTATACCCAGATGTTGTTATCTCTATTTATTTCAATTATATTTTATTTATAAATAGTAATTTCTGACCTCATTCTGATAGAAGGTATAATTTGCACAAAAAATTAAGATGAACCTGCTTCAAGCTTTTGACCTGCTTATCTGACCCTCCTAAGCATTCTGTCCATAACTGAGGGGCTGAGTGCACAACTTAATTTATTGTCATTTTCTTTTCTTTTTTTGTCTGTGTTTCATTGGATCACGACCCTCTGCGGTTTTTTTCTTTTTTAAAAAACAGCAAGGATCTCATCCGTTAAAATAAATTTTTACTTTTATAAAATTTTAATAAAAATTAATTTAAAAAAGAATGAGTGGTGAAAAATTGAACTGCATCCCCTGCAGTTATTTTTCAAACTGCAGGGGATGTATCCGTTCATTTGGAAGAACAAACATATGTTAGACATGAAGACACTTCTGTCAGCTGATATATACATTGCATCATCACTCCCTATTTTAGCTTTAAATAATATTTTTCAGTATAATGTAGATAGGTATAGAAATACATTGCACTGTTGATTTCGGTCTATCTAATTAATGTTGAATGAAGAGAAGTCACGTCACATTAAATTTCAGAAGTTGATTCTCTAACCAAAAGTACGTTAGCTCTCAACTTGATGTCTTCTCGTCTGATAATCTGATTGAAGTTAAAAATATTACCCAGCACCCGAATTGTCATAGTTGACAAAAAGCTCCTCTAATTATATGCCAGTAGCCTAACAGAGTACTCCGTTTAACCATACATTTAAAATTTTTTAAAACAAACCCTTGACTAAGCTTATAAAAAACTTGATGGAGAGAAGTTTAGCTGTGGATGGGGGCAGCAGGTAATGGTATCGCTGTTTAGTTATAATTGATTAAGATTCTAGAAAGGATGGAAGTGGAAAAGTATGTACAGTCATTAGTGATGTTCTCTCTTCGGTTTTGCTAATTTTTATTATGTTTTAAACCTCATCAAATTTTGGAATCCCTCCATGATTACCTAACGACGACTCAGACACAATGAGGAACCATTCAAGTATTCATGAATCATGATGCATTTCTCTTGCAACAAATTTAAAATTGCTTTGGATTTGTTCACAAATTTATTCTCATTAATTATTACATTCCTGCAGGTTACTGAGTTTGTGAGATTGGAAAAAAAAAAATCCAATATGGCTACAAAATGTTGATGTTTATGGAAAATTATTACAGTTGCAAGTTATATAGTATAGTGGTTTCACTTGGTTAAACAGTTAGCTTAGCATACATTTTGTTGATGTACACTCCAAAGTTTAACTCCGTAAAAACTGATTGCAGCTGAGTTTTCAGGTGTGGCTTCAGTTGTGGCCGTGATATTTTGCTCATTCTTAATTTGATTTCAGTCTGTCTGCTTACATAGAAAATGGCGTCTGAATGGTGGAACTTATTTTGTTACTGATCATCAATGTTTATTTCTTCATTGAGTTTTATAGAAAATAATTTGTTCCCCTCTCAAGTGTCTATATGAGCCCTGTATAAAGATTGTACACTTAAACAGGCATACATATCTGAGCAATTAGGGTGGACGTTGGTTTCATCAGGTTTGACTGTTTCACTTAACCTCTCTATATATTAATTCAATAGTTGAAACCTAATCTGTGATTGTAATATTTGATGCGTCACAAACCTTGGGGATAGCAATTTGTGCTGGAGGTGGATCAAACAGTACTATTAAAACGTGCGATTAATTATTGAGTCCAGATAACTAAGGTGATTTTGACATTGTAATTTATAAACAGAGCATGGATGCTTCATTATGCTTTGGGAAGGAAATAATGTATCGAATTTCTAATGCTAAAATCTATACTCGAGTCTTGATATCAAGTTGGTCCATTGTTGGCATCAATTTAGTCTATTTTAAACATTCATAAACTTGGGTTAGTATCCAAAATCTCTATTGGATATATTGTTGTTATACGCAAGGACAAAGAAAAAACAAACTGAGAAAATATGAAAAAAAGTAGTGTAAGGTTCTGTAATACATGTAAATTTAGATTAACTCAGATGTAGTGCAATATATTAACAAGTATTGGAAGATAAACATGCTTGTATGAAGAAAATAACAGTTACTTCAGGAAGGGAGTAAGGTTCAGTAAAACCAATGACCAGAGAAGGTATTAATTTGTTTCAAATTGATTAAGAAGATTGGCATGGAATAGTGTTGTGATGTAAATGTCAATTTACACATTCATCAAGATGAACAAAAGTGCATATGTATTTAGTATTTACTACCATAATAATACTAATTAACATGTATTTCTTGTAATAAACAGACACAGATATCATTAGAAAGTTAAAAAGTATGGGTGATCAAGCATGTCTAAGCAATATGGGAGGACATTGGTTTCACAAGGTTTAAAATGTTTCATTTGACCCTATATTATAGTTATCCGATAGTTGAAACCTAAGCATTAATTGATGGGTCACCAACCTTGTGTATGACAATTGAGCTTGTTGTAATCTGAACACCGATGCTCTGTGTTTAGGGAAGGAAATAATGTAGCAGATTTCCTATCTGAAAAACTGAGCACCAACCTATAGGATGACAATTTGATCTTGTAAACAGAGCACCGATGCCTCGAGGTAAGGTAAGTATTGGTTTATCATTGCCTTCATAATGTCCATGAGCGACTCTACAGATAAAAAAGAGAGAGTTAAATGCGTTTTTAGTCCCTAAAATAAGGTAATATTCATTTCATGTCTCAACTTTAAAACATAATTTTTTTCATCTTCTATTTTAAAAAATAAACTCATTTTAGTTCCTTAAACAAACTCTATAGATCAAATGCTGACATGACTAATAGATTGACACATCATCATTTGTTCCGTATCATTTCCTTTCCACATGACACCATAGATGACATGTTATATGTTTGAGAGAGATTAAAATTAATTTTTTACATATTTAGAGAGACCAAAATTAAACTTTTACATATTTAGAGAAAGTAAAATATTATTTTTGTATATTTAGAGAGACTAAAAATATATTTTATCTTATTTATAAATATTAGTTCTTAGGAAGAATAAAGAGAGAAAACCCATTGTTATATTAACATTTGTAACATTAATTATTAGTTTCGAAAAAGTATCCTCAAATCTATTTCACTTGTTTAACAACACCTTTAAAAAGAATAAAGAGAGAAGATCAAGCACCTGAATAGAAAAAAGAAAAAAGAAATTAACCAACTGGAGCCTACTAACACAGGACATAGTTTTAAATGTCTAACTCCCGATCTTGATTTTTGAGGTTATTCTTTCCACCTAACTATTGGAACACGCCTTCCTTCTTTTTCTCAAGGAATAAGATAAGACAATTGAGACTTGCCTCTAAAATTCGAAACATCTACATGAAAGGTGAAGAAAGGTTTATTGAGATTAAAAAAAGGCTTGAGATTCTTTTTATCAAAGAGGAAAAAGAGTTATTCTGGTTTAGAGTTTCGACTAAGAGAATGAATTAATTGAGAAACTGAATGCATCAACTAAAGTATGAAATAGAGACCAACTGAGGTTGGCGTGAGTAGTTAAGGTCTCTCGCCCCTTAACCAAGGTCTTGGGTTCGAGCCTTGGATATGGAAAAAATCTTAGCTGGGAGGGATGCCACCCATCGAGGTGCCGAACAAACTTCCGCGGGAGACTAGTCCCCGTCTCGTGCAGGCGGTGGGAAATTCCTCATCGTAGGACCTAAAAAAAAAAGTATGAAATAGAGGCTTATGATGAAGTCTTCCAGCCACCTTGAGTGAGAGGAAATCATTAGTGTCATGCCCTTTTGTCCTCTTATGAATTGGCAAAAGCCATAGTGACACAATAAGTCTTAAGACCACTAATGATTTTTGTGCCAATTCATAGTGACAAATTAATCCAAAAACATTTGTTTATTTTTTGGTTAGTCATTCAGGAAAAATTATCTACTTAAGACCACTTAATACAATAATGACACCATTCAAATAGTAAGGTGTTCGTTGTGTGGTGAAATGGAGGAGAGCTTGAATCATTTGTCTTTTCATTGTCACTTCTATGATTGGTTATATGACAACTTCTTTGTGAAAAATATAACATATGCCAAAAGAATTTGGGAAAAAACCCTCCAATGGATGGTTATTAATTTCAAAGGTATTACACAACAAAATAGCTAAATTAACATTTGCAACATCTAATATGATAAAATATGCTTTTGGTCTAAATATATAAAACCTCAATTTTAATTTTTCGCTCAAACATATGACGTGGCACTAAATGGAAATGACATGTGGCATCAGATGATGTGTCAATTTGTTAGTCACATAAGCATTTAACCTAATAGAGTCAATTTGGGAGACTTAAACAAGTCTGTTTCTCAAAATGAAAGACCAAAAAGTTATGTTTTAAAATTGAGGGATTGAAACCAAGCATTACCTTTGAGAGACTAAAAACATATTTAATTTAAAAAAAGTTTTTTTTTAATTATCGAATAATTATAGAAGGGAGAAATACTAAGGATCCATTTGTTTGATTTTTATTCTAAAAAATGTTTTTAGTTTAATAAAAACAGAAAATAGACACTCGATCACGCAGCTCACACTAGCCTCATGTCTCACCGCACGCAATATTACTCTAAATGACCCACACCATTATAAGTTAGAACTACAAAATAAAATAAAATGAGAAAATATTTCCTAACTGTTTTCATTTTTTGGTTTTTAAAATACTTGTTTTGGAAATAATTTTCAAAATTTAATAGATTTTAGATGATAAATTAATTGTTGAAAAGTGTGGAATTATTTTAGAAAATAATTTTTATAACTAAAAGTGAAAAACGACTAAGTATCTTTTTTTTCTCCTTTTTTAACTTTAAAAAACACCGTCTTTGAGTATTTGTCTTAGGAGAGTTGTACAACAACAACCTTGTGTGTTCTGACAAAATTTGCTGGATATGATGAAGAAAAAATCTCACATGAACGGTGAGATTAGTAATTGCATAGGTGCATTTCTTTCAAACTACAGGAGATCCATTTCCGATCCGTATATTTTGCCTGACAGTAACTTAAATATTAATGGGTGTTTGATTTAATTTATTTTAAAAAAACTATTTATTTTTGTTAACTTTTTGCGATAATTTAAAAAAAAATAAAGGACAATTTAAAAAAAAAAATCTATATCATACATTCAGAATGTGTAGTTTCCTTTTTTCTTTTTTTTTTTCTGGTTACGAAGGAGGTTGAAGACCCAATGCATTAAGACAGAACTGTATTAGTGAAATTTGTACTCAGGATCAAAGAGTTTACAAAGAGACTTGCCACTTTATATAAGAGTTTTGGTTGTGCCATAATTGTTTATTTATAATTAATAACACCTTCCTGCGTTGGACAAAAAATAATTAGAGTGATATACAAGACCAAATTAAGCCCCAGTCAGCAAAATGGTGTGGTGCCCATAACCCAGTACCACAACAAAAATTTGGAGATAGAACAACTGCCATTGACAGGGAAATTTTTTTTATTAATTGCTGTAATATAACCAGCTCATTTTAGTACATGATTCAATTATCATTTTAAAAGAATTTTGTCAGTTGTTCACTAGCTGTTGTCCAAGCTTGAATTAGTGCCTGCAATCAGTTAGATTGAAGATCAAGGTAACAAGCTATCCTAAAATCTAGTCCATCAGAAGTCAAAATTCATTTATATACAGAAATTGAGCTTGCAATAATATGGGTCGTTACAAGCAGTGTTATCAGACCCGGCCTGGTCATCGACTCGACCGGGGTACTGGGTCAGAGGTCAACTCGGTGAGTCAATAGTTGACCCGCATGACTCGGCCTGTATTAAAAAATAATAAAAATTCATAACCTGTAAACTTTTTAATAAATTTTTTTAATAATTTCATAACCTGTAAACTTGTACACTTTTTTTTGTGTGCAAAAAATATAGCTTATAAATTTATACCCTTAAATATTTAAAGTTTAACAAAATTCAACACATTTAGAAGCATAGTTATGAACTTGTTTAAGAATCTTGAACATCATATTTTTTTCTAAAATTCAACATACACAACCTTAAGTTATAATTTAAAATATATCATTATCATCTATTTATTAAAAGTTAAAACTATCATTGTTGTACACCGACAGACATAATCTAATATATATATATATATATATATATATATATATATATATATATATAAACCTATTTTATTTAGACAATACAATTTTTTCATTCATCCCATTATTGCTCTGATAAAAAATAATCATTTTTCAAACCAGTAAGTGTATTGGATGAGATAAGATAAATACAAGTTTTACTCGTAGATAACAATATAAGCCAAGGAAAAAAGGCCAAATTGGAAGTGACAATAGCTTTATCATCTCAAATCCTAACATGCGGTTATGCTTGGTAAAAAAAAGTAAGCAAATATATAAATAACATAAGTGTAAGATATAAATTAAATTTTCTTATATGAGTGTTATTGTTCTCCTGAAAAAAAAAAAAAAAACAAAATTCATAACCCATCGAGTCAGCCGAGTCACCGGGTCATCAGGTCAACCTCCAAACCGGCCAAGTCAACCCGGGTCACACCGAGTCGATTGCATAACCGATCCGATTAGTGACTCAGACCGGTTGAGTAACCGGTTCCCGGGTCAATGGGTCGACCCGGCCGGTCCGAGCCGGGTCTGATAACTATGGTTACAAGTAGTATTTGTTTTTTCCAATTCTTAAATTTATCATTAATTCCAAATTTTATTTTAAACTTATTTAATCAAATTTTAGATTTTTTAAAGTATTACTTTTAAAATAATTTTTATATTGAAATTAATTTCTAATATTCACTATTTTTACCCTCATTCTTTTTAAATTTACTACTTTCTCTCTAAATCTAATTTACTAAATTTTTATAAGCTTTTTTTTTTAATTTTTTATGTATATTAATTTTTCTTATAACTTTAAACATTTTCTATTTTATTTATGGAATTTGTTATCTTACACTCACTTGTATATATATTTTTTTGACTGCCACTCACTTGTATTTTAGTTGAAGTACATTAACAAATTATAATTAAAGATTATTTTAAAATACACCAATAGTATAGTTTGTTAATGTACTTTAACTAAAAAACAAGTGCATGTACGTTAGCAAATACTTGTGGGATTTGTTAACATGCACCTACTTTTTTTTTAGTTAGAATATGTTAGCAAATTATAACTATATATATTATCTTAAAATATATCGACAGGCGACAATGTAACTTGCTAATTATTTCAACTATAAAATAAATGAGTGTATGTTAGCAAATTCTTCTATTTATAGTTTTAAATTTATTTACCCATTAAAAGAAATACTTGTGCATTGTACAAAATTTACTTAGTAGGAAATTTGAGTTCTCATTTATATGAATATTTTTCTTATGTCATAATTTTATTATTTTGTGATTGAACAGTTACTCTATTTAAAGATTTGTTTCATATTAAGATTTAAATAGGCCAATGATCTATCGTTAAACAGGTCAATAAACTTACAAACTAATGGACGTATAACGACTAAAAGATTTACAAACTACGCAAACCTATCATTAAATATGTCAATAATCTATCCGGCTCGCAAACTAATCACACTGAAAACAGTTTAAAACCATAAAAATAAATTGTATCAATTTTAGCCATTACTCGTTAAAATAATAATATACTATTTATATTAAATATTAATACACTTTTATTAAAAATAAGATTATTTATAAATAGGTTCTGTCAGTCAAGCTTGATAATTTTTTTTTAAAAAGCCTGCTACTTAACCTACTTAATTAAAAAAGATTTTTAAAATTAAACCTGAGACTAACCCTTTTGATTTGATAAACAAATCACGCTAAGGAAGACCTTAATATGCCAAAACCTTATCCTTTCCTTATACAAGAAAACTGTAATGGATTATCACGTGATTAAGTGTTTTACTTGGACAATGATTAATCAATCACACATACTGTATTAATTACTGTAATATTATTAGGGTTAAAAACGCAGGCGAGCATACTGCATACATATGTGTGTCCGGTTTGTGTGTGAATTAGAATTAGAGAAGGAAAGAGAAAACTTTATATGGATTTTGTGAACTGCATAAATTATTCACTCAGTATATATATAGGAGAAATTAAAGAAGTAGATGGTATACATATCCAAGTAATAATATATCATCTTTTGATCTTTTCAAAGGCCTTTCAACAATTTTTTTCTACATACAGATCAATTTGTCTGTAAAACGTAAAGTGTGCGCGGATAAATTTAGACACTGGGTTGAATATCAAACGCTATAAAGCACCCATTTAAATTATCCTTATTAGCTTGAATTGTATCAAAGATTGCCGGTATTTTTAATTTTTTTCCCAGTCGCCCACTAATTTGTCTTTGTAATTTTACTACAAAATGTTTTGGTAACATGACAATGAAACCCACGTGAAACTGATATCGTTTTGATTTACTGAGTTGTATTCATCAATTTAATCCTTGTCCCATCTATTTCCTTATAGGTTTCCCTTTTTTCCGAAAATACAAATTCTGGTCTACAGTGCCTCCTATATAGCGAAAAGGAAATATGAACAAATATTTATGCAACCATTCTTTTGAAATTTATTCATTACATGAGCAAAACTCTTCAACAAAATCTCATAGCAACACAAGAACTTCTCATTTTGTACCCTCGTGAAAATTCTAGATTTAAAGAATAACAATAAAGAGTAATATGGATTTGTCAGCATTCTACATTTTCGTTACATTTACCCAATAATGCTCAACCAACAATTTCTTAGAGTTAATAGCAATTTAAACGTCATTTCATTTTTTCTGAAATTTCTTAAATTGTACCCTTAATTAAGTGTCTGAAAATTAAAGAAAAAACTTGACTTTGATGATTGGAGGGTGTGTAGGATGGATTGTCATGCGTATGAGCTATGATATGTCTTTGTTTTCTTAGCCTTCCTTATTATATGTAATTTTCAAAATCGGCAAATTGAAATTCTAGAGGTACTTTAATTTACCCTAATAAATTCAAACCTAGCTAGTCAATGACAGTCGTAGCATGTGCTGATATGCAATATGATTCATATATATGCTCAATATATTACAATGTTTGACAAGAAAGCAGATGAGAGAATATATTGTGATCTTGTCTACAAATCAAAATCAACCTTGTGATTAGTATGAATTAATCATGATTTGAATGCAAGATTAAACAAAAAAAAAAAAAAAAACCAAGAAAAGAAACATGTCTTATTGCAAACTTCAATTCCCATAACATCATGTATATGAAGCTATATTGCCTTATAAAAAATGAATTTACGATAGCGTGAAAGGAAACACAGGAAGGCAAGTCAAGTACAATATCATAAATTGAATATAACACTGTTAATTGTATCTTATAATAAAAATAAACATACATACGAAATACAAGCAAAAGAAGAAAAACCTAGGTTATTGCTGCCCCAATATGTATATCCACATATATTCAACTGTCAAATGCTCGTGCACACGCGAAGGTTATAAGCATTAAGCTGCCTTTTTCTTTAGTACTCCTACTTCTTACATATAGATATAGTAAACTACAACAATAAAATTTATGTACCTCACTGTTAGTTCGATCTGATTCTTCACACACCTTTCTAGGCATCCAACCTGATATATAAAGAATTTGTGATCAGCTTTCAAATTCTTTCGTTTGTTATATACATGTCTTAGGAGAAAAGAAATTTGCCCTAAATTTTCATCTAAGAATTTAATTTGATGTGTGCTAGCTTCAAGTAATCTTCTGAATTATAATATAAAGACCTATCCAATTAATCACATGAAAAGAAATGTTAATATTACCTTAAATTATAAAATAGCCGTGTCAGTATGGATCATGGCCAAGTCTGAGCTCCAAGTCCACTTCACTATCTTTCTGATTTCCTCTCCTGACTTGATGAATATTATCATCAACTTGACTTGGACCAATTTGGAGACTCAAATTGGCACCGCGAAGCTCTTGGTTCAAACTCAAATTCCGAGACCCTGAGTTATAAAACTCATAATAAAAGGCATGTGGTGGATGAAAGTTCGTGTCACAGTTCCTCTGAGACTCCAAAAGGGAGTAATTAGGCCTTGTGGGTTGATTTAAAATTTCTGACACAAAAGGAAGGGCCATGGATTCATCACTACTGTTGAATTTGTTAACTGAAGGTGAAGCATCAAGTGTGAATTGCTTGGCCTTGGCCCTGTCTTTCCTATGGATATTCATATGGCCCCCTAAAGCTTGAGCGTTTGTGAAGCCTCTTTTGCAGAATGTGCACTCATAAGAGCGTTTGGTTCCACCACTGTCATCTTGTGCTTCTTCTTGATCATGATGATGATCATTTTCTTCACTTAAAATCTCAGGGCTCACTGGCTTCTCTGAATTCATAGCAGGACCAATCAATCAAGACTCTCTCTATCTTTCTTTCTCAGAAACAAATAAATTTGTGAATGATCTCTTATGTTTAAAGAGATTTGCAAGATGTGAGGGCTTTATATTGAGAAAAGGATTTGTAAGAAAGGTGTCAAATAGGGACAAGAAGAAAACGTTGGGTGAGCCTGTGTGGCACAGTAGCGGTTTTTCTATCAAGAGAGAGTGTGATTTTGGCGTTTTCTCATGGGATTTTCCATTTAGCCGGCTCTATGATGGGTCTAAACCCTTGAGAATATTTTTATCACTTCCACCTCTCTCTCTTCCATTTGATTTGGTTACAATTTCTTCTTATGTTCCTTTCATGACGTGGTCGTGGTTTTCTTTTGGCACCTCTTGCAGTAATTCCTTTGCCGCGTCAATGTGACTGATTCTCGCGTACTCACACACAACACAATTGTAATGTTAATTGTTAACCACAATATTATGAAGAAACGGAGCATTTTTTTTAGTGTTTTTCACACTTTATTCTCAATCGTTTCATAGCTGTCAATTAACTTGTTATATTTGATTCAAAATGGCAAAAATGCGCAAGAGAATGTGATATACTTTTTCCTTGTTTAACAAATGCACGATGATTCACATCACTCAAGGTAAAAAAATATGAAGATTTTACTGTTTTGCATGATCCCATGCACATGCTTTACGGCGTAATTCTGCTAAATATAAATATTCTCCTCTCACATGTGAAAGCAAATTTTAACAAATGAAGGAGGCTCCGAGGATATGATGCGCAATGTGACATGTAAGCAGAAAACGCGTTGAAGTATCCCTATAAACGTCTTTATCATATTCCAAAAAGAAAATAATATTCTTGATATGCTGCATTTATGTTAGCGCTAGTAATTTTCTTGCATTTTACTGGCTTCCTAGCCCTTCTTCAAAAGGAAGAGACATGTGAACTATTAGCATCATCCATCTAGCGTAGTAGGGTGTACCCTAATTTGATCCCAAGCCAACCTATATTTATTACATGCGACGATATATACTCAATTTATTATATGACTAACACTAAGTTTCATTTTATCAAAAAGAAAAAAAAAACACTAAGTTTCATTATTCATTCAAACTGAATATCTCCAACTATACATATGACTGTACCCTATATCAAATTAATGACCAAAAGGAGAGGAATGGAGCCAGTTCAAAAGGAATAATATTGAGGATAACCTATTGGTTATTTTAAAGAGAGAAAAAAAATCTCTACACGACCAAATGTCTCCTTGTGATGAACTTACAGGCGGACAAAAATGAACTAGCTAGTGATCAATGTTGGCAATTAATTTCTTATAATATTTTTGGTAGAAAGAGTATACGTCTTTGAAACGACCAGTGCTTAATTAGCTTTCCTCGTAGAAAAAGCTAACTAAATCCCAAGTAATCAATTTATTCCAAGTTCTAGTGACGTTATCCTAGATATGATAAAGACTAAGTATTCAATCCTAATGAGAATAATAATCATAATTGGGCGACGGGATGAAAACCGGGGTTTAATTTGTCACTGACAATTACATGAGTGCATGCTGAACTACAGCTTGCATTGTCCATTAATTTTCTCTTTAATTAATATGTCTTTACAGCATGTAGTCGAGGTTGTCATGGACTTAATTATCATCAATTTTAATTTTGTTACGCCTGCATTTCCCAATAAATGGTCATCATAACTTCGAAAGAGATTATGTCTAGTCCAATCGTGTTAACTATTATGCGTTTTTTCAATTAATAAGCCTGAACACAGGGGCAAGGATCTGTCAAAAAAAAAAAAAAAAACAGGAGCAAGGAATACAAAAATTAATTAATGGGTGTAGATCAGGTTTTACGTATCAAAGATTAGTTTTCAATATCTTCCCGTTATATTCCCTTAGATTATGTTAATAGTAACTAAAAAGTGAACAGTTAGCTAAACTTTAAAAAATTAGTTGGTAGTTGAAAATTAAAAGCTGTCAAGTTTAGTAAATTATAAGTGTTTAGTAAAATTATATATTAAAGTAATTGATAAATATATAATTATAGAAATGAATATATTTATATGATATTTATATATAACTTTAATTTTATTTATAGATAAAAATATATTTTTTGTTATTATAATATTAGATTTTTTAGCTAATTTTCAACTCTTGTATTTTTTTTATTTAAAGATAAATTATTTTTATTATATCTTTTACTTTTAGAAGCTAAAAGCTAAAATGTTACTTCAAATATATAGCATTTCAAAAAATATTACAAGCCATTAAAATAAGTTTTATAAGCGTTGATAAATGTAACATTGAGGATTAACAGTTATGTATTTCAAGATTAGAGGAACGAAAATAAGAGGAACTAAAACATAATTTCAAAAAATTTAGAAAAATCAAAAACATATTTTACCCAAAAAAATAATGTTATAATGAACCTAAGTGTCCAAAGATTGTTTTATAAGTGCTAATAAATGTTACCTTGAGGTCCAAAAGTGGTGCATTTCAAAATTAGAGAGAAATAATAAAACAAAATTGTAGAGGGATTAAAATCAAACTTCAAAAAAATTTAGAAGACCAAAAATATTTTTATAAAAAAAAATGTTATAACGAACCTAAATGTCCAAAGATTGCTTCAAAATCTTTTGCATTAGACTAAATCAATATTTTCTTACCTATAAAAATCAAACTAAAATTATGTGACACATGACCAAATTCATATATTAACTTCTTACCTTTATATTATGATTTATGAATGAGAGCCAATTGTGCGGTGTTGCAAAATTAGAATTTTGAAATGGTAAATTCATATATTAACTTCTTACCTTTATATTATGATGATTTATGAATGAGAGCCAATTGTGCGGTGTTGCAAATTAGAATTTTGAAATGGTAAAAAAAAAAAAAAACTTTGATATATCTTATATACAAAATGATTTTACTAAATTTGACATTGAAGATTTAGTTCAGGTTTTGCAAAATTGATCCTTAAGTTTCTCGTTAAGGCTCAAATAATATTTTCTCCAAAAGTCATTGAATAAATTCTTCGCTTGGTCAGTAAATTATGAATTAGTTTGGGCCATGCTGTAAGTACCTTAGTGGGCTAAGGTTAGGATTTGGGGCTTGGGTCCTCTCTTTTGGGCTACGTTGTTGCTGTTTTAAGGGACTTCTTATTCTCACATACCTTTTTGTTATTTTCACACTCCAATTTTTTTTTTAATTAAAATTCTTATTCTACATCGTTCACTCACACCTCCTCCCCATTCCATTCAGTTTTTCTTTGTCCTCTCACCCCCTACTGGTACTCTGCTCTCCCCCACACACCCTCTCTATTCTCTTCTTCACCCCATACCTACCACTCCCCCTCTCCATTTAATCCTTTTCTCTTTCCTCCTACCCCACTTTCTTCTTTCTCATGAAACACTCCCCTTCCTCTGCCTCTTTCTTCTCTTCTTGTCCCACCTCTATTGTGCTTTTTAGTTTCGTTTTTGTTTTTCACTTCTTGTCAATTCAACAGAAACTAGTTTCCATTATGGCCACCACACTGTGACTTTTTTTTTTTTTTTTTTTTAATTATGATCTAAGAGTAAGAGCTATCATTAAAAGTTCTTATCTTCTCAATGTAAAAGTTTCTCGCATATAGTCCTTGCAATGTTAAACTTTCATTTGGGTGTCTCTTTTAATTGGCATTTTAGTTTAATAAAACATGTTAAGGTGTACTCGAATTTTTGTATATTTCTATTTTTTTTACTGCAATATATTGCTATTGTTAAAAAAACAAACTTACGCTTATGTCACCACGTTATTTAAAAAGTTTGATAATATACGAGTCATTAAACTCATGAAATGATATAACACATTATTTAATATTAAACTTTGCTTAACCAAGGCGATAAAAAAGGAAAAAACAACATAACAATGGAGATGAATGATTAGTTCTTTACACAGAAAAAATGAAACATAGTTTATATATGTATTTGCGGGACGCGCAGAATATTGGAAAAAACACAACATAATTAAAAATGAAAAAAGAATATTGGGAAAAACAGAACATAATCTTTTTTGATTTTCAATCAAATAACATAATTGGAGGAATAACTCCTTATTCTAAATCAAATAACATATGATATAAAGTGCTCGAGTGTAAACACTTGGATCCTATCCAATTGTTGGAACCTGATAAACAATTCCATTTTTATTGACCCAAACCCAAACCCTGTCACAGCGGAAATCAGTGATGACCATGGATCCTTCAGGCACAATGATAGCATCCACCAAAGAATTCTCTCTCTCAATTGTAGCCTCCGCCACCGTTCCTTTCACTCCAACCAACTCAGGCCATGAGCTCTTACCTGCACACAAATTAAAACAAGCATCAAATTAATAATGATTAATGAAACTCAGACACACTCATTGCAGCATATATAGTAATTAATTACTACTGATCATAACTCATATATATATATATATATGCACGCCATATAACATATGTTTACCTTTGCACTCCGACATTTTTTTCTTCTTCTGGCTTTCTTAATGTATAATTCTTCTGTTCGTGATATAGATATGCGTTGATATGTGGGGGTATTTATAGTTTCTATTGGTGGCAATCTTAATTATGTGTTGCTGAACGGTTCATTTTGTACTATGTCTAACACGTGACGTACCCTGGAAGTTAATTAATCATATTGTCAAAATTTATACAAATAAGTTTTTTCAAACTTTACAATGTCACGCTATCAGTGTTCTATTTTGAAACACTTTTGCTGCTGAACTGTCCTTCAAATCTTTACACATAGCTTCTAAATTCTAATCTAATCGCATATATCAAGTTGACAAGCTGTTACTCGATCATAATATTGCTTACCATAATTTATATTACATTTTTTTTATACATTTATAATTTATACCAATGTACACTATAACATTTATTTTGTTATAAATTATAATTCGATCACTTTCTTAAAAAATAAGAAGATATATATTATAATAGGTTAATTAATTAATTTAAATTACTTTTATTTGATAAATGCAGTATATATATTTGGATAAAAATCCGAACAAAAAATGGGAATCTATTTGAATTTATTGAAAAGTTGTACTTGTTGTTAAAGCAGATATTCACACACATATACTATATATATAAATTATAGAGCGCATAAATGAGTTAACAGGGACTATTCTAATTCTAATTTAATCAATCTCCGGCCCGCCGTCTGAGTTTTCGAAAATATTCAAAATTAGGAGTGACAAGTGTGTTCTCGCGCGTCGTGATCATCCTAGCTACTCCATTCAACCGGCCAAATCACTAAAATAGTATAAATAAATAAAAGGTACAATCGATATTAACAAAGATGAGAAGTAAATAAATACCTAGAAAATAAATAAATAAAATACATGAATTGTTTGTACAGTTATTATTCAAGAGAAAAAGGATTTTTTTTTTTTTTACATAATTGCTTTACTTATACATAGATATTGAACCCTAACTATAATTGATAGAAGAGAAAGAAATAAAAAAAAGAATTTTTATATTTATCCAAAGACATATAGTAAAAGGATAAAAATAGAATTGTTTTTATTAAGAATATATTTAAATCAAACACAAAAGTTATTTAATAATTTTAAATATATGATAAGGTACATTTAATGTTTTCATATTCTATGTTTATAGACACATGTTAAAGAGAGAGAGAGAAAATATGATATACTTCATTTTTTTTTACTACCTTTTTGTGCTCTATTTCTTATTTCAAAACCATAACTCCTCATTCTTTATGGCCACCCTCCTCTGCCCACTTCTCCATCTCAAACCTCAACCCCTACTCTCCTCAACTTCACTGTCCCATCATCATTTTTTCCGGTTACTCTCCTTCGTTCCACTCCCCCATCCCAAAACTCTAACACCCCCTCCCATTTTTTCTAATTACCTTCTTCTGCCTAATTTTCTATCTCAAAAGCTCAACCCTACCATTTTTTTCGACCACCCTTCCTCAAAATCTTAATCTATCCCTCATTTTTTTTTAGCTAGTGACCCTTCTTTGTCCCACTTCTCTATATCAAAATCTTAACCCCCATTTTTTCTTACTACCTGCCTCCACCACACTTCCTTATCTCAAAACTCTTTCCCATTTTTATTTTTTAATTTAATTAAAATAATATGATCTGATGTGACAAAATACAAAAATATAATTAGCTATCAATATAAAACAATTTTTACACTGATAACACATATCCATTAAACTCTTAAAAAAAACTATCAAAAATATATTGAACACGAGTTTCTTATATATGATTGATGAGGCATGTTTGAAAAGTTTTACCAATTTTTTGTCTTATGAAAATAAACATTTTATGAGTTTAAATACACAAGAAGGAAGATGAATGATTATTATTAAGATCGATCTAATGATGGGAGATTTGCATGGTATGCGCAAAGTCCTGGTTTCTAAGTTCTAACCTTGTTGTCGTTATTGTACACCAAAAAATTATAAAGAAAAAATGACTTATATATTCTAAAATGAGAATGCTAGTGATACTTTCTTTTCAACGCTCTCTTTATAATTGGCAAAATTTTAGTGAAAAACACTAATTTTGATGGATCCTGCTTCTAAATTAAGAGAGATAATCATTAAATAAAAAAATAAAGAGTGCTAATATTTTATTTTACAGTATGATCTTGCTAACCAATGTCCTAAGTTAAGAAATTACATAAAAAAAAGTATTTATTAAAAATCACATGATAACACATTTAAGATTATAGAAAAATGAATTTTTTTCGTATTTTATTAAAAAAAAAATTGTCTACTTTTTGCCTTTAGGGTAATATTTTTCAGTTCTTATTCAATGTTATCAAACTTGAATCCAACCAGTTGGTCAAACTCAAGCGGATGATTGAACCGAAAATGGGTCACATAAATTGCTGGTCTGTAGCTTATCAGATTGGAGATGCAATAACTCGAAACAACTAAATTGAATCTGGCTGATTTTTCAAAAGAATGGGTGACCCAGTAATTAAAGCGACCATGTCAAAGGCCGGTCACAGAACAACTAGTCGATGACGCATAAGCCAACATGTCAAAGTGTAGTAAATGAGGATGACAAAGTCTGACGGCATGCAATAAAAACAGCGGAAGAGATGATACAGTAAACTAATTCTGACTGGGGCACGTAAGGCTGGGATCGCATGGAAGAGCAAAAAGTAAAGTCCCATGACTTAGTTTGTTAAGCAGAGTGGATTCGATCTGTATCTATTGCAGAATTTTGGAGTTTTGTACGTCCACCGGTTCTACTGCCATTTATTGCACATGCTTGTTAATTAATTATGTGTTTCTTTCATGCACAAATAGAACACATCAAATTTGATTGCCAGAAAAAAGGTTTAGTCTGATATTCTGCATTTACTCCCTATTTCAACGCATTGACATTTTAATGAATAATTTTTTTTTTTTTTATAAAAAGAGTAATTTTATAAACTTTTGACTTCATTTTGCTTCTCAATCTTTATTTCAAATTTTAAGATCCAAACATACACTATCTAATAAATTTTGATCAAAAAAGGACCTTTTTAAGTTAAAAAGTTATAAAATTACCAAATAATTTTAACTTTAAAAACTTTTTTTTAATTTCAATCTTAGAGTAATTTTTAAATTCTAAAAAATGACACTAAAAATTGCCTTCATTAACCTTGAAAGAATGTAGAAATTAAAATGTTGGGCTTTTAATTTTAGTTTATTAATTTAATATTTTATAAATTAATATATTTATTATTTATTCTCTAAACTCATACTATCTATTTATTTCATTTCATGACATGGCACTATGTGATTCATTAATAACCCAATCCATTTTTAGAAAATATATTATATTATCTTCAAATATTGTCCTTTTTTTTTTTCTTATTTTCTCCCATTATCAAAAAAAAAAAAAAAAACTCATGAAAGAATATAACGCATTATTTAATGACAGATTCATTAATATTAATAAAACTTTTATTCATTAGTCATAACACACAGTTTTTATTATATCAGATTAATTTGCTTAACCAGCAATAAGAAAAAGAAAAAAACAATATATAAATGGAGATAAATGGTTAATTCCTTACACAAAGAAAATGAAACACCGTTTGTATATTTATTTGCAGTGCAGAACATAATTGAAAATAAGAAAAAGAAGTTTCTTATAACATAATTGGAAGAATAATTCCTTATTTAAATATTATATTCATGACTTAGAACATATGAAGTGCTTTAGTGTAAGCACTTCTTATCCAATTGTTGGAGCCTGATAAACAATTCCATCTTTAGTGACCCAAACCCGAACCCTATCACATCGGAAATCAGTGGTGACCGAAGATCCTTTAAGCACAATGGTAGCATCCACCAAAGGATTCTCCCTCTCAATTGTAGCCACCGCCACCGTTCCTTCCACTCCAACTAACTCAGGCCATGAGCTCTTACCTGCATGCACACAAACACCAGCATCAAATTAATATTGAAATTCAGAGACACTCATTGCAGCATAGTAATTACAACTCATAACTCATGTATATATATAATGCACGCGAACATATTTACCTTGGCACTCAGACATCTTTTCTTTTCTTTTTCGGCTGCAATTTTCTTCTGTTCGTGATATAGATGCGTTGATATGTGGGGGTATTTATAGTTTGTTTTGGTGCCAGCTGAACGGTGCATTTTGTACTATGTCTAACACGTGACGTACGCTGGAAGTTAATCATATTGTCAAATTTATACAAATAAGATTTGTCAAGCTATACAATGACACGCAAAGAGTGTTCTATTTTGAAACTGTTTGCTGCTGAATTGTCCTTCAAATCTTTACGCACATAGCTTCGAAATTCTAATCTAACCGCATATATGTTCATGAAGCAAGAGATGTATTCACATAGGATGTTTGGAAACTCGTTCAAAAGAAAAAAAAATCACATTTAAAATGTATAAAGTATAACTATTAATTTCTTTAAATTTCATTTAAAATGTAAAAAATTACGTGTGGAACCAAATATACTATAGAGCCCATAAATCAGTTAATAGGGACTATTCTAATTTATTAATCAAGGGTCTCCCGTCTGAGTTTATGAAAATGTGGTTGTATTTAAAATTAGGAGAGAGAACATTGTTCCGCACAGTAATCCTAACTACTCGATTCAACCGGCCATAGTATAAAGAAAAAAAAAATTACAATCAATATTAACACAGATGAGAAGTAAATAAAAAGCCAAAAATAAAATAAAATAAATAAAATGCACAAATTGTTTGTACAGTTTTTATTCATGGAAAAAAGAAAAAAAAATTATATTCTCACAAAAGTACAAAATAAATTTATAACATAATGTGGTGTAAAACTATGGTTGATGAGAAACAAAATTGTCTTCCAAGCTAGGCGACACTTTTGAGTACATCTCATTAAATTGTTAGATCATGGAGTTGGTTCTTAGCAAAGAAAGGAGGAAGGTTGCATTTTCTCTAAATGGTGCGCTAATCTGATTGAGTGCATTAAAAGGTGCACTAGTCTGGTGCTACTGAACTGTTACATAGGACTATAGGAGTTAACAGACTTGTCCTTAGGTGCTTTTGCTTAATAAAAGGCATGGGGCTCTCTTGTTGGATATTTTGATGTTCAATTCTGTATTAGACTTCGGAAGGAGGAGATACTTTTTTTCTACACCAGTATCCTTTGAACAGACCCTATTGAGAGATTCCAGGCAAGATGTCCAAAGTTTATAACAGTGCACACATAAGATTGTTGCACAAATATTTGAAGTGGCGATGGTTATTCTACTCGAATCAATTGTGTCATGGCAATTGTCTTGTGTGCAAGTTCTATCCAAGTACCACAATTGAAGAAACCAGATTTTAATTATGTCATTGGTTTCAAAGTTTGTGGAAATAACTCATGTATTGTTGTATTTTTGAGTTTTGGAGAGTATTACAAATTAAAGGCAAACTCTCACATTGTCTAGGATAACTTTGCCTCACTAATTTATATATTCTTTTGTGTTTGTAGCTTTCAAAGAGGCTAGTAAGAGGTGGAAGTCTCGCGCGCTGCGCGTGCGAGAATGGGTTTTGTACTGTTTTTACACTGTGATTTAATAAAATTATTTATTTTCGGTTTAAGTTTATTTGAATTTAAAGCTTATCCAAAAATCATGTTTTTATGTTACCATTTTATTAAGTTGTGTGGTTACAAAAAATAAGGAATTTTATTTTGTGACCGTTTTAAATGTACGATCGTATCTGTTTATGACCGTTTTAATATACGATCTCTTCTGTTCCTCTGGGTTACGATTTATACTTGCCAGTTCTGTTGCCTCAGTGCATTCTGAGAGGTTCCTGTTGTATCCTGGGAGGCTTGCGCGGTGATCCGCGGATAAGTCCTTTAGGGCAGTGTTCTTGCACGCATCAGGAAGTGTTGTTTCTTTGACAGGGGCTACAATCTAAAGGACTTATGGCTGATAAAAATAAATCCGTAGCCGCTGACACATCGCAACCTTCCTCTCCGGTCAACAACAATGTTGGTTCGATCCACGCCAACTATGCAAAGCCATTGCCGGACGTCTCAAAGATTGAAATGTTCGCTGGACAAAACTTTCGCCGATGGCAGGAGCGTGTCTCCACTTTGTTGGACATGCATGGAGTAGTTTTTGCTCTTACCACTTCAAAGCCAAAATCCACTGCACCTGCTAAACAGATTGATGACTGGACCCAGGCCAATAAGGTATGTCGTCACACTTTGCTTAGTGCACTATCTAACGATCTGTTCGATGTCTATTGTTCCTACAAGGAGGCCAAAGAGATATGGGATTCTATTCTCCTGAAGTACACTGCCGAAGATGTTGTCAGACAAAGGTTCATTATTGACAACTACTACCGCTGGGAAATGATCGAAGGCAAGGACATCAAGGTTCAGATCAATGAAAACCATAAGCTGATTGAAGATCTAAAAGCAGAAAACATCAACCTTCCAGATGAGTTTGTATCTGATTTGCTGATTGAGAAATTGCCTGCGTCTTGGACTGACTACAAGCAACAGTTGAAGCACAAGCACAAGCAGATGTCACTATCAGAACTGATCACACACATCATTATTGAAGATACCAACAGAAAGGAGTGCGCTGCAGCAAGGGCAAAAGCATTATCTGCCAAGGCAAACGTGGTTCAGGACAAACCAAATAAGAAAAGGTACGAGCAGAAGCCTGATCACAATAACAAAAATAAATTTAAAAATAATATCTCACATTCTTCTAACCCAACCTTCAAGAAGAAGGGAAATTGTTTTGTTTGTGGAAAGCCAGGACACTATGCACCTCAGTGCAGGTTTCGCATCATGAGAAACGACAACCCTCCTAAGCCTAGGGCCAACCTGGCTGAAGGGGATGATGTTATAGCTGCGGTTGTTTCTCAAGTGAATGTGGTGACCGATGTGAGTAAATGGGTGGTAGATTTTGGGGCTACCCGACACATCTGTGCAAACAGAAATGCGTTTACCTCCTACAATATTGTGGGGGATGAAGAAGAACATGTGTATCTTGGTGATTCTAGGACCACTCCTGTTCTAGGAAAAGGAAAAGTTCTTCTGAAGCTCACATCCGGGAAGACTCTGGCTTTGACTGATGTGTTACATGTGCCCTCTATTAGAGTTAATTTAGTTCCTGTAGCACTTTTGGGAAAGGTTGGGGTGACAGTGTCCTTTGAATCGAATAAAATTATTATGACGAAGAACAATGTGTTTGTGGGTAAAGGGTATTGTGATCAGGGACTCTTTGTACTGAATGTTTCTGAAGTTATGAATAAAACTGCATCTACTTCTGCTTATATGGTTGATTCTTATGATATGTGGCATGCTAGATTAGGACATGTGAATTCCTCGTATGTTATAAAATTGCAACGACTAGGCCTAATCAATATGCATGATAAACAAAGTAGAAAATGTGATATATGTGTTGAATCTAAATTAACAAAGAAAACATGTTCTGTTGTGCAACGTGAAACTGAACCTCTTAGCTTAATTCATTCTGATCTTGCTGATTTGAAACAAACTATGACTAGAGGAGGTAAAAGTTATTTTATAACCTTTATTAATGATTTCTCTAGATATACTAAAGTTTATTTGATTAGACATAAAGATGAAGCGTTTAACATGTTTTTGTCTTATAAAGCTGAAGTGGAAAATCAGTTAAATAGAAAAATTAAAAGAATAAGATCCGATAGGGGTGGTGAGTACACTTTGTTTAATGACTTTTGTGAAAAGGAAGGTATAATCCATGAGATAACCCCACCATATTCACCTGAGTCAAATGGAGTAGCTGAGAGAAAAAATAGAACCCTTAAGGAGATGATGAATGCTCTGCTTATTAGTTCCTCTGCACCTGACAACCTTTGGGGAGAAGCCCTTTTGACGGCTTGTTTCTTGCAAAATAGGGTTCCACATAAGAAAACAGGGAAAACACCTTATGAGTTATGGAAAGGATATACACCAAACCTGAAATATTTGAGAGTGTGGGGGTGCTTAGCTAAAGTGATGTTACCAGATCTAAAGAAAAGGAAAATAGGACATAAGACTTCTGATTGCATGTTTATTGGTTATGCGGAACATAGTGTTGCCTATAGGTTTCTTGTCCTTAAGAGTAATGTGCTTGATTGCAATGCCATAGTAGAGACTAAGAATGCTGAATTCTTTGAGAACTCTTTTCCCTTGAGGTCTACCTATGATTCTGAACAACCTGTAGAAATTTCTAGTGAAACTATGATTGAGGATTTGAGGAGAAGTAAGAGACAAAGGAAAGAGACATCGTTTGGAGATGAGTTCTACACATATTTTGTTGAGGATGACCCGTTGAGTTTTTTGGAAGCTGTTAGTTCTTCTGATGCTAACCTTTGGAAACAAGCTATTAAGACTGAGATTGATTCTATTGTGAAATATCATACTTGGACTCTAGTAGATTTACCACAAGGAGCAAAGCCTATTGGATGTAAGTAGATCTTTAAGAAAAAGTATAATCCTGATGGATCAATAGATAAGTATAAGGCTAGATTGGTAGCTAAAGGGTTTACTCAAAAGGAAAACATAGATTTCTTTGATACCTTTGCGCCTGTTACCAGGATTTCCTCTATTAGAGTTTTGATAGCCTTAGCGGCAATTCATAAGTTAGTCATTCACCAAATGGATGTGAAGACAGCTTTCTTGAATGGTGATCTAGAGGAAGAGATTTATATGACTCAACCTGAAGGGTGTGTGGTTCATGGTCATGAAAACAGAGTGTGCAAACTTTTGAAATCCCTATACGGTTTAAAACAAGCACCAAAACAATGGCATGAAAAGTTTAATGTTGATTATGGCTTTTCTGCTAGTGATGCTGATAGATGCGTGTATACAAAATCTGAAAATGGTGATTGTGTCATTATATACCTGTATGTGGATGACATGCTGATTTTTGGTACATGCAATGATATAGTTTTAAAAACTAAATCTTTTTTGGCATCTAAATTTGATATGAAAGACATGGGTGAAGCAAGTGTAATTTTGGGAGTTAAAATCATAAGGAAGGGAGATAGTATATTACTATCCCAAGGACATTTTGAGAAACTTCTAAGGAAGTTTGGATATTATGACTCTAAGTCAATGAGTACCCCTTATGATGCTAACTCTCAATTGAAGAAAAATAGAGGAGAACCAATTGATCAAACTCAATATGCCCAAATCATTGGGAGCTTACTGCATTTGATGAATTTCTCTAGACCTGATATTGCATATGCAGTAGGTAGATTGAGTAGATACACTCATAGTCCTAATCAGAACCATTGGGATGCACTTGCGAGGCTCATGAGATACTTGAGAGGTACCATGGACTATGGTATTGAATATAGTGGATTTCCCACTGTACTGGAAGGGTACAGTGATGCTAACTGGATCTCTGATTCAGATGAGACAAAATCCACTAGTGGTTATGTGTTTACACTTGGTGGTGGTGCTATTGCATGGAGATCAGCCAGACAAACTATTATAGCTAAATCAACAATGGAGTTAGAGTTTGTTGCTCTAGAAATGGCTGGTAGTGAGGCTGAGTGGTTGAATAACTTCTTAGCTAATATACCTTTGGGAATGAAACCAACCCCATCAGTGTCTATGCATTGTGGCTCTCAATCAGCAATAGCTTTAGCTAAAAACAAAACTTTCAATGGAAAAAATAGACATATACAATTGAGACATAATGTAGTAAAGCAGCTGCTAAAGAATGGAATAATTTCCATAGATTATGTGAAGTCAGAAGGAAATTTAGCAGATCCTCTGACAAAACCCCTGGGGAGGAACATGATATTAGAAACATCGAGGGGAATGAGACTTAAGCCAATTGAAAACAAACAAGTGATGGTAACCCAACCTTTGTGATTGGAGATCCCATGAAAAAGGTTCATATGGGTAAGAACAAGTCACTTGTCAGTTCTGCTAGCACTAAAATTGATTTTAATCAATTTTAGTCCCTTCCTATGGTGCAAGAAAGTGCTAGATACTGCATTAATGTGAGGTTAAGCTTTATAGTTCAGCTTTATGTGATAATGAGAAAGCTTAACAACTTATAAAGTTTTTAATGAATTTCATATCCCTTATGGGTGGTGTATGATTTGCAGCATACACTTGATGAAATCACCTATATGAGTGTCAAGTGTGGCCGCTTGTATGAGATCCTGGCAAAATCTCTAGAGCACTCATG
Source organism: Pueraria montana var. lobata (assembly GCA_026413185.1). Classification (NCBI taxonomy): domain Eukaryota; kingdom Viridiplantae; phylum Streptophyta; class Magnoliopsida; order Fabales; family Fabaceae; genus Pueraria; species Pueraria montana. The sequence goes on from CM048647.1 coordinate 74,408,468, forward strand.
AATACCGGGCACACGCATGGCCTAGTAGCGCAACACAGCTATAACGACAACGATTGTGGGGGTGTACTGTGATTAGTAGACCGCTAATACACGTCAAGTTCATATAGCTTGCTACACCAACTACATTGTGTGTTAAGTCTTATCAGTCTATGTCTGGTTCATATAGCTTGCTACACCAGGTCTAACACATTACATCTCATGTAATAACCCAGGAATTCTTTTCTTCTTTCTTTTTAAAAAATGTTTTATTTTGCCTTTTGTAATATGTGGGGGATTGTTGTATTTTTTAGTTTTGGAGAGTATTACAAAAGACAAAGTCCCACATTGCCTAGGATAGCTTTGCCTCACTAGTTTATATATCATTTTGTGTTTATAGCTTTCAAAGAGGCTAGTAAGAGGTGGAAGCCTCGTGCGCATGAGTTTGGGCCTAGTGGGCCTTTCGTAGTGCAAATATGTCGATTTGCCCCCCCTGCGCGTGCGAGAATGGCCTTTGTACTATTTTTACACTGTGATTTAATAAAATTATTTATTTTCGGTTTAAGTTTATTTGAATTTAAAGCTTATCCGAAAATCATGTTTTTATGTTACCGTTTTATTAAGTTGTGTGGTTAGGAAAAATAAGGGATTTTATTTTGTGACCGTTTTGAATATATGATCGTATCTGTTTATGACCATTTTAAATGTACGATCGTATCTGTTTATAACCATTTTAAATATACGATCGTATCTGTTTATTACTGTTTAAAGATCTTATCGTATATTTTTTTTAACATTTATTTATTAACGTTTTAATTTTCGTTCTATAAATACCCATTTGTGCTACACGTTTGAAATGCACACTCGCTCTCTCTTCTTCTTTTCTCTTCTGTTCCTGGGTTACGATTTATACTTGCCAGTTCTGTTGTCTCAGTGCATTCTGAGAGGTTCCTGTTGTATCCTGGAGGGCTTGTGCGGTGATCCGCAGATAAGTCCTTTAGGGCAGTACTCTTGCACGCCTCAGGAAGTACTGTTTCTTTGACAGGGGCTACATGTATATGCTAGTAGGTGTACGTTCAGTGTTGTGGCAGATTTGTTCAGAGTTGCGCTGGTTTTTTAATGTTTCACAAGTGGTGCTAAACTCATAGTACTGCATATTGTGTCAAATACAGTTCAAGCAACATGGATCAATTTAGAAAATACAATTTGAAGCTCTGCTGGTAACTGTTCTTCATACGGGGAAAGACATCAATATGTTAATGTTTTGCTTCAATAGAGTGTTGGTGACAATTGGTGGTCATATCAGTAGGTGGAAAGGAACTTTTGCAGCTGGTTCTGTCCTTGATTGATCTAGTTGATCATGGTTCTTCTCAATTTAATTTATATCATGGTTGCTGGGTGGTAGAGGCAATTTGATATGTAGAATGTTGCAAAAAGGCCTTGAATTTATTATGTCGTGGAAATGCTACCTCATTATACAAATTTATGTGTATAATGTGATACGCACAGTGGAATTGGGTGAAACCAATAAATTAATGGGTGGCACATCAAGGAACTCACAAAACCAGGCAATATGAAGCACCAAACTCTTGAATGGCTGGTCTAGTGACTTGTATTTCTTTCTTTATTTTGGTTGAATGGGTCGTACGTGCAATTGGTGCATACAGGCCTACTCGGATGTAATTATTTCTTGATCTTTGTGGACAATCTTTAGCTTAAAAAAATAATAATATTAATAACAAAATTTGCATATAAAATATTATTATATTAATCCTATTTTGTATACAATGACGGCATCAGATTTTGAACCAAAGACATTATACAAGCCAACTCAATAAAATATAACATAAAACTGGAAATAATTTAAATTCCTTATTTCAACCCTAGCACTAGCTAGAGGGAACAGTTTTTCTATCCAATGTGGGGAACTTGTTTGACAAATCCATCTTTGTTGATCCAAACCCAAACCCTATCACATCGGAAGTCAAGAGGGACCATAGATCCTTCTGGCACAATTCTAGCATTCACCAAAGGATTCTCTCTCTCAATTGTAGCCTCTGCCACTGTCCCTTGCACTCCAACTAGCTCTTACCTGCACAACAAGCCAAGCCAAACCCTCAAATTAATTATAAGATATTCATTGCAATTTATGACTATTAATTCATTATAACTATGTTCATATACAAATCTTATATGTTTGAACATTCTCGTCACCTTTGCAATCGTCAGACATCTTTAGCTTATTGCCTAATTCTCTGTTTGTGACTTTTTTTTTAAGTGCAACTCAATCTGTTTGCGGAGGGAGGTATTTATAGTTTTTCTTTTGGTGGCTAGCTCATGGGTTGGTTAACCGTGTTCGGCATTTTGACTTTCTTATTATCATGCATGTCATTCTTCTTGCTAAACACGTAGATTGCCAAAACTTATAATATCACGCAATCAGAATTCAATATATGCTGCTGAACCGTGTTCAATTCAAAGTTTAGCAAAATAACTCAAATAAACCTTCATATTCTCCAACGAGATATAGTTGCTTCCCCCAATTAAAAATAAATGGTTGAAATTAAAATTAATTAAAGTAATCTTTAACATATCTCATATACGATGCTATCCTTAAAAATATTTCCTATATTAATATTGATAAATGATTGCATGATACCAGACAATATAGTTATATTTTAAAGTATCGCTTAATTCATTCCACTCAACTCGTTCCTACTTTGTCACACAAGTAATCACTTGGTTGCTTTTGTGTTTGGTCCTTTTCATTTGTAATCCACTGTTGCTCTACTATTTGTGAGTATATATGTCGGGTCATTTAACCCTTCGATGTAAAAGCTTTACTTTTTTAAAAACAATTTATTATTCATATAGTAATATTTTGCTACCATTTCATCTAATGATGGTGTGTGTGCTTTTAAAGAATTACTAAGTTGTTACACACGGAGGCTATTTTGGGGGACTGGATAATGTCCCCGACCGTGCGTAACTTATATTAGCCGTTGAATTTGTAAATTTTTTGAGATTGATGTGGGACTACCGTACAACCGCCTACACTAGATTTTTTTTTTAAAAAAAAAGGGATTTTTTTTTCTGTTTAAGTTTTTTTTTTTTAAAAAACGACAATTCTTCTCCGTTGTTGCTTATTGATGTGGGACTACCATACAACTGCTTACACTAGATTTTTTTTTTTTAAAAAAGGGATCATTCTTCTTCTGTTTAAGTTTCTAGTGATTTTTAACTACCGCAAATTTTTTGACAAACTAAAACTGTCAGAAATATTAAAAAAATAAAATAAAAAATCAAAATCTCGAACATTAGATTTTCTAAAATCACAAAAAATGTTACAAAAATAAACATTTATGACCACCAAAAAATTTTGCAGCGGTTAAAAGTCACTAGAAACTTAATTAGAAAATTTTCACACACACAGTTTATGTCATCACTTAACAGTTGAAATTAATGTTAGGAACTAAAAATAGAACAAAACAATTTATGATGGACTAAAAATAGAACATAACAGAATAATTTATGAGGGACTAAAAATAATAAAAAAAATTATGAGGGACTAAAAATAAAAATCAAGATAAAATGACGGACAAAAAAATGGAAAGAGAGGCAGAAGCAAAGCAACAACGGAGAAGAATTGTCGTTTTTAAAAAAAAAACTTAAACAAAAAAAAATCCGTTTTTAAAAAAAAAATCTAGTGTGGACGGTTGTAGAGTAGTCCCACATCAATCTCAAAAAATTTACAAATCCAACCATTAATATAAGTTACGCACGGTGAGGACATTATCCAATTCCCCAACGCCAGTTGTTACATTGTGAACTCAGTTACGTACTTTGTCGCATGCCATTTTCCGAATAGGTTGGATAGTGCCTGGCCACTTGATCTAATGGATCCTACCACACAACCTATCCGTGAAATGGTATAATTAATATTTAAATACACCATAGTTTTATATTTAAATATCTTACACTGAGAAAATGAAACATGGTTTATACATGTATTTGTCGGAGTGCAGAACATAATTAAAAATGAAAAAAAGAAATTTCTTATATATATATATATCAAATAACATAATTGGAAGAATAACTCCTTATTTAAATATTATACATTTATTTTATGTTATTTGGAAGAATAAATCCTTATTTAAATATTATAGTCAAGACAGAGAACATATGAAGTGCTCGAGTGTAAACACTTCCTATCCAATTATTGGAACCTGATAAACAATTCCATTTTTATTGACCCAAACCCAAACCCTATCACATTGGAAATTAGTGATGACCATGGATCCTTCAGGCACAATGATAGCATCCACCAAAGGATTCTCTCTCTCAATTGTAGCCTCTGCCACGGTTCCTTTCACTCCAACCAACTCGGGCCATGAGCTCTTACCTGCACACAAAACGTGCATCAAAATAATAATGATTAATGAAACTCAGACACTCGTTGCAGCATAGTGTAATTACTACTCATAACTCATGTATATATGCACACCATCGAACATTTTTACCTTTGCACTCCGACATTTTTCTTCTTCTTCTAGCTTTCTTAATGTAATTCTTCTGTTCGTGATATAGATGCGTTGATATGTGGGGGTATTTATAGTTTGTTTTGGTGGAAATCTTATGTATTGCTGAACGGTGCATTTTGTACTGTGTCTAACAGGTGACGTACGCTGTGACCATATTGTCAAAATTTATGCAAATAAGAATTGTCAAATTTTACAATGTCACGAAATTAGTACTGATCTATTTCGAAACTCTTTTGCTGCCGAATTGTCCTTTAAATCTTTACTCACATAGCATCTAAATTCTAATCTAACCGCATATATGTTCATGGAGAATACTCATAATTAATATTGCTTACCACAATATATATTATATATATTATATTTATAATTTATATATATCAATAATGCATGTACACTGTGGCACTTATTTTGTTATAAAATTTAAATATTTTTCTTAAAAATTAGAAGATATATATTATATATGGGTTGATTAATGTAATTTTTTTTATTTGATAATGCGGTATATTTGGATAAAAATCCGAACAAAATTGGAATCTATTTTAATCTATAGTATACAAATTATAGAGGACATAAAACAGTTAACAGGGGCTATTCTAATTTAATCAAACGTCTCCCATCTGAGATTACGAAAATTTGTATTAAAAGTTAGGAGAGAACTTTGTTTTCCGCGTGTCGTGATCGATCCTACTCGATTCAACCGGCCGTACCACTGAAATAGTGTGTGTCTATAAATAAATATATATATATATATATATAGAGAGAGAGAGAGAGAGAGAGAGAGAGAGAGGAGCTCCAAACATCTAAAAGTCTATATCTATATTTTTAAAATATCTTGGCAATTGACGAAGAAACCTAGTTCATGATGAATCGGCTCAATAGTTACAGTTAGTGTTCTATTTGGTTTTTCAATTTTATGAAGCAGCAGGTTAGTGCATAGTACAATTGTACATATAGCCAAACTTAATTATCTTACAGTTTTGTTAAGCTACTATATATGAATATATGATATCTACCCAAACTTTATAAGAATTTTTCTCGTAAATTTAAAAGAAGAGAGAATCTTATTAATTTGTTAAATTATATTAATGTCAAAGATGACTCTGGTTTCTTCCTCTGGCAGATAATAATAATAACAATAATAATAATAATAATTTGCATATAGAAAATTATTATATTGATTTTTTTTATATACAATATGGTGACAACAAAGTTGGAACTTAAGAGATAGGCAAGTCAACCCTAATGAGTTTATTACATCAATCTTTTGATATTTGTGAAACTTTATTATCAATAAAATAACATAAAAGTGGAAATTAAATTCCTTATTTGAACCCTAGGTATAGCGGGAGTTAGCAGTTTCTATCCAATATGGGGAACTTGTTTGACAAATCCATCTTTGTTGATCCAAACCCAAACCCTATCACATCGAAAGTCAAGAGTGACCGCAGATCCTTCTGGCACGATTTTAGCATTCACCAAAGGATTCTCTCTCTCAATTGTAGCCTCTGCCACTGTCCCTTGCACTCCAACCAGCTCAGGCCATGAGCTCTTACCTGCATAACAAGCCAAAACCTCAAATTAATTACAAGACATTAATTCATTGCAATTTATGACTATTATAATTCATTCATTGTAACTATATATATTCATATATACAGATCTTATATATATATTTGAACATACTCGTTACCTTTGCAATCGTCAGACATCTTTAGCTTATTGCCTAATTCTCTGTGTTTGTGACTTTTTTCAAGTGCAACTCAATCTGTTTGAGAGGAGGAGGGAAGGGGGGTATTTATAGTTTTTTTGGTGGCTAGCTCATGGGTGGTATATAAACCGTGTCCGTGCATTTTGACTTTCTTTTTTATCACGCTTCTCATTCTTCTATTCTACACGTACTGACGTACATTGTCAAAATTTATAATATCACGCAATCTGAATTCAATATATGCTGCTGAACTGTGTTCAATTCAATCCACAGTTTCACATTTAAATTTATGGATGCATCCTTGCTCTTTTTTTAAAAAGAAAAAAGAAATTGGATATCTCCACAGCATATATAGCTGTAAGACTAATTTTTGGGGTTAAAGGAGTGTATTTCACTTCTATAATACTTCTTTCGGTCCTTTTTATAAGAAACAAGCTCTAGTGTATTTTACACTAAAACTTGTTTCTTATAAAAAAAACTGGAGGTAGTAATTTATATTTTATATTAGCAAATTTGGCAATTCAAAGCTATTATGGAGTTTGCTTCTCAAGCTGATTCTATTTCTTGGAGACATATCTATCCTGATACGTTTGCAAAACACGGACTCTCTTTTGGAGATAAGAACAAGGATTTTTTCCCCCCATCATTTTTTGTATATATCCTGATATTGCTTCGACAATAGTTTTTCATGGATAGTTTTAATTAGTTTCTTTTCTTGACCGTTCAGCCCGTTTCTCAATAATGAAACAAAAATGTAAGTTGGACAAATGTACAAAATCAATTGCTTATGTCATAAATCATAATATACATTTCAATATAGAATTTATAAGGCTTAAATGCAATTTTGGTCCCCCTATTTTGCACAATCCGTAATTTTAGTCTCCCTATTTTAAAATTAGACATTTAGTCCCTCTATTTTGCACAATCCGCAATTTTGGTCCCTCTAGTTTAAAATAGAGACATTTAGTCCCCTTATTTTGCATAATTCACAATTTTAGTCCCCCTATTTTAAAATATAGACATTTAGTCCTTTCATTTTGCACAATTCACAATTTTAGTCCCCATATTTTAAAATAAAGACATTTAATCCCTCAATTTTGTAAAGTCCATGATTTTTGTCCTTTCGTCAAATTAAAAGCGTTGATCATTAAGAGATTAACATTGACTATGATGTGGTATGTACTTCAGTGACATGGAATTTGTTTAAAATAAATTATTAAGACTCGTGACTTTCATATTAGGATTTACAACTACTCTCGGTCATTAAAATAAATGATTTTACCTTTTTTTTAAATATATTTTTCATCAATTATTCTACTCAGTATTTAGAATAATTAAAAACTAAACAAATAAATTTTTATCACATCAATAAATTTGGGCCACGTCAAGGTTGACGTTAATCTTTTAACGGTCAATGCTTTCAATTTGATGGAATGACCAAAATTACGGATTTTACAAAATTGGGGACTAAATGTCTCTCTTTTAAAATAGAGGAACCAAAATTATAGATTTTATAAAATTAGGGTACTAAATGTCTCTATTTTAAAATAGAGGGACCAAAATTGCGGATTGTGCAAAATAGAGAGACTAAATGTCTTTATTTTAAAATAGGGGGACTAAAATTGCGGATTGTGCAAAATAAGGGGACCAAAATTGCATTTAAGCCAATTTATAACTGATATTACTCAATAATTTTTAATAATTTAAAGTTGTTTTTATTAAAATTTATTCTGTCTGACTTTAAATTTATCCACTCCTCAATCCAAGACTCCAAATCCCTATCAATATGTAGGGACTAGAGGAGAAGTTTGACAATTGCAAACACCGTCTTTAGAAGTGCAACTACATTTTAGAAATGTGAAATATTGATTGTGGATTTGAAAGCCTACATACATTAACTCTGATTTTTCTTCCATTCTATTCTATTCTATTCTATTTTCTTTGCCCGTACATACGTTGAGTACGTCAACTTAAACCTCGCTTTCTTAAATATTCCATTTTCTCTTTTTTTTTCCCCTCTCCTGTCACAGACTCTTTTTTTTTTTTTTTTTTTGAAGCTGAATTAAAAAACACTTTTAAAACCGGATAAAGGTGTAAAAAAAATGCAACGAACGCATGACATGTTTGATGTTAACAGATCGTCTAACTGAACTGAACCAGCTGTTGAGACCTCACAAAAGTCTTTATACTATTATTAATCACTCGTTGTTACCAAAAAAATTAGTTAATTAATCAGGTTCTATCAACAGTCGATATTGCATACACATGCATAACAAGCCATAAAAATCATAAATGTGTTAAAAAAATTAATTATTGATTTTCTCATCAATCACTTCAATTATTGACTTTATCCTTCGCTTAAGGGAGTCAAATATCTCGAAAATAAGAGATCAAAAGTTGTCCCATTTTAATCATACAAAAAAATTAACTGAGAAGCTCAGTTGACAATGGCATGCAACGGTTTTCGCATATAACTGAGTAGCCTGTGTAAACGTTTGATACTCTCTACATAGAACCTGAGAAATACACTAACCTGCACACAAGACAAGACAAAGGTTTACACTGTTCTATATGGATATTGGATAACAAGGGGCACATGTTTATCTTACTCAATAATTTTTAATAATTTAAATTCCATATTTCAACCCTAGCACTAGCTAGAGGGAACAGTTTTTCTATCCAATGTGGGGAACATGTTTGACAATTCCATCTTTGTTGATCCAAACCCAAACCCTATCACATCGGAAGTCAAGAGGGACCATAGATCCTTCTGGCACAATTCTAGCATTCACCAAAGGATTCTCTCTCTCAATTGTAGCCTCTGCCACTGTCCCTTGCACTCCAATTCCAGCTCAGGCCATGAGATCTTACCTGCACAACAAGCCAAGCCAAACCCTCAAATTAATTGTAAGATATTCATTGCAATTTATGACTATTAATTCATTATAACTATGTTCATATACAAATCTTATATGTTTGAACATTCTCGTTACCTTTGCAATCATCAGACATCTTTAGCTTATTGCCTAATTCTCTGTTTGTGACTCACTACTACAAAAAAGGCATTTAACATCGGTTATTTTAGGCTTTTAACATCGGTTATTAACCGATGTTGTATCGAACGATGTTGAAAGTGGACACTTTCAACATCGGTTCTTGAACCGATGTTAAAATACAATACAACATCGGTTCGGAGCACAACCGATGTCAAAGGATGCCCACATAGTGAAAATTATGTGTTGAAAACAACATCGGTTTTTGCCAAAAACCGATGTTGTTAGGTGACAAACAACATCAGTTATCCCAAAACTGATGTTGTTTGTGCCAGAATAGTCAAAATATGTGTTGAAATCAACATCGATTATGGCAAAAATCGATGTTGTTAGGTGACAAACAACATCGGTTGTCCCAGAACCGATGTTGTTTATGCGCAAACAACATCGGTTCTGGGACAACCGATGTTGTTTGTCACCTAACAACATCGGTTTTTGCCATAACCGATGTTGTTTGTGCGCAAATAACATCGGCTCTGGGACAACCGATGTTGTTTGTGCACTAACAACATCGGTTTTTACCATAACCGAAGTTGTTTATGCAGTTTTTTTTTATTAGCGTTCTGTTTTAGATTGAACCAAACCTGTAATTTCAAAGAAAAATCCAGACCCAGGCAATTTGTATAATTAATAATCAATTATCTATGCTTTATATTATTATAAATAAAATACTAATTAATGTATAAACAAACATTAAGCAATATATCCAATATACAAATAGAATCCATTAATAAGCTAACATTCTACTAATTTGTTCAGTGCTTCATTTCTAACTCTCAAAAAGTATCGTGCCCACTGAATGCGAATATCTTCAATTGTCGTTGCCTCCAATGGTTGAGAATCGCAAAATGTCTACATCATATATAAACAAATGTTAGTTAATCACATCGAATATTAATAGTTATAATAAATGAAACCTGTTAAAGTAAACAAATATATTACCGTTTTCCAGTTATCCCTGAATCCCCTATGGATGATGGTCCACATCCAATGCATGACATAATAGCCACACTCAGTGCCTCCGCTTTGTAGATTACACTACATTCAATATGAAATTTAATAGTGTTTAAGACAAATTATTGTAAAAAAAAAAAACTAAGTAAACATTTTGGATATTCAAACATTGGTTAAATTACTTACTTTTACATTTATCCAATCAATTTTCTTCGATTTACTTGGTTGGTTACCTTGCAAGCCCTTTAAAGCACTGATTAAAAGAAACATGCAAATATAATTGTAAGACCAAGATATTCATGTATAATAGGTTCGATACAATCAATTTGTTACAAATTTAAACGTACCCTATAACTGTGGCTTTGATGTCTACATCGGGCTTCTTGTGTAGGGAACAAAATCAGACAACAACATTGGACCTAGGACAAATAATCAGGAGTTGCCAATGTTGGCTGCATTGGAAAATAGTTATTAGTAACAATGCAATCATTATTTAAATGCATTTATTAATGAAATTTTACTTACTTATTTAAGTAAACTCCTAGGTAGACTTCTTTTTGAGATTCATGTATCCATCTTTGAATGTAATTTTGAGCATGATCTCGCGTATTCCCTGATCTCTGTATGCTCTGAGGCTCAAGGAGTCCATAGACAGAACCATGCTCGAATTCCATACATAAGTCATTCCACCACAATCAAGTATGCACCCAGAGAACAAAATGAAATGCACTAAATCGAAATTTCATCAAATTTAACAAAACAGACTCAACCTCTATGTATGAATCAAGTATAAAAAAATGACTATTCCCAAACTGTCCAAACGGACAATTCAAGATTCAATGCAACGATTAATCCAAACTATCCGTATTAATCATTGTATTGAACCTCAAACGGGAAACTAAGGTTCACTCATAATGCTTAACTTGAATAAAAAATAATACTCATAAATTACACAAACAAGTTATAAAGCATTATTATAATTGTAACAAGTACTGAAGTGTAAGAATGAGATACGTACCTGAAAAGATGCTCACTAACAATAACAAAAAGTGCAGTGATGACGGTGGAAACAACAAAGGAAAAAGAGTCTGCAAATTAAATCGTGTTTCATTTATGGTTCAAATCTTAAAAGATAAATAGAAGTGCTGGAAATTGATAATAACAGAGAATATATGGCCATTTATGGTGTTAAATTGTAAAACAAATTCTTAAGTAATAATGCCTAAAACTAAGGAAGAAATGATAAGATAATAACAAACATCAATCTAAGTCTTTCCTTTTGGTAAAGTATAAAATATAAAGGAAAAGAAAAATAAAATGCTAAGTAGCTAACAAACAGTAACAACAAAGTTCTAAACTAACATTAGTACATGGCTTCCATGTTACCAAATCCAATCTCAATATAAAGACTTTTTAAAATATTTTAGTCTTTTCCCAGAGTTTGCTAACACTTTAAAATATATCCCTAGCTTGTTTTTACTATGGACGTTAGAGTACTATAATTACATCCTTAATATACACCTAGATAGAATGCCACTCCTACCAAGAACTAAAATTCATAATAATCAAATTATTTGCCTAGGAAAAATATTCAAATGAGAAAAATAGGTAAATTCAGAGAAAGGGTCCCTTGAACTTAGACAATTATTAGGGCAGCTTCTAGTTTATTTTAAGAAATAAATTTACTTTCAATGTAAAGTTATAGATCAATGTACCACTTAGCATAACTCAAGCAGTGAAAATTGGGTAGAATTCAGGTGGAAGTCTTGATGTTCAATCTTTATTTATATTGCCAAAATAAATAGATAAATAGAAACTTGATGCATTGAAAGGAAAGCTAAAAGAAAGGCACAACCGCACAACAGAAATCATTCTCATTCTCTGCAGTTCTATCATTAGAACTGAAAATATTAACTCTTGATAGCAAGTTTTCTGTACTTACAGGAGTAGCCCTCTTGTTGTCAATGCTGGTCAAAATTATCTCTTCCCTTTGTCCTAGTTGAGTATTTCTCAGTTTTTTCTGAATAAAAAACAATCAAGTACTCAATTTCACATGAATAAAAAACACTGCAAGGTTTGCAAGTCAACAAGAGGATAATTTATAAAAAAAAAATTAGTTTACCCAAATAAGAGATTTTACAAATGAAACAAAAAATCAATTTAAACTTTCAAAATGTCTAGAATTTTCAATCACGTCAAACAAACAGAGTTGCAACCACAGCCTGAACTAGCTGTTAGAGAATAACACCTTTAACCACAGCACCCTTTGAGACCAAATTTTTTTCATCCTCTTCCTGCTTCAAATGTAACAGATAATTCCCAGCAAACAACCCCAAAACAACGTAAATCCCAGAATAAATCCAGTAAACTACTATTGGGGCATTTAATCAAACAGGCAAAAAGCATCAAAGAAAAGGCGAGCTATTACCTGACTGGGTTAGAGGACACGCGCTGGCCAACAGAGGTGCGTTTAATGGCAAAATGGTTTCTTGTAATGGGTGCGAACAAAGTGCTGGAAGAATCAGTGGTCAGAGAAGCAAATCAATGGAAGAAAAAAACAAAAACAAGAGGCAAAGAAGATAGCGAAGAGGGTACCTGGAGCAACAACTGCGTAATGAGGAAGAGAAGTTGGAGGTTGCGACAACAATAACACTGACCCTTTCAACAACGGCGCGAGTTCTTCATTGTTGAGAGTAATGGCAGTGATGGAGCAGTGTAGTGCAATGGAGGTGGTGTTTGTCAGGAAGAGAACGAACAATGGTGGTTCGTCAGTGCGAGGGAGAAGGGTTTGTGAACACGACGGGGCAAATAGAAGACAAGGGGCGACAATGATGGTGACACAGGGCGACGGTGACGCTGGTTGAAGGGTTGGACAAACGAAAGAGTGAGAGCACTAGGGATGGCAGAGACGAACGAAAGTGAGGGACGTGTCAGAGACTGAGAACCAAACTGATCTTAGAAGGCTTAGAAAAAAAAAGCTCTAAACATTGACAACATCAGTTGTCATATAGAAACGATGTCAACAAGCATTGACAACATCGGTTATTAAATATAACCGATGTCAATAATGATTTACAACATCGGTTATTAGATAACCGATGTTAACGACTATCAGTTATTTACAAAAATGCCACCGTGCATTTTTTTACATCGGTCCTCATACAACCGATGTCATTTGGACGATGTTAAATGCCTTTTTTGTAGTAGTGACTTTTTTTTTTTTTAAAGTGCAACTCAATCTGTTTGCGGAGGGAGGTATTTATAGTTTTTCTTTTGGTGGCTAGCTCATTGGTTGGTTAACCATGTCCGGCATTTTGACTTTCTTATTATCATGCATGTCATTCTTCTTGCTAAACACGTAGATTCCCAAAACGTATAATATCACGCAATCAGAATTCAATATATGCTGCTGAACCGTGTTCAATTCAAAGTTTAGCAAAATAACTCAAATAAACCTTCATATTCTCCAACGCACTGGCGGATCCACATGCATTTGAGGAGGAGCACTTGCACCCCCTCATTTTTAAAAAATTGCATATATGCATATGTATATTAAATGTGTATATTTTATCCCCCTTAATTTTATGTATTTGAAAAAATTACATATATATATATATATATCTTAAATGTGTATATTTTGTCCCCTTTAATTTTATGTATTTGAACCCCTGCTTCTAATTTTTTTCTCTTTTCATGTATTTATTATTTTTATTTAAATATTTAATTTAAAAGTTTAATTTTGTATTTTTTTTTCCAATTGGACTCGACAATAGGATAGGAAAAGATAAAATAATTATCATATCATATTATAATTGGTTGTTTGTTGCGTCAATAGGATATAATTAATAACATTATCTTATTTCTTATATTAAGGGGAAAGTTATATAATATTTTATCATTATCTAATTTTTAGAAAATTATATAATATTTTATCATTATCTACTAATAAAAAAAATATCCTATCATTATCTGGTTTATTATTTGATGTACATCAAATATTAAATAGAATTAAAAAAAAAAATTCTTATCCTATCATATTCTTATTTTGTCCCCCTAACCCAGGATCCTAGATCCGTCACTGCTCCAACGAGATATAGTTGCTTCCCCCAATTAAAAATAAATGGTTGAAATTAAAATTAATTAAAGTAATCTTTAACATACAAAATTAACTTATCTCATATACGATGCTATCCTTAAAAATATTTCCTATATTAATATTGATAAATGATTGCATGATACCAGACAATATAGTTATATTTTAAAGTATCGCTTAAATCATTCCGCTCAACCCGTTCCTACTTTGTCACACAAGTAATCACTTGGTTGCTTTTGTGTTTGGTCCTTTTCATTTGTAATCCACTGTTGCTCTACAATTTGTGAGTATATATGTCGGGTCATTTAACCCTTCGATGTAAAAGCTTTACTTTTTTAAAAACAATTTATTATTCATATATTAATATTTTGCTACCATTTCATCTAATGATGGTGTGTGTGCTTTTAAAGAATTACTAAGTTGTTACATTGTGAACTCAGTTACGTACTTTGTCGCATGCCATTTTCCGAATAGGTTGGATAGTGCCTGGCCACTTGATCTAATGGATCCTACCACACAACCTATCCGTGAAATGGTATAATTAATATTTAAATATACCATAGTTTTATATTTAAATATCTTACACTGAGAAAATGAAACATGGTTTATACATGTACTTGTCGGAGTGCAGAACATAATTAAAAATGAAAAAAAAGAAGTTTCTTATATATATATATATATATATATATATATATATATATATATATATATATATTATTTTAAATCAAATAACATAATTGGAAGAATAACTCCTTATTTAAATATTATACATTTATTTTATGTTATTTGGAAGAATAAATCCTTATTTAAATATTATAGTCAAGACAGAGATCAAATGAAGTGCTCGAGTGTAAACACTTCCTATCCAATTATTGGAACCTGATAAACAATTCCATTTTTATTGACCCAAACCCAAACCCTATCACATTGGAAATTAGTGATGACCATGGATCCTTCAGGCACAATGATAGCATCCACCAAAGGATTCTCTCTCTCAATTGTAGCCTCTGCCACCGTTCCTTTCACTCCAACCAACTCGGGCCATGAGCTCTTACCTGCACACAAAACGTGCATCAAAATAATAATGATTAATGAAACTAAGACACTCATGTATATATGCACACCATCGAACATTTTTACCTTTGCACTCCGACATTTTTTTCCTTCTTCTAGCTTTCTTAATGTAATTCTTCTGTTCGTGATATAGATGCGTTGATACGTGAGGGTATTTATAGTTTGTTTTGGTGGCAATCTTATGTATTGCTGAACGGTGCATTTTGTACTGTGTCTAACAGGTGACGTACGCTGTGACCATATTGTCAAAATTTATGCAAATAAGAATTGTCAAATTTTACAATGTCACGAAATTACTGTTCTATTTCGAAACTCTTTTGCTGCCGAATTGTCCTTTAAATCTTTACTCACATAGCATCTAAATTCTAATCTAACCGCATATATGTTCATGGAGCATACTCATAATTAATATTGCTTACCACAATATATATTATATATATTTATAATTTATATATATCAGTAATGCATGTACACTGTGGCACTTATTTTGTTATAAAATTTAAATCACTTTCTTAAAAATAAGAAGATATATATTATATATGGGTTGATTAATTTAAATTTTTTTTATTTGATAATGCGGCATATTTGGATAAAAATCTGAACAAAATTGGAATATATTTTAATCTATAGTATACAAATTATAGAGGACATAAATCAGTTAACAGGTGCTATTCTAATTTAATCAAAGGTCTCCCGTCTGAGATTACGAAAATTTGTATTGAAAGTTAGGAGAGAACTTTGTTTTCTGCGTGTCGTGATCGATCCTACTCGATTCAACCGGCCGTACCACTGAAATAGTGTGTGTCTACAAATATATATATATATATATATATAGAGAGAGAGAGAGAGAGAGAGAGAGAGAGAGGAGCTCCAAACATCTAAAAGTCTATATCTATATTTTTAAAATATCTTGGCATTTGATGAAGAAACCTAGTTCATGATGAATCGGCTCAATAGTTACAGTTAGTGTTCTATTTGTTTTTTTTTTATTTAATGAAGCAGCAGGTTAGTGCATATTACAATTGTACATATAGCCAAACTTAATTATCTTGCAGTTTTGTTAAGCTACTATATATGAATCTATGATATCTACCCAAACTTTATAAGAATTTTTCTCGTAAGTTTAAAAGAAGAGAGAACCTTATTAATTTGTTAAATTATATTAATGTCAAAGATGACTCAGCTGGTTTCTTCCTCTGACAGATAATAATAATAATAATAATTTGCATATAGAAAATTATTATATTAATTTTTTTTATATACAATGGTGACAACAAAGTTGGAACTTAAGAGATAGGCAAGTCAACCCTAATGAGTTTATTACATCAATCTTTTGATATTTGTGAAACTTTATTATCAATAAAATAACATAAAAGTGGAAATTAAATTCCTTATTTGAGCCCTAGGTATAGCGGGAGCTAGCAGTTTCTATCCAATATGGGGAACTTGTTTGACAAATCCATCTTTGTTGATCCAAACCCAAACCCTATCACATCGAAAGTCAAGAATGACCGCAGATCCTTCTGGCACGATTTTAGCATTCACCAAAGGATTCTCTCTCTCAATTGTAGCCTCTGCCACTGTCCCTTGCACTCCAACCAGCTCAGGCCATGAGCTCTTACCTGCATAACAAGCCAAAACCTCAAATTAATTACAAGACATTAATTCATTGCAATTTATGACTATTATAATTCATTCATTGTAACTATATATATTCATATATACAGATCTTATTTGAACATACTCGTTACCTTTGCAATCGTCAGACATCTTTAGCTTATTGCCTAATTCTCTGTTTGTGACTTTTTTTTTTTTAAAGTGCAACTCAATCTGTTTGGGAGGAGGAGGATGAGGGGAGGGGGGTATTTATAGTTTTTTTGGTGGCTAGCTCATGGGTTGGTATATAATTCTTCTACACGTACTTACGTACATTGTCAAAACTTATAATATCACGCAATCAGAATTCAATATATGCTGCTGAACTGTGTTCAATTCAATCCACAGTTTCACATTTAAATTTATGGATGCATCCTTGCTCCTTTTTTAAAAAGAAAAAAGAAATTGGATATCTCCACAGCATATATAGCTGTAAGACTAATTTTTGGGGTTAAAGGAGTGTAGTTCGCTTCTATAATAATTTATATTTTATATTAGCAAATTTGGCAATTCAAAGCTATTATGGAGTTTGCTTCTCAAGTTGATTCTATTTCTTGGAGACATATCTATCCTGATACGTTTGCAAAACACGGACTCTCTGTAAGACTAATTTTTGGGGTTAAAGGAGTGTAGTTCGCTTCTATAATAATTTATATTTTATATTAGCAAATTTGGCAATTCAAAGCTATTATGGAGTTTGCTTCTCAAGTTGATTCTATTTCTTGGAGACATATCTATCCTGATACGTTTGCAAAACACGGACTCTCTTTTGGAAATAAGAACAAGGATTTTTTCCCCCCATCATTTTTTGTATATATCCTGATATTGCTTCAACAATAGTTTTTCATGGATAGTTTTAATTAGTTTCTTTTCTTGACCGTTCAGCCCGTTTCTCAATAATGAAAAAAAAAATGTAAGTTGGACAAATGTACAAAATCAATTGCTTATGTCATAAATCATAATATACATTTCAATATAGAATTTATAACTGATATTACTCAATAATTTTTAATAATTTAAAGTTGTTTTTATTAAAATTTATTCTGTCTGACTTTAAATTTATCCACTCCTCAATCCAAGACTCCAAATCCCTATCAATATGTAGGGACTAGAGGAGAAGTTTGACAATTGCAAACACCGTCTTTAGAAGTGCAACTACATTTTAGAAATGTGAAATATTGATTGTGGATTTGAAAGCCTACATACATTAACTCTGATTTTTCTTCCATTCTATTCTATTTTCTTTGCCCGTACATACGTTGAGTACGTCAACTTAAACCTTGCTTTCTTAAATATTCCATTTTCTCTTTTTTTTTTCCCCTCTCCTGTCACAGACTCTTTTTTTTTTTTTTTTTTCTGAAGCTGAATTAAAAAACACTTTTAAAACCGGATAAAGGTGTAAAAAAAATGCAACGAACGCATGACATGTTTGATGTTAACAGATCGTCTGACTGAACTGAACCAGCTGTTGAGACCTCACAAAAGTCTTTATACTATTATTAAAAACTCGTTGTTACCAAAAAAATTAGTTAATTAATCAGGTTCTATCAACAGTCGATATTGCATACACATGCATAACAAGCCATAAAAATCATAAATGTGTTAAAAAAATTAATTATTGATTTTCTCATCAATCACTTCAATTATTGACTTTATCCTTCGCTTAAGGGAGTCAAATATCTCGAAAATAAGAGATCAAAAGTTGTCCCATTTTAATCATACAAAAAAATTAACTGAGAAGCTCAGTTGACAATGGCATGCAACGGTTTTCGCATATAACTGAGTAGCCTGTGTAAACGTTTGATACTCTCTACATAGAACCAGAGAAATACACTAACCTGCACACAAGACAAGACAAAGGTTTACACTGTTCTATATGGATATTGGATAACAAGGGGCACATGTTTATCTTAGTTAACTAATTCTGTAAAGATGTCAAATCCACGATGGAAATCAACTCTTGATTTCTGCAAATATGTCATTTGCGTCTAGTTCTTTTTGGACGAGAAGGCTTATTTGCCGTAACATCCTTTGAAGAACTAGTAATATCCTTTTGAGGATCTTCATCACTTTTATCAAAATCACTTTCTTCATCAAAACTCTCAGTTTTGTCTGTGTCTTCCTCTTCAGGAGATTTCTCAGTATTCTCTTGTTTTGACAGCTTATCTCGAAGCTCTCTCAGTTTTGATTTCTTAGAATTTAAGACCCCCAGAAACTAAAAACAAAACAAAATGGAAAGTCATCATTGATGATTGAAACTTTGGAAAGAGGAAAGCAGAAATAAATATGCAAAATTAGTAACAGTACATATAATGAAAAGCATCCAAAGACAGTCAAGAAAATGTAATATTAACACAAAATCATCCTTTCCACCAGTAAAGATAGCTTCAATAACCAGATATTGATGAAAGAGGTGCCCTCCTCAGATTAAAATGTTCAACCTATTTATTTATTAATGCATGTTCTCATTCATGACTTTTTGAACACAATAATACTGAACATTCTACAAGCTGTCTGGAACTTGATGCAGTCTTTAGTACTAAACGTTTTTAGTATCTTAAGAAGAAGAAAGGGCCCTCGCCCCTCAGCCCATGATTTAGGCATTACCACAGAAAAATAAGAAAAGAAAAAGAGAAACACATGGTTTAGACAGTGACAGTGTGACACTATTCAGAAAGATAATCAACAACATAGAAGCACATTACTACATTAGTATTGCAAGTGTATCATGTTGCCCAAGTTTTTGTTATAGTAGAGAACAAATTCATAAACTAAATATTTTTTGTTGGCTATTTAAAGATATTTTAATGAACTTATCTTCAACCTAATCAAGGAAAAGGTACCAAAATACTTGAGATACAGTATAAGAGTTTCTAAGAGAACTATTTACATCCATGTCATTTATAACCAATGCTTGGTGGTCAGTGGTCACCACACAAATATTTTGTGATTAGAGTTTTACATCTGACCCTTTCCAGACCCTGCAATAATATTGGTGGAAGGCTAGTATACTAAGCCAGCATATTTATTGTTAAATTACCTAGTTTCTAATTTATACTAAAGGAAATACCACCATTGTAAAAGCAGTTGCCCAAAACAGAGGAGCAGCATGTATATTTTTACAAAAATTATATCCTTGTTCAACAGAAAGCCAAGGAAATTTGAAAGAAAAGAAAAAGTTCAGCATGGAAAGAAGGGAGAGAGAGTGAGAGAAGTAGTAATCTTAAATAAGTTTTGCTTCATATCACGATTGTATAATAAGAATGGCTACACAGTTTTTGGTCTATTAAAACTCTCAAATAGGTTTCAGATTCAGCCTTTGCATCCAGGTATTGTCATACTCAGATATTTTGCTTCATACATGATTGTATAATAAACACCTACGAAGTTTTTTTGTCTATTAAAACTAGCATAGTATAAGACTCCAATAAATACAACTTATTCAAATAATTTTGAAAACATAAGATGTGCTTTAAGTATTCAATAGCTCAGAAGTTAATGGGAAAAAAACTTGGCCCAGAATAAATAAAGGGAACGCCCCACACTCAATTGCTAATCCAATTATCTTTACTTTTTAAGGATTTATAATTGTTAAAAGTAGTAAAGAAGAGAATAAATTATTAAAAATATTTATAACAATTATTTTTACAAGAAAACAGAAAATGCTCTCATGCTGTCATGCACAAAACCATATAAAGCAGTCAATGACAGCAACAGAGAACCAACAAGATAATACAATTTAATCCATGCCTCTGATGGACTATAAATCACCAAAATCTTGAACATGTCAAGCAAAAAATGTGTTACCATAAACTTGTGAATTAGGAATTCAACATACAGTTAAGAATGACTAAAATAGAGAGAAGATATTAATTAGTTTAATCAATTAATAGCCTCAGCAGTCTGCCAGAACCATCGTGCCTTCTTGACACAGGGCTGAGCCATGCTATGCTGGGAACCCAAGTGGGTTTACAATAAAATAACCACAAAGTAAAGGTTAAGAAGTTAGTTACCTTTGCATAGATTTCAGATTCAAATTCCAGCTTCTCATTGGCAATTCTTTCACTCTGGGTTAAGCACTTCTCAGCTTCCACTTTCATCTTCTCAAACAATTCATTTTCTCTGACAACTTTGTCCTGTACATGCATATAAACAAGCATGCCTAACTAATTAAGCACTTCCACTTTCATCTTCTCAAACAATTCATTTTTTTTAGAAGCAAAATGAAATTTTATTGACAAATTTTCTCTTAGAGAAATGCTAGCAAGACACTCTCTAATTGACTTAAATTTATTGAAAATCACAAATTTTGGGGGGGTCTTCTTATTTTTATAGTTTTCAATAAATTTTAATCAATAGTAAAGTGTGTATTAGGAGTGTGTTAGAGAGTACGTTACTAACACTCCTTTTTCTTTTATTTGGTAGAAAATAAAGGGGAAAAAAAAACTTTTAGAAACAAAAGTTCATTTTTTTTTTCTTTCATCTTCTCTTCAATTAAAATTTCAAAATTTTCTCTTCTCCTTCAATTTCTTTCCTCTGAAATAAGCAGAGGGTAAGCGAGAGATCTCCAACACAATGCCCATCATAAACAAACAGAGAAACAAAAAACGGACAAGTGAATGCCACACAGTGAGTCTGAAATTATTTGTATCAAAAAACACATTGAGACAAAGACAGTGTACAAGTTAAGGTGCAGAAGCTTACACTTAGATTTATGTTTGAGCCCATGAGAAAGTCCAATATTTCCACATTACTTTTCTTAGAATCAGGAGACAGCAAGCATTTCCATCTCCAAAGCAGAGTCATTCCTTCCTTCTCAAACGTCCAAGACAACTGCAACATTCATATCAACCACATAAAAACAATAGTAAGAATTAACAACCATACATTAAGACGCTCTACAATAAATTTCAAAGTATTTAACATAAATAAGAGTTATTTAGTTAGTGAGTTAATCACCCTCTTATGGCCATCGCCAGCATCATCAAATGCATAGACAGAGCCAGGTTGTTGAAGTCCCAAATAGCGCTCAGACAAGTTCAGGTACTCTGAAACTGGGAGGTCCCACTGAGCCGCACGCTGCTTCACTTCCTCCTCCGATGCTTACAATTAAAAAAAAAAAAAATCAAAACTTGATTATTGTTTTGGGATGAAATTGAAAATGGGTAGCAGAAAAGGAGAAAAGAGTGAAAAGGGTAGGGTGGTACGGTGGCAGTGCCAGGCGGTGACGCCGTCGGTGATGGCGAGGAGGAAGCGGGTGGAAAACCAAGTGGCCTTCACGAAAATGGGTTCTCCTTTTGGAATGACAAGTTTGGAGCATGAGTACCTCTCTGTTTCCTCCTCCATTGCACTTCCACTGCTCCCCCAATCTCTGTCTTCTCTTTACACAATCCCTTCCTAACTCCCAACTCCCGTTGCTTCCTTCGTCAATTAGAACTTTGAAGTTTGACTTTCACACAGAGGTCCTTTTGCAATTTACAAACACCCACACTACAAAAGCATTTAGAAAATGGTTAAATGTGTTTTTAATCCTTCGGATAATTATTTTTTTTAGTTTTTAAAATTTAAAGTTATTTTTTTTAGTCTATATAATTTGTAAAATATTTTTTTTAGTCTCTCTCCAATCCAATCTTTTCCGTGTGAGCCAAACAGGAAATGAGAGTATCCACAGTATGAGTCAAACGGGAAATAAAAAGTTTGTAATTTGTAACAACTTTTTCTATTTTATATTTTCTAGTGGTTAAAAACTATCGGAACGAAGTCAATAAAAAAATTAAAAACTCATTAACTACATTAAAAATGAAATTTTTTTATTCACTTGATTTTGGCAATTTTAAACCGTCAGAAATAGTACTTTAAAATTTAAAATAAAAAATTAAATTCCGGCGGTCAAAATTCGTCACAAATTGTAAATCTCTTATTCTCCGTTTGGTTCACACTGTACAGAGGGACTAAAAAAAGTATTATGCAAATTCTAGGGACTAAAAAAATAACTTTAAATTTTGAGGGAAAAAATGACTCATATTTAAAGGATTAAAAACATATTTAAACCTTTATAAAATTGAGGGAACGCTATGAAATATTTTTAATGAAATATTAAAAATTAACAAAACTTCAATAATATATATTGTTTTTCAATCAATAATAAATAATATCGGTTAATGATGTAATGAAATGCAATCAATTTATAACTGAAATAAATCTCTTATGCAATAATATTCTAAACCTAATATTTGTTTCACAAAATCTTATTGGATTCCTGAGAATATGGAGATGAAAGTATATATTTCCTTCTTTTTTTTAAAAGTATATATTTCCATATTTGTTAGAAGGTAATCAAAAAATATTTTTAGGCATAATTCATTCTCAGGAATTCATATTACTCACGTTTCTCCATATTTTTATTTCCATATAAAGGGGTGGGAATCTTATATTCCATGAAAATGTTTAAAATAATTTCTCTCTTCTCACTTATTATACCTCATTTATTTATTTATTTCATATTTTTTTTAAATTAAAATAAATTTAAAAACATTCCTGGGAATTAAAAGTATTTACCAAACATTTTTTATGGGAATAACATTCCTAGTAATAGTATTCTCAGGAATATTATTCTTAAGAATATAATCAATTTTGTGAAACAAATGTCCTCTTTAATCTTTTTTCATTTTACTTATTTCACTTTATTCAATTTTTTTCTTAGATAAAGTGTCTTGTATTAATCAAGAATCTTTGACGATTTTTGTTGAGTAATTGGACATTTGAATTGGTATTATTTATTGTTTTACTACCATTTAAATTGTATGATTTGTGTCATTATATATTAAGATTGTATTAGAATCTGACTTTGAGGTTAAAAACATTATATATACATCAATAACCTTTGTACTACTCGGACTCGGCACTACACCGAGTAGCTGATCGGGCTGAGTGGAATGATCTTACTCAGACTAAGGAAGTTATAACGGAAAGTATATCTTACTATGGTAAGATATAGGAAGATTAAGGTACAAGATCATGATAGAAGATAAGATTATCTCTATCATGAATTGTGAGATTTGAGAAGATTTGATAGAAAAATAACCCTATCAAATCTATCTCTTTATACTCTATAAATACAAAATAATCCAACCAATCAACGTACGAAATTTTATACCCAATTGTGATACCTGTCACCCACCTCTACGCCTCTAACTTGAGCGTCGGAGTATTTTTGTAGGTACACCCCCTATCATTCACAGAGGAGAACCACCGCATCGGAACACTTACCAAATCCGGTAAGAACATTTGGCGCCCACCATGGGGCTCGGTGAAACTTTTCCCAGCCACACCAATCAACGCGAAACGATCGCGATGGCAGCAACCCAAGGCAAAATAGCGAACCAAGAAAAGCGACCACAAGGGCTGGAAAACCCTAACTAAGGGAACAATAGCACTGGGGATACCCAAAAGGGTAACCCCAATAATGTGACGCCCATCCCGCATCAGGCGCCCATCCCGCGTCAGGCGCTTGAGAATCACCCGTTGATCCAAGCCCTGTAAAGGGAGGTAAACATGCTGAAACAAAATAGCACGAAGGAGATAGAGGATCTCCGCAGAGAGAACGCTACCCTCCGAGAACAGTATTAGAAACTACAAGAGAACCGAAACGCACACTCGGCTGCCCACGCGACCACCCACGAACACCCCGATCAAACAAAACGGGAAGACACCACATCTGAAACAGTTCTCCTCTGTGCTGCTGGATTCCCCCAAAAAGGGTCTCTTTGGTCTTATGTGGTCTTCAACTTAACTTTTGGTGTGATTTGTCTGACACTGGTGTTTTTCTGCCCCTTGTCTTGTGTGCCAAATAGATTGGCTGTGGGTTCTGCAGGTAAAATCTAGCACACAATACTTCCCCCCATCAGATGAATAAGGAAAAACTAAACCCCCCAAAAGGAAAATAAAAAATTTCAAAAGAAAAATACAAGTGACACTTTCTTTGACACTCTCTTTCCAACACTCTCTATGTGTTTGGCTAAAATTGGAAATCACCATTTTTGGTGGGACCCACTTAATGATTCTCCATCGTGATTTAGATGTGTGATCCATCAAAATTGGTGATTCAGTCAATCACAAAGGAAATGTTAAAAAAAGGAGTGTGAGATAGAATGTTGGTAGCATTTCTCATGTTCAAAATCCACTAAATTGTTATTGGAAAGTGAAAGACTAAGCATAATGTGACAAGTACACCTTCCAAGGAAGTGTTATTAGTGACAGTAGAGGATGGTGGCAACAGCGAGGACGACATTGAGGGTGGTGGTGCATATGCTGGAAGGCTATAGAAGAGAGATGCAGCTTCAAATCTCAGATTACAACTAGGCCTAACAATTCTAACACCTAATCTGCTATTACAACAATTTGAGACTTCTTTGATGGACTGAACCAAGCAGTTATCACACTTTGGCCCAGACAAATCAGGCGTGCACTGCACAAGCCCGTATATGTTTCGGTAATTATCTGGACCACGCACACTTGCTGCAGCATATTTACTACGAGAGTCATCTGATGCAGCTTTGCTTCTCAACCCATCCAGCAAGTCCTTAACCACTTTATTGAACTCTTCAATTTGCGTTGCATTGTTTAAGCTCCACGCAAAATACGCAGGTCCAATTTCGTTGAGGCTGAATATTGAGCGGTCTGAGTAGCGCAACAATCACTTCTCATCCTCGTACCATCCAATTGCTTCCTTTCGGTTTGTGAGATTGGCTCTCGAATGTTCGAGGCAGTTTGAACTAAAAAAAAAAATGTAATTATATCCTTAATCTTCTATAATTTTTATAATTGGAGGCGATTTTATTAATTTCAGGGACCCGATTACAAAAATTTAGAATATCAATGACAAAATTACAAGTTCTTTTTATCATTAACCTTTAAATAATATTTAGTTTGTAAGATAAAAGATATAATACTTCACTTATTTAGAAATTATTAAATATTTCAACTATTATAAGAAAACAAAATACAATTAATTTTTTATTAATAAATATTGAAAAAAATTGAGTTCCCTTATTCACTGTGTTTTAAAAAAATTATAAAATTAAACTGTTTATTTTTTAATTTAAAAAAAATCATGTTTGATGCACTTTCTCCTTTTAAGAAAAAAAAAACCATTAAACCAAATACTCCCTTACTAAACATCTGTAAGATATAACACCAAAAAAAAAACATCTGTAAGATATGTAACAAGCAAAATGTTTTTTTTTAAGTTAAAACCAGGTATTTTTTAATTAATTATTAGAGAAAATAGGTGATGCACTGACAGTGTAAAAAAATGTTATATTGTCATCCAATCACAACCCACCATGTATGGTAAGTTTATTTACTTTTACATTAAATACCTTAAAAGTCATATCAATAATAATTTGTAATTGGTTGACCGTCAATCCATCACCATTTAACTCTAATTAATCTCCTTATATATATAAATGACTAAGAGATTCTCTCATCTCCTTGCTTCATTCTCCCCACTCTCTTTCATATTCACTCTTATTTGAATACTCTCATCTCATGGAGGGGTGTAATTCACTCTCTTAACATGCATATGGTTCTTTTACTTTTCCTAAAATTTTTCTTATCAATTTTTGTAACTACACCACATTCACAATATTTCTATAACTACTTACATTTACTTCTTTATCTGATGCTATTTTTTTTATCAGTTTTTTAACTCTATTTTTTAATTTCGAAGATTTCTCTCTTTCATAAATAATTTCAAATTCTTAATTCAATTTACTTTTCAATTTTCAAAGTTAATTTAAAAAATTAAAGTTATATCTTCCCTTATCTTTTTTTTTCTTTAAAAAAATTGTAGTTTCTAATTTTTTTTATAATTATCTCTTTTTCAAAATTTCTTTCGATGTGCTGTATAATTCTTTTTTTTCTTCAAATTTTATACTCTCTAATCTTTTAAGCTTTTTTTTTTTAATATTTCTTTTATCTGATTTTCTAACTCTATTTTTTAATTTCGAAAATTTCTCTCTTTCATAAATAATTTCAAATTCTTAATTCAATTTTACTTTTCAATATTCAAAGTTAATTTAAAAAATTAAAGTTACATCTTCCCTTATCTTTTTTTTCTTTTAAAAAAATTATAGTTTCTAATTTCTTTTATAATTATCTCTTTTTCAATTTTTTTTTCGATGTGCTATATAATTATTTTTTTTCTTCAAATTTTATACTCTCTAATCTTTTGGGTTCTTTTTTTTAATATTTCTTTTATCTAATTTTCTAACTCTATTTTTTAATTTCGAAGATTTCTCTCTTTTATAAATAATTTCAAATTCTTAATTCAATTTACTTTTCAATTTTCAAAGTTAATTTAAAAAATTAAAGTTACATCTTCCCTTATCTTTTTTTTTTCTTTAAAAAAAATTATAGTTTCTAATTTCTTTTATAATTATCTCTTTTTCAAATTTTTTTTTGATGTGGTATATAATTCTTTTTTTTTTCTTCAAATTTTATACTCTGTAATATTTTGGGCTCTTTTTTCTAATATTTATTTTATCTGATTTTCTAATTCTATTTTTTAATTTCGAAGATTTATCTCTTTAATCAATAATTTCAAATACTTGATTCAATTTACTTTTCAATTTTCAAATTTAATATTTAAAAAATTAAAGTTACATCATTACATTTTTCTTTTTTTTTTCTTTTAAAAAAATTATAATTTCTAATTTCTTTTATAATTATATCTTTTTCAAAATTTCTTTCGATGTACTATATAATTTTTTTTCCAAATTTTATACTCTCTAATCTATTATTTTTTTAATATTTCTTTTATCGGATTTTCTAACTCTATTTTTTAATTCCGAAGATTTCTCTCTTTAGTCAATAATTCTAAATCCTTAATTCAATTTACTTTTCAATTTTCAAAGTTAATATTAAAAAAATTAAAGTTACATTGTTACATATTCCCTTATCTTTTATTTTTTTAATTTTATAGTTTCTAATTTTTTTTATAATTATCTCTTTTTTAAAATTTCATTGAATGTGTTATATAATTATTTATTTATTTTTAATTTTTTTTTATTGATTATATAAATAAGATAATGAAAATTTTAATAAGCAAGTAAACACCAGTATTTTTTAAAACCGGGATTTCGTAGTTGATTTCAGTATCATATAAAGTTTTGTGGTGGGGCCTAGGCTCTTCCCTTTCACTAAAATAAAAGCAAGTGATATTTGCACGTGAATGCACAGAACACGTGCAAACGAGGATTCCTTTATTACTGCCGATGAGGTAGGTGTGGCTGCGATACTGATAGCAACAACAACTTTTAATACCTCAAAAATGGTTCACTCTATGCTCCTACTTCTTCTCCTCACTCTCACTGCAACCTCAGCTCAACAACATCAACATGACGACCCTTCCATCAAAGCCACCATGGAGCAATTCTCCGGTTACACAATCCACGAACCTCACTCTTTCCAACCCACTTCACTCTCCGTTGATGCTCAGGGTCTACAGAACCAGGTACTACTCAGTACTCACCCAACTGGGCTTTTGTTGTTGTGATGACTGTTTCTTTACATCTTTAACTGTGCCTTGTTCTTAGATTGATGAGCTCGCAGCGTTTTCTGACTCACCTGCTCCATCAGTGACCAGGGTCTTGTATACTGACAAGGATGTTTTAGGTCGCAGGTATGTGTGTGTGTCACTGTGGATCAAGTTCCATCTTTTGT
The DNA here is from genome assembly GCA_026413185.1 of Pueraria montana var. lobata. NCBI lineage: Eukaryota > Viridiplantae > Streptophyta > Magnoliopsida > Fabales > Fabaceae > Pueraria > Pueraria montana. Next base: position 74,437,247 of record CM048647.1, read on the forward strand.
GAATTTTATTATGATGGTTGGCTGTATATTTTAGTTGTGGTTCTGTGTAAAAGAACAGTGTTTGTGTAACACTGCATAGATGCAGAAAGGAGGTGTAAGTTTTGTCTTTTTTTTCTTCTAACTTTTGTATGTCTAGCATTACCTATGAATAAACTGTTCAATCTTATTATAAAGATATGCCCTTGACCATAGTCTGCCTTGATAGACTTTTCACTCCTTGTCTTGCATCTGTAGGTATGTAAAAACCCAGATGGAACTTGCTGGTCTATCTGTCAGAGAGGATGCTGTTGGTAACATATTTGGTCGTTGGTGAGTGTCTGCTTGTTTTGTTCCTCAAAAGGTTTCCAAATGAAATATCATCCAATAACTCCTAAACTCAATAGTTACATTTATAACTGTCTCTCTGATATTTGACTGGATCTTCAAGCTCATGTTAACATTATAACCTTCCATATCTTAGTTGCAATATGCCTGTAATTTACTAACTACACTCACCACTTTATCTTTGCTTGCTTTATGCAGGGATGGCCTTGAACCTGAGCTTGCTGCAGTTGCAACAGGTTCGCACATTGATGCTATACCTTACTCTGGAAAATATGATGGAGTTGTTGGTGTTTTAGGCGCTATTGAAGCCATCAGAGTCCTGAAAAGGTTTTTGATTTTTCTTATTCTTGCTGATGTAGGACTTAATTGAGCCTTCAGAATACAAAATTTTTTATTTGCTGTCTATCTTCTGATAATTTGTGAGCAAGCTTGGATGTTTCAGCACCTTAAATTCCTAATGTATTTTCACTGTCCTGGCGTCCTGCATTAGTTTTTGCATAAGTTATTTCAAATAAGGAATCGGGGATGTAAATATAGCGTCTAAGCCAAGTGATAATGAAGATACTTATCTCTCTCAGTACAATAATTTCAAAGTTCAAACATTGTGGCCTTAGAGACATTGAATCAAGATAAAGCTAACTTATATTTTCTATCCAATAACTTATTAAAATCTTTATAACTCTAGTTCCAGAATTTCTCTAATTTGATGACTTGATGTCTGATCAGAACAGTATCAATGGATTTGTTGTGTTGTTCATGACTGGATTTTTTTTGGTACCCTCATGACTGGATGTTTAACCAACATATTATGGGTCTAAACCATTTTACAAAAAACACAATAAGGTATTTGTTTGTTAAGCACTGGCAAATACCAAATATCAAATTATACAACTATATAGAAATGAGATTTTCCACAGATAACTAATTCCTTGTAATTACTTATGCATATGAAAGATCCAAATTCCTCAAGATGAGACCTACAATGTCCAATCATTATCCACTTCTGTAAGGAGTTGTGATGTTTGTGATATTGATTGAAAATCTTCACAGGTCTGGTTTTAAACCTAGAAGACCACTGGAAGTCATATCATTCACATCAGAAGAACCAACACGCTTTGGAATAGGTTGCTTGGGAAGGTCAGAAACTGTATTTCTAAACTGTCTAAGAATAGGACTCCTTTTTGTGGCTATTTTTGTCAACAAATCCATAATTGCTTTTATCCTCTCATGTTACCTTTCTATTTCTGATAACCAAGTTACATCCCATATTCTACTTCAAGTTTCATCATTTGTTACCTTTGTGCAGCCGCTTATTGGCTGGAAGTGAGGATCTTGCAAATGCTCTAAAGACAACAACTGATATTCAAAACATATCTTTCCTAGATGCTGCACATTCTGCTGGGTATTCAAAAAATGAAGATGACTTATCCAGTGTATTTTTAAAGAAAGGAACATATTCTGCTTTTGTAGAACTGCACATAGAACAAGGGCCTATTCTGGAAGATGAAGGTACACACACATATTGGAGCTAACATAATCATTGCATTAGCCATAACTTCAATGTTCTGATATTCTGATGTAATCTGTTTCTTGGCCCAGGTATATCTATAGGCATAGTTACTGCCATTGCAGCTCCAGCAAGTCTAAAGGTTGAGTTTGAAGGCAATGGTGGCCATGCAGGCGCCGTCCTTATGCCTAACAGGTGGCTATCATCTTAAAACAGATTTTATTTTCTTTTGCAGCGTTACACCCTTATCCCGTTCTATTGTTGCAGTAACTTGAACTGTAACACCCAGATATTCTTCTTCTTTTTGATATTCAAGATCTTTCCATGATTTTGAGTGAACAAATAGTAGCATTCTATCTTTTGATTCCACTATATTTTCTAGTCCACTATTTCGATCCCTTTTGAAATTGAAACTTCTTAATTAACAAACTCTAATGATTTAAGTATACTTTATATATCATTTGGAGCAGGAATGATGCTGGTCTAGCTGCTTCTGAATTAGCCCTGGCTGTAGAGAAGCACGTGTTGGATTCTGGGTCAATTGATACTGTTGGCACTGTCGGTAAGTTATTATTGAAGTGCCTCAATTAATCTAGAACTTTCATTTAAACTAACCTCTTTCATTTTACAAGGTATTCTGGAACTGCATCCTGGAGCAATCAACAGCATCCCCAGCAAATCTCACCTAGAAATTGGTGTGTATTTACAGGACAACTTCACACCAGGCATCCTTATAATGTTAAATTACAACTGGTTTTACCATGCAATATTTGTTTCTTTATGTTTGTGACAGAGAATTGCTTACTTCTTTTTTTCTTTACCTATGGATATTCCAGTTACCAGTATATTATGTTACTTTATACAAATATTGCTTTGTAATTATTCTGTATTGTTACAGACACAAGAGACATTGATGAGGAAAGAAGAAATAAAGTGGTTGAGAAAATTCACCAATCAGCAATTAAAATAACCAAAACACGAGGTGTCAAGCTCTCTGATTTCCGTGTCATCAATCAGGATCCACCAGCCCTTTCTGATGAAGCAGTCATCAAGGCAGTAGAAACTGCAACAAAAGAACTAAACTTGACAAGCAAGTTGATGATTAGTAGAGCCTATCATGATTCATTGTTTATGGCCAGGTAATCTGGAGAGAGAGAGAGGTGACAGTTGGTTTTACATAAGCAGATATTATTTCCTTATGTAGTGCCCCAAAACATCCATTCCTAAAATTTCAAGTGTTAAAATGAGATTAAGATAGGATCTAAGCAGGAAAAATGTTCATTTGAAGGTTCTGTAATTTTTGCGCTGGGGATAATGCACTATTGTAGTACATTTGACTTCTTTCTCTTTATTCAAGGACTAAACCTCAATAAAAAAAGGTAAATAAAATGGTGAGCAAATGGGTGGAAATTAAAATAAGGAGGAGAAGAAATTATTTTTGAGCATGCTGAATATTTTTTTGCACCCACTAAATTTGGCATTTTCTCACAAATTTGACTTGCATGCAAACTGTATATATTTTAATTATTTTAATTTTGTAGAATAGTGGGATTCTTATTATGTTTGGAGTCTTGTCATGTTAGTGGACTTGTTGGGCTGGTCTTGCACTAGTAGCATTGCACTAGTACTTGACCTAATTGTTACTATAAATTGGTGCTTAGTGTTATTTTCTTGTCATACATTCAGAAGAATACTATTGAGTCTTGAGAGCCCCGTTTCTCTCTTTTCATCCTTTTGCTACATATACCCCTATAATTTTAATGCTTTCAAACATTCTGACAGTAACTGAACAGATTTTCATTGGCATAATTTAATCTAATTATAGTATGTTGCAAGAAACCATACAGTGGTTTGCTCTCATATGAATTGAATATCTGTTTCTCATGTACGTTATTTAATTGCAGGGTGTCTCCAATGGGCATGATTTTCATTCCATGTTACAAAGGTATTTACTGCTTTTTGTGTGTGTGTGTGTGTGTGTGCTATGTGCTCTAATCTGACACCACCTTCAGCATTGTTTGTGCAATCAATAGCCAAAAGAAGGGGAATCAGGTGCAGTTTGTGCTCCTTTTATAATTAATTTAAAGCACCAACAATGATTGAAAAGTATAGCTCTAATCTTGTGTAAATAAACATCCAATGAATGAACTTAGAATACAGAAACATTGCATAAGTTTTTCATGTTAAATTAGACGTGGCAAAAACACTCATAGCCTTTGGTGCCCATCCTACCACACCCAAATGTCGGCTGCAAAACCCAATTGGACTAGTTTGGGGTAAGTTTTTCCCCAACATGTAAATGGAGGGTGCAGAGTTGGTTTGAGGATACAATACCTGTCTCAAAATTGAACTCAACCCTGTCCTGTTAATAGGTAAACTATAGAAAAGTTAAATCATAAAATTGAATTTATACAGGTTTGGAGAAGTGGGATTGGGGGCAGCAAGGATGGGACCCATCCCCACCCCACCTTGTTGCTATTTCAATGTGGATATGGCTTCTAGTTTCCAATTTGATGGACCTGAATGATATACAAAAATGTTTTTTTTTTTCTTCCCCCTAACAACACCTTTATAATTTATAAAGAAAGGAGTTTTTCAATATTCTTGTTCTTGTTTTTGCAGGGTACAGCCATAAGCCTGAAGAGTTTGCCACCATTGAAGATATGTCAAATGGAGTAAAAGTATTGGCACTCACCCTAGCCAAATTGTCCAGTCAGTAACATCTTCTGTAGTGAGTAACATCTTCTGTAGTGACTATCATTGTAGAACAAGGACGTGTAATTTACTTCTGTTACAGCCTACTGATTAAATAATTTTGAATTTTGGATATACCCCCTTTAAGCTATCAGAGTGAGGGGTTGAACCATTCATTATGAAAAGTGGATCTATAAGGACCACTTTTTACAGGAGTAAAATGATAACTGCCTGTGGAAGGACTCACAGCAGTGAATTTTATTTCACTAGAGTGTTTAAAAGACAAAGAAACTACTGATATTATAGAATCCAGTTGCATATACCACAATCAAAATAGCCTTTTTATATCTTAATAGTTGGATCACTTTGTGTATGGAGACAAAAGACATCTTACTTTTCTCAATTGTCCACATTGCATTTTAAAATCCCACCTACGATTACAATAGTTGAAAGTTGAAACAGCTGGATTCAACAAATAAAAGTGATTAGAAAATAAGGGGAAAAAATGCCTATTTGGTAGTTGGAATAGCCCTTCATGGATCCTTTGAGTGAGAAAATGAAATTGAGGGTTGTAAGAGCTTCCTCTAGAAGAAGGAAGTTAGTAAAGTTAGGATGAAGATTATAGTTGGCATGCTTGAGGTGGGTAGTTTTGTTCTTGCCTATGTCTATTGCTTAAACTACGGAGAGATTCAAAAAAATATACCAGCTGAATCTTGACTCTAAATCATAACATGACTCGAGTTCAATGTGAGCAAACTTTTACCATCTGTTCCTTACTTGAGTTTGTGATCTGTTTGACTTATAACCAATTGTTTTTTGATGTAGACTTTATATTATTAACTTAAATAGTTTGCCTAAAAAAAATCTTTATTAGTCATATACTTGGAACTGATTACTGTTAGAGTTTAATAATGACTTTTCAAGATAGAATATGGTAAAGCAATTTTAACTCTCAAATTTCCTCTTGGATACGTGTGCTGAGATGTCCATTTACTCGTAATATTTCAATATGTTAAATTGGTTGCTAGACGAAAATATGAAAGCAATTTTTTGATAAAATGAACCACTAGCTAGTATTTCAACTAAAATTGGTTGCTTTTTCAGTGTCCATCATTTTCTCTTTGATAATGTTGTTTATAAATTGTATTATTAATGTTTAAAGAAATTAATACACGCACTTCCCGAGAGAACTTTGCTATGCCCTTAATGAAAAAGCAATGCTAACCACACAGTTGCTGGGACAGGACGTACAGTCTTGTCCAACCCTCTCTATACTTTACAATAAACATATGCACTTCCTAGGAAAGCTTTACTCCTTTTGATGCATATGCATTGATTGAAACTTCAAGCTTTAGTTTGAAAAAAACCATACCGATGAAATTCAAATTTTGTGTCCGTTATGTGCACTAGATAGTAAATAAATTAAATTGCAAATGATCTATGTATGACTAGAGACAAAATTCAAGAACTCTACTTGTGAACTCAAATACAAAGAGTAACGTCTTCAAGTTCAAAACTTCAAACCCAAACCAATTTATTTAACAGTTAATATGGACGTGTACTGGGCTTTGAATGAATTATTTATGATTTAATAAATTATGGGAGGGTGTTGGGCATTTATCGAGGGGTTAAGCAGGAACAGTCATGGATAGGGTCTAAGCAATGCTTTAGATGGGATGTCTTTTTTCTAATTGCTTTTTTGCAAAGACATGAACATCATGATTTAGTGATCCTCACTGGTTACCGTGAATGAGTCTTAAGATATGCTAATTGTGCTTAAACTGTCAACATAAGAAAGGTTTGCACCTTTAATTGGTACATTAAGAGAGGTAAGCGTACTTAGCTAGATCGAGGGAGACACTTTTGTTTATTGAATAATATTACTGAGAAGGCATGTGTGAATATACAACGAAAAAGACAATTAATTAATATTTTATATCATGAACGAGATTATAACTACTCCCATTTATCTATTTATATTTGAATTTTAATTTATAAACATTGTCATACACTATCTTTCAATACTGGAGTATATTGGTAAAATTGTTTTCTAAAAAATAACTATGACAACAACTTTGAGAAACCGAATCCTTTTTAACTCCAACTTGTTAATTTTGTCACTTGTTGATGACTTTTCAAGAATCAATTTTTTTTTTTTGATAAGCAAGAATAACTTGAATTTGTGTTTTTATATAGTTTGTTATATTAGGCAAATGCTATACATACCATTTTCACCTAAAAAATGAGAAAAACAAAAATACACTGATACAAAAGTGTTTTATATTACCTTCAATCTCTTTTTAATTACTTTAAACGGTGTATACATATCAGTGTATTAAAATTAAACTAAAAAAATGTCGTTACTTTTTTTTTCTTTTGTCTTTAACCGAATAACTCCACAAAATTAATCATGAGGCCAAAGTGATAATTAAATAGAACTATTATTATAGTGGCCATTCTAGGATTTGTAACATTATTCTTTAGTAGAATATACTCATTTAATACTCAATAAAACTTTGTGTATGAATTTAAGTGAATTAGATCCTATGTCACTCTTAGAGATGTTTTTTTTTTTTTTTTTGAAACACACTCTTAGAGATGTTATTATGCATTTCTATATAAAAGTATGAGTCATGCATGATTGTTTATACGGAATTTAACCAATTTAAAGAAAAAAAACTTATAGTTGAGAATAATGATTTTATTTATGAGGGGACCAACAGGTTATTCAAATCTGTATTGATTATTGAAGAATTTTTTATACTCACCTGTGAAACGTGTGTTTGAACTTTCCCAATTTATTGTTGTTTGATTTATACTCTATACTCCTAATCCTAGTTTTACCAATAAGTCTAAACTCTCATTTAGTTGCATTTGAATAAATGCGTTCGAAATTATAAGGTTATGTTTGGTTTTTAATTGGTTGACTCTTAACGTTCACTCAAAAAGTAAAACTACTTTTTTTTTTTTAATTTGGTTTTCAATTGAGTTTAATTGTATATTGCATTTTACTTTAATTTTATTTTGAAATTCAATTTGAACTGGAAAAGACTGAACATTTACTTCTACAAATTCAAAAATTTAAATTTGTAAACTGTAATAAAACATTCACTAATTTACATTACTTTTTTTTATAAACACTAATTTACATTACTAATGACTTCGAAAAAGGCATACTGCAAAAGTATATCAACTATATTAAGTTTTGTGGTGAAGAAAGAGAAGAGAAAAGACCCCAAAACATGCAATCATGTATCTGGACACAAATATCCAATTGTAAAGACAAAAACGGGAGGGTATTTGTCTATTAGATTAAACTTTGCACTATCAATTATTATAAAGAAAAAGAGAAGTGAAGACAAAAAATATTTGGTAGAATAATTCAATTTCAATTATAGGATTCGTCTTATAGTTTTATCCAGTGGCTTAAGAAAAGATTTTTTTATAAATTTTCAGTACATCCAAAGTGGATGAATCCAAATTCAAAAATTGGAAAGATGAAATTTAACGCCGTTAAGAAACGGCGTGTGACCGACGAGGCTCATATAAAAAGCGCGACAACACAACATAGTACAGGACAAAACTCAAAGCATAAACTCAAACTCAAACACAACTCACCAACACAGTTGCATTATTTCTTTCCAGATCCAACTCAAAATGTGAGTCATTCTCCACTCTCTGTTTCCATTTCTATGCATCAAAATGCACATTCTTTCTTCCTGAGATCCCTCCTAATCCTTGTTTCTGTGTCTCTGTTTTTTTTTTTTTTTTAATTATTGCTTAATTTAATGGGCTGTTCAATTATTGCAATTATTATTTTCTGGGTCATTGACACTTTGGGTTGATGTTTTTGTAATGGGGTTCTGTTTGGTTGATGGGAAAATTTTGTAAGTGAAATGTTTGCCTACTTGCTGAGAATATGTCTAATGGGGTTGAGGAAGAGGAAGGCAAATCTGTTTACATGTTAAATTTTGAATTCTGTTTTTCCTTTTTTGTTTTTCTATTGCAAAAGTTTAGATAATATGGTTCAAAGTTTGAGTTTTTTGGTTTTTGGTTCCTGGAAAGCATTTTTTTGCACCTATAGTTTTTGCATGTTTTGATCCAGTTTTGGAAAGATAGTGTATCCATTTGGATTTGAACTTCAACATTTTTGTTTTAACTTAAAATATAGAATATAGAAACTCTTCACGTTTGTAATTTATGTTTTATACTTTTATATTGAATTTGTCGGTGACAAACCAATATGTAAGATATCCTCTTCATTGATTTTGGAGCTTGAGAAAATTCAATGTCTTTATTTCTTTAAACCATGTATCGTGTTTTCCTTGGGATGATCTACATGGTTACACTTTAAAATTTTTATGCCGGGCTCTTCTTATTTTCCTTGCTTAAGACCCATTTTTTTCTCCGACATATGATGTCTTGTTTTGGATGTAGTTGAGTTGTTGATTTTGAATTATTAGAGAGTCTTAATCATTGATTGGAGACACCCACCTACCAATTTGATTGCTTTCCTTTTGCATGTTTTAGTTTTTCTTGAGTGCTTTTAAGCCTGGAATTAGGTAGACAATTGATTTTATTCTATATGATTTATCTTAAATAATGCACTTATGCTTCCATGCAAAATCTGTCATGCTCATTACTTTAGTTTTTTAAATAATCTTTTTCCCCTTGGTTTCACCTTTTTGGTTGAACACAACGATTATGATTTTTAGAGAATATTCTCATCTTGCTTTGGGTTTATTAAATTTTATAAGTACATTTAGGCATGTTAGTTGTAACAGTGTTTATATGTAAGTGTCAGAATCAACTATGGTTATAGTGAGGAGCAGATAGCCCAATCAGTGAAGCTGACATATTTGTAATGAATGTGTTCCAGGAGAGAACAATAGTTTCAACGATAGCACCTAGATGATTCTCAAAACTATAGGTACAAATACAGAGAAGTGCGTAATTATAGATTTCATGGTGGAACTTTTAGAATATCATTTTCTTTACAAGATTTATTCTATATTTTCTTCGTTTTTGCTCTCAACTGTTGATACTGTTGTTTTAAATAAAGTTCTTATTTTAGACTTTTGTGTTTTGGTGAATGAAGGAAGTTTATATATAGTACCGTCCATTGTAATCTTATACAGTACTATTTTGTCGAACCATTTAAGTAAAAATTCTGATAGCAATGAGTAATTATTAATCAAACTATATCGCTAGGAAGCATTCTATAACATCTATTTCAACCTTAAAGCTGCAAGTGTACAAGACAATTGGTTTGTTTTAGAGAGAGATTCTTTGGAACGGGTTAATGCAGACTGTTTTTTTGGGTTATATTTTCTTATCTTCTACCCAAAAACACGTACATCCCAACTTCACCCCTTCACAATCATATATGTACTTATTTTTCTGTTATGTATGTCAATACAGAACTGTAAAACACACTATGCATGATTTGTGGCATTTCAATCAATTCAATTTATTTAGTTCTGACATTTGTTTGTTGTAGTGCAATGGGAGTAGAAGATACAGATATTTGTATCATCAAGGAGCCAGATCATGTTGTAGTCTATTCAGATGGCATTTCCCATGATTCAGGTCATGAAGCTGGAAGTGATCATGACAATATTACAGAGTCTTATGAACAAATCAATGAGACTACTGAACATCATAGTTCAGAGGAGAGTGCAAAGGAATATGAGGTGAAGGAATGTACAACAGAAGTTTCTGTTAAGGTCTCTGATGTCTCTAATGTTAAAAAATGTGAGGAGAAGTTAACCTCAGATTCTGAGGGTGTCCTCAGTGAGAAAAGTTTTAAATCCCACAAAACAAGGAGTAAACACAAGCCACGAGATACCGTGAAGAATGGATCAAGACCTCCTGTTGGAAATCTTCACAGTAGGTGTACAGGCAGTGCCCAAATCAAGCCCACAGTTCCACAACCGTTTGCCCTAGCAACTGAGAAGCGTGCTTCAGTTGGAACTCGTCCTGCTTTTGAAGAAGACAACAAGGGCAGTAACGAGAGAAAATCTTTAAATAAAAAAAATGTGCTATCTCCCAATATATTAAAACAGAATCAGGTATATGCTGATGTTGAATCTGCTTCCTCCTTTAATTATTCTAATGTCTTTATATTTGTGGAAGGTTTAAAAAATAGATCCTTCTATTACTGTGCCTAAAGTATATCATCAGGGAAGAAAAACTTCTTTAGTTTTAGATATTATCTCTTGCATATTCATCCAAAGTTCCGAACCAGACAGATTAAACTTTTGATGCCTATCCTATTAAGAGGTTCTTCAGATTGGTAACATAACTATTTTATAAGGACTGCTACAATATTGCAATTTAATGAAATTAAATTTGAATTGTCTAATTCATTTCCAAACTGTTTATGGTTGATTTTGTCTTATTCACAGTTAGTTTAAAGCTTTTATTTTCTCTGCTTTCACCTTGCAGTTGAAATCTCCTGTAGTTTCAAGAAAGCCATTGCAACCTGATAACAAGAAGCATCCTGATGAGGACGATGCTTGTTCAGTTGCTTCAATGTATCCTCTTAAAAATGTTGCAGTTGAAGAATTTCAAATTCTCATGTCATGTTTTTCTTATTCTGGCAATGGTTCTACTTCCTTTTAGAATTTGAAATTGCTATTACTCCTTGACCATGTAAAGAACTGCTGCTTCTGTGCGGTCAATCAAGACCAGGACAACTGTTGCTTCTGCTCCTGTGTTTCGGTCCACTGAACGTGCAGAAAAAAGGAAGGAGGTAACAACCTGTATATTAGTTAGCTTTGTTTGGATAGGTTTTCCTACCTCAAATTGATTGCTGCTTGGTCCCTTCCATAGTTTTATTCAAAATTAGAGGAAAAGCACCAAGCAATGGAAGCTGAGAAGAATCAAAGTGAAGCAAGGACCAAGGTGCAACACTTTCTTAAGTATCTTCAACACTAGGAAATACATTGCCATTCTGTTACTTCTTTTTATAAGCTCATAAGTTAGTTTTCTCACTCTGATTCCTTCATCAATTTCTAAACTTTGAAGGAAGAGATGGAGGAAGCTATCAAGCAGCTAAGGAAGAGTTTAACTTTTAAAGCAAACCCTATGCCAAGCTTTTACCATGAAGGGCCTCCTCCTAAGGCTGAATTGAAGAAGGTTTGTACTGTTCTTGTACTTTTAATAATATCATGTATGGGGTTCAGTTTTATAATAAAAAAGCAATGTAGAGTTCATTTTAAGCACTCAAACCAAATTTCAATAGTAACTGAAAAACTGCTCATTATAATTGTGAAAGATCTAGTTATGTAGACATTTTTCAACTTCTGTGCTTGACAAAAGTTGAGTATTATGTCTGGGCCAGCTACCAGCCACGCGAGCAAAATCTCCAAAGCTTGGCCGGCGAAAGAGCAACAATGGTGCTGTTAATTTATCTGAAGGGGACAGGGAGAAAGGAGCTGGCATCAGGAGAAAGCATCACACACTGAAGACCAACAACTATGATGATAAGAGTGATGTAAATGGCTTTTCTGACCTCAAAAACAAGACCAAGCATATTGAAGAAATTAATGTGACTGAGGTAACTGGACAAGCAAACTTGGAGATTGGCAGCCAGTGAAGTTTTCAGTGAGATTAGTTTCTCATTTTTCTAATTTATATGTATCCGGGGACTGTGGTCTTGTTTCTTGCAACAAGCATCTTCACTTTGTTTATCCTTTAACTTATGAGCACTTGCTGCTGTGTGCATTGTGTAAGTAGTGAAAATGTTTATTTGTAATTTATTTCAAATTATTTGTAAAATTAAATCCTGTTGCTCATAAGAGCAATTTGAGCATTTGTTTGTCTGCCTGGAGTCCAGGATCAGATTGTTTGAAGTCATCATTAAATAATGCTGTTCGATTAACAATAATTATGCTTCATTTTTGCAAATCTTTTTGCTACTTTTTCTCTTATTAACAAAACCGTGTGGGGTCTTAGTAGTAGTGTATTAAAAGATAAGATAGTGCCATAGCTATGGGAGTATATATAGACATTACCTGAACATGAGGAACTTTGTTTAAAATTAAGATGATGATTATCCGTTTAGATGGTCATTTCCTCTCAGGGGCAAAACTGAGATTTGCATACTGTGGCCATAATGCCGGAGGAATAATGTATGGCTAGGCTGAAGGGCCCTAATGCTTGCTGCCTTTAGGTGGGGGCATTAATGTCTAGTAGTTACGGTAGAAAACAGAAAAATAAAATGTCCATTGCTTAGATGGTTCTGATTTTACACGGCAAAAGAGAGACCCTTTTGAACAAAACATACCCCATTTGTAAAAGCAATACTGCTGGTCTGAGAGATGCTGCTTCCTTTTATCAATGTAGTTTAGTTTGTCGAAAGAGTATGCTAAGAATTGTTTCATTGTAGGATTTTCTGATCAAGAAAATGGCCTCTAATTTCTTGGAGGTTAAACCAGATTTATGTTTGATGTGGGTACAAGTATTGTGCACTGTTGATAATAAGTAATAAGTTGAAGTGGTAAAATGGGTTACTTTCATCAAAATCCGTCTAATGAAATATATGACCATTAAACGCAAATTATTTGTTTGCCTCATCTGGTCAAGCCTAATATGGATTTAGTCTGCAAAAATCTATAAATGTCCAAAAAAATTAGACTTTTATCAAGCTTGAATATCATTTTAAAAACTTGAATTAAATTTAATATTTTTTGAATAAATTACATTAATATTCTTTGAGGTTTTTTCAAATTACATACAATATTTCTCTTTATTTAATGTTTACAATAATTTCGCTTATTAGAGTACACGATGTAATGTTTTTTAAAGAAGTAAAAGGTTGATGTAATACATAAGAATGTATCAGTTTAATGTTTTTCAAACATTAAAAAAGTTAGTATAGAAATAGAAAAAGAGCGATATTATGTACAACTTGAAGAAGAAATTTCAGAAGATACGAATATAATTTCTTCTATATTTTTTGACTGAGCTGTCATACCTTGCGGATTGCATCAGGCCGGATATCTATTTTATCACCTTTAATAATAAGTGTGGGACAACATGAAATTAGAAGGCTTTAAAGGTGAACTCGTGAACGAACTAAAAGGAAGGTTCTACTTGCAGAGTTGGATATATAGTACTAGGAATATCTAGTGACTCTATGATCGAATGGATTACAACTCCATAGTTTAGTAGCATAGAATAATGGTTCAGCAAGGCATTGGATCAACCCGTCATTTGGTGCATGTAATTGATATAAAAATTATTCGAAGTTAATCTAAATGATGTAAATGTCTCTCAGTAACGTGTAACGAAAAAAATAAAAAGTCTCTCTATGCAACAAAATTTTAACTTTTTTCATGTATATCTTATACTATATGATTATGAATAAGAACATATCACTTAACTGAACGTATACGTGGATCAACTGATGTGACATTATTTTGACTTTTGCAATCGAGTAAGATTGTATCTGATTAAAAATACCTATAATCTATACCAACAAAAAAATGATAATTTAACAATATAATTATATTTAATAATTCTATAAAATTAAAAATGCTTTTTTTTTTAGTTTTTAAAATATATGATATTTATTAATTTAGCCCTTTATGGATTAGTTTTTTTAATTTAGTCTCTCAAAATTCAAATCTAAAATAATTTAGCGTTTGTTTGTTTCTATTTTTTTCACTAGTCACAACAATTTTCTCTGTCTGAGACCTGAGACACATCCCTCCAAAGCAAGAAATTTTCACTTCCACAAAACGGAGATTGTAAACACAGAACCAATCTGGCCATTAGTCCTTGCATAGTTGCATCCATCTCATTGTAATATATTTAATGAAAAACTAATGTAATATTATAGTATTTAAATATTGAAAGGTGATATTTAAGAGTTTTAAATTAAAAAATCAAATATTAATTTGAATTTCAATAACTGTATTTTAACATTAACCTAGTGTATTCTGGGGTGTGAATCGTGTGATATTAAATTAAATGTATCACGGGATGTTATTTGAAATTTGTATTAAAATATTTAAATATGAATCTTCAATATCTATTAACATCATGATGTCATGTCAATATTTCATTAGCAGTGTTTAACTATACTTCATAGGACTAAATTATTGAGAATTCATATGTTGAGTGATTAAAAGGTGGTTTTATTACTTCTTTTCTTTTTTTTTTTTTATCAGTAGGTGGTTTTATTACTTTAGAATAAAAGAAAGAGTCTTAGAAAAAAAAAGTCAAAATCCATATTCAATGGAATAGAAAACACAACTCTAGTTAGGTATGGAACTAGTCTCGGAATGGAATAATCGTTAGTTTATCACCGACACACAGATAAATCCTCTAATGTAGAAAGAATCATAAAAAAATACTACTATAATCATCAATTGTGCATAAAAAATAAATGCTTTTGATATATATATATATATATATATATATATATATATATTTATTTATGAGAATGCTTTTGATATTAGCTCATGAAGTATTAGGAAGTTTCTTTTATTCCATATCCCCTGTACACATATTAAGATAGTGTTGTGTTGTGTTGGTTTTATCCTGAGTGGGTGCGTAGGGAATTAGATCCCTCTGACTCGGTGTCCACTCCACAATGATGAGTCCACATAATCTCGGGTATCTACAAGAAAAGGATGGGTGACAGTGAGAGGAGTGTAAGAATGACCCTTCTTTCATAACAATGGGTTATTAGCATTACATTTATAGGCCATGAGTGTTGAGTAACTGAAAATGCACACATTAATAAGCTTAAGTATGAGTTATGAATAAGAATAACCAATTTCTTCGTATTGGGCCTTGAGGGTCCATTGTCCTTCTCCAGTTCCATGACATGTTGCTATCGTCCTTTCACTATTACTTTTTGCATGTGAGTTTTTATTTCCTTCCATCTTCCCCCGCATCATCAGTTATTCAACTTGTTTCGATGTGTCTGTTTTTATTGTTTGTTATGCTCCAATTAACTGTCCCATAGTCCCACACACTTCGTAGAGGACAAACACCATCGTAGCCTTTCAATCAATATGAATGTGCATGGTGCAAATATTTTTAGTGATTGTTTTTTATTTTTGGCCATGCTAGTGATTGGTTGTATCATTACATTCCCTTAGTTTACAACTTTCCTCAGAGTTTCCTTCCCAATTGTTTCGTTCCTTTCTTCACTCTTTGGACCAGTTTTTGGGTAGTGCAAGTGTGACATTGTATAGTTCTTTAGGTGATGGTTTGAACGTTAATAGTCAACGTAGGGAGAACTCCTAGTTCTACTTAACTATTAGGTCAAACTCTCTTGGTTACATATATGCTAGCTCTTCACTCCGAATCAGTTTTGGGCTTGTGTGTGTGAATGTGATGCTTACTTTACCTAGGTGCATTTTGTTTCCTTTTTGCCCCCATTAGGACCACAAGATTACTTTCTACATTTTTAGCTCATCATGGAATTAGATATGCTGAAAACATATCAAGAGATTAAAATCCCCATATAATATGGCAAACTATATATTTGTGCATATCTAATTCCATGATGAGCTAAACTTTTTTGCCCTCACTTTTCAGTAATTTCTAATTTTTTTCAAAACATGGTCTATTTTACTGTCCACTGTCCACTTGCCACTACCTCTGCTTGAGCTACAAATAGGACTAACAGTATTTCTTTCTATGTAAAGCTTGGGTTGACGCCATTTGGGAGTGTGATTCATCAATGAAAGCTCCTATTCATCTCTTCATTTGCCCCTTTTTCTAAGTGGAAAGCAAAAGAGAACCCCTTTAAACACCCATCTCAATACCATGATACACAATAATTTGTGTTCCATCACTTTTACTCACTGCTTAAGTCACACTGACAACATCAACTCTGTAAGCAAGAAACTCCATCCTAATAAAAAAAGAAAGTAATGCTATTTACAGAACCAAAAGTCACTATTGAAATACACTACATAACTGGCTCCATCAGAACAATTTGTGGAGCACAGTCCCTGCTGTCATAATTTTACAAAAATGTACATGTAATTCTACCTAAGTTTGACTAGGAAAAGTTTGAGGTAATCTGAACTTAGACGGACCTATTAATGTCAAATGTAACAGCAAGACTTGTGTAGATGGTATTATCTATTAAGTCTTCCAACCAATAGGATTTACACGTTTGTGATAGGACTTGGCGGTATTGTTTGGCAAGGCAGGTAGGACTTAAAGGGAACTTTGCTAAGCCTTTAACAGATGCTAAAAGATCTGTTTACTTTTGCATCACTAATCCACCATAACTTTTATTGATTTGAAACCATTTACCATCACAAATAGGAAAACAGACCTTATTTAACTCCTCCTTTTTCATTTTCCAAGACATAATTAGTATGTTTGAATTTTCAAAAATAGCAGTTGAGATCTACGTCAGATATACAACTTTGGCACTAATATACACATGGAATGAACAATAACATTGAAAGTGAACAATCATTTAGGTTGTTAGAAAACTCCACTCACTTCCCCCTCCCCTCTTCGAGAGGGAAGAAAAAGTATGATAAAAAAACAAAACAAAAAAAAAGAAGGAAAGGACTCAAAGGAGTAAAAAAAAAAATCTCTTCCCCAAGGGAGGTTATAGTTTTTACATAGATCATTTGAACTAAAAACTAAGGTAAAATGTTCTATAAATCATACTTAAAATCTGTATGAAAAGCTTGACAAGATGGGGGAGCCATGGCATGTGGGACACACCGTTTTCTGACCCACACACTCCCCATCTTCACGTATATAAGGGCCCATGAAAAACAATGCATGGCCAAATCAAAATCAAACAGTCCTCTCTGCTTCTGTCTCAAATCAAGTTTTTCTCTCCCACATTTTTCTCCACTCAAACATATGAAGGAGTTGAGGGGAATGGTGTCTGGTTCGAGATCATTCTTCTAAAGCAAAGATCATCATCACCCTTGAGAATGATCTCGGACCAGGCTTCATTCCCCCTAGCTCAAAGTATCTGCCATGATCTTCCTACTAACAATCTAATTCATTCTTTTTGCCATGATCTTCCAACTAACCATTTAATTCATTCTTTTCATCTCCAACAGAATTCAATTGCCAAGTAACTTGTAAGTTCAAAGCTCTTTTCTCTTTATCTTTTTTCATCAAAGTTCTTAAAATTTGCAGCAAAAAGACATAGATCATCACATAATCTGCTTGAAAACTCAAAGATGACTAGATTGACTTCGTTTTTATTGTTTCTTTAAAATATGTTTGTCCAGCATATTACATGATTGCTTTGAAGTTTGAACAAACATGAAAGTTCTATGTTTCAAATAGCCATCATAGTCCTTCTTTCTGATTATGTTTAGTTCCTATATATGCTTAACAATATGCAATCTGCTTCTTGTTGGGACCAAAAATGAATATATATATATATATATATATATATATATATATATATATATATATATATATATATATATATATATTGTGGAAATGAGAATGTGGTTCAATAAAAGAAAATGCTGATGATTATTAAGTTTTCTTTGGAATTGGTTTGTGAAAGAGTGTCCGTCCCTGATTGCCGACCCTTGTCTTCTTTTCACCAAATTCGTTGAAAAACAGAGTTGTTGGTGTGAAATGAAGACTGAAAAGGGAAAATCGAATAGATATGTAAAAAAGTTGAGGGTTATCTTTTTAAAGTTGAATTTTTGTCGATTGGCTTTGCTTGTGGAGAGTTGCAAAGAATATAAGATTTAGACCTTTCGCTTTATTTGTTGCAAGAGTAGTAGGGTAGAACTTCTTTTAGAGTACCAAACTCATCAAAGTGAAGCTTTGAATTTTAGTCTTTTTTTCAAGCTTAAGACTGCCATCATATCCATTCCCCTTACTCTTAGCCCATTCCTCACTTTTAATGCCGTGTGGGTCAGAGATTGTGCATGAAAACCTCATAATACCATATGGGTCAGACTACTATGCATCATTCATCAAAACCCCATAATACCATATGGGTCCGTTCAACTTGGATCTTATTCTCAGCCCTAACGTCCAATGCTACAATACAGTCTTCACCCCACGTGAGTTTATTAATTCCACCTTTGCTCATACACTCATACTGCACAAATCTGTTAGAGATCATAGCATTAAATTAGCTCAATTAGTCAATTAATAATATACTTAAATATTCATAGAAAAAGTTTTACTGTCTATAATAATCTTACTCAACTAGAGCAAAATTATTTCCAATAATCAATACCTGTAATTTCTACAAAAAAATTATTTTTTTGATCCATATATAAAAATAAAGAGAATGTATGATAATATGTATTTTACTAGTTTTATTATTTAAAAATGAAGGAGTGTTAAAATAGTGTAATAAAAATTATCTGAAGTGATATAATGTGCGTAACAATATCTCTGTTTTCATTTTTTTGGGCTTGAGAAACTTGGTGGCATCGAGAAACTGCACTATGCAGCTATTTTTATTTTTATATAAATAATCAGAGATATAGATGTAACTCAGATTTTTTTTACTATAATTTGTATGTTCAATAAAGAGATGCAGCGTATAACCCTGATGAGTTTTATATTATAAATGTTTCATTGACTTTGGGTAAGGCACTATCAATGACATCATCTTATATGGAACCCATTGAAACCAAGGCACATGATAGTGTGATCAATTGAAGATATAAAATACAAATATAAGAAAACAATTAGTATGTTAATTGCCATGGAAAATTTTTGGAAAAAATAAAAATCTAGGTTTGGAACACCCTTCAACATGCATTTCCCAAAACGTTGAAATAATCAGATAATATGTCTTCTTAATACGTAGTATATTCTAGTATTCAATAATGATGTAGTAAAGAAGGACAGGAATCATGACTAACTTATTGCTAGAAATCAAATAGTATATACGTAGAAGAAAAATTAAATTCCAGCTTAGCCTTTTTCATGGATCTTTGCCATACCCTCCGTGCAATGATGAGGGAAATAACATCATTTTTGGGATTTTAGATGCAATATTGGCACACAAATATAGTGTACTTGGGATTGAGATTCCACCACCAGATAGATAGAGGAGTCAAAAGAGAATAGAGACATATTGAGTATGTCATCACAAACGCAAAGATAAAGTTGATCCCTATGCTCGATAAAGCCCATTATATTAGCATTACTTCTCAACATAGTAACATAAAGCATTCAACAGAACATCTGAAAGAACTTTGAAAAGGTAACTTAAAAAGAGTGAAAGAGAGATTTTGTTGGCAATCGCTGTCTCACAACTTTTGCCACACAAGCATACACAACACAAGCACACTCAAAATGCTCCATTAATTAATAACACTATTATCAAGAATGGATATAGGGAGCGACAAGGGTAGGTCCGCTCCCTCCCTACCCAATTTATAAAAAAAAATGTAGAGATTTGAATTTTTTTTAAAATTATAATCTTATAATTATTAATATAATTATATATAAAATTTAATTGAAATACACTAATAGACATTGAGTGATTTTGATCTTCATATTTTTAATTGATTTTAATCTCCCTATTTAAAATAGGGCAATTTTAGTTCATCTTGTAAGTTGCCATTGAATACTTAATAGAGATGCTAAGATGACGTATTTGTGCTGACGTGGGGTTCTCCAGACTAGTCCACATGGCTATATTCTTTTACCAATTACAAGGATTAAATTTTGAATTAAAAAACTTGAGACCTGGTCAGCATTTTTAAAATCATGGGTGATGAACGAAACCTTAGTACTTTGGTAATTTGGTTGTTGGGTTTCCATACCTGAGGTTCCTTGTACTTATCACTATTGGGATATTGAAGGAAGTTACAAATCAAGCACGTAGATGTCAGTGAACCCTTGTCCATTGCCAATGTTTACTAGAGAAATTCATCTTTTTTTTCAAAGGATCATTTTGGTGTTCAAGATGCAGGAAAATAATGAGAGAAATGGAGTTGCAACTAACTTGAACAGAGAAATAGGGAAGCATAACCAATATGTCTCATCTCCCTTTCGAGACGACAGAAGCAGAGCTTAAGGTAATATTTTGAGCGGGTGAAAATATTTAAATGATATACTAAAAAATGATTCAGGGTGTCATGTATAAAAAAATATCTTTACTCATTAAAAAGAAAGAGAAAATTAGGGGAAGACAATGTTCATGATGATCCTGAATGGGCAGTGAAATGGATTCTACATCGCCAGCTGAACCTACTGTTATGCTTTGTTTAGTTTATAAAAGAGAGATAAAAGAAATTGAAAGGAAATAAAATGGAAAGAAGAGAAAAAGAATGAAAAATGAGATGATTGTTTAGTTATTTAATAGAAAAAGAAAAGAAAAAAGTAAAAAGAAAAAAAGCATTATATTTATAGTCACATAAATATCTTTAAATAAAAATAAGATACAATAATTTTATTTGTGTATGTTGTAATCATAAAAGGTATAATGTTATTTTTAGTTTTCTCTCTCTTTTTTATGTAGCTTTCTTTCCAAATTGGAAGGAAAGGTTTTTAGCATGGGGTTCACTATTTTTCTCCGTCTCTTACTTTCTTCTAGGGACGTTTGTTTCAAGTTATGATCTTGCATTTCTAGGAATCACATTTCCAAGAATATTGTTACCAGGAATGTTATTCTTAAACATATCTAGAAATACGTTTGGTTAGCCTTTAATATTCTTAGGAATATTTTTTAATTTTTAAAATAATAAATAAATAAATAAAAATGGAAATTATAGTAGAGTTAAGGGTAAATGGCCATTTAACTCATCGAAAGTGTCAAACGCTGACAATTTGATCCCTGAAAGATGAAAAATTCGAATTTAGTCCTCGAAAGTGAAAAAAGTGCGACAAATTCGTCCTTCCGTTAACTCTTCTCCGTTAACATTAACGAAAGTACCTATGTGACACTTTTGGTGATGATGTGGCAGCTGAAGGTTGCCACGTGCCATCCACATTGTTGCCACGTGTCATCCACGTGGCTGCCATGTGGCTAAAAGTTGACTTTTCACTTTATTGACATTTTGGTTCCTAAACTTAACCACTTATTGACATTTTGGTCCTTGAACTTAACCACGTACTATCATTTTGGTCCCTGAACTTAACCACGTACTGTCATTTTAGACCCTAAAAGTACTTTTGAATTTTAATCAAGTTTTACGTTACATGTAAATTATTAGCATAGTCATTACCATATCCCCTTACTTCAATTTCATATCTCTCATATTTTTCACTTTCCTCTTCCACACTTTGTTGTTCATCTTGATTTTCACCTCCATCATTTACATGCAAAGTTCGTCATTTATTTAACTGAAACATTAATTCTAATAGGAAAATAATACAAAAACATCTTAAAAAACTATTTAATTTTTTTCTTAATAAACATCGTCTAGCTTCTTTAAGAAGTTACATTTTATTCAATTAAAAATTTTCAAATAGCTTCTTCAACACTCTTAAGTAACCACTACATTCAAAAATTTTTGATGTCTATATATATCTTGCGGTAATAGTTCATGAAAACCACAACTTTCGTTGTTTATATTTTCTAATCTGTTTGATTCTTTTACTTTGATCATCGATCATGTGCCAAACGATCACATGGATCCTATGTCACCCCTCCCACTTACACTTCCTTCATCCTCAATTTTTTCACTCTCTACACTCCAAACATTATCAAAAGAAAGAAAAATGACATGTGCTTCGTGTGCCACCAGAGGATCATGTCCACTCAAATCATCTAATACTTATGATATAACCACTAATAATTTACATGTAGCGTGAGACCTAATTAAAAATTCAAAAGTACTTTCAAGGACCAAAATGACAGTACATGATTATGTTCAGAGATCAAAATGTCAGTAAATGGTTAAGATTATGGACCAAAATGTCATTAAGTGGTTAAGTTCAGGGACTAAAATGACAGCAAGTTGTTAAGTTCAAAAATTAAAGTGAAAAGTCAACTTTTAATCACGTGAATGACACGTGGCAATCGTCAGCTGCCACGCCATCACCAAAGTGCCACGTAGGCACTTCCGTTAATGTTAATGGAGAAGAGTTATCGGGAGGACGGATTTGTCACACTTTTTTCACTTTCGGGGACTAAATTCAAATTTTTGATCTTTTAGGGACCAAATTGTCAGCACTTGATATTTTCGAGAACCAAAATGACCATTTACCCTAGAGTTAAAACATAACTTCTCACATTCCCATGGGAACGTAACTTCCCCACTCCCTCACCATGGGAATATAAACAGTATAAATAAGGGGATGTAACTTTCCTAGGAATAGAAGATATCTGAAAATATTTTTTGATGACCTTCTAACAAACATGAGAATAAGTATTTTTACCTTCATATTTTCAAAAATGCTAAAAAAATTTGTGAAACAAATACCCCCTATGTACTAAACAAGGGAAAGATTTTGATAAGTGTCTATTCTTTCCATTCATTTCCTTTCTCTTGTTTTTCACTCATACCAAACAAAATGTTAGAACTGTGAAATGGTTCAATCTGGTAGATCAAATAGTGGAAAGCGGCCTAGTCCAAATCTTATGAGTTTTTGTTTTGTTGGCTTGACTTGCGCTATCTAGGGCTACTATTTTTTAAAAAGAAAATTATATTAATTTTAAAAGAAAAAAATTAAAAAATACTAGGCCTATTAGCTAGGCCCACTTGCTAGGCCAATTGATTTGCCCGATTCTATTTGAGCCAAATTATTATTATTTTTTTTTATAAATTTTATATACACAATACTCGTCAATTATTTGCAATAAAAAGTAATATATAACTTCTATAATTTTCCAGTTTATCATACTAATTTTTATTAAAATTTCTTAAATTTATTTTTATTTATTTTAATAAATTTAATAGTTAATATTTACTATATAAATTCTCTTATTGTAAAAAATTTCAAATAATTATTTAATTAAGTTATTTAGTTAAATACACTTTTATTTTATTCAACTTATTTTAAAAATATAGTTGCTTATTATTTTCTTTTTGAAATATTTTTCAAAAAATAATAATTCCTGAAAATATATTTTTGAAATATGCAGTAAAATTTAAATATTTGCAAGATCCCATGATATTAATGTCCAAAACATTCTAACTTGATATTGCGTCATAAAAGTGCAAGACATTTCATGAAATAATTTTCATATTACAAAGGAAACTGAACCATGCATGCTTCTATCTTCTCCCTACTGGGAAGAGGTTGTGAGAATTGGATTGCATTGCTTCCATTCGCATCATTCGATGTATCAATTTATATATTTTTGGGCCTTTGGCAATTTTTTTACATAAATAAAAATCTTTAATTTTCTTTTTTTGAAATATTTTTATTTTTTTAAAAAAGAATCTATAATAAACTTGGTAAAGTTGTAATAGCATTAATCAATGGGTGTCAACAGCTCAGATCAGAATGAGTGAATGAATTTTGATGAGCAAACGTTATCAGCGACAAGAATGTTCACAGTATGATGTTTGACCTAACGAGGAAATGCTGATTGTCTCGTTGTTATCGAAACTAAACATTCGTAGTGGCAGGGCACCGTCCGTAATCCATTGCCGTTCGATATAGTCAGTATTCAACGGAGGGTAGGGATTCGTTACGTGCAACTTGTACAACGGGTAAGCATGTGAATTTTCTGAAATTGCAAAGTGGTCCCTGGATTGACACACCCACCTAAAGAGCTCGCATGGAAAAGCAGCACTTGTAATTCTAAATGCTTTCCTCTCTTAGTCGTGAGTCGTGACTGGCGGCTCCTTTTTATATATGAGTTTGTTTTCAATTAAGTTTATTTATCTAAAACTACATTTAGCATACATTTCATTATTCTATCATCTTATTGATGCAAGATAAAAACTAAAAGCTTACGAAAATAAACTTGTAATAAATGAAATAAAAAATAGCAAAAGTGTGTTTACAATAAACAATTGTTTTTTTTTTCAAAATAAATTAATTAAACTAGAATTTAGTTTGGATACAACAGACCAAACTTATGGAATTGGTTGAGTTCAAGTTTAAAAAAGCAATGGTTTATTGTAAACATACAAGTGTTTATTATAAAAGTAGAAAAAGTGAGTTTACAATAAACATTTGCTTTATTTATTTTAGGCTGCATTTATCTAAATTTTATGACTAAAGAGTATTATTAGTGCACACTAAAATTTTTTGTCAAGCTAATTCTAAACTTTAAAATAAATTAACATTTATTACTTAACTACTATTTTCGTACAAAGATAAATGTTTTTTTTTATATAATTAAAATTTATAATAAATAAATATTTTTAACATATAAATTATATTTAATTATTATTAATTTAAAAAAACAATTAAAATTTAAAAATAAAGATAATAAAGAAAAGATTAAAAAAATAGTTACTTAAAAAGATTAAGTAGGCATCACAAAAGAGTTCAACTCCATACTAATTAAGTTTGATTAGATTTAGAGAAATCAATAAGTAACGTAGATTTTGTCTCATTCAACAAAGTTTTTTTTTTCATTTATATTGTCAAGAAACCTGATACTCAAGGAACCAACTATCTATAAATTGTTGTCGATTTTGTTGGTTGGATGCACAATGTCATTGACAAGAACGGTGACATTAGCCCAGTTGCAATGTGGTTTACGTGGTGCTCTAGAAACCGTACGGTACGTGTAATATTTGACAACATTTCCGAATCAGTCCCCTGATCACTTTTTCTGTCAGATTCGTTCGTTCGCAGTTGCAGTGTATTGCTAACGCTTATGCCACTTATGTCCCTAACAGCAACGTGCCTGCTCTAGTTAAAGCAAGTGTCTTGGCCAAAACCTCCTTTAAATAATGATTATAGATACTCAGGAACCTTCTTAATTAAAAGGTTTTCAGGGGAATGTATGTGGGATATTCTAATATCTTCTATGTAGAAATACTTGCTTTGCTTTATATATATCATGGCCATGCAGGTGCTGTGTTATTCAAATTCAAAACACATAATTGAGCTGGTGGAGGACACCTTAGACATTCCTCATCTTTATAGCAATGAGATCTCTAACATGCATAGAGACTGGGATTGTAAATTGTTTCGCAGAGCCATGGGCATTTCTTGTAATCGTAGATAGTCCTTTCCTTTTATTTTGTTATTTTCTTTTGTAACAAAAAAAAAAACAATATATAAAAATTAATAAATAAAAAGAACTTATAATTAAATTATGGAAAAGAACTTATACAAATCAAACCCGATATCACTTTCAAATTAAGAACAAGTTTACTTAAAATATATATATATAAAAAAAAAGGGACCAAAAGCAAATAATGGAAACTTGGTCAACCTACTACAACCTGTAGAATAATGCATGGGTGTTAGTGGAATGGCATGTTTCTACGTGGCAAATCCTAGACCTCGCATAAACAGCTTCATGTGACAGCCAATGCCATACCACGACGTTTGGCAACTGCAAGTGGATTCTCTTCTTTCTCTAACGGCCAGACACACGAGCAACGCAAGTATCCATTTTGCGTTTCATATTCAAGAGGTATGTTTCTTTGAATTTTTAGTTTTGCTTGATGCCTTGTTCAGTTTTCAACTTATTGTGTTGAAGATTCATGTACAAGATGCTCTTTCATATATAAGAGTTATGGTCAACTTTATATGATCAAAAAAATATAATACTTCTTTTTTGGTAGTTTATCTTTTGTATTCTTTTTATTTTTGGTTGCTTCTTTACACGTGATTGTAGGGTGTGCATCACGTTTATTTCTTATTGTTAGAAGTTTATTATTTGGTCTTATATGCAATTTATATGTATCAAGAATTGACTTTGAATTATCTTGAGGTCTTCATGATATCTAATTATCTACTTCCCTATCTTGAGGTCTTGATGACATCTAATTATCTACTTCCCTGTGCTTATCGATTTCCTTATGCCCCAACTATAACGAAGAGAAGACAACAGCCTACAATTTTACATGCAAGTTTGTACCTGTCTTGCTGTGCCTGGATCTAAAACATTATAAATAGTAAGTAGACTCAAATCAATGTCTTAAGAGTACATATAAGCAAACCATTGAGCGGCATGAATCAACTAGCGTGGGATTATTACAGCTTAATTTGTAGTCTTAAGCTCAAGACTTGACTAGCGTGGGATTATTACATTCACATAGATGATAAGCTGAATTTGGAAATTCCCATTTAAGTTTTGTAAACAATTGTTGTTTGTGATTCCAAGCATCATAGTCGGGCACAAAATTATTGGGAATGTCATGTATGTATTCAGAATTTCTGGACAGGGGTATAATGTTGCATGAAAGGGAATCATGTTTTTATGTCTGGATTAAGTTTCAGAAAAAATCTTGAGTTTTCCCTCTATTGCAAGAATGTTATCTGGAGTTTGTTGTTGTTCTTGGTTTTAAATTTTTGTAAAGGTAGTTGTCAAATGTATACATACATATTGTAGAGAAAAAAAAAGTCATTCATGGGCCTGCACCTAGTATAGCTTAAGCTTTTAAACTAATCCTTTGCCATCATAGGATCTTTGGCCACGTATTAAAGAATAGATATATGGAATCCTTGCTGCCCCAATATAGCTTAAGTTTTATTTCTTGTTAGGAGGTCTGAGTTTGAAATAAAAATTATTCATGGGCCTGCGTCTAATGGGTTGAACTTTTGGGATGATTTATCCTTGACACAGTAAATGGCAATTAATATATTGCCACTCATTGCATCCAGCACATTATCCTACCTACCAAGTCTCATTGGAGTCTTTTAATGTTCTTGATGGGAATGTCAATAACAAATTTCCAAACATTAAGTGAGTAATTTTGAGATATAATAAATTAATAAGTGAAAGGTTGTGACTATTGATATGTATGTAATGATAATTTCCTAGGGAGGTGATGTAAGAAGCAATCAATTAGTGATTATCCAAGAAATCTTTAGAAGCCAATTACCACACTATAAATAGAGGTCTTTGAGATGAGAAGAACCACCTAATCTAAAGAGGGGATCATGTATCCAAACAGAAGATATGTCAATCCAAGAAATGTGAAAGGGTCTCGTGAGTGAGAGAGTGTTAATCATTTCTTGTAAATTTTGAGTGGGAGACTCAAATTCATAGAATAATACACACTATCCGGTTTTCAAGTTTGTCTAGAAAACTTGTAATCATTATTTGTGATAGTAAATATTTGTTGAAATGTTTCTGTAGATGTATGCAAGAGGTATTAAAATGTTAAATTGTATCTTTCACTATTTTTTATCTCTGTGTTTTTTGTGTTCCCATCTTTGATCTTGTATGTATGAGGGGGTGTTTCCCCAACAGTTCTAAATGTAGTTACTCTTTGTATTTATGAAAGGATTTGGCAACCTTCTGAAAGCAAAATAGTTTATTGATTTTTATGAGATGAAAGATGCAACAAATCATATATGCATGCGTTCAACATGCCTTGTAATAAGATGCATCTCAAAAATGACTTGAGTAACCTTTAATTTAATCAAGTAATTTGATGGACACCTAGTGTTAAGGAGCTAGTTGCGTTGTCATTCATACCCTACACAGACTTTTTATTCAGATTACTACATAAAAGGCTAACTTTGATTGTTATAATATTGCAGGACCTTCTGCTGACTACTGAATGGTGAAGATGAGTTCAGATAGCAAGACACTAAAACCAAAGATTGATTTTGAACTCGTTCTAAATTATTCTAATCAGTGTATTTGGAAAAATTTGAAAAATGACTCAGGTGCGGGTGCAGGTGCAAATGCAGCTTGTAGAGTAGACAAGACATTTTCTGCCACTGACCCCCTATCTGAAATAGTTTGGTCTCCAGATAAAGGTTTCAGTCTCAAATGTGTTGATTCAAGTTTTACTGATAAAAAGACCTCTCTTTTTGGAGATGTTGAACCAAGCAGTATGGTTCTTGCTCTGCTCGAAAGTGTTACTGATGGAAGTTCTGCCATGGATAAACCAATAGATGGCGTTTTTGTAGAACCTATTGCTGTCATATGCTCAAAGAGTGATGTTCCCTCCACAGATACTCCCACTAGGCATCCAGCAAGTGATTCAGTTGTCATCATTCCAGACCATAAAACATGTGAAGATGATCATGATACAGGTAAAAGTAACATCTATTGTGGTTCCTGTAGATGTAGTGAAAGGTGGATTTGCAGTAGAACATTGAATTCAAGTAAGCCTTACTGAAGGAGAAAGAATAAACCTGTCATCCTAACTAGTTAAATTGTTAATTGGAACTTATCAATTTGATTGCTTTTCTTCTTGTCACTTGTTTTCCCATAAACTATTTTTGCTCAATCCGAATGAACAATGGTCTGGCAGGGTTTGGTGATAATATGGAGAAAATAAACACTGCAAGAGAAACACCTAATTTGCCAAACAGTCAGAAGGAGAATGTAATGAATGACTTGGAGAAGAATATTTCTGCTCAAGCCAACATTGAAACAGCTATAATATCTGAGATAAAGGGAAACAATTGTACTATTTCAGGTATGTGCTGTATTTCTATGGTACTGATAGGACAAGAATTTAGGCATTTTAGGAAACTTTTGCTACTCTTGCTTGGAGCACGTTCTAAATTCTTTGTTATTTGTAAACAATTTATATCAATTATCCTGTATCATAGAAAATAATTCCCATTATTCTGGGGTTTTTTTTTCTGAACACACAGGTTCCAAATTTAACACATTTCCTTTATGCTTAAAGGATACTTGCTGAAACTTTATGTTACAGAAAAATGCCAGTTCATTCTTTTGTGCATGCCTGAAATATCACCTGCATCATGATTTTCCTTCAGGTCAGGTTGATGAAAGGTCGGTTAGTAGTTTATTACTTCAAGCAGATGAACCTAAATGCAACATGGAAGAAAATCCTTCACCAAGTAAACATTGCAATGGAGACATAGATACTGGTATTGTCAACCAGGTGGTTGAAATAGAAGATGGACTACATACTAGGGTTGAGCATACAATCGAATGTAAAGGTTCCGGTGCTCTAGGAACAAATTTAATATCTTCTGGCATCAGTCCTTCACAAAAACTGGAATCAACTGCAGCGAATGATCTACAAACTTTCAACTATGAGGCTACTTGTGCAGCAACAAGCGCAGTTCTTGTTTCAAAATTCAGTGAGAATAAAAACAAATTCCAGGTCAATGAAAAGATGCTACTATGCAGTAAGAACCATCCAGTCATGGCTTCTCCATGTAATAGCAGGATTCAAATGACAAGAAATGAAGGTAAGGAAAAGTCCTTATCAGATGAGGATTCAAATGTCAGTTTATCAAAGGAAGAAGAGTGCCATTTAAGTGTTGAAAGCCTCCACAGTGCTGGGTTGTTTTTGGCAGGTAAGAAGAGAAGCAAGTTTCAACAAGTGATCATTGGGAGTAAAAAATTCAAAAAGCAAACTCGAGAAACTTCATGTTCTAAATCCTATGTTAAACCGGATAGCTCATTCATGAACTTGATTTCAAACATGATCAAAGGATGCTCACAATCAACTCAAGATGAGGACAAGTCTTTGGCTCTTAACCTTGAAAATCCTAATCACCATCTTAAAGAGCCAGATCAGAAACTTCTCGTGTGCAACAAGAGTCAAGATGCAGAGCTAAAAGATGCAGGGTTCAGATCCAATTTTCAGTCTATGGTTGGTGCAAAATTTAAGAATGTTGGAACAAGAATGTCTAAAGTAGGAGAGGCTTCTATAGATTTTGAGCTTGGTAATAAGGTACATGGAATAGATGCTACTCCAATAACTTTTTATGCAGAGAACAACAGCCTTTACAGACAGTATATGCAATCAAATAGGCTTGAAGTATCTGAAGGGAGACTTGATGCCTGTCCACCCATACAGCCTCAGACTAGACCTATAAATTCTCTCGACAGTCATGAACACTGGAAAAATAACTCATTGGAGAATGAAAATTGTTACAACTTGGGGCTAACTAAGGAGAAAGAAGGAATGGCATTACTGTCATTACATTCACCTTCAACTGGACAAAATAGAAATAATAATGAGAATGTTGAGTCTTATGCACTGTATGAGAGAAAGGAAATCTGTCATAGAAGTGATAATGTGGAAGGTCTCTGGATAAGTCGTTTTATACCAAAGTCAACTTCCCCCTTGGTAGTTTTTGATCACCTTAATGATAGAGGTGGTTCTGAAGTCCATTCTGCATCTTGCGCAATGCCTCCACATTCCCATAAACACATTTCTCTGAACAACTGCAAGATTGAAGAGGCCAGAGAACAATCTGCTGATGACCAACTGCTCAGTGAGGCTCAAAATTTACATAATTGTTGTATCAATAAAGAGGACTCCACTGTCCTTAATGATGATAAGGGAAATCAATATCACACAGCAAACCTGCATAAGTTCAATTCCTTTACACCTTTCCCAGGATTGAGAGATTCAGGGCCAATGGTGTCCATGTTTGCAAGGAGATTAGGTGCCATCAAACAATTCCAACATACAGAATAGTCTACCCCACACAGGTAAAAACGGCTTGCTTGTTTTATGAGACCATGGGTCACCAACTTGTGATTTACCAAAGGTTACAGGAAATAATCTATGATCTCATAAAAAAAATATATATATATATATATAGGAGAATTGGAAACACCTCCTTGTCTATCTATGAATTGTTGTTGTGATACTCTTTATTTTCTCTTCCTTCTTTTCCTTGGTGGCAAGTGTGATGAATGCTTTTCTCATCGTGTTTGACCTTAAGTTTCACAATATTATTAATTAACTCAATAATACAGCATCTGCATTCTGAAGAGTAGGGTCATTCAACATTTGATTATGTCAAAATCCATAATTAGCAGCTCCAAGCGAGATCTGTTTTAATATTATCATATTTTATCTGTGGATTCTAGAGATGGCAAAGGCAGTAGTTAGACAATACATTAAAGCAAATCCTTAGTCTTCTTTTTGACATATTTTGTCATGTGAACAAAGTAGTCGAAGTAAAAAATGTCGAGCCAATACATTAATGCAAGCCCTTAGTCAAAGTCTATTTCTTTATATGTAATTTTGTTTGGGGACTGATCAAGTCCAGATTGTCAAAGTCAATAATTATTTATTGAAAATTTATGAGCTGGTCGTGTCTTAAGAATATGATAGGGTAGAGTGAATTAGTGAACTTTCAGTGACTTATTTATTTTAAAAAAATCTTAATATTCAAATTTTTTTATCCTCTATTTATACATCCTTTTATCTGTTTCTAACTATAAGGTGGGACTTTGTTATCCAACATTATTATGTTTAAGTTTGGATATGAGTGGATCACAAAAGTAAAGTTAGCTTTTGCTTTTTTTTCTGCCCCACCAACTGTCAATGGTCTTTGTCTTATAAACTTTACCTAACAAGTGGTGCGTTACTTTATTGTGAACCAGTTACAATAAGCTACTTGTTTCATTGTGCTTCCACTATTTGATTATAAAAATCAGTTAATCATATAGTGATTTATATTAAACAGGTCTAATTTTTGTTTGCTTTGTTCCATCTCCGTTATCCTACAGGAAGACATTATACAGTGGTGGTACACCACCTCAGAAGCTAGTGCTGAGATTCCAACTGAAGAAGATCCAATAGAAGAAAAAAAATTCAAAATAAGAAAATGTTAGATTTCCGATTTGGAAGCAAAGTATCTACCGTTAACAGCTCGAATTTATTCTATATTTTGTAGACAAAGTTGTCTTTCTTTGCTTTCGTATATAATTAATGGTATATGAAAGGAAGCTTAAAGTTAAAGATGCTTCACCCACCCACCCAACATGCATCATCAAAGACGAGCTATTCCAAGAACTTGCTTTGTCTTTGAAGTGAAAGTAGTGCCAATCTACCTTACTTTCCGTTGAAATTTATATTTTTGCACATTGCTTGTGAACAAGACACTTTCACGTGTCCTGGGTTGTTAAAAATACGAATCGAAGCTTGCTTGAAGATTTTATTTTTTATGAGTACTTGCTTGTTGATTTGGAGGCAAGTTCTCCGAATCTCTCTATAGTCTATAGTATAGTCCTTTTAAAGTAGTCGTGATGTCTAATTATTTCTAGGTAACATCATTTCAATGGGCTTGTTATTGTGTTGCACACATCCACATTTGGTGCGAGGAACTTTCATAAAAGTATGGTTGTTACTTGTTATACACTTGAGTAATGTTATATGAATATCCCATTATTTTAAATATCTCATCAACACTTTTCATTTTTTTTCTATCTCTCTTTTCTTATTATATTATAAATCCTATCATACCTATATTTTTCTCTCTTTTCTCTCTCTCTCACTAGGTGTTGTATAGCATCATGAGTGTCTATCAAACATTTTCCTATACACTTATACTAACTCTGTAATAACATTAATAATAACAAGAACAATAATAATTACATGAAGAGGAAGAAATAATAATAAGGGAAACTCTAATAAAAGGTTTAAATATGAATTTAGTTTTTGTAAGTTCGCACTTTTTCAATTTTGATATCTATAATTTTTTTTATTTTTAGTCTTTGTAAGTTTAATTTTTTTTTAATTTTAGTCCCTAAAACTCAAATTTACATAGACTAAAAATAAAAAAAACAATTAAAATCTTGAAAGGATTAAAATTAAAAAAAAAAAACACACACATACACACACAAACTTATAAAGACTAAAAAAACCTTACAAAAATCAAAATTAAAAAAGTGCCAACTTACATAAAATAAAGGGTAAAATATGTTTTTG
Source organism: Pueraria montana var. lobata (assembly GCA_026413185.1). Classification (NCBI taxonomy): domain Eukaryota; kingdom Viridiplantae; phylum Streptophyta; class Magnoliopsida; order Fabales; family Fabaceae; genus Pueraria; species Pueraria montana. Next base: position 74,470,463 of record CM048647.1, read on the forward strand.
ATCCCTCATTTTATATTGATTTCTGTTTTTAGTCCCTCATAAATTTTTTTCTCTATTTTTAGTCCTTCATAAATTGTTCTGTTCTGTTTTTAGTCCCCGTAAATTATTTTGTTTTGTTTTTAGTCCCTCATAACTTGTTTTGTTTTGTTTTTAGTTCCTGACATTAATTTTAACTGTTAAGTGATGACATGATGGATATAAACTTTGTGTGTGAAAATTTTTTGATTAAGTTTCTAGTGACTTTTAATCGTTACAAATTTTTTTGTGGTAAAAAATGTTTACTTTTATAACATTTATTGTGATTTCAGAAAATTTGGTATTCGGGGTTTTGATTTTTTTTTTTTAACATTTCTGACGGTTTTAGTTTGCCAGAAAATTTGTAGCAGTTAAAAGCTGATAAAAACTTAAATAGAAATTTTCAAAGGCAAATTCTGCTCGTCACGACATCACTTAACAGTTAAAATTAATGTCAGGAACTAAAAACAAAATGAAACAATTTTTTAGGAACTAAAAATAAAAAAATATTTTATAAGAAACTAAAAACAAAAATCTAGATAAAATAAAGGATAAAAACATATTTTACTCTAAAATAAATTCATATTTAAGACTCACAAAATGAAGCTGCTGCCGTAACTTCAAGAAGCAGTACATTGCGTACGTGGAGTAGTTCTGGCCACATCTTTAAGAAGTGTTTGGAGTTTGAAAATTTGAACAGAAAAATCTATTTCCAGCCTACCACTTTTGATTAATCTTGGTTAAATTAATATGCATGTTATTATATTTTTGTTAAATTTTTAATTAGGTTTTTGAACTTTTGTTTTTTAATTGGGTTCCTGAATTTTTTTTTTCAATTAAGTCTCTCATCTAATTATCATTATGAAAAATCAATCACAAACACTTAATTAGAAATGCAGATAGTGAATTGATACTTTTGGAATATGTTGTAAGCACAACTAAGTCAATTATGAGATATTTTTACAAAGTTTCAACCTTTATCGGTCAATTCAATCCAAGTATTCTTTTACAATTATTTGATTATGTATAATGTTGAAATTTTACGAAAAATTCTTACAATTGACTCAGTTGTGTTTACAACACACTTCAGAAGCACCAGTCCACTGTCTACACCTCTAATTAGGTGTCTAATTAGGTGTCTGTGATTAATTTTTCATAACAATAATTAGAGAGAAGGATCCAATTGAAAAACAAATAAAAGTTTAGGAATTTAATTAAAAATTTAGGGATCCAATTAAAAAAAAAATTTAGAGACCTAATTAAAAATTTGGTAAAAGTATACTAAGATGCATAGTAATTAAACCATTAATCTTCCCAACAATTCTTGGAAATTGGATCTGTTTACAACAACAAGAAAATGAAAGTGAAAAAAGAAAGCCTTACCCACTCATTAGGCATTAGCTAGTGCAGTTTTTATGCCTTCAGCAATTCCACTTAAAAAAGAAAAAAAGAAATGTAGACAACCAAATCTCCAGTTGGCCACCATCATCATCTTATAGCGTCACCAGTGAGATCATCTTATCTTATACACTTTCTGCACTGCCAGAAATAGCCAAATTTGATGACATTGATTAGAGCTTACATGGCTGACACCAAAAATGCTTATCCCATTGTCCCGGCCCGGGAGCCAAATTAAAGTGTATGTATTTTTTTGTCCAACTTTTTTTAAGGAATATTTTTTTTAAGCTCTTTCAAAAAAGTGGGAAAAAAAAAAGTATCCAAATGCCCAATAATTCACTTGATTTAGACATCTTGCAAGTTACCGGTAAGAAATTTTAGACTCCTTAATGCGTGTTTGATTACATAGTTTAAATGATTCAATTCGCTTGTTGGTAAAAATTGTGTTGATCTTGTAGAATTTGAGAATTTCGATTCAAGTAAGACTTGAAATCTTTATATGATTTTCTACTTTTGATTCTAATATAAATAATTTATTTTTATACTTTAGAATCAAAAACCAGTTATAATTTTTTTTTTAATTAAATTGGCTGAGTCTATCTTTCAATTTGATTAGCAAACTCAAGAATTCTGTTAAAATCTTGATGCGCAAACAATTATTTATATTCAATTCACTAAAATCGAATTTGATAATCATCTTAACTTCATGTGTTTGAACATTTTGGGAAACTTGTTTATCAAGCATCTGATTTCATGTTAAATTCGATTTAATATAATTATAGTTGTCACTTAATTAACTTGAAATAAATATGAAGTTTCAAGAGAAACTTTGATTTCAGAATTTTAGAATGAAAAGAATTACAAGTTAACTTCGAATATAAATGCATAAATTGAAAGGAAAGGAAAGGGAAGCAATTCAACAATTTAAAGGAAATGAAACTTTAAAGATCTACATAAACTTAAAGTGCATAGAATATAAATGTGCAAGAAAATTAAATTTGAAATACAAATAAATGTTCTGAAAAAATACATTTTGCAAGAATATGAATAACTTGAAATGTAAAATGGAGAAGAATAAATGCAATGAGAAATAAATGACGAAAAAAGTAAATTAAAAGCAAGTAAATTGCAGTGGAGTAAATGGAAAGCAAATAAAACACTAAAAATGTAAATTGAAGATTAAAAGGAAAGAAGAAAGAAGTAGAAAAAACTGCAGAAATTTAAATGACTTGAATTGTAAAGAACTCAGAAGTAATTCGAAAAACAAGTTAGAAGAAATGGTAGAAATGTAAAAACTTTAATAGTTGAACTCTTGTCTCCAATTTTTTTTTTTTTTTTATCTTTACACTAAACAACATGTTTTGGACAGTTGAAATTAATTAAGAAATTTAAGCTGTATTTGTAAAAAAAAAAAATGTTTAAAAAATATCTTGCAACATTCCCTGATTCCCCACTCCATCATTTTCAACCTTTTGTTTAATGAATAAGAATGTTTACTTTTTTTACCTGTTCACTAAATATAGTTGTCCAAAGTCCAACCTATATTATCTTGAATGCCAACATTAAAAGCTACATTAATATTATTCTTACAGTCTTACTGTTTTTGTGCTATCCATAGATGAAGTCGGATCCTCTCCCGCAGGCTTTTTGGGTGCAGCCATCGTCTATATATTGAATATCTTTTCACTACTCTTTTTTTCTGACAGTGATTTAAGATTCCAGTAAACATCAAAGGGAGGTCAAAGGTTTAAACATAGATAATTGTATTAAAATAAAGAGTTTAATAATTATGCACACTGTCATCCAATTATAAATAATCATTAATATAACTTTTAAAATAATTATCATAAAAGTCAACAAACTTATTTTATATGAAAAGTTATGATTGAATGACGGTGTAAAACTATATTATACTGTTAGTACATAATATATTTTCTCTAAAATAAAAGTAATGTAAAATTCAAAATAGTAGTAAAGGTCAAAAATTACATATATGATTTTTAAAATAAAAATAAAAATAGAGTGCTCATTTTCTTCGATCCATCCGTGTGCCTTGTCTTTGATAAAAAGCATAGAATTAACAAGTTAAGGATCAGAGATGTCACGAACTGTGTTGAGTTAATCTCTCTTTAGTTTCTGTTAGACCCTCCTTTTGACCTAAAAAAAAGGATTAGAGATATTTAATACTGAAAAAGATAATACGGTACAATTAGCTTTTAAAAGCTTGAAAAATAAAATAAGAGTGTTAACAAAGTTTTTTTTTTTTTTTGTGCTGATTAGAGTGTTAACAAAGTATATATATAATATGTGTGTCAATTTTAAAAAATAAACAAAAACTAATTAAGTCACTGTCAAGTAAAATAATTTTAATTAAGAAAATAGGGTGGACTTAACTTAAAGACAAAACACTATTTATCAAATTATATGTACAATTATATGAAACAAAAATGTAACATTAACCCGTTGACACTTTTTTTTTTATATATATTGAGGGAATATAACCCGTTGACACTCTAGTAGTACAAAAGTTTTTAGTTATATTATCATGTATCATGAGTAATTTTTGGATAGTAAGTGCTTATCCCTGCAGCACACCACGTGCGAGATAAATCAAACAGAAATTATGGAGTAGTTGTGAAGTCAATTCTTTCAACAATAAAAAAAAAATGTTAAAGAGCAGCGAGCAGGGACTATTATAAAGAATTGGAGCATGTTAATTTATTATTTATGCCATCGAAATTACTACATTTAGGTTTAACCATTAAGAGGACTAATTAATAAAAGATAGATTTTTTTTTTTTACAAAAATATATTTAGCGAGTTCAATGTGTAACCCGTTTCGCATAATAAATAATAGACCAACTTGTAGTTCCATAATTACTTAAACATACGCGAGTAAAGTTATACGCGTCAATACCAAGAATTCAATTCACGTTTTCCAACACTCAAACAAAGACCGCACAATTTACGGCTTCATTACAATAATTACTCACTTAGTTTCAATAATTACAAAAGCTTTCATTTTTAGTTATTGTATTTAAGAACATCTCCTTTTAGGCTCAAATATATATATATGTGTGTGTGTGAATGAATCAAATTACACCAATATAACTCTAAAAAAGTTATACCATTTTAATAACTTGATATATAATGAAATTTTTATCGATCCAACCGTTGAATTATATCTACATATTACCAAGTTATTTTTAATTATAGATATTAAAAAAATTATAACTATAAAAACTAAATAAATAATTAAACCATAAATTTTCCATTCATCTTCCAAACCTAAATTTAGAAACAAACATCCTATCAAAATTTGTAAATTATTAAAGAGTTTAATTTATATACTCGTAAAAAAATTTAGACTATCAAAAATTAGAAATTATGCTAAACATAAATTTTAAGGTAATTATTGTTAAAATTAACAAACTTATGAAACATGATAATTTATAGTTAGATGACAATATACAAATATTTTACATAGTTAATATATATATATATATATATATATATATATATATATATGAAGTTCATTAGAATGTACTAATTGTGTAAAGATTTGTTACATATGATAAATTTGTTAACTTTTATAATAATTACTTTAAAAATCATGTTTTAAATGATTTCTAATTAGTTAACAAAGTTAAATTTTGTACAATAATAAAGTATGAAAATTATATTCTTTATAATTTAATAAAATCTTATGAATGAATATATTTAACATAGTAGTACGAAATGGAGTATGACATAGAAATGTTTATCTTGATTTTATAAGTAATCAAAATATTCAATAAAAATAAAAATATAAAAAAAAAACTTTAAAATTTAAAGTATTCATTAACCAAAGTCAATGTTACGTCATCATTTGATTAGCTGTATGGCTACACGATTTTATATTTAAAATATTATTAAAACAATTATTTTAACTTATTCTAATAAGTTGTCTAATCAAACTTATAAATAACGTTTTATTTAATAAAAATTTATTAAATAGATATTTAATTAAGTTACTTTTCTAAAGATAATTTATTTCTATATTATAAATTTAATAACTTTGAACAATGAGACTTACTTTTAATTTTTTATGATTTTATATATTTTTTTCAAATTTCAATTCTTATTATTATGAATATGTAATTATCTTTAATTCAAATTTAAGTTAAAGTGCTAAACCATATTTTTTAAAATTATAATAACTACTATTATTTTTATTTTAAATTAAATTGTATTAATTATTTCTATTATGAGTATACTATTATCTTCAAATTCAAACTAAATTATAGTATTTTATTTTAAATTTTAATAAATCAATTGTCTTAAAAATACTAATTTTATAGTTATACTATTATCCTTAAATTTAAATTAAGTTAAATAATTATAAATAAAATATATTTATGACTTATATTTGTAGAGATTAAAATATTACTTTTGAAAATACGTCAACCAAGTTTGAAGAACGTGTTTGTCTACTTTTGAAAAGTTGTAGCAAAAACCAAAAACCAGCTCGCTATAAAGCACGTTGGCGCACTTCAATATTTTTTATCCTTTCATTGTTGGTTTTCATTTGATTTGACCCAATCGGCTAACCCTATGACAATAATAAGTAACAATAACGAGAAGTTGATACAAACAATAGTCTCCTCCATTATTGGCCACTTCAATCTTCTTCGATTCACGCTAGCTGCAACCATCATCTGTGATTCTAAAATCTTCAACAAGATGCAGCTCCAAGGTACTTACTTAATTAAGCCTATATATGTTTAAATCATTCAATATACACAAACAAACATAGATTTACATTAATTCACTTTTTTATTTTTATTTTTTCTTCTTTGTTTTAGATGGTTCTGTAACTTCTGTTGGTAAAGTCATTAATAACCTCTCACATGTTCTGGTTGCCTCCGTCGCCGGAATGATTGTGGACAAGTCAAGGGTGGTGGGAGACCCGAGCATCGTTCCCTACCTACACACAAAAGATTACTCTGGCCGTGTTGCAAAGCTTGAGAAGTTCCCTCACTATGTTGGTAATTAAACTTGTTTTATTCTTCATTATTTTCTCGTTAGTTAGTTTAATTTGTTCAAAGCCTCGTATTAATAATGAACATGAAGCCAAAACACGTACTAAGATTAATGGATGCACTTCCACAAAACCAAGAAGAAGAACATGTGATTTTTTGTTTCAAAGATTTTCAGAAAGCGAAAAAAAATGATCCACCCTCTCAGGGCCCCAGAATAAGTGTGCCTAAGCAGGAGATTAATTTTTATTTTGTAATTTTTTTTTACTTTTTTTCTTCTTAGAAATTAGACATGTATTTTTAAAATTTAATATAATATTATATTGTCAAATTAATTATAATTTATCTTATTTTATTTAATTTTAAGCCCCAGTGAATGGAATAGATTTTCTTCTTCTTCTTCTTTATCTCTCCTGCGTCGTCTCAATTTCTCGGCATGAGAGAGTCTTTTTCCGGCCTGTTTCGTTTCATTTAGACAGTAACCTCAAGGAAAATGGATTTGTACAATAACTCGTGTTTTATAAGTTTTTAGTTTTTTTTTTTTTTAAATAATTTTGATAGAAACATACTAGACGGGAAAAATTAAGCGCGTGTTTTGTTTCACTCTCTAAAACATTAGATCCACGTCCAATTCAAAGTTACTATACTGCCTATACATAGCTTTTGAATTTTTCAATTGATTTGATAAGAAAAATCAAAATACAGTGAGGGAAATTTCCACAAGTTCAAGCCTCTTTCTCTGAAATTACCTTACTGCATTCATTGCTTACTTTTCAGGGGTTAACAGTAGCATAGTCTTGTCTGTTACACATTACATAAACTTTATACTTTATAGACACAGAGATAATATGATTCACCAAAATTTTTAGAGCTCAACAGTTCTTTTAAAATTAAAATTTAAAATTTAAACTATTTAGTAATTTTATATCTTTTAAGTGTAAAATTTATTTTTAAGTAAAATTTTATAAATTTATTTTATCAAATCTTGAAATTTAAAATAAAAAAGAAAAGGAAAAGTAAAAATTAATTTTTTTAAATTACTTTTTTTTAAAAAAAAATGATCCAATTTTTTTTAAAAAAAAGAAATAAGACAAAAAGTATTAAACTGATTCGTGTTATTTAATTATGCACATACATAACCACATTAATTTTCATTTTGAAATTAGTGAGAGTTAACCCGGTAGTGCAAAATTAAAATAGATACACGATAACTTAAGTTTGATCTTTATTGTCACTGTTGTATTAAAAAAAAAAAATAGTTTCCGTTTTACAAGTTCTGTTTCATTTTCCTGCTTAATTTACGGGAAAAAGACAAATAGAAAAGTGACCTGAATGCTTCTAGGGCGGTCATGAACTTATGGACGAATATATTATTATTATGTACTATATATTATTGTCAACGGGACATTAATGTTCCATGTGCTCATAAGTTATAACAATTAAAAGAACGAAGTGCAGCTGAAAATTTGGGAAGTGGATTGCCTGCAGTCACAGCAGTGACTGCAGCAAATCTCAGCCTTCCAAAATAAATTATATATTTTAAATAATTAAGTCAAAAAAATTTAGATCCTTGGATGATGACTGCAGGGGCCTGCAGTTGCTTTATGACTGCAGGGAATCCGGGTCCGAAAATTTGTCGTGTATGTACACCACATTTGAAATCCAATATCCTGCTTTGACCTTTTCTTGCTGAGGATAATTTTTTTTTATTAGAGAACGGTCCATCTTTTCCACCGTTCAAGCCATTAAACCTTTGGAAAATTGGATTGATAAGTTTTGAATAGATTTATAATTATTATTTTTTTTTTCAAAAAAAAGGTCATTAAACCTTTGCTGAATGTTGCTGAATGGTGAATGGGTGTGTGTGTTTTTGCAGCTAGGCAAATGGGATTGGCAGAGAACGATGTTCCAGAGCTGTGTAGATTGGCACATGAGTATTTGATAAAACCCAAGGAGTGTGTGGAAAGCATCCTTGAATATCTTGCCCATGAGAAGGACCCTACTACTTTATGTGAGAAATTGATTGACGAGTTTGACCGATGCATCCTCAGTTATTTCGCATTTCATTGGAACCAAGCTTCTTATATGATTAGTCAGGTATATAATTTAACAAGTGTCCTAACATTTGTTTTACTTTCATTTGATACTTACGTTTTACTTGTCTCAATTTATAGGTATTGAGTGTTGAGTCACCGCAGAAAATACAGCTAAAAAAGATTCTATTGGCAGCTACAAGGTAAATTTTTCTATTTATTTTGTATTTTCTTTAGAATAACTTTTCTCATTATATATAATTAATTTAAGTTTATTTTTTTATCAAAATTTCTAATCGAAAATGTTATATAAGGAAATATCATCATATAATAAAATTTTATGGAGAAAGTTATACTAATATTAATGATTTAGACCAAATTAGTTGAAGTAAAGATGGTGGTACGTGTACAGGGAACAGAGATTTAAGAGAGTAACCAAGAATCTGAAGGTGGCAAGAGTGTTCTCTACATTGGTGGAAGAGATGAAAGCAATAAATGGTGACTCGCAAAAAACGAAGGACACGGTCCCCACTGTCCACAGTGAGAGGAGTCCAGTGCTTCTGCTTATGGGAGGTGGCATGGGAGCTGGAAAAAGCACTGTTCTTAAAGACATTCTTAAAGAGTAATCATCACCTTAACTTTACTCTTGTCATTGTTCAATTCTACAAAATGTCTTTGTGCAAAATGAAATTAATGTGTACCACCCAAAATATGAAAAATGAGTAAATGTTGGATATTTTGTTCTTCTCTTTACTCAAGTTCCACACAATAATGCTTATACAAATACAAGTCAACAATGTCATGTCATGTCATGTCATGCCACCTAAATTCAACATTATACAATAAGATCTACTGTAAGGCACATGTGACAATGACAGTGTCCTAAATGTATGAATCTCTAAATAGGAATATTCAAGCTTATAGACATATTTAAATTGACCTAGCTTTGCTGATATACTTAGATTGTTTATGTGTATCAATTGTCTTTGGCAGATCACTTTGGTCAGGAGCAGCTTCAAATCCTGTGGTGGTTGAGGCAGATGCTTTTAAGGAGAGTGACGTCATATATAGAGCCCTTAACTCTAGGGGTCACCATCATGACATGCTCCAAACTGCTGAATTGGTATGCTTCTGTGTGAACACCTCCATTTTATTTTTATCACTTTTTCATTAAACTCGCCACTATTGTATGTGCAGCGTGTGCCAAATGATATCGAAATCCAAAATAAATTTTAAGGAATTGCACATTCACATAAAGGTCCTTTTGCAATTTAGCTATGATGAAATGGATAACATATATTAGATCCTTATAAGCTATTTTTAACTAATGATTGCATTTAATTTATCAAAATCTGAACAGGTGCATCAATCTTCCACTGATGCTGCATCATCTCTGCTAGTGACAGCTCTAAATGAGGGTCGAGATGTGATCATGGATGGTACCTTATCATGGGAACCGTTTGTGGAGCAAACTATTGCTATGGCAAGAAATGTTCACAAACACAAGTACCGAATGGGGGTAGGGTATAAAGTAGCTGAAGATGGTACAATTACTGAAGATTACTGGGAGCAAGTAAATGATGCAGAAGAAGAACCACGCACCCAAAAGCCTTACAGAATTGAGCTAGTTGGTGTGGTTTGTGATGGCTATCTTGCTGTTGTTAGAGGCATTAGGTATATATGTTTGTTAATTCTGCAATGTTACTAGTTTGGGAATTGGTTTTGTGGATATATATGACAGTTAACATTTCCCATTGGAATTTTGACAGGAGAGCTATTATGACAGGGAGGGCAGTGAGAGTGAATTCACAATTGAAATCTCACAAAAGATTTGCTAATGCATTTCCAAGATTTTGCAAACTTGTTGATAATGCCAGGCTCTATTGCACAAATGCTGTTGGTGGTCCACCAGAGGTAAATTCGAACATTTTTTAACACTCTTGTGATGAAATGATTGATTTTACACTTTACTAGTATTAATTTAATGTCAAAAGGGTAACAAGCTTCTAACACATTAATTACAGCTCATGTGGAGGAAGGATGATGATCACAATATGCCAGATCCCAAAGATATCAAATGCTTGGAAATGATAGGCAGTGTTAATGTTGAAGCTGATTCCATATACGAACTTTACAAGGAACCCAGTCTTAGAATGGGACTAGGTTCTGTTTGGAACGACATTGTTCTTTCACCTTCAAGGTCTAATGATCAGAAGGAATTGAGGGAATCCATTCAGAAAATAGAAAAATCCATCAGAAAACGGTAACCAGTATTGTTGCATGATATGTTCCTCCCAAAGCCAAGTTTTGGAGTATCTAACAAAGTTTGAGTTACCAAGTTTTGTGTTTATCTGCTATTCCTATGGTTTAACGACCGATGAATACATGGGAGAAGGACGAGTACTGCAATGAACATGCAAACCAACTCCAATTCACGGTTATTAAGTTTGCCAATGTACATATGCGTGTGTGTAAATTTATTAAAACGTGCTTCATTGGAGCATTTTCAGTTCAAATCAAATGTATATAATTACTGATCGAATCTAGCCTCACGTTGTAACCAAAACAGAAACAAAAATCTGGGCTGTAAACTCAAATATTGATGGGTGAAATTTTTGTTTCTTTTTGTTGAAGAAAAATAGACGAAGTATGGTGCTCTTAAGATGATCCAAAGGATGCCACCGTGCAGCAGCCACGGGAGGAAGAGGGTTTAATTGATGTTTTAGTGTTACTAAAAGTAAGAAGGTAATTCGGAAGAGAGTTCAGAAACGGTCCCTGAATTGGAGGGATTCGTTATCTAGGAATTGTTTTCTTTACATATCAATAAATATTAAACCAAAATATGGTGTCTCGTACTTGATGGTTCCTGATTTCCAGATTTTGTGTTAGTTTGCAGATCGAATTGCATGTAGGTGCAGTTAACTCCAATGGCTTTCATGTCATAACTTAAATGTTTATAATTTGTTTTAGGGTTAAATATGTTTTTTGTCGTTCAAAAATACACCGAATATGAATTTAAAATTAAATACAAAGAAAAAAAATTCAAAGTTCTAAAATCAAATATAATATATTTTCTGAGGACCACAAATATATTTAATCCTTTTTTTTTCTTGCAACTGAGACAAATATTGGTAGAACGTTGTGATCCTATACTCATATGTATGATAGATGATATGATGTGATAGAAAAAAAGAAATTAAAGGTATTGATGAGGGTGTTTAATATCTAGATATGTCTAAATATTATTGTTCTTCTCTTATATTTAGTGTGTAGTGCGTAATTTGAGTCTCCCGCAAACTTGAATTATGTTTGAGAGTTTTCACAATTTAGTCCACAAAATACATGGATTAAACGGTTTTTGTAAACTAACATGCTTTTTCATTAAAAAAAATAATTTTAGAAATGTTTTTATTTATTTTTTAAGTGAAAAAAATGTCATTTTTGGTTGGCAAGCAGACTAGTCTATTTCACAATATTTTAAAAAAAATTATAAAATTATGCATGTTGATCAATCTGTTTAATTATGAGCTTATACAAGTTTGTTAAATGCCGGTTTGTTTGTGGATGGATATATATGGATCAGCCCATTTAACTGTAGGCTTGCGTGAGTCCTGAACTGACTCAAGCCCATCACACCTCAAAACTCTAATGCCAGCTTAGCTAGATTGTCTGTATATAACACATTGTTGCATCACATGAATTCGACCAACATTGGAAACTTTTCATAAGTTATACAAACATGTCACATAGGAGTATGAAAGGATGTTGTGTCTGTAAATGTGGAGCAAGATTATGGCCTCACTCAAACAAACGCAACATCTTCTAGTTCTAGGTAAAAAAATTTGAAGTTAAATAAACATGTTACGTGATAGTATCAGAGGATTTTGTGCCCGTTAACGTGACGCAACACCCTTTAAAGCTGCGAGGCGACATGCTCATAGAAAGTTTACGTTACAAAATTAAAATATCAGATGTTGATATTATTTATTTGTATCTCGGATTCATCATCACTTCACACAATTATTTGACGATGAATAAAAGTTGTAAAATGGGGAAGCACTTCAGTACTACTAGACAGATGTCAAACACATGCTAGAATTGTCGATAAAGGTCTACCTAGAGGATTACTACATAGATCTGAACAAAAAACAGTTTCTCTCAATTGCAATTACTCAATTAGTCCCTTGACAATATAAGATCTTCTTAGGAAGGATAGTCCCACTAAGTGGAGAAAGTGATGTTAAGAGGATTCTAACTCACACCTATCAAAAAGGTGAAAATTCATAACAAATCCTTAACTACTTGTGTCAATCCATATTGGCATAATATTTACTCCTAAAAACCTTAAATAGTATATAATTATTATAAATTACACTATTTTTTTTTCCAAAAAAGTAATACTTTTCAGTATAAAATACAAAATATAACAAATATCAACTATGAACTATACGAGTATTATTAATAAAACATAGAAGTGTATAATCTGAGTGTAAGAATTAGTGTCATTTTGAGTCACTACAAGAATTTGCTATATTGGAAAGGTTTTTTTTAGTAAGGGTCATTAGATCATTGGTAATTCTTTGGATAAGTCGGAAAATTATCATGGGCTTAACATTTGATAATGTCATGAAATTACTAAGGGCTTAACATTTGTCTCGCATCAGTTAGTTTCGGCCAAATGAGAGGGAAAAAGAAACTCAAATGTGTAACTTATTTTTAAAAGTTAATTTACTTTCAAACTCATGCATGGGGTTTCAAATTTCAATGCTGATGCGCTCACGCCATATCTAGTTCATGGCTGGATGCATGTTGGATTCAACAACACGAAGCTCTTCTATCTTTACTATCTTTAAGAATAAAAGTGATAGCTATGTTTTGGTGATGCCACACCTGTGGTCCTCTTGGATATCTGGTTTGCCAATTGCCACGTCGATCGAGCGAGCTCCACCACACCACCAGTACTCTCGTACAAAGTCCTTGCCATCTCATCATTTTATATATATGTTGGTTTTGTCTCATGTTGTGTCATTCTTGAACCATGTCACATCAGCTGAACTGAACGATCTCACCACAAATTAACTTGTTCAAGCTGGACATCTCATGGAGGGAGGGAGGAGATATAAGGTTAGTTTGGTGGTTGAGAAGTGGGGCCTAAGGGTGAAGGAAGAAGGGAGGGAGGAGGGAGACGTTGCTAGTTCGAATTTCTCTCACTGACATTTTTAACAAAAACTAATAAACTAACATTTGTCGATAAAAAAAAACTCACCAAGGGAGGGGTTACAAGAATTTCCAAAAGGGAGAATATGTGATTATGTAACTATTTACAAATGAGTGCTGATAAACAGACACCTAAATATTACCAAACACCCTGCAAACACCTACATACATTTTAAATTTTTCTTTTGTTTTTTACTTTTTCTTTTATTAATTAAATATTAAATAATAAAATAATATATTTTAATCTAACTCAACAGTTGTCTAATGGGGGTGCATTACTGTTCGGGTGTTCATTGAACATTTTTCTTTACAAATTTAGAAATTACGTATATATTATGCATGGATGATTCTTCTCAACCATCATTGTTGTCTTCATTTTTCACGTGGTTTGATCATTACATGTGTCCAACCATCCTCCAAAAAATTCTCGGACCATTCAACAAGTTTCCCATTCATAAAAATTTAAAACAGCACTATCTTCATGTTTTGTTTTAAAAACTAGCTAGCACTTTTGTTTATGAAGCCCAAAACTTGAGCTCCGGAAGAGTGGAAGACATCGATAAATAATTGATATAGGTCTAGTTTGGATTAATTTTTAGTTCATCAGAGTAGAAGAATGTTAAAGACCTTTGGCTCATGATGGCCCTCCAATGTGCTCTTGGTTTAAGACTTATAGTAATTAAATATAAGATGTTGTTTATGGGACTGTAATTGGTTGGCAAAAGGAAATATACCGGTGGGGTATTCGGCTATATAAATAACCGAATACCTTCTCACCACAAACATCTGAATATATGTGTTCGGTCTAAATCTGGTCGAACACTCTTGCCCCTTATGCGCAACTAGCTATATCGTCGAATACCACCGCAGGTGTGTTCGGCATCACTACAGCTGAATACTAAGTATAATATTCGAATAAGGCAGATCCCATTAAAATGCCATTACCAAGGTAAATCGAAGATTAAGAGATAATTAAGCAATCTTAATTAGTGTGGATTGGTCATTAAGGAATGGTCAGGGCCCATAAGTGTCCAGGCCCAACAAGATAAGTATAAAAGGGAATACACCCCTCAAGGTAAAGGACTTTTTACCCTCATTTATTACTCACATTAAATGCTCTGAGCCGAAACCTGACTTGAGCGTTGGAGTGCCTTTTGTAGGTACCCCCTCCACCGTTCATACAGAAGGATTTGGACATCTATAGAAGATCTTGAAGTAAATAGTAGAAGATTATCCCAACATCCTCAGACTGGAACAGGAAACATAATGACTATGGTGCTTGCTTTGGGACTTGGGTGATGGTAAGTTATACCCACATTATTTTTTTGTGTAACTAGGAGATATGTAGAGTTTCAATTTAACACCTAATTAATTCCTTTTCATGGGGTCAACCTATTTTAGGGTAAAGTTATACTTTAAGTCACATCTTCATGCCTCCAACAAATATGAGATTTTGATAAGACTCAAATGTCAAATCACTTGTACTAACTAATTTTGATAATAATCATTTTTTTTTTGTAAAACAATAATCATATTATTAATGTGAAATATCACTAACTATGTTAATGATTAATCTTCATTAAAAAAAAATCTGACTGATCACTTTAAATATAAAATAATTTAACTAATTATTATAATTTATGTTTAACATAAAATAATTCTCATGAATCACATGGCTATAACCTAGTATTATATATAGTAAATTTCTCTCTTTTATAATATTAAAGGATTAAAGAATTACTGTTGCCACGTCACTGCTATGTCTCGGTTGTTGAGATCAGACGATCGTGATTTCTAAAAACTATTATTTTATGAAAAGAAAATTTAAGAAAAAAACCATGACGGTTGGATTTGAACTAGCACAAGGTACAATTATGAGGACACGGAATCCAATTCACACAGAATCACGTTCCTCCAGTCATATCTTCTTACACAGCTTTATTTAATTTCTTATGTCCATTTAATCAATTCAGCCAATATTTAATAATGGTATGGCGAGTGCCGAGTCAGAAGTAACCATTTGCGATTGTGAAAACCCATCGAGATGGAGCAAGGTGAATGAGCAAAGTCAAACCCATCTTTCTCTTCTCATTTGCATATGTTCATTTTGGTTCATACAGAAGCATATAGTTTTATAGTTTAATTATAACATGTGTTTTACAACAATTTTTTTCAGACAGTTCTATTGGGAGAGTAATCAAGTTCTCACATGTTCTGGCTGCCTCCTTCGCCGGTTTAATTGCCGCCGCCTCCACCTCAAGCTACCGGCGGCCGCCGTCCACGGTGGTGGGAGAGCAGACGAAGGTCATTCCCGAGCTACGTAGGACGGAATCTGGCCGTCTTGGAGAGATCGAAAAGTTCTCCCACTATGTTGGTATGTACTTTCATTTGCTCTACTACAAACCCTGTAATGTTTTTCTTTTTTCTTTTCCTCTCTCTTAGAATTTGTTTGATAAATAAAGATTCACACTTTCCAACGCTAGATTCTTAGAATTTGTTTGATTTTTTTTTTTTTAATCTTAGAATGGTAGTACAACCCACACCAAGCTCACTCCTGATAATTCACGCATTTTAAGATAGAACCACAAAACAGAAAAAAGAGAATGGAAAAATATCTCTCAGCTCTTTCTATTTTTAGTTTTTTAAAGACTTGTTTTATAAAAAAAAAAATCAAAACTTAATAAATTTTAGACGAGAAATTGATTGCTGAAGTGTTTACTTATTTTAAAAACTAGTTTTTTAAAATCAAGAAGGAAATTAAACCACCTTCAAGTAATTAGATATTTTTAATATTCTCTCTCTTTTTTTTAACATGTATTTCAGGCATTAATTTCACATATTACCCTGCAATTACAAAAATATTTATCTTTCCATCATCTCAAAATACCATCTTTTTGTTTTTATACATATATTTAATTTTCTTAGTTGTCTATTTTTTTCAGTCTATTATCTTTAATTTCTATCTCTTTTTTTGGTAGTATCTCATCTCTAAATTAAAATGTTAATAATTAAAAGTAACCTTATATTACAATTTAAATAATTTATATATTCAAATATATTTATTTATTATAAATTTTAACTATTATTTATTAATTTATTATCAATTTTAATTTATATAAAAAAAATATTTATCTTATACTCTTTTCGTCCCTATTTATAAGACCCTTTTAACTATTTCACATCTCTTAAGAAAAAAATAGTTAATTTAGTTAGTCACATTAAATTTGTCAATAATGTGTATTGTCTTTTCAAAAGTGCCCTTAATTTTTTTTTTTTGAAATTAATCATCTTTTTTTACATAATTGCTTCTCATATAATTAATTAATGATTGAAGAGAGAATAATTAATTAAGAATAATATAGAAGAAAAAAATAATTAATATATATAGGAATTAGAAAATGATCTTATAAAAATGAACAAATAATTTTTTTAAAAAATCTTATAAATAGAAACGGAAGAAATATAAATAAAGAGATTAAAATACCAGTTCGTCTTTAAATGAAAATAATCCAATACGGACCTTGATTTGGTGTCGTAAAAAGACTGGTGCAGCTACTAGCTAGGGTCATCAGTTGTTACCAAAAAATCAGAGTCATTGAAGAAAGATCAGGCAAAGTAGGTTTTCTATTATTAAGGTGGTTATAATAATTGGTGTGAAGAGTTGAATCAACATAAACACGGTTAAGCATTAATGCATTATGTTGGGTAATGTTTATGTTAGTAAACAATTTAAATTTTTAATTTTAAATATTTAGGATATTGTTTAGATTTAAAAAGATAATATTTTATTATCTTTAGAATTTGTTTAAATTTAAAGATATTATCTTATCTGTAAATAGGGATTTGCTTCCTCTTGTAGGATTAGGATGTTAGGTCTATAAATAGATGAACAAATTCGAGGTCGTGGATATAGGGACGATGGCCGAACCACATTAATAAAATAAATTGATGTAGGCATGAGGGGCCGAACTACGTTGATAAAATAAACTGTGTGGATGTAGACACGAGGGACCGAACCATGATAAACAAATTTGTGATATTTTCTATTTGTATTTTTCTTCTTCTCATTGTGATTAATGAAGAGGTGTGCGTTTATTCCAACAGTTTATACTTTGGTGGGTAAGGGTAACTGGGTATGTGTTTGCAGCAAGGCAAATGGGATTTGAAGATGCCAGTGAGGTTCCAGAGCTATGCATATTGGCCCAAGAGTATTTGAGAAAATCCAAAGGGTGTGATGAAAGCATCTATGAATATATTTCCAGTGCCAAAGAGGATGATTCTCTATATACGAAATTGGTTGACGAGTTAGAGAGATGCATCCTCAGCTATTTAGCATTTCACTGGAACCAAGCTACATCTGTGATTAGTCAGGTATGATGCCCTTATCCAATTATCTGTCCTTATTTTAACCCCACCCCCTTTTGTTCCAAACCAGTTCTAGCATGTTTGGAGCATTACCAGAATTGGTTCTGGGACCCAAAATCATGATAATAAAAAATTAAAAAGTGAGTCAGCAAAAAAAAAAATTAAAAAGTTGAAAATTGCCTTAGCTTTCAACTTTGTTTTAAAATTGATTTTAGAAAAATTAAGTGTGTTTAGTTTTACATTACAGAATTGATTCTAAGTCTAAAATTGATTTTTGATAAATTTTTACATGTTTGATTTTATGTCGGAAAAGAGTCCATGATTATGGGTTCAAGATTAATTCTGAGTTGAAACAACTTTTAATATCTTTTACATTGGATAAAAAAAAATTATACTTAACTTGCTTTTATAATAAAATTATTTAAACATAACTAAAATCAATTTTATAAAATCAATTTTATTCAAAATTAATTTTGTAAACATTCATGCAAAGACGCACTAATGTCCTTTTACCCTCACCTCGCTTTCGTTTTATTTTACTATATTTTATTCATTCTAAAAGTTTAATTTAGTATTTTTAATTATATTCATATTTTTGTTTAATTTTTTATTATTTTATACACATATTATAGCACACGTAATAATTCAACATTAAAAACAAACCTTTATAAGCTACTCTTTCATGCATCTTTACGTATTTCATAGTACTAATTAACAAATTGGTTTTGGATGCCTAAATCGGTATAAAATAAATGAGTTTTTCTCTATTCTTTTTATAAATAGGGTGGAATCAGTAGCAAGGCATCTGTGTCCGAAAGTATACGCTAAGTGAAATTATATAAATAAATTTAATTATATATGTTTGAATGTGTTTAATTTGTGTATTTAATTTAATTTTAATAGTAATTTATTTGCATGTTTCAAAATTTATGTTAAAGAAATTATGTTTCATCCTTTTTTATTTTTTAAATATATTTTAATAAATATACATAGATATCTGAATATACTGTAAATATTTATAATATTCGTGAATATTCACTTCACAAATACTAATGCAAATGTAAAATTAGTACGGAACAAATTTTCATTTAACAAAATGAATAAATGACTAATGAAATATTACTACGCATACCTCTGTCTCTGCCCATTAATTGTCACCTCACCTACCTCTGTCTCTGCCCATTAATTGTCACCTCACCTCTATGCACAGTGCAGTGCTGGTGGGGTCCTGCTCTGAGTGTTTTCGATATTTTATATAAGACGTGCCAAAAAAAACCTCAGACACGTGCCAAATTACAAATTACAAATCAGTAAAATACCCCCAACTACCCCAAAAAAACATATGTCCCCCCTACAAATGTGTGCGCAAAATTTCCGTACGAGGTTGGTTGAAAAATCTTGTCCTTGATTGGGTATGCTTGCTATACAATAATCATCAAGTTCATTTCAGTAAACGCTTGATACTTTTGTTTTCCCCCTTATTTGCTAATCAAGTAATCATACCTTTTTCCTTTTTAACTTAGATTAATCATTATCTTATGTTTGTTTTGGTTAACTTGGGAGGGAATGATTTAGAAAGAAAAGATTTATGAGTGATTTTTAGTTTTTTTTTTAAAGGGATTTGAGAAGAAAAATTTGTAAAAATTCGTGGGTCACACCTTATTTTATTTCCTTTCACTTTATCCATGAATTTTAATGGAAAATGTTCCTGAAGTGTTGCTTAAAAATTAAATATTTTTTATAATATAAAAAATTAAAAATAATAATAATAAATGATTTTTTGTAAAAAAAAAATAATAGAATAAAAAATTAAATTTTTAATTCATATAAAAAATATTTTTCATATATATTTATTTATTTTCACTATATTTTTCACTCATCCAAACAAGCAGAGAGAATTTTTTTAACTATTTTTCTTCTATCCATCAAAATATACATATTTTTCATTCTATTTTTCTTTTATTTCTCTCCTTTCTATTTCTTTTCTTCCTATTCCTTTCCTCTTTATTTTTTTTTATCAGCAATGTTAGTAATTAGTATGTTATGTTAGTGGGAAATTCGAACCCATGATCTCCCTGTCTCTCCAACCCTTAAGCTCCTCTCCCCAACCACCAAACTACCTTATCACTCTCTCCTCTTTATTTCATTCTTAATCCAAACAAAACATACGTTTATGTTTTTATTGGTTGAATTATAGGTTTTGAGTGTCGAGTCTCAGCAGAAAAAAAAGCTGAAGGGAATTCTATTGGCAGCTACAAGGTAAATTTCTATTTTCTTTACGAATTCTTTTTTATCATTTAATCAAATAATTCAAATTTAGTTTTTAAAACATTAATTAAATTCTTTTCTGAAAAATTAAAATGTCACATCATTATGACGAAGTTAAAAGTTTTCAAAGTTTTAATAACATTTATTTCTGGCACTATGCAAGTATACATGTATTTAAATATTGACCATTATGGTGCGGTGTGTACAGGAAACACAGGTTTGAGAGAGTAACCACGAATCTGAAGGTGACAAGAGTGTTCTCTACATTGGTGGAAGAGATGAAAGCAATAAACGGTGACTCGCAATGTACAGAAGTGATGGTGCCCATGGCCCACAGTGAGAGGAGTCCAGTGCTGCTGTTTATGGGGGGTGGCATGGGAGCTGGAAAGAGCACTGTTCTTAAAGACATTCTTAAAGAGTAACACTCAACCTAATTCTACTCTTGCACTAGTCTATTAGTAATA
The DNA here is from genome assembly GCA_026413185.1 of Pueraria montana var. lobata. Taxonomy (NCBI): domain Eukaryota; kingdom Viridiplantae; phylum Streptophyta; class Magnoliopsida; order Fabales; family Fabaceae; genus Pueraria; species Pueraria montana. The sequence continues at coordinate 74,491,241 of CM048647.1, forward strand.
TCATTCTATAATGCTAATAGTTTTACAAAATAATATGAATGTGTACCCATTACTGGTTACCCAAAGTAAGAATAATTAGTAAATGATATGGACACACAAATTTGCTAATAGTCTTTGACACGTAAATGTGATGATGATATTGAGGATCGATATTCTACCAACTATACCATCTAAATTTAGAAGTTTTACTTTTTACACATGTAGTGCTTGTCTAGTTATAGAATAGAATCCACTAGCTGTATGGCACATGTGACAATGACAGTATCGTAAATAGGATCCATTATTATAAGTTGAAAGGAACTCTATGATCCAACTTAGTTTGCAGATTTAAGTAAGATTGTTTATATGTATCAAACGGCTTTGGCAGACCATTTTGGTCAGAAGCAGCTACAAATGCTGTGGTGGTTGAGGCAGATGCTTTTAAGGAGAGTGACGTCATATATAGGGCCCTTAGCTCCACAGGTCACCATGATGACATGCTCCAAACTGCTGAATTGGTATGCTTCTTGTGAACATGACCTCCATGTTATTATTATCACTTTTCCTCTAAATTCGCCACTATTATTGTATGTGCAACATGTGCCAAATGATACAGAAATCCAAAACAAATTTTAAGAAATTACACATTCTCATAAAGGTCCTTTTGCAATTTAGCTATGATGAAATGGATGACATATATTAGATCCTTATAAGTTATAAGTTATTTTTAACTACTGATTGCATTAAAATTATCAAAATCTGAACAGGTGCATCAATCTTCCACTGATGCTGCATCATCTCTGCTAGTGACAGCTCTAAATGAGGGTCGAGATGTGATCATGGATGGTACCTTATCATGGGAACCATTTGTGAAGCAGACTATTGATATGGCAAGAAATGTTCACAAACACAGGTACCGAATGGGGGTAGGATATAAAGTATCTGAAGATGGTACAACAATTACTGAAGATTACTGGGAGCAAGTAAATGATGAAGAAGAAGAACCACACACCCGAAAGCCTTACAGAATTGAGCTAGTTGGTGTGGTTTGTGATGGCTATCTTGCTGTTGTTAGAGGCATTAGGTATATATGCTTGTCAATTCTGCAATGTTACTAGTTTTGGAATTGGTTTTGTGGATATATATGACAGTTAACATTTCCCATTGGAATTTTGACAGGAGAGCTATTATGACAGGGAGGGCAGTGAGAGTGAATTCACAACTGAAATCTCACAAAAGATTTGCTAATGCGTTTCCAAGATATTGCAAACTTGTTGATAATGCCAGGCTCTATTGCACAAATGCTGTTGGTGGTCCACCAATGGTAAATTTGAACAATTTTGCACACTTTTTGTGCTGAAATGTTTGATTTTACACTTTATCAGTATTAAAATGTCATGAAGATATCTTGCTTGTAATACATTGCAGCTTATAGCGCGGAAGGATGGTGATCACAATCTATTAGTGGATCCTGAAGAGATCAAATGCTTGGAAACGTTAGGCAGTTTGAATGCTGAAGCTGATTCCATCTATGAACTATACAAGGAACTCAGCCCCATAATGGAACCTGGTTCTGTTTGGAATGACATCGTTCTGTCACCTTCAAGGGCAAATGATCAGAAAGAATTGAGGGAATCCATTCAGAAAATAGAGAAATCCATCAGAAAAATGTAAACCAATATTGTTGCGTGATATGTTGGAACAGTATTAAACTATCTCTTTATGTTTATCACGTTTTGTTCTATATCTATTAATCGTGTGATTTTTAAGACAAGGAAGATTATTGTGTCGTTTTCCTGGTGTCCCATGCAATTTATAAGCTCCATAAAACAAAATCCTCAAAAATCAGCAGAGATTTCCTCTATAAGATAACATTGGATCTATTCCTCCACCATATATTAACTGACCCGTGGAATTATTCAATTCCAGAGAATTTCAAACAAATGTATATACATACATTTTTCAGAAACTGTAATGCTGTATAACCAATTAGATTAAGGATCGTGTCTAATTGCATGCCCTATGACAATATCATTGAATTGAGCATGTTCTCGGTGGTTTGATCTGAAGGAGCACTATATTCTTTCCTTAATCACCCCGTGGTCCAATGTAATGAGTGTCATTAATGATTCACACAGGCGTTAGGAATCCCCGCAAATCGCATGATCCTTGACCTTCAACTTCGTGAGGCAAATTCCTCATATTGGAGAATACATATTATCACTCTCAACTTCACTTTCAATTTGACTATCATTTTCGCTATTATAGGTCTCGAGATATGCCTCATCTCCCTCCTCACCATCATCCACCTACATAAAGGTATTAACACAAAAAATGTAAAATTAAAAATAGTTTCATAAGTTTTTTGGTGAGGTCGGGGGTTGGGGGTTATTATGGTACAGAGAGCAACCTCAGAGTTCTCATCATCACTAGGATAGGCAGAATCCAATTTGTCATACAATGCTTCATCTCCTTTGTCCTTTACCTTCTCCATTTGTTCCTATGAAAAGTGATTCAAGCCAAATAAGATCAGGAAACGGGGTTTCCATAAAACATACAACTTGGCTTGCAATGAGAAATGCTAAAAATGTAAGGATCAATAAGAGCATACTATTTCGGATCTTAGCCTCCCCGCTTTACTTTGCAAAGTTGAAATATGATTCAAGAGCGCCTGTTTATCAACAGAAAGAGAGTTAAGGCATTATTTGGCTTAGCAGATAAGAATGTGCATACAGGTCTGCATAGAGGGAGAGATGGAGAAACACATAAATAATAAGAGTAAAACTTTATTTTATTTTGGTCCAATATATATATAGAGAGAGGAAGGATCAAGTTACTCCAAGAAGTTATTCTTCATCTTCACTATTCATTTTCTTGAATCTAATGATTCTAACAAATCTAAATGTTCTTTCACGGGGTTTAACCTAAAAGTTATAAGCTACTTTCATTTGAGGGAAAGTTTCATAAGGTATAACAAACAGCAGTCAGCTGGGAGACCAGCATCTTAATCAAGTTTCAGCCATACTTAGAGCAAAGACAAGGAAATTTCTTAGATGAGTTTCTAGAACATTAGAAGAAAAGTGTACAAGTTATATATTAAATAAATAAATAGGCCATAATCCAGAGGTTCTGTGGGCTGACATTAGGTAGTCATAAAATTGTAGTTTTAGAGGTACAGTAAAATACAGAAATGTTTGTTGCAAATGTTTCTCCAGATCTACATGAAAATTGATATTAGAATAAGAGTTTGTATACATACCTCATGTCGTTGGAGCTCAATTGAACGTGCCAAAGCCTTTCTCTTTGTCAAAAGATTTTTTGGTCTCAACGTTGAAGGACGCTGGTAATCTTTACCCCGATAAACAATTACAGAATATCCTTTTGAAACTTTGTCAACTGAGACCAGAACACCTCCACTCTCAGCTTCAAGTGCTAGTGCAATTTTTTTTACTTGTTCAAAGGTTTTAGCCTTTACAATTATCTTGACCAGTTCCCGGTATTTCCAGTGCAAGTGCATGTTCTCAATAGTACCATCAAAAACTCCACGTCTACCTGAATCCACAAATTATTAGATTTGTATAAGCACCACATAATGAAGGGTACCCTCATGGGCATTTGGAGGGGGAATGGAATTATGGAGAAGGACTGGGGTTAAGGGGAGATAAAGCTGATTTATAAACTTTGAAGAATGGATTCTCAACTTTTAGAGATGCAATATTCAAGTATAACATTAACATGAATTAGATTTATAAGATCAACTTTTTCTATCTGATTTCTTCCATCCAACTTAGTAGTGAAGTGAGCCAAAGTGGTCCTAAAATATAGTAAGAACAATTTATTTAGATAGAGCTCTACCAAGAAGTAAGAAAGCTTTCATCCTCAATCCTAATTTGCGAAACATAAATCTCTCTTCATCAGTTATACTTTCAGGATCTGCTTTGTATTCTGATGGCTTCAAAAACGACTCCACCTTCATCAAGGCTTTTTCAGCTCTCCTTAACTTTCTTTCAGCCTGGTAAGCAAAATCCAGGGATTACAATCATGCATATTCTAAATTGGAGAATAATCCTAGAGTGAAGTTAGATACAGAAAAAGACAATAAAGATTATCAAAACCTCCAGGAACCAGACATGGTGTCATGATATTTAAACCATTGATTATCTAGGGTTTATGAGTCATTAAACACATTAGAAAATTAAACAACTCTAACTGCTGTAACAAACGTTTTAGCCTTGTTGATAATGTGGGAATCAATTTCAGATACAACATAAATATGAAGCTTCTGTTCTCCTAGTAAACTTAACCCATTGCCTACTATGATCTTTACTTCATTCTCTTTCATATCATTGCCTGATTGGCCTCATCATGATTCAATGAGACAAATCTGATCCTTCACCTTGTATATGACACATTTCACATAGTTATATTAGTATTACTAATTACTAACTGAATCTAAGTAGAAAGAAGCAAACTTGAAAGTAGGTAAGTCCTTTGGTGAGTAATTTTGGGAAGGGGCACATTCACCAATAACTGTTAAGTTGCATATGTTAATCAACAGAATTGCCTTAAAGGGCATACATCTATAGAAGGGAAAGCCCGAAGAAGTTGGGTTTCAAAATAACAGGCATTGATAACCTAGTATTGGCCATACTTCTGCAACCTCCACCAATATTGACCCCATCACTACTGGCATAATTTCCAATAACATTGATAAATATGAAATAATACATAATGAGACTTCACTAACAATTTTCCTCTTCCTATTTGATTAAAAATTCAGTCAAATATTATGAAATGGTTCAGCCAGTAGTCAAATTTCAGCTCAATTAACAGTTTTATTTAAGTTTCATCAAGAAAACCCTTAGAAGAAAGAGCATTATCATCACGCTGGATGATGAGAGATTAAATGCAAAAGCCATTGGCAAGACAATAAGAACTTACGTAGGAAAGCTTCTGTTCTAATTTTTTAACAAGGTTGGCATGCCGTAGTTGTTCTACTTCTATCATTATTTTTTGCTTGTGACGCTCATCCAATGTTTTCCCCCACTTTGCATCTGCATCCAAAGTTTCACCAAGAGTCCCCGCCTCTGCTGACAGCTCTGATGTATTATTAGTCGGTATGAGCAAAGATGACGCTCTCAATCTTGCTTGCTCCTCCTCATCTTGCATTACTTTTGCCACTCTTTCCCTCTCCAGCAAGGCTTGAGTGACATCCGCTGATAAAAAATTCTTTCCTCGAAAGAAGACCAAGAAGTCTTTATTTCTGGAGAGTAGTATACCACCTGTCAATTTCTGCAGCCAGCAACAAAAAATAATCATTGATCAACAAATCACCAACTAGTAGTGAACAACAAATGCATATAACAAACTACCCGATGTTTATTTCAGTAAATGCTTATAACGTGATATTGATATCTGATGTAGGCGGGTTGGCAGCAAATTCCATCCAACTCCAAGCTAATTACAAAACCATCTGAGTGACTGACTTTTATGCATTAATCTACAATATTTATTTCATCATGATATTCAAATTGTTGAGAATCTATATTAACATAGAATGAAAGGTAGACAAATGAAGTGATTAAACTGCCACTAAAAGTTGTTAGAGAATAAATATACAAATCTATCACTGGGCCTCCACCTAAAAACTTAACCTTCGGGGATAATAGTGTTAGATATATCTTAGAATTTGGGCTTAGGGCCTAATTCAACCTCACAAAACTGGCTTGTAAGGTAAGGACTGCCAAGGCTTTATAAACTCTATTTAAGCCATATCTTTAGTTGATGTGGGACTAAACACCACCCTTGAGGCTGCAATTAAGGCACCCCCCCCCCCCCAAAAAAAAATTGCAACTAAGGCGAGCTAGGAGTGACCACAATTAAGGCCGCTTTTCCAACAATATAAAATTATTCATAAGCTTTGCTAATAGGATAAGCAAGTGGGATAATTGTCCCTTCACAGAGGTAACCGAGTAATATTGCATCAATTTTGCATATTATAATCATCTCTAATTTTCTTTTTGAAATTGATTCTACAAAATTCCACAAAAGGGATGCACAAAATAGAGTGATGCCAAGCAACAAATAGCAGGAAAATCACCATTAATCCATATATACCATTTTTTGTTTAAACTCAACATCAGTGTTTAAAAATCAGAAAGGTCATACTTTCTTGAGCACATTAATTGGTATGATAACAATTGGGAGAAGAATGAAAACATTGGAAATATAACCTAAATTTACAAACTGTAACTTTACAAGAGGAAAAATGATATATCCTCTTTCCAGCAGATTATTTAATTGAAATGTGATCTATACAACATGGAGGCAAATAATAATGTGTCTAAGCATATCCCCTCTTTTAAGAACAATACCAGCAAGACAACCCAATTTAATGCCCATTTAATGGATGCCGCTAGGAAATGACACAAAAATTATGTACATTTTCATGCAGAAAGGAAAGTTCATGCATTAGGAAAAGGCATACCAACTCTGGAATAATGAAAAGGTGCTTAAGAAAACAAATCTACAAAAACAAAGTCAACAATTTGATTAGTGGAACAGGAAAATGCATGATTAATCACCTTGATCTCTTCTGCCATTCTCTCACTGGTAGTTAGCTGTACACCACGTTTGAGTGCAACCTTTGCAATAGAACTTATTTCCCACACTTTAATCATGGCTACAGCTAATCCTTGAAGCTGTCTGTTTCTACCTATATATATCATGATTAATTTATTATAATCAGAATAAAATTCAAAACATCACATGCACACGGGAAACAATGACAAACCTAATGCAAAATGTGGAGGAAGGGTCCTTGCAATCCTTCGTAGAGCAGTTGCCTCCCTTAAACCAAGTGTTGATCTCACTCCAAAAGGAAGAACTCTGAAGGGAGGTTGGTAACCAGGAACAGTTGCAGGAAGCATATCCGCATCGACAGGCAATGGATCACATCCAGGCCAATCTGTGTATCTAGGGCCTAGACCATCCAATAACTTGTCTACTTCTTGTTCATAATTGACTTTGGGCAGATAATCTCCTTCGTTCTTGTCATTTGTAGATTCCAATTTTGCCAATGGTACACTTGTCCCAGAATTAGAAGCAACGTCAGAAGGATTCCCCACAGAATTATTATAAGGTGTTGGTAAAAGCTTAGAAGAGTTCTCGCTTTTCCTATATATTTTTTTATTCTGTTGTACCGAAGGAACCTTGTAGCTCACACCCCTGTATAAGGAAACAGAGTTGCCAGACCTCCAAATCACCAGACCACCAGTTTTTCTCTGAATGTGGTTTTAAAAATAAACAAGAATATAGCAATGGTTATTGATAGTCAAAGTAGAAGGTATATAAAGAAAAATTGGAAAGCTCCAAATGCAATCTACACATAACGATACACAACAGGCAGCATTAACAATACAAACATTCTAATCATAGAGCATTCAAATCGATCCCTACAGATAATCTCGACTCTTTGACAAACATTGTGGTTGAAGAACAAAAATATTTCCAAATTCACAAGCACACTCAAGAGAATGTACCAGAAGGTGACTCAATCATTTATCACTACACAAGAGAATTTGTAAAAATAGGTATCACAGCCCAAATAAAAAAAAAATGCAAACATCCGAACAGGTCCTGGGGACAGCTTAAAGAAAACCTGTTCTCCTTCACTTCAATAACTCTCGCATTTGCTTCTCATTCCCATCATGCACCCCACAAGTTTTGCAACAAAAGCAAGACTTTCTAAACACAGAATCAACTAAAGATAAACACCAAACCTCAAGTATCTCATGCATCCTCTTCATGTTAAGAGCAGCCTCGCCTTCGAACTTGAGCCTCACAATCTCCGAAGTCTTCCACCTCTCATGAATCTTGTCCACAACAGCCTGAGTAACCCCACTCCTCCCAATTCTGGTCTTGTGCTTCTTCTCAAAAGTCAACTTGAGAAGCCTCTTCAATTCTGACTCAGGAAGAGTCAATTCTGCCAGAGAGGTCTTACTCCTCCTCCTTGTGGATTCCCTCTCTTCTAACTCTTCAACCACTGGCTTCTCCCACGGAAACCTCACTTCCCCATCATCACTTCCAAAGCTTCCAAACCCTAATGGAGACTCAGGAGAAAACCCACCTCGTGTATTCGGCAACATCCCTTCCTCCACATAGAATATATCCTCCACTGACCCTTTTTCTATCACTCTCTCCTTATTCTCAATCCCATCATCAACGTACCCAAATTTCTTCAATTTTTCCACAATCCTATCCATGGTGCTTCCGCCTCTGCTACCATCACCACCCTCCTCGTCGGAGCTCGCAAGACCGGATTTTGACGCGTGCCCATTTTCAGAATAGTCCAAAACAGCACGTGGCGGTTTCGGACGGGCGCGGTTGTTTGTGGGGTGGTTCCAACGTTTCAACCAGTTTTTTTCGGTGGAGAAACTCTTGGCGGGGTTGCAGCGAAAGATGAAGGGTGGTTTGGGACGGAGGAAAGTGTAATTAGGAGAGGGTGTGAGGGAGTGGCGGAAGAGGGAGTTGCACAAGCGGAGAGAGTGGAAGTTGGGAGAAGTGTGAAACGAATCGAAGAATGGGCGAGTGGGTACAATAGCCATAATCACATTGACATGAGTGAATGAATTAAGAGAAAGAAAATGATGATGAAGATGATGGTGTTGGGTGGAATGGAATGGAAATAGCTTCTGGATTCTGCTCTGTTCTGTGTTCTGCTTCTTACTTAGCCTGCGCCGGAGAGACAAATATCCATGTTGATTTTTGCTGCCGCCAAAACGACCGTGGATAGGGAACTACTCCTTGCCACACGCCAGTATTTTTTTACATTAAGGTTTTTTTTTTTTTACATATTTCCATAAATTTCTCAATATCTGTTTATAAAAATAAGAAATGAAATAAATTAAAATTATTTTTGTTAAATGAACTCATATACTTTAACTTTGCTTAAACGTATAATTTAGTCTTTATTCGTATTATAAATTTGTAATTTAGTCCTTAATATGTATAAATTTATTAAATTGATTTACACATGTGTAAACATTATTGCTTTGATCTATGTCATCATGATACCATGAACCCCCTTGCACGTTCTTAATTTGGTTCCTACTTATATAGTGCATTATTGATTTGGTTCTTAGTATAGTTCATTCTTAATTTGGTTCTTATATGTATGATACATTCTTAAATTAGTACATATACATGAATAATACTCATAAAAAATTAGTACATATACATGAATAATATATCAAAATCATACATTTGTTTATCTTAAAATATTAAACATGTTGACCTATGTAAATAGTCAAACATATAAACTTTTTTAGTGATAAATTTATGCTCTATTTAGACAATTTATTACAAAGTAGACTTTTTAATTAAGTTATCATGAAAATAATAAACTTATATCATGTTAGACTCGACTTTTATAAAACTTAATTCATATATTTCCATCTTTGTATCATGCTTTGACAAACAATTATTTTGATTTTTATAGATTATAGTTTGTTTTACATAGAATTTTTTCTCAATAGTCTATGAGCTAGGCCATATAGAGAGAAGTTGGACTTATATAAAAGCTTTAATATGAAATAGGCTTTTAAGTAGGCCAACAGGCCAAGTTAAGCTTTTAAATAAGTTAGACCAGGCCTAAAAATTAAGCATATGATAAGTAAAAGGTCAAGCTTAGGCTTTAAATTTTGGCTAAATTGTAATTTTGGTCTCCCTGATTTCACAAAATAGCGATTTTGGTATTTCTGTCAAGTTATATCCGTTGACCATTTGACCATAAACGTTGACTACGTTTTTTGTGAATAATTGTGATTAGTGGATGTGTTAAGTTAATACTAAATTAATAAATAAATAAATAAACCCTTTTATAATAAGGGAAGAAAGTGGAGAAGGAAGAAGGTTAGGGTTCGAGAAGTGAAAAATGAATTGGGTTAAGGTTCACTCAGCTATTATAAAAGGGTTTTTTTTTTTAATTTATTAATTTAGTATTAACTTAACACACCCATTAGTCACAATTATTCACAAAAAACGTAGTTAATGTTTATGGTCAAATAGTCAACAGATACAACTTGACAGAAATATCAAAATCGCTAATTTTTAAAAGTAGGGGACCCAATCTGCCAATTATAAATCAAGAGGACCAAAATTACTATTTTGTGAAATTAGGGAGAACCAAAATTACAATTTAACATTAAATTTTTTAAACATGTCAGGACTGACAAATGTTATTTTTTATAGGAATAGATTTTTTTATCAGTAGAAATCAAAGATAAATACTGGAGGATTCATAATAACTTATCCACTTTACTCAATCAACTGAACTAGATCCCTCTGATAGATTTGTTATAACACAACTTATACAGCATATCAATCATAATTAGATGTTTAATTACTTACACGGTTATCTCAGAATATTTTCAATCAATTTAACAAATTTCAATATTTCACCAATCAAAGCTATTATTTCAAAGCACGTACGTGTACGTAAGCAAAAGCCAAAAAGTGAAACTTTGGCAATAAATAAAAAAATAACAAGGAAACCAAAGGAATCAAATCAACACAAAATATACTAATCACAAACCACAATTTACTTTTGGGTTGTTAGTAGAGACAGGATAGGTGCTTTGGGAAAGGCGTTTGTCGCTAGTAAATGATTGAACTCAATCGAAAAAACAAGGTTTTTTTATTTGTCGAATGTAATTAAAGCATATTAAATTAATCTCAATTATAAATTTTAAATTAAAATATATACCAAATTAAAAGAATTTGATTTTAAGCATTATCCAAATGGACTCTCTATTTGCATTAGGTTGAAACTTCATTTCATTACTGGAGAAATTTTTGGATCGATGTCATTCAACATTCATTTATCTCGTGCCAAAGCTCTAATCTCTTTCCTAGATTTTGTTTAGTACTAATAAATAGTGCTATGCTCCCTCGTAACACAAGGACAATAAGAATAATTATGTGGTGAGGAGGAGAGGAATGAATGTGTGAAAATAGTGAAGGAATGATGTTAATCAGTAATTAATATTTTTTAAGAAAAATATTTAGGTATCTTAATAAGTTAATATTAATTTTTCATTTTTTATAATATCAGTACATAAAAAAATATTTTTTTGAGGTCCTAAAAATTAAAAGTGAGAGTTATATCTCTTAAATCTATTCATAAACCAATATAATTTAATAAAATTTACAAAAATTAGACTGAAAAATTGGAGATCACAAAAGTTAAATTTTTATTATTGGATTGGATTGAATTTTGAATTTTATTTACAAATTAACTTCTACTCGTACTTAAATAATTATATATTTATAAAATTGTAACAATTAATTATTTTTTCATGATTTTATTCTCAAAATTATCTTATTATTACTTTTTTAAGAGTAAATGTAATTATTTTAATATATTTATACGCTTATTAGTTATGAATTAAATTAAAATTCTTTTTATATCTCATATTTTTCTTTATTTTATAAATTTTGTGTTTTATATAAAAATAAATTTTACTTAAAATAGCGTAAAAGAAATAATGAAAGATATACTTACCACCTTAACTAAATTTAAAAATTATAAGAATTAAATCATTTAATCCAATCTAAATTACTTATAATCAGATTGAAGATTAGATTTTATTGCATTCAAATAAATTGAAACACTGAACCATAATTCATTAGATCAGATTAAATATTTTTTTACTTAAAAATTGATCTAATCTGAACTGCAAATACACATATGTACCCGCACTACACCCTAAGGCCAACCTTGATACTAATGACATGTAATTAAAAAGTAACTAACCTAAATAACTTTTTTTTTAAACAAAAAGAAAGGAAAGAAAAAGTTGTCACATTCCAATGATAGGTAGGTACAGTTATATATGATCAGCCGGTCTTGAGGTTGATACTAATGACATGTAGTAATTAAAAAGTAATGACTTGATGTATAATGTGCTCTTAAAGAGTTAAAGTCATTAATTTTAATGCCTTTAAGAGCACATATACATCATCAATAGGATAAGCGCAAAAAGAAAGTGCTGCAAAAACAAAAGCCAGGGAAGAGCATAAAAAAATAGAACGGCGCAATCTTTACATATGTAAAGCTATGTTTATTCAGTTTTATAGTTGACAACTTGACATACACAGGCTGTCAAAAAAAAAAAAAAAAAAACTTGACATACACAGATGAAGCAAAGCCATTATTTATTTTAGGGCAAATCAAGTGGCTACATGGCACCTGGCTTTCATCTTGACACAAAGACATGCATATATAGTAACTCGAGACAGCAAAAAGAAATTCAAACACAAAGTGTTGCCAAAGCAAACTCATGCATGGAGGCTGCTAAGAACCTCTTTCCTCTCCCCCTGACATAATTCAGATGTTGCCATTGTTTGGAGCATCACGGTGGCAGCACTTGTAATTAACAGATGTCACCTCCATCACACGTCCACATGTGGGATTTGGGCATGCTATAGTTACCAGCACATCTGCATTGTTTTTATAAAAAGCACATTGTTGATGAGCATATAACTCATCAAGCTTGGTCTTATAGTACTCATCAAAGGCCACGTCAAAGCCTTCTTTTTGAAACACTTTCTCCTTCCATGTGTCAAACTCAGCCAACGTTTGACGCATAGGCTCGCCGTGACCCAGAACCCTCACGTTAGAGCCTTTGGTAAGAATAGCCCATCCTTGCTGATCCTGTTTGAGGCAAAGCAAGGTCTTCACAATTTTTTGAATCTCACAGTCCACTGCATCCTTGTGCTTCTTCAGTCTCTTCCTTTCTATCTCAATCCAGAAACGACGAACATCCTTGGGGTCATCCTTCCCCAGATGATAGTGATCTATTATAGTATCAGTGTTCAAGATAGTTGAATGCCCTTTTGTTTTCTCCACTGCCACTGCAAAGTCTTGGATCCACTTTTTGTCAGCACCTCCATAGATGAAAATGTACCTGTCCCCGGTGACCTAATTCACATTGAAAATTAACAAATGTACACAGATACATAATTTCATATCAATCTCTATTATATATCACTTAAAAAACGCATTATAAATACTAACAGTCAAGTATTAATTAATATCTTTGTTATATATATATATTTTGTTTAACTGGGGTGATTGGACAACAATGGTGAACTGTGCATAATAGGTTTAATTACCTGCTGTATTCCAAGATTTGCTTTCTTTGTTGCGTCCCAGAACCACTTCCATTTTTGAGTAAGTTCAATACCATCAATTTTCCTAAAGGGGAACGCCTCGATCCCCCATTGGAAAATCAAGTCCATTGCATCTTCATTCAGTATCTCGGCTAGAGGGGTGAGCACTGGGATAATAGGTTTGCCAAAGTAATTGAATTTCTCTTTTATTAGGTCAGTGCATGCGGGTAACTCAGTGAAGAACTCCACTGCGTACCATTTGATGGTATCCTTCAAAATATTGAATTTGTGTTTTTGCTTGTCGTCCCAGCCAGCCACAATGGGGATCCACAAAATCTTGAAATCCTCTTTCTTATATATATTTTTTATTATCTCATTTGGATTCTCCTGCAATCTGTCATAGATTGAGTTCAAAAGTGAAATCTCATCTTCAATCTTGTCGAGGCTTGAAATGAACAACAAGACATGTTTCTGGTTGAAGACTTCAATATCCTGTTTGATACATATAATAACAAAAAGAAAAAGGACATAATCATTAGTAAGGCAAAATAACTAAATGAAAAGGTTAGATAAATTCTTTCATAAAAATATATATGTTGGCATAGTCATCAACTTTTGGATAGAATAATTGGTGCTTCCTTCTTAATAGACAAAAGTTAAGGAAGTGTAAATGTTTTAGAGATCGACTAATTACCGTTTTGGTTTTGATGCTGCCGTCATATATTTGGACCTTAGATCCATTGTGTTGGATCAGAAGCTTCAAGAACTCTACAATATCTTTGGGATTAGCAAATGCCTTCCTGCGCTTGTTGTTTTCATCTGCGTAACCTGCAACAAATAGACATAACCTCTTATTAGCATTTGATCAGTTTCATCATACTTATTCGTCAATCCAAAATTAAAAATAACCGTGCTTCCTAATTAATATACACAATAGGAAGCACTAATTAAGCGCGTAACCTTTTTGCACTAGGCTCGATTTCAGATGATCCTTGAATCTATAAGCAGCCGAAGAAAGCCTATCCAGAAAATCTGATAATCTATAGTCCCTGAAACAAAATTAATAAAGAATTTCAGTTATATAATTAATGTGACATGAGAAAAATATATACATTCAAAACTCAAATTGTAGAATATATACAACCCTAGTGAATGTTTTGACGTGATAATTAAGTGTGTAGAGTATATTATAATAATTAAGTTGAGAAAGATAACATACGATAGACCAACGAGGTTGGCGGTGGCAGCAACAAGGGAAGCAATTATCCAATACACAAGAACAGGGACCTCTTGCTGGGCATCTGACAAGGAAGGAACTTCCAATATGTCATAATCAAGACCAGACAACCTTGCCCACTCTTGGATGCCACGAAGCACTTCCATCACCAACTCCACCAATTCGGTGGCAGGGTTCTCTCTTGTTTGAACTTGGTTCAGTTGTTTCAACGAGTTTGTGAGTTGGTTCTCTGGTGTTGCAACATCACTGAGGTGCAAAAGATTCCCATACTCCAAACCGAAAGCAGCTAGAGTTACTAGTGCTTTTGCATCCCACGAGTAGTTTCTGAGGTGCTGAAGAATGCACATTGTTGTTTGGTGCACATAGCGTTCACCACGGGGTGTGGTTATCATCTGTCATCATAGTATGAGTTGTTTTAATTGGATTCAATTTTCATTATTCAGTCGGCTTATAAATATTCTTGAAGTACGTTGCAAACACAAGATATATCATAATACAAAAGATGAGTACGTCCTTTTTGAATGAAGCCAAAATAAAGCGTGACTCACGTGTGACACATTTCATCTAATAACATGCAAATAAAGTAAGGAATAAATAATAATAACGATTGTGCCATAAGATAACCTGACAAGAAATCAGCTTCATTGTACGAAATTCTGGTTGGAAAACGGTCTGAGAAGCTTTGCCTTCAGCTAACCTTGTCTGTGACTCACGACAACCGATTAAAATGTTAATTAGATATTTAGATGATAAACATGCATATATAGGTAATAAGTCGTTGACATTGATCGAAAAGGTGATATTAACTATAAATTTATATATAGAACGAGAAATAAACTAGCTAGCAACAATTTGTTATTTGTAGGAGTGGGAGAATGAATGAAAGAAGGTGAATAATTATATACCTTAAGTACAACACTGGACACAATGTCCAAAAGGACATCTACATCGCACTTGTCATCAATATCATGGACGTGGGTCAGATAAACTTTCTCAAGGATCTCAGAGTCATTGAGATCAAAGGGGTTCGGAAGCTGAGGTTTTTGCTGCAGCTTGGAAGCTGCAGTGGCACTTGAATCAGCTCCATTGGACAGTGACATGGTGATTTCGGCTTAAGGGTAGGTAGGTAGTATTCTTCAACTTTAGCTCTGTAAGCAAAGGATGCCTTGTGGGGTTGGTTCGTCGGATCCACGTATATATAGGCTGAAGAGGGAACAAGAGTTTACATTTGGTATAATTACTTTGTAAGTAAATTAAGAGTTTAGAAAAGAGAAAACATACGAAGTAGCTTCTGCTGGGGCCTTTCCCGGCGTGAAATGTGCCTCTCTAATGTGATTTTCAAAACATACCCCTTGTGGGGTTCATGAGACACGCGAAATGACTAAGGATATCATTGGCAATTTGTTGGAAAGTTCACCAAAACTTTAGAAAAAGATAATCTTGTGCCACTTCCCAAATAGAGAAAAGAAAAATGTTACGGGTTCAAGGAAAGAACAAAGATATATGCTTCTAGACAGAAATCTTAGAACAACTTAAAAAAATTGTTGATGAACATATGAGAGTACATATGTGATTTATACTCAAGCTTTTACATGATACTCTATCTGTACATGACAAATGAATTTTCTTTATCTAAAATATGCACTTTAAAATAAAAAATAAATAAAAAGTATAACCATTAATATTAAAAAATAAAAAGAGTATAGTTTAATAACTTCATTATTAATTATACATGTACATGAATTTTATTATGATCTCAAGACGAAATTTGTCTTTTTAATTATTTTGGAGAGCCAAAGGTAGCTAAATATAAAAAAATAAAAACAGCTGAAGAACAGTAATTAAATTTTAAAGGATGTTGTAAGTAAAATAATAGTATTTCATTTAAAAATTAAAAATTATATATACTAATATTTTTTTTGTGTATCAACATAATTATCACAAATGTGCTTTAATAGTTTTAATTTTACATTTTTTTCTTCTGAATTATACCTTTTGATCATTCAAATTTACAAGAAATGTATCATATAAAAATATAAAAAGTTATATATGATATATCTTTATCTTTATCTAATATAATTTAAGCTTTTAGGAGATTAATTTATAAAATAATATCAAACTCTTTTTAACAAACTGATTTATAATTTAATTATTACCACCTCATTTGGTCTAAAATAATTTAACGGAAAAAATATTAGATAATAAACACTTGAAGAATTATTCATGAAAGAATGGATTTTTGCCGATTCATTAAGATTACTCTAGTCATAATCATAAACCATAAATTATTATAAAAGAAGATACCAATCAAATGTTTCAAAAAGGCTTTTAGCTATAAATAAGGCTTATGTTATTTTCTAGCCTCACGCCTTACTAAAAATGTGATTGGTATCGCGTTTCTCCATCATGGACGCGCATCAAATTCCTGAAAATAAAATGTAATAAGGAACAAATTGGCCACAAATTTATTAATCTAATTGGGGCATTCATTTTGCAAGAATTTTTAAATTTAGGCTTAAATATGTTTTAGGTCATGATAAATGAACAATTTTTGTTTTGGTCCCTAATAACATATTTAAGCCTTAAATTTATATACCTTATGTTTTATGAGGCATTGTTTCAGTCGATACCACACAATTTGTAGCATATAAGGTTAATTAGTTACGCATTTCAATCTACGCATAGCTCTATAAACCCACGATGGTTGAAATCCCATCTTTGTCGACCTTCACCACTCAAAGAAAATCCTTGTGCTTTTAACCTAGATGAGAAGGATGGTGATATGGTGCATGTTTTTTTTTTTAAGTGATTTTATTAAGGGTAAAATATGTTTCTGATCCCTCATTTTATCTTGATTTCTGTTTTTAGTCTCTCATAGATTTTTTTTACTGTTTTTAGTCTCTCATAAATTATTTTGTTATGTTTTTACTTTTTAGTCCCTCATAAATTATTTTGTTTTATTTTTAGCCCATGACGTTAATTTCAACTGTTAAGTGATAACATGACAGACATAAACTGTGTATGTGAAAATTTCCTAATTAAGTTTGTAGTGACTTTTAACCGTTACAAATTTTTTTGCGGTCATAAATGTTTACTTTTGCAACATTTCTTGTGATTTCAGAAAATCTAGTGTTCTAGGTTTTGATTTTTTGTAACATTTCTGACAGTTTTAGTTTGCCAAAAAATTTGGCGTAGTTAAAAATTGCTAGAAACTTAAACATAAATTTTTTAAGTACAAATTATGCTCATCACGACATCATTTAACAGTTAAAATTAATGTCAGTGACTAAAAATAAAAGAAAATCATTTTTGAGGGACTAAAAACACAGAAAAAATTTATGAGGGACTAAAAATAGAAATTTAGATAAAATGAGGGACCAAAAATATATTTTACCCTTTTATTAATTAGTCGACCAGAGGATTTTGTAAAAATAGATTATTAGTAAATGAATCCCTTCAATCTCCCATTATAAACTACTAAATTTACAGAGTCCTAGATACACAATATATATATATATATATATATATATATATATATATATATATATATATATATATATATATATATATATATATCCTTAATTATAAGATTAGTAGTTTAATATTCATTTAGACTTTTGAAGGTGTGACCCTACCAAGTATTACAACTTAACACTGACTCCTAATTAACTTCAAAAGTTGTAAATTAAAAATTAAAAGCAAACTTAGGCAGATACCTTTATCCACTTGAAATAAATTTTGCAATTGTCTCGACCATCATGATGACAACAGTTGTATTTAACGGATATTAACACTTCCATCACAAACCCATAAGTGGGGCTTGGGCATATGCTAACACATTTGAAATTTGAAGCGTAATTATCAACATTAAAATGTGTACGCGATTGACGAGCAGATACGTCTTATAGTGTTTTTCGATGGGTATACCGAAGCCTAGCTTTCTTTCTCGGGTCCATTCTCTTTTCATATTTCAAAATCAGCTACAGTTGATACATTATCTCGCCTTGGCCCAGATGCTTTTTATAATTACACTTTGCTGAGAACAACATATCTTTGAGGATCTTGTTTAAGGCAAAGCAAATTGAAATCCTTGAATCTCAATCCATAGTCCCCAGGTGTTACTTTAATTTCTTACTTTCTATGCCAATCCAAAATTAATGAGCAATGATGCTGGGGTGATCTTTTCTCACGTGAAAGTGTTAGAGATAGCGAGAGCATTAGATCAAGACTCCGGTAAAGATATAAGTATCGGGTGAACCATCACTTTGGTCCCTGAAAGTATAATTTACTGTCACTTAAGTCCATAAAAATATGAAACTGTCAATTAGATCCCTGAAAGTACAATTTGTCTGTCACTTTAGCCATTCCGTTAAAAAAACTTTCTTTAAAATTAACGCTTGTACCTACGTGACACGCTATTTGTCTGCATGACATATTAATCACATGTGCACTGTCAATTGTCACGTAGGTAGATAACGTGTAACGTAGGTACGAACGTTAATTTTAAAGAAAGCTTTTTAACGGAAGAACTAAAGAGACAGACAAATTGCACTTTCAAGTACCTAATTGACAGTTTCATACTTTCAAGTGCCTAAGTGACAGTAAATTACACTTTCAGATACTAAAAAGATAGTTTACCCTATAAGTATCCATAAGTTCTAGTAGGGCCAACACGGCCCATGTATGATGGGCTTTCCACTTATATATGGATTAAAGCATATTTGGATAAGCTTATCAAGAAGTACTCATAGGAGAAAAAAAAAGACATGAACTTCTCTATAAATTAAAAGAGTTTAATGGTGATGCACTAACGGTGTAAAATAGTTTTACACAATCATCCAATCACATATCACCATTTGTATGACTTTTAAGATAATTTTGTGAAAGTCAACAAACTTACCATAAATGGTGGTTTGTGATTGGATGACAATGTAAAATAGTTTTACACTGTTAGTGCATCACCATTTTTCTCAAATTAAAATTAACTTATGTATAAGCTAATTTATAAAAGTTCTCTCATATAGTTTCTCTAAAAGATGATTTTTAACTTATACATAAGGTAATTTTAGGTTATAGAGAAGTTTATTTCATTTTTTTTCTTTTCCTATAAGTGTCTTTAGATAAGCTTACTCAAATAGATCCTTACTCTTATCTACTTTGGATAAAAAATGGGCATTACTCTCATCCCATAAATTTCAAAGGGCACTCCTTTTCGAAAAAGGGACTTCCTTTGAATTTTATGGGGTGTAGGAAGAAGCTAGCACCATATGTTTTGTGTGTTTTGAAGTTTTGTCATGGGCTAATCAAGAAGTTGAAGATATCATTCACATGGGTAGTGAGACGTCAATATATACTCCATTACTCTAAACACTTTGTTAACACATTATTTCATTGTATTAATTACCTATCATACCAATATTTTTCTCGGTTAGTAGTGCATAGACCAAAAGATTGCAATTATGCCTAAAAGAAATCCAAAACATCCATGATAACACTTAGAACCATAAGTGTTATCATCATCGTCACATAATGTTTTTTTTATATTTTTCTTTTTATCACATGATGGTCTAGGGTGTGTTTGGGAACCCTTTTGCATTGATGCAAACGGCCGTTCCCACTTTCTAAAGCACCAAAATAGGAAGCAATAATTTGTTGCTTTTTCGTTGAACGGAAGTTTGAAGGTTTGCAACTGCAAACCAAATAGGTATGGCAACGAGGCGGGTCGAGGGCGGATTTGACTATCTCCGTCCCCATCCCCACAAAAGGTGGGGCGTGTTCGGATTCGGATTTATAAAAGGCGGGGATGCAAAAATGAAACCCGACCCCATCCCCACCGTATTTTATTGGGTTCGGGGAAACCCACGGGGAACCCATCTTACACTTTTTTAAAATTTTATTTGTTGATATACTTTAAATAAATCATAGATTAAGATATTAATTACATCTTTTTTTTTACTGCATATTAATTACATCTTAATTCAAACAATAAATATAAAAATTAATAAAGAATAAATAACATAAATAAGTATTTAAGAATTAAATTATATTTTTAGTTAAATATATATTTTTTAACTTTGTTATTTAATTTGGTAAAAAAAAACTTTATTAATTCCTAAATACAATTCGACTAGTATCTTATAATTCCCATCAAGCTTGTCATCACTCTTGATCAAAAATAGCTCCAGCTTTGTTGGCCCATTTCAAAATTGCGTGAATCTGCCTTGCATCTTCCATTATGTTTTTTCCACATTTGATTCATTCTCCGCCAATTCTATTACATCCGAGTAGTTATAATATTATTTATTTAATTATTAAAATAATTATTTTCTATTTTCATAATTATAAAGATAAATTATGAAAATAATTACATATCATATAATTAATAATTATATATAATATATATAATAATAAAATTATATATAAATGTATAATTATATTATTAATAATTATAAATAAATACATAACGGGGCGGTTATGGGGGCGGGGGTGGGGCGGGGAGTGACATACCCGAACCCGAACCTGCTTTAATAAGTCGGGGAAAACCCGAACCCGAAACCGACCCCGATCAAAGCGGATTTTCCCTATCAAAGTCGGGGCGGGGTCGGACAGGTACGCACGGGTTCAGTGTTTATTGCCATGCCTAAAACCAAACACACACCTAGACAACTTAAGTAATCCTTTGAAAGAAAATTATAATTTTATCTTCATATATTCTATTTACCTATAACTTATTTTAGTGGGTGTTACATAAGGAGTGCTAAATGAAACTTTACACTATTTATCCAAGTTTGATTAGTATATCGACACTTGAAAGTGCTATATTGGTGAAAAGGAAATAGATATAATTTGATGAGATTGTATACTTGTTTTACTATTTAGAAGTGTAAGCTTGCTAATCTATGTATAAGTTTAGGATCATGGCTCGTTTTGTCCTTCTTTTCTTATATATTGACCGTATAGACTCTACTTATATTGACCGTTGAGACTTTGACAAATAAAACAGGAGAGAGCATATGTGGCACGTGACTTGGAAAAGCCTTGTGCCTTTCTTTTCTTCTTCCTCTAAACCAAGCAGAACAGTTGCTACTTGAGAGAGGATGTGAACAAGGCGTATTTTACATTTCCTTGGTATTCTTCCTATTATTTCTTGGGTGTAAAATTGTATGAAGTGAATCTTTGTTCTTTCATCATTTTGATTAGATATTATTTTCTGCCTTCAATAGATTCATTGGAGAAACTATGCCTTGCACTTCGGGGGTGTTTGGTATAAGAGAAAGTTTTAGTTTCTTGAGAATCTTAAGTTGCAAAAATTTGTTTCCCATGTATGGTTTATTTTTTAAAAATAACATTCCCAATAAACAATGTGTCCCAGGAATTTTTTTTGCCACATTTCCCACCAAAATTTTCCTATGGGAGGAGGTGGGAATTTAACTTTTTCGAGTTAAAAAATAAGTTTTATTACTGTAAAAATATCATGTTACTCTTATTAAAACATTTAATGTAATAAATAATTAAATAAGAATATTTATGACCGACCAAACAAAATTAGTCATAGGAATCATGACTCCTAGGAATGATGATTCCTGGGCATGAAAAAACTTTCTTGTACCATATGTTCCCTTCATTGCCTCTCTTTTCTTCTTCTTCCTCTAAACCCTCATTATCTGAAAACCCTTGTATTCATAGACCCTCATCATACAATAGCAGGTAATGCTTTGAAATTGACAATTTAATTGTGGATATTTCACAAGGGTGGTTTTCATACCCTTTCTCATGCTGGTATAATGAGCCACACGGTCATGCATTGGGTAGTCATGAAAGATGCCCAAAGGGGATTCATGTGTGTTTCGTTGGTGAGTTGGGTTTTTTTACATGTGTCGACATTAGTTAGCACTTATGCGCGATCTATTGGAGAATCGTGTTTTGGTGTGATGAGGTTGGGATTCATAATGATGGTTGTTGACCAAGTGTAGCTTTGGGATGGGCATTGCGTCGTTGTTACTACCTTCGTTCTTTAACTCTTAATGTTTTAGCTTCTTGTTTTTGTTCCAAAACTCTTGATGTTTTACATATTTCAAGTCTCAATAATTAAATTTTTCCACATGTACCCCTATTTAACATGACCTAGATTTTCACAACTTCTTCCATTATAGATATTAAATGAGGGTATTTTAGACTAAATGTATTATTTGTGAGTAGTATTAAATATTTCTTAAACTGTGTGCATTAACCTTAAACATCAAGAGATAAGGAACGGATGTAGTATATGATGGTAAGCTATTGTAGCCTTTGTCAATGCTTGGGCCGAGCGTATGTGACTGACAATGGTATACTTATTAGTAATTTGGCTAACATGAAGTACCTAAATTCTTGATACACCGGTGGAGCACTTGTTATAACCGTTAGATATAATAATAAAAAAATAAGTGGTTCAGATCGTTTACCTGTAACCGGTTAGTAAATAAGAAAAGATTTTGCATTTTAGTCCATGGATAAAAACATGATTTGGGTTATTTTGCAAAATCTCCCATCAAATTTGGAGCCTGAAAACCCTAAGGATAGCAAAGATCTCTTTGAGAGCTAGAGAGCCACGACACCCTTGTCGTGCAATAGCCCCCCATGGCTGCGCGCGAGAGAGAAGAGAGCAAGAAAGGAACTGGAGGAATAGGGAAAAAGAGAAAGAGAGGTGGAGAAATAAGATGGCTATGCATGGTGACGGTTGCCGCCTCTGGCCGCGGGGAGAAAGGAAAAGAGGGGAGAGGGAGAAAGGGAAAGGGAAGAAGAGGAAGAAGGAAAGGAAAAAAAAAAGGGTGCGACACTACCGCCGGAAATCGCATCCGACGACGACACTCACGGTGGAGACAGAGGGAGATTGACTCATTTTTTTGTTTTTTATTTTCTTAACTGCTCTCTTCTCTTTTTACTTGCATTGATTTTTCCTCTTGGTTTCAGGTTTTGTGACTTGGGTTTGGCTCTTTGAATTAACTATAATTTTTTGAATTTCTATTGAAATTCTTAATTGCAGGAGGGACAGTTCTGACACACCAAAAGGATGGCCTTGATGCTCTAAGAAAGATTATGTAAAGCAGTATGACTCTTGAAGATTTCTTTACCTTGACTGAGATGAAAGATGGCTCACAACATCTTCTCGGGTGCATGAGCTGGATAAAAAGTCCATGCAAGAGAAAGTTTAGATCCAAGTAGATGAGATGATATATTATGTTCATTTGTAATTCAACACCATGGTAGATACCAGTTTTGTAATTTCCCCCCCAATTTTAATGAATTAAATGTGTTTTAGTCAGTTGAGCTCAATTGCATCCAAAAAATTATTGTTGAATGAATTTTCCTATTGCACCTGTATGTATCAAATTTGGTGCCATTTTGGTTTAATTAAAGCTGCTACAGGTTCTGAATTTGGTGGTTTTGAATAGAATTTTGAATTATAAGGCTTAAATTTGGCTGGGGGCATTGATTTTGAATGATTCGGACATCAGGCTGGAGAACTCAATGATAAGGACTATTTTGCAAAATTGAAAAAAATTATGAATTTACATTAAAAAAAATTTTCCAGTTAAAAACCTACTATAGCAGGTAAATTTAGTATCTCATAGGTGTACCAGGGATTTAGGTACTTCATGTCAGACAGATTCATTTATTAGAAGATGTGGCTATAAGGGTTATCAAATAAGGGAGGGACCTTTATGTTGGAATTGTGGGGTCATTTATTTTTTATGGGATTGGTGGTTCGTGTTTGGGTTTCATTGTTGGGTTGTGTTTTTAACACATAGAATTATGTACTCCCTTTGGTCTTTAATATAAGGCACTTTGGACATAATCACATAGATAAATAAAAATAGTTAATTTAGTTGATTTTATTGATTTTTTTTTAAATGTTACTAATGTACTAATTTTATCCTTATTAATAATTACTAATTTGTTATGGGTGATGTGGAAACATTAATGTCTAAGAGTATTATGTACTACTATCAATAAAAAGTACAAATACTTAGGGTCCGTTTGATACACCGCGAGCCGCGAGGTACAACACATGACAATTGCTTGAGGTTCATGACAAGTTTTTATACTGTACTTTGTTTGATGAACATTGGACATCATAAGAAAAATAATGTAAAACTTACAAGAATATGCTTTTTAACATTAATTATCTAGAGACCAAAATTCGTTATCTTCGTTCTTTCCTTCACCCATCTCAAACTGTTTCAATGAAGAATTTTTTTTGGTACATTCAAAAATTAAGAAGGCAAAAGAAACAAAATTAAAAAACAACCAGGGAGTCCCGAAGTAATGCTTCAACATATTACTTTTCATGCATCAGGAAGCAAAAAAAATCAGCAACATAATTCTGATCACGTGAGATAAGGCACCAGTCTCTTTGCATCAAAAGTCTGATTTGGTAAAGAACATCACTATGTTCGTGGATATACCAATGCAATTATCCCAATTATTTTGGATATCAATAACATTCAAGCAATCGGACTCGATGGCAGATAAGGAGACGATTTTTGCCACATAAGATAGAGAAACTGAGACGGAATAAGTATGTGAAGAGAGAGGAAGGAGCAAAAAGAAAAGAGAAGCGAGGAGAAGGAAGACACGAGAGAACGTGGGAGACGTGGGAAATAGAGGGGGTCAATTTAGACTTTTCATTTTATTGTGTAGAGGACAAAAAGTTGTCCCCCGGTATAGTGAATAACAATTTTTTATATATTTGTTCTGTCCCTCATCACTTCTTTTGTTCTGTTCCATGACAAAATTTAAAATCAAACATGGGACAAATAATTTTGTGTTGTCCTGTCCCTTAGGTTTTTGCAAATCAAACGGACCCTTAGAGTATTTAATAAGAACAACTAGTGAAAAAAATTAAATACTTCAAAGAAATTATAAAATACCTTATAAAAAGGATTATTAATTTCTTGTAAATTGTATCTTATATTAAGGATAAGAGAGAATAATTACAAAGGGGTATTGGGATTGGTGGACTCGGGTATGTACGTCTGGTTGGCTATTATATATATGGACGACGGGTGTGAGAAATTCATAAAGGGGTGTTATAGAAATATTTAGATGGGTGGGTGGGAATGGGATTATTCTCTTAGGCCAGATGATAACTTTGACGGATGTATTTTTTATTGGTTGAGGACAACTTGTGCGCACTTCAAGTGATATCAATAATATTTTGCTTTTTCACAGAAAAACATTTGCTTGCTATTCTTCTTGGACTCTTTTTTAAGTTCCCAAATGCCCCTCTCCCCACTTTATTCACGTAATGTTTTTTTTTTTTTTTTTTAAGCGTGAATTCAATTTTGGACGCACCGAAATCACATTGTGTTTTTCAAAACACATTTTACAGACACCTTAAGAATTCGGGTTCCCAAAACTCGAATTCTTAATGGATTTTTTTTAATTTCTAATTTTAATATTCTTAATTTATTTATATTTTATTTTCATAATTATTTGTAAGATTGCATTTCAAGATATATTTAAAAAAACATTCTTCAAATTAAATAAATAACAAACATATAATATAACAATACAAGAAAATACGTTTTTTTTGTTCGAACAATAGTTTAGTCCCTTAGTTTTTATGTAGATGAATATAATGATACAACTTTTACATCTAAAAAGACTTCAAAATGATGTCTCAAAATGCAAAAAATTACTTTGTGGACTTAGTGAATTCCTTTAAGCTTTTCACAAGAGACCAAGAGGAGCTTTAAGCCAAAAACAATAAGTTTTTTTGTATTATTGTATGTATTTTTTAATACTTAAATATGTTTTTGATCTCTGAAAAATTTATAAATTTTACATTTGATTTCTGATTTTTTTTGTACTTTGTCCCTGCCATTATGTTGGCTTTGTTAAGTGATTCCTATAATTTTTTGAATTTTCTTTTGGTTCCTGAATTTTTTTTTATTACAACCGATGATATGTTTTCCATTGATGATGTCTCAAGTTAACAGCTAACCTAATGACAAGGACCAAATACAAAATAAAAAAATTTTCAGGGATGAAAGGCAAGAATTTTTTTATTAGAAATCAAAAGCAAGATTCATATAATTTAGATATTAATATGACTTCAGGTAAATTGTTCATCATGTGAATTAAGTGAACATTTTTACTTGTTTTTATAATATATATATATATATATGTATGTATGTATATTCATAGCTATGTGTTATATTATATATATATATATATATATATATATATATATATATATATATCAATGTCTAAAAGAAAATTAAAATTTGTTTATGTAGAAGAAAATCATGAATAATTTATTTAAGTGGGAAGATAATAAATAAACAGATAATTGTTTGCTTAAAATTAATTTTAGACACTAATTGTGCTTGGACAAAAAAATAGTGATTATGTTGATTTAATTTGATTTTTGTTATGTAATTAGATATATATTAATTATGTAAAAAAATTAATTTTGATTAGACAAAAATATTTAGTAAAAAATTTTATTCCGTGAATTCAATATAAATTTTCCTACTTATTTTTATAAAAAAAATGCATCCCCCGTGTGTTATATTTTATATGATAAATTAAGTCTAAATTTCTCTTGATACTTTCATGAAAAATATTCATCCCCATTTGTTATATTTTTTTTTGTACTTTCTATATTCGTAAAATAAAATATTCAATAAATTACTATCGTTAGGAAAGAGAGGGCCATAAAAAATATATTTAAATTAAAATTATTATAATAAAAATACAACTTCACCATAATAATTTAGATATTAATGTGATTTTAAGTAAATTGCTCATTCTCGTGAATTAAGTGTACTTGCTTTTATAAAAAAAAAAAATTCATCCCTATGTGTTAAATTTTATATATAACTTTTATTTTAATATATTAATTATGTAAAAGAAATTTTAATTTGGTTTAGACAAAAATCTTTAGTAAAAAAGTTTATGCTTGTGAATGGAAAGTAAATTTGTCTACTTGTTTTGATAAAAAAAAATGTTCATCCCCGTGTATTATATTTTATATATCTAGTCCGGTAAGTTAAGTCTAAATTTCTCTTCATATTTCATGAAAAAAATTCACTCTTATTTTAATATTTTTCTCGTACTTTCTATGTTTGTAAAATAAAATATTCAATAAATAATTTAAGTTAGGAAAGAGTTAGTTGTAAAAAAACATTTAAATTAAATTATTATAATAAAAAAATATAATTTCACCATAATAATTTAGATATTAATATGACTTCATGTAAATTATTCATCCTCGTGAAGTAAGTTAAAATTTTCTACTTGCTTATATAAAAAAAATATTCATCCTTATGTGGTTTCATTTATATATAACTTTTTATTTTAATATTTTGCCATATACATATCAATGTATAAAAGAAAATTATAATTTGTCCAGGTAAAAGAAAATCTCGAATAATATATTTAAGTGAGAAGATAATAAATAAAAAATAAATAATTATTTGCTTAAAAATTAATTTTAGACACTAATTTTTGTTGGAAAAAATAATAATAAATATGATGATTTAATTTGATTTTTGTTATGTAATTAAATGTGTATTAATTATGTAAAAGTAATTATTTTTAATTGGAAAAAATCTTTAGTAAAAGAACTTGATTCCCATGAGTTGACTGAAAAATTTTCTACTTATTTTTTTTTATAAAAATTGATTATTCCCATGTTTTATATTTTATATATCTAAAATGGTAAGTTAAGTCTAATTTTCTCTTCATGTTTTCATGAAAAATGTTTATCCCTATTTTTTAATATTTTTTCATCCTTTTTTATGTTTGTGAAATAAAACATTCAATAAATATTTAAGTTAGGAAATAGACAGCCATAAAAAAATACATTTAAATGAAAATTATTATAATAAAAAACATGATTTCACCATAATAATTTAGATATTAATGCATTCATCCCTATGAATTAATTGGAAAATTTCTACTTGCTTTTATATAAAATAAATATTCATCCTTTTGTAATATATTTTATATATAATTTTTATTTTAATATGTTGGAATATACATATCAATTTATAAAATAAAATTAAAATTTGTCCAGGTAGAAGAAAATCATGAATAGTTTATTTAAATGAGAATATAATAAATAAAATATGAATAATTAATTGCTTAAAAGTTAATTTTAGACACTAATTTTGCTTGAAGAAAAAAATATTGGTTATGTTGATTTAATTTGATTTTTGTTCTGCAATTAAATATATATTAATTATGTAAAAGAAATTTTAATTTTGATTGGTCAGAATTCTTTAGTAAAAAGTTTATCCCCGTGAATTCAAAGTAAATTTTCCTACTTAATTTTGTAAAAAAATTTCACCCCCGTGTGTTATGTTTTATATATCTAATATGATAACTTAAGTTTAAATTTCTCTTCATACTTTCATGAAAAATATTCATATACATTTTTTAATATTTTATTCTTACTTTTTATGTTCGTAAAATAAAATATTCAATAATTTATTTAAGTGATGAAAGAGACATCTATAAAATAGTACATTTAAATTAAAATTTTATAATAAAAAATATAATTTTACAATAATAAAATTTAGATATTAATGTGAGTTTAGGTAAATTGTTCATTCCCGTGAATTAAGGAAAATTTTCTTCTTACCTTTATATATAAAAAAATATTCATCCCTATGTGTTTTATTTTATATATAAATTTTATTTTTGTATATTGGCATATACATAACTATTTATAGAAGAAAATTAAAATTGGTTCAGGTAGAAGAAAATATTGTATAATTTATTTAAGTGAGTGGATAATAAATAAAAAATGAATAATTATTTTCTTAATAATTATATTTAGACACTAATTTTGTGTTGAGAAAATAATAATGATTATGTTAATTTAATTTGATTTTTGTTATGTAATTAAATATATATGAATTATGTAAAAGAAATTTTAATTTTAATTGGATAAAAATCTTTAGTAAAGAATTTCTTCTTTGTGAATAATTATTATTGTCAACTGTAAATCTTACTTATCATATATGAGAGACATTAAGCTTGGTTGGGTTAGGCTGCACCTCCGGTTTGACTAATTGAATTGTATTCAGTGCACTGCATGAAAGATTAGGTTCATTAGGCTATACAAAAAACATTTCTA
Organism: Pueraria montana var. lobata; assembly: GCA_026413185.1. NCBI lineage: Eukaryota > Viridiplantae > Streptophyta > Magnoliopsida > Fabales > Fabaceae > Pueraria > Pueraria montana. The sequence goes on from CM048647.1 coordinate 74,520,763, forward strand.
TACTCAGTGCATGAAATATTACTATAAATGAACACAAAAAACAAACAATGATTCCTAAAATATAATGGGTACAAAATAGAAGATAACATGTCAATGTTATTATTATTCAAGAATTAAACAATATAATCTAGTCGTGTCTTTTGAAACACATTCTTTTCCCCATGCATCATTCATTAAAAACCTCATCATTTATATAATTTTTTAGAATTCTAGATGTTACTGATTTTCAATATATTTTTTTAAAATTTAAACATTAGGGGTTTCAACATTTACGACATGAGTAGACTTGTTAACTTCTCATTAAATTTAAATTTTCCTTAATACAAAAAAAATAGATATGAAATTATATATAAAAAAGAAATAGATATGATATCAGATAATCACATTAAATTTTATATCAGTTTAAATTTATTCTTATCAACTTTAAAATAAATTTTATATCAATTTAAATTTATCCCTATCAACTTTAAAATGACAAAAATGCAACTTTTGTTAGGTTCGTAAAATTGGATAATTTAATTAATTATAGCTTTTTTATTCAAAGATAATTGCTATCCTATAATATGGAAACTTTAAATTTGATTTTAAATTTCAATATGATGACTCATTAAAATATTATTAATTTGACGTAAATATTTTTCTTAATTAGGTTCCATAAATTTGTCTACTAAATTTGACAATAATAAGAGTTCACGTGCCAGTAATTTTATTTGTATATATTTTTGTCCAGTAATTATTTGAATTTCAATTTTGTCAAATTATTAATATTAATAAGTAATTTCCTTTTTTTATATGATGATAATGATTGTTGTTATTAATTATTAATAGCTAATAATTGAAGGAGACAGATTTCTATCTAATTATTATTTTTAAAATTTTGAATTTGACAATGCATTAATTTTATTTTAATTATTAATACTAATTTATCCATTTGAAAAAAAGTAGATTCAAATTTCAATTATTAACAATAATAGATATATTTCCTTATTAATAGTAATAAGTAATTAATAGGTAATACCATTAATTTGTCTACGGCATTATATTTATTAAAATTTATTTTCAATTATTTTATTACAATTTAAATACATTATTTGATTGGTATAAAATTATTTTAGTTAATTTAATTTGTTGCTTTTAATCATAAGTATATTATAATTATTTTATGTGTTTAAATGAATTTCGAATTTTTTTTTTGGTTACCATGTTATTGATACGGAATATCCACCGGTTTGCCGATGACTAATCTCCGTCGGAGAACCTGATTGGCCACCTTTAGTGGGGTTCTCCCCTCCCAAGCACGTTTTTTTCATCCACAAGACTCGAACCCGAGACCTTGCTTAAGGGGACCGAGTCCAACACCACTCGGACCAACGACTTGTTGGTCAATGAATTTCGAATTTAACAATGCATTAAATTAAATTTTATTATTAATAATAATTTTTCCTTTTCAGTTTCTTTAACCATAATCAAATATATTTACTTTCCCTATTTGATTTGATTATATAATTTATGTTATATGGTTAAATGAAATTTGAATTTAACAATGCATTAAATATTAATAGTAATTTTTTCATTTTAGTATATTCGTTTCATAAGTATGGAATTCAAAATTATATAATTTTTTTTGTAAATGTTAATATTAATTTTTCCAATCAAGTGGAAAGGAGTAGAAATTACGTGTATAAGAATTTTATAGCAGTTTTGATATGCCCGAAAAATAGCCCTTAATTTGATTTAGTTTGGACATGTAATGCAAGAATTTTTCCATTATAGCATAATACCCCTGATGTTTTGATATTAATTTTTCAAATAAATATTTTGAATTTGAATTGAATTTTTTTATTATGAAATTTTAAAGAAAATCAATCTTTAATATCAAGGCATGTAATAATAATGTGAATCTTTAATATTAATTTGATTCAATTTAGATATGTAATGAGAGAAATTTTCCATTATAGCATAATAGCCCCAATGTTTTGATATCAAATTTTCAAATAAATTTTTCGCATTTGAGTCAAATTTTTTTATTTACCTTCATACATATTTTCTTTTCCTTTTTTTTAAAAAAAAAATAACATGTCGCGCATTACATGATGAAGTTTTGCCTTTAATCGATTAATAAAAAACATTACCTGGTGGCCTAGCCATAATAAGATGTGCATAGTGTAATAACTACTAAAAAAATGTGTAAGATATAAATAACTATGAAGGTATGTATAAATAAGTTCTATCTTCCAGAATTCTAGAATTGCAATAAAGTTTTTTTTTAGATAGCAATAAAGTTTATTATTAATAAGAGGAAAATAATCTAAAACATAAATAAGCAAAAACTCTAAATCCAAACTTTCAGTAAGAAAATTCATAGAAACTTCCAAAACAACTTTGAAAACCACCTAATAAAAATGACACAACTATCATTAAACTAATAGCTCATGGTTGTTATCAAATTTATAGAATTTTGACATTTGCAGTCCTCTAATTATAAAACATTGGTTCTTTCTTTACTGTCGCCAGAAATATCTACTTGGAGAACTTTGCCAAATCCATGGTATACGCCAAACCAGACTTCAATATGTCAACCCACAAATGATTCTCGATCATTATAACGTCCTAAGCAAAAAAAAAAGTAAAAAAAACATTAGTACTATTTAATGAAAACCTCTGACAAAAAAAAAAAAAATGAAATACTTGTTCTGGGTTCAACATTGAAGAAAATGATTTGAACCAATTGCTGTTGAAAATTCCGTTCAGGGTGTAACGTTGTGGTTTTCTTAATTGTATGATTAAGTGTTTGATTAATAATGAAAGAGCAAATTAAATTTAAATTATGTTATTTGAGATAAAAATTAACTTAAGTTTTATGTTTTGTTTTGTGTTAAAGTGTTATTGTTAGATTTTTCATGTATGGTTGGGCTTAGAGGGTAAGGTTGTTGTTGGGACTTTTACATGAGTTACTTGAGTTGTAGGAAAGAAAAATAAGAGAAGGGGTGCCTTTAGAGGAAACACAGGGGTTAATAGCAAAAGTTCAAGTACTCCCAAAGGTTTAAACGTGCTCCCTCCCTTATCTTGTTCATTCTCCTTTCTTCCTTCCTAAGCATAACCTCCTCCTTGTCTCAAGAGCTTGTGTTTGTGGGAATTCTCTATAAGAAAGCTTTGATATTTGGATTCCTAGAGCTTCCTTGAACTGATTTCTAGTTGGTAAGTTCAATTTCTTTCTATTCTTGATCTCTTAGTTTCTTTCTCAACTCTTACCAAGAACATGAGAAATGGGTTTCATGTAGAATCTTGGTTGGTGGGTTAAAATTTGATTGAAGCTCAATTTGGGATTGGTTTAGATTTCCTCTAGTTGATTTCATAGCAAAAGTTGAGTAGAGATCCTTCTTGAATCACCAAGTCTCCTTCCTAGCTTCTTCTTCAAGGTTTTGAGTCAAGAATTTTAGGTAAGGGGCTTTAATAAGATTGAATGCTTTATTTGTATATTCTATGCTTGGAATGTTGTTTTTGAGTGTGGAATGGTGTATATAATGTTTGATGTAAAATTCGAATTGGAATGAATTTGGTAGCCATTGAAGAGTTTTAAGCATTTTCGAGGTCTTGCAACCCTGTGTCGCTTAATCGACGAGTGGTTCTCGCTTAAGCGAGACAGGGGATAGGGGAAATTTTTGGTCTTGAAGCTGTTCTAGCTTAAGCGAGAGAAATCCTAGCTTAAGCGAGGCCGCACTTAAGCGAGGAAAATCCTAGCTTAAGTGAGGAACCCTGGAAGTGAACAATTAATTCTTGAAATTCTAGCTTAAGCGAGAGTGAAATGATGCTTAAGCGAGAATTCATTTTCTACACTATAAAATGGTTTCCAAATTTTTTTAAATAATTTCTATGGTATAGGTGTGATGAAGATGTCCATAAAAGTTCTAGAACTATGTTAGGAAATTCACATTTTGTTAAAGTTAGTGTTGTGTTGTGAGTAAGGATTTAGAGTGTGCGAATACCTTACTTGAGCTTATTGAACTGCTGGATGGGTTCATAAGCATAATTTGAGAAAAATGGTGAATTTATAACATAGAGGGAACATATGGCAATCAAAATTGTTTGGCTTGTTACATGACATTACATATGGGTAGGCACGTAAGTTAAGGGTGCTAGGTAGGCTCTCAACCTAGTGCCGGAGGTTTTCGTGGTGGCTAACGGTGGACCTATAGAATAGACAAGTGGGCGAATTCCTATAGATGTAAGGTTTTGTAAACCTTACAGAGGTAAGCCAATACCCACACTTGTCTATATTCGATAAAACCACACTTCCTCCACAAGGTCAACTCAAGGGACTCACCGAATGGTCAGAGAGTGAGACCATGGTAGGGAATGGGGCCTATGAGGGATTGTCCAAAAGTTGTAGAAATCTCCATGGAGTTGAGTCAGCACGATATTACATAATGAAAATTGTATATGAGATTGATGTATGTGTTATTCTATGATGTTATCTGATTTACTATTGTCGATTGATTCTAGTTTTCCTTTAAGTAAATCATATCCTTCTTTTATACCTTTATATATATATATATATGTGTGTGTGTGTGTGTGTGTGTGTGTGTGTGTGTGTGTGTGTGTGTTCTTTTTATAAATAAGCTTACCCTTGCATTTTGCGTTTGTATTTGTGTTGTATTACTGCAATGATTGTGTGGTTGGCACAGGAGCAGATAGTGGTTATGTTACAGGTTCTCAGACCGCTCGTGACTGAAGCAGAATGTAGATGTGGAAGATGAGATGAGATCCCTCTTTTTGGATATGTTCTCATATATATATATATATATATATATATATATATATATATATATATATATATATATAATATGGGGACCAGCTTAGGACATATGTATAAATATTTTGGTTGTTGTAAATGTCCTCTACAAGAGAACTATTTTTGTATTGTATGCACATATATATTTATGTTGTAAAGCCAGAATTAATACTTTTATGATATGGTGATGTACTTTATGTATAGGAAAGCATATATATATATATATGTGTGTGTGTGTGTGTGTGTGTGTGTGTGTGTGATAAATGTGAAAAAATTTATAGGTAGTTTCATATGATAATATTTAACACAATGTTTTAGTATAACAAATTTGTCCATCTTTGTTACAGATTTGTTATACTAAAATATTTTTGTTAAATATTATCCTATGAAACTACATATAAAATTTTCACATTTAACACACATATATATATGTACTTACTTTCCTACCTATAATGTACATCATCACATCATAAAAGTATTAGTTTTGGATTTACAAAACTTAAATATATATATATATATATATATATATATATATATATATATATATATATGTACATTCAATACCAAAATAGTCCTCTTGTAGAGAACATTCACCACAACCTAAGTATTTATTCATATGTCCTAATTGGTCCTCATACTATGTACATATATACAAGAACATATCCAAAAAGAGGGATCTCATCCCATCTTCAAGATCTGCATCCGTTTTAGTCATGAGCGGCCTACGAACCTGCAACATCACTACTATCTGTTCCCGTGCCAACGACACAATCATTGCAGTAATACAACACAAACACAAACACAAAAAGCAAGGGTATGCTTATTTATAAAAAGAAGGATAGGACTTAATCAAAGGAAATTTAAAATCATTCAACAATAATAATTGAGCTAACATCATACAAAAATACATACATCAATCTTATATACAACTTCACTATGTAATGTCATGCTGACTCGACTCCATGGAGATTTCTACAACTTTTGGGCGATCCCTCATAGACATCATCCCCTACCATAGTCTCACCTTTGACCATTCAGGGAGTCCCTTGAGCTGATCCTGTGGAGGAAGTGTGGTTTTATCGAATATAGACAAGTGTGGGTATTGGCTTACCTCTGTAAGGTTTGCAAAACCTTCCATCTATAGGAATTCGCCCACTTGTCTATTCTATAGGCCCACCATTAGCCACCACGAAAACCTTCGGCACTAGGTTGAGAGCCTATCTAGCACCCTCAACTTACATGCCTACCCATATGCAATGCCATGTAACAAGCCAAACAGTTTTGATTGCCACAAGTTCCTTCTATGTTATAAATTCACCATTTTTATCAAATTATGCTTATGAACCCATCCAGCAGTTTGATAAACCGGACTTTGATTGTATTTTGATGTGAGTTTAGATGTCATTTTCATACATTTTGAATATATTTTATTGGCAAAACTCACTGTTTGGTGTTAGTTGATGCAAGACAGGTACTCAAGAGGCTTCATGAGAAAAAGAGTTGAAAATTGCACTTTTTGGAGCAAAAATGCCACTGTCTAGAGGACCAAGAAAAAAAGGCTAGAATTGAAGTAACGCAAGGACCATGGCCATGGTAAATTACCATGGCCATGGTAAATTTACCATGGCCATGCTGGTTGCGTAGTAGAATTGGACTTTTATGCAAGGACCACGGCCGTGGTCATTTTACCACGGCCGTGGTAAGTTGCGCTGTCAGCCATTTAAAATTTGAATTATTATAAATAGGATAGGAAACCCTTTTATCTTTATCTTTTGTTCTATTTTCGAAAACTGAGGGTTGTGGGTGAGAAAGAGGTCCTGTGAGATACTCTGAGCTGCGGGAGGACGTAGAGAACACCATTGGGGATCATCACTGTAAAGTTTCTTCCCTTTTGTAATCTTTATGTCTTCTTTTGAGTTTTCTGGCTTAATCATGAACATGAGTGGCTAGTTTCTCTTAGCCCCGGATTGTGATGTAGCTGTACCCTTGTACCCCGGTTCTAATTTTAATAAAACCTCGATGTTATTCAGTTATTTGTATCTCTTCACTACTTTTATTGCTTTTAGGACCGATCAGTCTAAACATAAGTTAATCTCTTGTCTATGATCAATTGCTTGCGATTAACTGAACTGTGAAGTGATTGGATTTGTACAATTTGCATGATCAAACTTATTGTATGAATTTCCAGTAGATTAACCTGTTAATCAACCTCTCTGAGATTTATCATTTGCTCTAAATTAATTCACCTATGATCAATTGGGAATTAAATTAGGGGAAATAGCGTTATTAACTATGATCAATTGTTAATTAACGAATTTAAGAGGTCGCTGGCAAGTAACACATTTAGGGATTTTATTAAGATTAGAATTGGGGGAAAAAGGGGGTACATGTGAAATCACAATCCTAGGCTTCTTTATCATAATTGTTCTCACAGTAATCTTTCTGCTCCGATTCTCTTTCTTTTGAAAAGAACAATTGACCAACATTCGTCTCAATTTGATTTTTATATTCTGGATTGCTTAGTTATTTGCGAGATTAATTATTTGGGAACACTACTGCGTAGTGGACTCTAGGAGTCCGGATATCGAACCCAAAGGACCAGTCGTGTTCCCAAATAATTAATCTCGCAAATAACTAAGCAATCCAGAATATAAAAATCAAATTGAGACGAATGTTGGTCAATTGTTCTTTTCAAAAGAAAGAGAATCGGAGCAGAAAGATTACTGTGAGAACAATTATGATAAAGAAGCCTAGGATTGTGATTTCACATGTACCCCCTTTTTCCCCCAATTCTAATCTTAATAAAATCCCTAAATGTGTTACTTGCCAGCGACCTCTTAAATTCGTTAATTAACAATTGATCATAGTTAATAACGCTATTTCCCCTAATTTAATTCCCAATTGATCATAGGTGAATTAATTTAGAGCAAATGATAAATCTCAGAGAGGTTGATTAACAGGTTAATCTACTGGAAATTCATACAATAAGTTTGATCATGCAAATTGTACAAATCCAATCACTTCACAGTTCAGTTAATCGCAAGCAATTGATCATAGACAAGAGATTAACTTATGTTTAGACTGATCGGTCCTAAAAGCAATAAAAGTAGTGAAGAGATACAAATAACTGAATAACATCGAGGTTTTATTAAAATTAGAACCGGGGTACAAGGGTACAGCTACATCACAATCCGGGGCTAAGAGAAACTAGCCACTCATGTTCATGATTAAGCCAGAAAACTCAAAAGAAGACATAAAGATTACAAAAGGGAAGAAACTTTACAGTGATGATCCCCAATGGTGTTCTCTACGTCCTCCCGCAGCTCAGAGTATCTCACAGGACCTCTTTCTCACCCACAACCCTCAGTTTTCGAAAATAGAACAAAAGATAAAGATAAAAGGGTTTCCTATCCTATTTATAATAATTCAAATTTTAAATGGCTGACAGCGCAACTTACCACGGCCGTGGTAAAATGACCACGGCCGTGGTCCTTGCATAAAAGTCCAATTCTACTACGCAACCAGCATGGCCATGGTAAATTTACCATGGCCATGGTAATTTACCATGGCCATGGTCCTTGCGTTACTTCAATTCTAGCCTTTTTTTCTTGGTCCTCTAGACAGTGGCATTTTTGCTCCAAAAAGTGCAATTTTCAACTCTTTTTCTCATGAAGCCTCTTGAGTACCTGTCTTGCACCAACTAACACCAAACAGTGAGTTTTGCCAATAAAATATATTCAAAATGTATGAAAATGACATCTAAACTCACATCAAAATACAATCAAAGTCCGGTTTATCAACCTCCCCACACTTGAGTATTGCTTGCCCTCAAGCAATTATTCTGAGTCAAATATCAAAACCAATTCCTTCTAGTCAAGAACTTGTAACAGAACCCCAATTTATTTTGAATGGAAAATGAAACATAAGCAACAATAAAAGCAACAAAGTGCAGCAGAATTTTTCCAAAGAATCCATTGGACTTAAAACACCCGCATAAATGACCAATTTCCCATGAGCCTGGTTCACTCATCTCTCATTCTCTCAGTGTTTCAGGGTCAACAGAAATTCTCTCAAATCACACTTAATTGAGCATGTTCACAATTCTATTCATCAATCAACTCAACTCAATCAACTTTTCACAAACAGAACAAATGAGGCATGACAGGGTGTAATGGGGCCCAGTTTATAATGATAGGTAGATGTTGAAAGGAAAGGACAACAAAGGGCTCTAATGGCAGTTCACACTCAGTGATCTAAAATCAAAAGGGAGCCAATGCCTTCCTTCATCCACTTTTTCACTACCCATATTTCAGCTCTCACTTCTTCTCCTGTTATTCTATTTTTCTTCTCTTTTTTTTTTTTTTGAAGGTTTTTGACCTTATTTTATTCAATTCACAGGAGAAGTTGAGAGACACTGAATTCTTTTTTTTTTTTTTTTAACTGGATGCTCTGCATTACATTGGTTTTTCCCCCATCCTTCAGATCACCAAGCATAAACAAATATACATAATTTCACAAAGTAAGGTGACAAATGAATACTTAATTAGGCTCAAAACAGGCAACTAGATGGGGATGTAACACAAAATCTGAATCTAGAAAAATGCCTAACCAATGCCTCAACAGTTTCAGAAAATGAAAAGCCAATCAAGGATATGTATTTCAGGATAGAAAACAGAACATGCCACCTAAGGTGGATCAGAATCACACACTAAAAGAAACAAAAGCTCAAAACTCACATTTCTATGGCTAAGCTCAAGGGAAAACAATTTATTCAATTATGTTCGGTGCTAATGTTCATTTCCTTGAAGAAAATCCCACTGCAATGCTGCAAAATTTTTTTTTTTTTTTTTCAAAGGGGTTATGAAAACAAAATTTCATAACTATCAAGAATTCAAAAATAACATAGAACAATGTACTGGCATAATCGCAAATCACAGCAATTCAAAGCTGGGGAGAATAACCGTGACCCCCTCCCCCACAGTTAAAGTATGCAATGTCCTCAATGCATCCAAAAACATAAATCAACAAGACATGAAAATAAAATGTACTGAAGGGAAACATAAAATAAAGTACTGAAACAAGAAAACAAAAAAATAGAAAAAGAAATAGAAAAACCTCCTCAAAAGTGGGTCTCTAAGGTATCTGGTAATGCTTCTGGTGAGGAGGGACCATGAACCTGAAAAAGAAAAGAAAGAATTTTTTTTTTTTCAGTTTTTTTTTTTTAACTTTTTTTTTTTTTTTTTTTTTTTTTACCATGGCCGTGGTAAAATTTACCACAGCCGTGGTCGGAAAATTTTGACGCTGATTTTCACAAAAAGTGAAAATTTTCTACTTCCAGGGTCCATTTACCCAACTCGTGGTCATTAACCACGGCCATGGTCAATTTAGCACGGCCGTGGTCGTAAATGACGTTGTTTGAAAATGCTGGGAGCACAGCTGTGGTCAAATATAACCACAGCCTTGCTTCTACAACCACGGCTGTGCTCAATTTAGCATGGCCGTGGTCCCCACATGCGAGAACAACCAAAAAAATAAAACAGTTCCTAAGCTCTAAGCTCTAGAATGCAAAATAAAATAATTAAAAGGATACAGTGGGTTCATGAACCCACTCTTCTCAGGTTGCCTCCTGAGCAGCGCTTGTTTAACGTCCCGAGCCTGACAGGTGAAAAGGAAATCAACCTCCCTCAAACAAGGTGATATTCCCTTCTTGCAATAAACCTTCAGCATGCCCATCCACTCTATAGCCAGGAGCTTCCTTCCCCACATTTGGGTGAAGCTCGGTATCAATCATCTTCACCTTGTCAATGGCTTGCACAAAATTACAGGAAGCGGAAGAGGAGGAGCTTTTTGCAGTATCATACACTTTAATCACTTCCTCCTCATCACCTAGCCTCAAAGTTAATCTCCCTTTTCTGACATCAATCACAGCATCTCCTGTGTTGAGGAAGGGTCGTCCCAAAATAATTGGGATTTCCTCATCCTCCTCAATGTCCAAAATAACAAAGTCAGCAGGGAAAATAAATTTCCCAACCTTAACCAACAAGTTCTCCACTATTCCTCGCGGATAGGTGAGAGTTCTGTCTGCAAGCAAAATAGAGATATCAGTGGGTTGGGGTTCTTGTAACCCCAACTTCTTATAAACAGAATAAGGCATTAGATTAATGCTAGCACCCAAATCACATAATGCTCTATCAAATTGCAAATTGCCAATAGTACAAGGAATTGAAAAACTCCCGGGATCCTTAAGCTTAGGAGGCAATTTCTTTAAAATCACAGCAGAGCATTCTTCGTTGAGGCCAATTGTAGCAAAGTCCGCCAGTTTTCCTTTATTTGAAAGAATTTCTTTTAAATACTTGGCGTACTTTGGCATTTGAGCAATTGCCTCAGCGAAGGGGATATTAATATGCAAACCTTTCAGCATCTCTACAAATCTAGCAAAATACCTATCCTCACTCTTGTCTTTCAACCTTTGGGGGAAAGGAACACTTACCTGAGGAGGTGTCAGTACCTCCTTTTCCTTCTCTTTCTCAATAGTTGGGTTCTCTTCAGTAAGAACCTCCTCTTCTAGGCTTGGAGCTGACTCTTCTTTCTTCTTCTGCTCCTCTTTAGCCTTGTTGCTCCTAGTCATCACAACATTCGCCTCCTCCTTCTTAGGATTAGTTTCAGTTTGGGAAGGAAGGGTACCAGGAGCTCTCTGGGATAGTAAAGCTCGCATGCTAGAAAGCTGAGACTCCATAGTCTTCATGCGCTCATCACTCTTGGCTATATATTGCATCATGACATCCTCCAGTGATGGCATTCTCTCTTCTTGTCTTGACCTCTGATTTTGCATATGTGGAGGCCTATACACATTTTGATTCTACTCCTGCCTGGGAACTTGGTCCCTCTGGTCTCTCCAAGAAAGGTTAGGATGATCCCTCCATCCTTGGTTGAATGTGCTGGAGTAGGGATCATATTCTGCACTCTTCCTACCGGCATAATTTACCTCTTCCATAGCTTGAGCAAGTGCATTACTCACAGGGCATTCTCCTCTATGGGCTTCCCCACACTTATCACAAGTGGGTGGTGGAAGAGCTGCTGTCAGAAGTTGTACCTGTGCTTTCATCACGGTCTCCATCTGCTTAGACAACTTCTCTAGCTTCTGATCAATGCTTGAACTAGATGTTCCAGCTTCCACTTGGTTCACAGGTTTCATCAGAATACGCTTATCTGCAATGTGGTTGTAGGCGTTGGAGGCCATGGCTTCAATGATTCTATTTGCCTCTGTTGGTGATTTAGCCATCAAGGAACCTCCACAAGCAGCGTCGAGGCTAGTCCTATTATGGTTGGACACACCTCCATAGAAAATCTGGATGATTCTCTGTTGGCTAAACCCATGATGTGGGCAACTCCGGAGCAGTTCCTGAAATCTGTCCCAGGCTTCTGACAGGCTTTCCTGCTCCCTCTGAGCAAAATTGCTTATCTCTCTCTGCATCTGATCTGTCTTCACTACAGAATAGTACTTCCGGAGAAATTTGTTGGTGCACATCTCCCAGGTAGTGATACTGTTGGCCGGAAGTGAACACAACCAATTGAGAGCTTTCTCGTTGAGTGAGAATGGGAAAGCAGCCAGTCTGATATATTCAGCAGACACCTGAGGATATTTTACAGTGCTGGCCATCCTCATGAATCTTCTCAGATGTTCCACTGGGTCCTCAGTAGCCAGCCCATGGAACTGGTTACTCTCTATCATCTGGAGGAAGCCATGTTTCAATTCAAAATTAACATCCCCCAGTGCTGGCAATAGGATGCTGTTAGCTACCCCAACTTGAGGAGTGAGATAGTCTAACAGAGACTGCTCCATCGGTGGGTCTTTTTCTTCAGCCATTACTCTTCTTCTTTGTTCCGCTTTGTTCTTCCGGGCAAGCCTTTCAATCTCAGGTTCGTTCACAAGCTCTGGCCTCTGGGATCTGGTTAGCATAAACTGTCAACATAGAAAAAGGGATCAAAACGCAACTGGCAAAAGAGAATGACTAATTAAAATAAACAGAGTTTTTTTTTAATAAAATAAAATAAAATAAAAATTCAGAAATTAAACAAATAAAAAATAAAAAATAAAAAATAAAATAAAATAAAATAAAATAAATGAAAGAGAAAAAAAAATAGACAAAACAGAAAATTAAAAGGAATGAAAACTATAAACAATATGAACAAGAATTGCTTAATTTTCACAAAATAAATTATCTAGGAACTACACAACTAGTCCCCGGCAACGGCGCCAGAAACTTGATGCGTAAAAATGCGTTCGCAAAGGGCAAGCATACCCTACGCAGTAGTAACAGTGGACTCTAGGAGTCCGGATATCGAACCCAAAGGACCAGTCGTGTTCCCAAATAATTAATCTCGCAAATAACTAAGCAATCCAGAATATAAAAATCAAATTGAGACGAATGTTGGTCAATTGTTCTTTTCAAAAGAAAGAGAATCGGAGCAGAAAGATTACTGTGAGAACAATTATGATAAAGAAGCCTAGGATTGTGATTTCACATGTACCCCCTTTTTCCCCCAATTCTAATCTTAATAAAATCCCTAAATGTGTTACTTGCCAGCGACCTCTTAAATTCGTTAATTAACAATTGATCATAGTTAATAACGCTATTTCCCCTAATTTAATTCCCAATTGATCATAGGTGAATTAATTTAGAGCAAATGATAAATCTCAGAGAGGTTGATTAACAGGTTAATCTACTGGAAATTCATACAATAAGTTTGATCATGCAAATTGTACAAATCCAATCACTTCACAGTTCAGTTAATCGCAAGCAATTGATCATAGACAAGAGATTAACTTATGTTTAGACTGATCGGTCCTAAAAGCAATAAAAGTAGTGAAGAGATACAAATAACTGAATAACATCGAGGTTTTATTAAAATTAGAACCGGGGTACAAGGGTACAGCTACATCACAATCCGGGGCTAAGAGAAACTAGCCACTCATGTTCATGATTAAGCCAGAAAACTCAAAAGAAGACATAAAGATTACAAAAGGGAAGAAACTTTACAGTGATGATCCCCAATGGTGTTCTCTACGTCCTCCCGCAGCTCAGAGTATCTCACAGGACCTCTTTCTCACCCACAACCCTCAGTTTTCGAAAATAGAACAAAAGATAAAGATAAAAGGGTTTCCTATCCTATTTATAATAATTCAAATTTTAAATGGCTGACAGCGCAACTTACCACGGCCGTGGTAAAATGACCACGGCCGTGGTCCTTGCATAAAAGTCCAATTCTACTACGCAACCAGCATGGCCATGGTAAATTTACCATGGCCATGGTAATTTACCATGGCCATGGTCCTTGCGTTACTTCAATTCTAGCCTTTTTTTCTTGGTCCTCTAGACAGTGGCATTTTTGCTCCAAAAAGTGCAATTTTCAACTCTTTTTCTCATGAAGCCTCTTGAGTACCTGTCTTGCACCAACTAACACCAAACAGTGAGTTTTGCCAATAAAATATATTCAAAATGTATGAAAATGACATCTAAACTCACATCAAAATACAATCAAAGTCCGGTTTATCACAGTTCAATAAGCTCAAGTAAGGTATTCTCATGCCTTGAATCCTTACTTACAATACAACACTAACTTTAATAAAATGTGAATTTCCTAACATAGTTCTAGAACCAAAGTTGTGGCCTATCCAATATTCTCATTCATAACAAAACTGAGTTCTGGACTCAAGTTGAACAAAAGCACCAAAATTGATCGAACACTAGTCATTGGACACTAGGACTCACTGGACGCTAGGGTCACTGGACACTGGGGTCACTGGACGATGGGGTCACTGGACACTAGGGTCACTGGATGCTAGTTCGCTGGATACTGGGGTCACTGGACGCTAGGGTCACTGGAAGCTAAGTCACTAGACGTGGGGTCACCAGACACTATGTTTCACTGGACATTGGGTCACTGAACACTAGGTCACTGGATGTTGGGTCACTGGACATTGGGGTTCACTGGACGCTGGGTCACTGAAAGCTAGGTCACTGGACACTGGGTTTCACTGGACGTTAGGTCACTAGAAACTAGGTCACTGGACGCTGGTTCCCTGAACACTATGTCACTGGATGCTAGGGTCATTGGAAGCTAGGTCATTGGATGCGGGGTCACTGGACACTATGTTTCACTGGACGTTGGGTCACTGAACACTGTGTCACTGGACGCTAGGTCACTGAAAGCTAGGTCACTGGACACTGCGTTTCATTGGACGCTGGGTCTGTAACACCCTAAGGGGTGTGTACCTTTTCCCTATTTATATTACTAAATATTGACAATTTAGAATATGAGGATATCAGAGTTTACTATGAGGAAAAATAAAACTTAAAACATATCTAATACAAAGCTCTTGGCACTTATGTGCCATACAAAACATAACCTCAAGGGTGCTTGAATATAAACTAACTCTCATACATTGGGTGATACAAATCTATAATAATCTTCATCCCAACAAGCAATTCCATGCTCCAATCTCCTTCCATGAGGCATCCACCTGCTAAACCTGGAAAAAAAACATGAAACTAAAAGGGATGAGACATAATGTCTCAGTGAGTGCTCTAAGGACTCTAGGTTGACTTTCTATTCTAGAGATCCTTTTCTTAACTCTCATGGCTTCTCATTTCTTTTCTTGATACTCATACTCACAACTATAATCTCAACATCTCTTCCTTTATCCCCAAGCTGGACAAATCTATACATACACATAAACAGATTCCAATCAAGGAAAAGGAAAGAAATTAAACTTTATATACTTTGAACATACTGTATATAATTACCATAATTTATAACAAAACCCATTTCATATTATTTATCACTAACCACCAACAGACAACAACATCATGAATCACCCAACTCATAGTCATAATATAAATATTCAACTAACATCAGCAACATAATACAAACACCAACATCCACCATCAAAATGATGGATATCATAAACCATTGGACAACCTCAATCATCAAGATTGACTCTACTCAATGGAGTTTCAACATCATATGAGCGATCCCTCGTAGGCCCCATCCCCTACCATAGTCTCACCTTTTGACCATTCAGGGAGTCCCTTAAGCTGACCCTGTGGAGGAAGTGTGGTTTTAATCTAATATAGACAAGTGTGGGTAGTGGCTTACCTCTGTAAGGTTTGAAAAACCTTACATCTATAGGAATTCGCCCACTTGACTATTCTATAGGCCCACCGTTAGCCACCATGAAAACCTCCAGCACTAGGTTGATAGCCTACCTAGCACCCTTAACTTACATGCCTACTCATATGCCTGTCCACCAACTGTGCACCCACAGTATTCCAGCGGCAAAACATATTTGGAGTCCCTTATAGTCTGAGATACGGCACCTCCGTACCTGCCATCTCCAATGGCCTGACTTAAGGGTCCAAATATATCTTAGCAACATCAACAATCCTTAATCACTACAATAATCCATCCCCTATACACTAAAAGAGTCACTAAACCTCTTGGGAAGTAGTTCTCAACACTCCAACACGCCATTCAGAGTCAAAACATAAGGGTGGTACTTGGGAAGATATCCCACTAGACGAGACCTCCGGGTCGCTTTAGTGTGCCGGAGTTCTGGCATGACTCACTGATAACTCCTTGGCAAGTGAACCAAGTCGTGCAAGTAATATCTTGGTAAGTTCAAGTATCGTATCCACAGGGAGTTGTTTAATATTTGACTATTTGCATAAGGAACTTACTAGAACAATAAATAAGCAGTAAATATGCAATGTAATGGATTTAAAATTGGAATAAAGCACTAAAAATCTAAACTTGACAATTAAATAAACTAGAAACTATTTTTGGAATTTTCTCAAGCAAGTAAAATGCGGAAAATAGAGAGTTCACGAAAATAATACAAGATGTTGGGGTTTGACTTCGTTAACCATTCACTCATGCATACAAAATCCACTAATCAAGTTCATTATTCAAATGTTATCATCAACTCACAAAAATGTTTAAACCCTAATTCCTTAGAGTGGAAACCTAAGTCTCTTGACCAACCCATCAATTCCTTGCATAAATCAACCAAGATACTTGAGAGAAGAACAAGAGTTTAAGGATGACTAATGGGTTTTGCTCTATTCCTAGCAACAAACCCCATTAGGTGCTCTTCTCCATTTCTAGGTTTAAAAACATTTTCCAATAGGATTCAAACCACAAAATCAAGTAAAGGGTGATCAAGCCAAAGCAAGCATTAAGAGAAGGAGAAAGCACATAACATGAATAATAAACTTTAATTAAAAACTTAGAGAGTATACATGAGTTTTGGGTCAACTACATCAAAACCCGACAAGGGTGAAATTAGCTACACATAGACATGTGCATCAGCAAAAATGAAGAAGAAAGGAAGAAACTTGAAGTAGAAGCCATGGGAACCCAAAGGAAGCTCTCCAAGTGCCACTCCAAGCCAAGAGAGGGTATGCAACGTGAATCCTTCCAAATGACCACTTTTCCCTCATAAATATCTTTGTTTTTGCACCACTTAAGCCACATCAGCACACTCACGCCCAACCTCGAGTCTTCCCACGCTCAGCTTCAGAAAAGGCATCAGGGGTGTAACTCGAAGGTCCTCACGCCCAGCCTTAGCATTCTCACGCCCAGCCTCAGGTTGACAGCAAGCAAAGGGAGATTTCTTCATTCTCAGGCCCAGCCTCAAATCTCTCAAGCCAGGCCTCAGCAAGATAAAAGGAAGATGTTGGCTTCAACTTCCAATGACTCATGCTCCAAATTCTTTAATTCTTCTTCTATTCCTACAACAAAATATCAAAAGCTAGTAAAACTCCTAAAGGATTAGCAATATTAACACTTCTTTTAAATAATAGTTAGATTAGCCTAAAATTGATTAAAACAAAGTTCTAAGTCATGAAAAATGTAAGATAAATGCTAAGATATGTAAGCATATAGAGCATCTATCACTCACCCTCCCAAGTATACCATTTTTCTATAAAAATCTTCCCTAAGGTCATAGCTAACTCCTTTTTAACATATAGGGATGGTTACAATACATGATTATCATTCATCATCAATATCATCTCATCAACAATTCATATACATCCCAATAATAATACATTCACCTCATCAAAACATAATTATCTCAATAATAATAAAATATCAAGCATAAGCCACACTTTTGTTCATTTTAGAAAACATTCGTAAGAAATATTTGATTTTACTTTCAAAGCATTTAGGATCATCTTAAGTTCTCATTTGAAATTAAAAGATTATCTACAACTTTCGTGAAGACCATTTTCACAACTTCTCATTCTGAAAAGAACTTAAGTTTTAGCTATCGTAACATATTACATCTCGATGTAACAGATCACATTTCGAATTAACAGATTACAAATCCATGTAATCGATTACAACTGACCCAGAATCAATAAAATACACCCTGGGACTCGAATTAACCGATTACAAACATATGTAATCGATTAAAACAGACCAAAGGCTAAAAACCAACCCCTATAGCTCATTTTAACCGATTACCACATAGTGTAATCGATTAAAATCATTCAAAACTGCAGAACACTCAATTTTTCAACCTATTTTTCATCCTTCATCAAAATCAAAATCGACCCATTCAGCCCAAGCATACAAAATCAAGCCCTAAACACTTCTATTACCTTTCCAACTGATTGATTTACCCGAAAAACCCCTTAATCAACATAATCACCAAAAACCCAAAATCTTCAAACCTAAGGTTCAAAAGAGAAAAAGGGGAAAACATACAAATCAAGGGGACAGGAAAGGACTAGGGGGAAGCACTTACCTCTCGGGACACGTAGAGATGAGCTCCCGGCACTAAGTCTTCAGATCTTTGCTCCATCTCTTTCTTCCTCTTCTTCTCCTCTTCTCCTCCTTCTCTCTACCTTTCTTTTTTCTCTCTCTAACATTCTCTTATCTCATCTACATAAATTGTGTGGTGTGTGTGGACTAAGTGGGCCTCAGCTCACCTTGGGCCTTGGCTCCCCATCTGGATCCTATTATCTCATTCCTAACAACTCCTATAAAAAGGTAACTATTATTAATAATACCTAAGGGTATCCTTTAACCATTAAATATAAGTGACAGAAAAATTACACTTTCAGGAACCTATATGACATTTTGATACTTTTAGGGATTAAAGTAACTGTTGAGTACACTTTCGAGAGCTAAAGTGGTAGTTTACCCTTTTTTTATAGCATGTTTATAAAGGACCAAATTGTAACTTAAAATAAAGATAAGAGACAATTTTGCAACTCTTAAAAAATAAAGGACCAAATTGCAACATAAAATAAAGATAAGAGACCAATAAAGTAATTTAGCCTAAATTTAATTGATATACAGTGGAAGTATAAAGTAATTTTATATTGACATTTAATGATATTTCAATGTATTATTAATTACATTAGTTTAATTATTAAAAATTAATCATATATTAAAATATTAATAAAATCAGTAACATAGGGCAGACCAATTAAAGTTCGCCTTAATTTATCTTTAATAGAATAATTTCAAAAATAATTATTTAGAATAAAAAGTGCCACAAAGTTGATAAAAAATACTCCCTTCGTCCCAAATTAATTGATGTTTTAGCATTGGAAAAAAAATCATATTGACTGATATTATCAATTTTTAATAAGATATTAAAACATCTATTCCAATTTAAGTTTTCCCTCTTATAAATATTGTTATCTTGAAAAACCTACTAATATATTTATTGAAATTAAGAAAGATAATAAGGATATTTTAGTAAAATTGTTTCCTATTTTTTTTTTTTGGTGAATAAAATTGTCTCATAATAATTACTATTATCTTGAAATACTTGCTTTTCTTAATCTTTATAAAAAAAACTTTAAACGTCGATATTTTAGAACGAAGGAAGTAAGGTATTATTAGAAAAAATAACTTAAAATAATAAAAGAACTATTATTTTGAAATAAAAACAGAAAGTCAAAAAAGACTATTATTTTAAAACAGAGGAAGTATCAATATGAGATAATAATAGTTAAGGCAACTGTATACATTAGCACTAACATTTTCATTTAGGACGCCGCCTTCAAATATTTTGGGTGTTGAAGTTCCATTGTCAGAACCCGGAATAATCAGAACATCCAACAGACCTACAACATCTTTAATTTTAGGATATCTAATTTTGATACGGGTTTCGTAATCTTGTATCCTTCCTGTAACAAATGGAGACAATATCCCATTAGCATTTGAGCTAAATTTCCAAATTAAGGATTGGAGCAACAGAAAACACTTAAACACATATATATACCTATTTCCACTCTGCATTTTTCCAGATGAGACTTCAACTTGATAAAAATGTTATTAAGCCTCTGTTTAAAGTATGATAATTTATGCACCCTGAAACCAAAAAAATTAAAATAAAAATTCAATTACATTTATATTATGCGACAATTAACCATGTCATTGATCTAAATGAAATTAAACTCGGATTCCTAAACAAAGTTTTCGATTGTAACTTTCTGGATGGAAAAAATATTAGAGAAGACCTTGTTAAAAGTGATCAGTCAAGTCTCCCAGTCTCAGCTGAGATTAATCATTCACAAAATCAGAAGATATTTCACACGAATAACATGGTTATATATAAAAAAAATTATTCTGCCAGTTACATTTGTAATAAAAATATGCAATGCTAATTAGTCACATTGTTACTTCATTCATTCCATTCTCTGTTATGTTTTTACATGATAAGTTAGTTTGCAATTGTAGGATGAAGCAATTAATAGAAGCAACAGCGGCATTGGTTTGACAGTTTTCACATGAGACAACTTACGTTACACCGAGGAGGTTGCCAGTAGAAGCAACAGCTGCAGCAATTGTCCAGTATACAGCAACATGGATGGCTTCGAAGGTTTCTGAATGCAAGTGAGGCACGTCCTCTGGATCATAACCATAAGCAGCATACCTTGCCCACTCTTTAATGTGTTGAAACACTTGCACTATGTACGTGACCAGTTCGCCAACATCAGCAGGCACATTCCTGTTCTGAACTTGATTCAGCTGTTTCAACGAGTTTGCAAGCACATCTTTTGTTTGAAGCTCAGAAAGGCGCACAAAACTCCCATACTCCAAAGACAGAGCAGCTATAGTTATGAGTGCTTTCGCATCCCAGGAGTAGCATTTCAGATGTTGAAGAATCCACATTGTTGTTTGGTGTATGCAATGTTCAGCACTTCCTGTGGATATCATCTGTGTCACCGTTTCTATGTGTCAAATTAGATCATCATCCCATAACATACATGTACATAAAAAATTAACCTGGCAAGAAATCAGCTTCAGTGTAAGGAATTCTGGTCTGAAACTGCTTGCGGAAATCGGGGATTGATTCTGTAAAACAATTTAAATATACATTAGCTACTTACCAGAACCACTTCCATTTTAGCGTAAGATCATCACCATCACTTTTCCTAAAGGGGAACGCGTCGATCCCCCATTCAAAAATCAAGTCCATTGCATCTTCATTCATTATGCGGCCTCGTGGGGTGAGCACTGGGATAATAGGTTTACCCCCGTAATTCAATTTTTCTGTTATTAGCCTTGTGCCTGGTAAGTAAGAGAACAACTCCACTGCATACCATTTGATGGTATCCTTCAAAGTATTGAATTTCTGCCTCTGGTTGTCGTCCCAAAAAGTCACAACGGGGATCCACAAAATCTTGAAATCCTTTTTCCTATGACCTTTTATTTCTTCTCGCTCTCGCTTTACCTTCAATCTATCATAGATTGAATTCAAAAGTAAAATCTCATCTTCAATCTGGTCGAGGCCTGAAATGAACAACAAGACATGCTTTTCTTTGAAGACTTCAATAACCTGTTTGAAACATAAAACAAAAAGAATTAGTTTTGTTATTAAGATGACACCCCCAATAAGGCACAATAATTAATTAAAGGAAAAAAGTTAGATAAATCTTTTCATAATCTAAAAATCAATTAATTAATTAGTTATTAAATTTAGTGACAATTTTTTTTCTTCGCAAAATCTAGAGTTACTAAATTTTAGTCACGAATTTTTTAAAAATTATATATAAATTATTCTGTCACTAATTTTAATTTTATTAATAATTGATAATATCATAATATTTTGACATAGTCATCAACTTTTGGATAAATTTAGTGGTTCCAACTGAATACAAGATAAACAATAGAAAATAGTTAAAAGAAGATATTTTAAGACTAACCGTTTTGGTTTTGGTGCAGCCATCACATATTTGGACGTTAGATACATTATGTTGGATCAAAAGCCTCAAGAAATCTACAATATCTTTGGGATTGGAAAATGCCCTCTTGCGCATCAAGTAATCTCCTACATAATCTGCAACAAATGGACGTAACCTCTAATTAGCATTTGATCAGTTCCATCGTACTTATTTGTTAGGACTGATTTAATAAATTTTTATGTATAAAAATTTAATTAAAAATTTACGACACATATAAAGATTAAATTATGTGTTTAACTAAAAAATATTCGTGCATTCTAATATACAAAATAGGAACGGATGAACAAAAAAATACAAAATAGGAAACACCAAGCGCGTAACCTATTTGCTCCTTGCTCAATTTCAGATGTTCCTTCAATCTATAATCAGCCATAGAAAGTCTTTCCTTAAAATCAGGTAATGTATAGTCCCTGAAATAAAATTAATACAGAATTTCAGTTATATAATTAACGTGATAGTTACATTGAGAATATTATTATAAATATATATTTTCTTTAGTTTTACATTTCAATTTTGTTCTAAAAGCTATTTGTAGATATAAAGTGTAATAATAACAGTTTTTTTTATCAAGTGTTTTTTTGGTAAATTAATTTTTTTATCAAGTGTTGTTTTGGTAAATTATCAAGTGTAATAATAATAGTTAAAAAATGGTTTAATTATTTATTTGGTCTCTATATTTAAAAACATCATATTTTAGTCTTTATATATATATATATATATATATATATATATATATATATATATCATTTTTAATCTTTTTAGTTCATACGGCGAGGATTAAAAGAGAATAAAAATGACATGTATAGAGACTAAAATGAGATGTTTAATTTTAAGTATAAGGACAAGAAGATAAAGTTCTTGTAATTCTAGGGACTAAATAAATAATTAAACCTAAAAAATTCAATTATTAAAATTGCAATTACTTTTAGATTTTATTATATATGTATTTAATTTTATCACAGTTCTTAATTGTTTATTTTCTAATAAAAGATTCTGAATGCACTTTATTTTTTAAAAATACACCTCCTCATTTTAGAGGAGTTGAAACCCACTATCACGTCGTTGGTTTGGGTGGACGAACTTGACTCAAATTTCTCAAGCAAAGTCTTGAATTCAAGCTTCAATTGTGGATGAAAAAAAAAAAGTGGTTGGCAGGAGAGACCACTAGAGAATGTTAACCAAGGCATAAATTAGTCTTACTTACCATATCAGAACTCTCCTTGATGGAGAACTTTGATGGAGAAATTCGAGTCAAGTTCGTCCACCCAAACCAACGACATGCATAGTGGGTTTCAACTCCTCTAAAATGAGGAGGTGTATTTTTAAACATGATGGCTCCCAATCATGATGAATTCTCCCTCCATCGTTGGAACATGCTTTGTTTAAGCCTAATTCATATCTTCAATCTCGTTCTCTCCATCATTGCTCTTGATAGTGGAACTCTCCTTGATGGATAACTTTGATACCATATCAGAACTCTCCTTGATGGAGAACTTTGATGACACCCTATGGAATGGGATCACTTGCAAAGTTGTAAGGACCAAGGTGTTGTCTCCATTAGTATCTCACAGAGGAAACTTTATAGGGTTCTTCCTTCTACGCCAGGGTCTTTTTCCTACCTCTACCGTATGAACATAAGGAACAATAAGCTTTTATGGAACTTGCCAATTTGGCTTTTTGAAGCTCAATGAAGTACAAAATTTAGCACTTTATGACAATTCATTTTCTGGGTTTATTCCAAATAGGTCTATCAAAAGGATGGATGGGAGAAATTTTGATTCGGATTATAATGGATAGATTTAAACAAATCCATTAATTCATTAAAAAAATTCAATCCATCCATGATTCATTTAATAAAATTCATCCGATCAATCCATTTAAAATATTTTTATGGATTAATATTTAATACATCCATTAAATTTTTTTTTTTGACATACCATTAAATTAATTTTAAAAATTAAAAAATATTAGTATCTCAAATATTTAGAGTAATTTCACCTCAGTCGAGGTCAAAGTATCTTCACTTCAACCTTGGTCAGAGCATTTTCAACTCGACATCAACCAAAGCATCTTCAACTCAACTTCATCTAAAGCATATTCACCTTAGTCGTTGTTAAAGTATATTCAACTTGTCATTAGCTAGAGTATGCTCGACCTTTGGCAGAGTGACTTCACCTTGACCTCAACTAAAGTAACTTCAGCTCGACCTTGGCTAGAGTAATTTGAACTCAACCTCAAACAAAGTATCTTTAACCTGATCTCTGCTAGAGTAATTTCAACAAGACTCAGCTAGAGTATCTTCAATTCGGTCAAAGTATCTTCAATTCGGCCTCGACCAGATCATCTTCAACTCGATTTCGGCCAAAACATCTTCACCTCAGTCTTGGGTAGGACATCTTCACCTCGGTTTTGGCCAGAACATCTTCAGGCCTTCCTCAACGAGAGCATTTTCACATCGACCTCAGTTAGAGCATCTTTAGCTCAATCTCGGTTAGAGTATTTTTACCTCAATCTCGGTCAGAGCATTTTTACCTTTAAATCCCCTAGAGAATCTTCACCTTGGCCTCAGTTAGAGCATTTTTAGCTCAGCCTCGATCAGAACAGCTTCAACTCGATCTCAGTTAGAGTAATTTCAACTCAGTCTCAATTATAGTAACTTCAACTCAACCTCAAGTAAAGTATCTTCAACTCAATTTCGACCAAAGTATTTTCAACTTAGTCTACCTAAGTATCTTCACTTTAGCCTTGGTTTCAAACCAAATCGACCCATGAACATCCTTATTACTAAAATATGGTGTAAGATTTTTAATAAATTTAAGAAAATTTTAAAAGGTACAAAATATGTTGGATTTATTTTGATCCATTAAGTATTATTTAGATGGTCTATTGGATTTGAAAATAAAAGAAGACGGATTGTTATCTAATCATTTGATTATATGATTCATCTAATCCAATTCAAGTATTTTTATTTATTTATTTTAACAACATAATGAATTGGTTGGATTTTACATAAACAGATCATGGATAAATAAATTCTTTTGCCACCCCTAATACCAAATGAGATTAGGAGGCTCAAGTACCTTCAAACTATAGATTTATCATAGAATTTCTTCAATGGGTCTTTACCTGCTACAATAGTCCAATGCAAAAGACTCAGAACACTAGTTCTTAGTCATACACAATTTCACAGGTCTTCTGCCAGATGGGTTTGGTGGTGGGTTGGTTCTTTGGAAAAACTTGGCCTTTCTTTCAACCAATTCAATGGTTCAATTCCTAGTGCCATAAGAAAGCCGCCTAGCCTATATATGGCCATTCATCAAAAGTTGGGTTTATCAAGAAAAAACCGTGGCTTTCCTTTGAAGATTGATGAGAAAAATACCCATGATGCTAGTATAAGTTATGGTGCAATAGAAGCAATTTTTTTTTACATCAGAGGGGTAATTTTAAAAAAAATTATAAAAATGGATAAATTTTAAAAAAAAATTATGATTATGAGTAAGTCATGTTTTGAAATAGGACTTTGTATTGAAAAGTTGTGTTTCAAAACACAACTTTTATATATATATATATATATATATATATATATATATATATATATATATATAAATTACTGAAGTTGTATTTTTTTTAAAGAAAAATAAAGTCGTGATTCAAATCAAAACTTTTGTGATTTTTTTTTCTTATGAAGTCGTGATTGAAATCATGACTTGTTTTGTGTGTGTTTTTTAAATATGACTTTTATTTTAATTTAAATTAAAAATAAATAAATATATAATAAATCATGTTTTGAAACACGACTTATCAATACAAAGTCATGTTTCAAAATATGATTTACTCATATTCATAATATTTTAAAATTTTTTTTACCTATTTTTGTAATTTTTTTAAAAAAAGTTGCCTCTCTAATGTAAAAAAATCAATTGAAGCCAAGAAGGGAAATCCACCAATAACACCAGTAGTTATGACTCCTCAAGCACCACTTGATCTCTCATCTGTTTTGTTCATATGAATCCTATAATATCCATAGGACAGCCAATTAATTCGCAAATGGCTCAAAGATACATCGCAACTTTGTAATCTTGCCTTCATAGGTGCATTAGTGGCTTGTAGCCATGTGCTCAAGCTTGTCACGGTGATTTTCACCGCCACTATCTACTTGGGGGTTATGAAATACTATTAGTTAGTTGTGTTTGTTACATATTTTTAGGCAATTAGAACACCTATATTACATAGTTGCTTAAATAATTTGCTTAACTTAAATTTATAAACCTATAATATTAAATAGATTTAAGAATTATTATATACAAAAAATCACTCCAACGCTGAAATAGTTATTTAAAGTGAGTGGTTAATTTAATTTTTCTCATTTTTTTTTTGCTAATTATTGACTTGGAAAGTACTTTTTTTATATAAAAAATAATTAAGCAACATTATTTACATGAGTAACGTTACTTATATAAAAAACATCACATCAAATGTTCTAACAATAATTTTTGTTAAAAAAAATGCATCTTATTTTTAAGCAATTTGCATAAGTAACTACTTTGTAAATATATGTAGTTTTTTTTTTTTTTATTGTATCTTTCATATTAATCAATTCAACAGGTTACTTCTAGGAAACTCCTATTATGTATTTGAGCCTTATGACGTGTGGCCTAATGAATGTTTTCACATGAGTAGAGTATGAAGTTAAGTAATATAGCAATTAAGTTGAGAATATAACTTACGATACACCAAGGAGATTGGTGGTGGCAGCAACAAGGGAAGCAAGTGTCCAATACACAACAACAGGGACCTCTTGCTGGGCATCTGACAAGGAAGGCACATCCACTATGTCATAACCATCACCAGACAATCTCGCCCACATTCGGATACGATTAATAAACACTTCCATCACAAACACCTCCAACTCGGTGGCAGGGCCCTCTCTGGTTTGTTTCCACCACTGTGCAACAAGTTGGTCTGATGTTGCAACATCACTGAGGTGCAAAACATTCCGACACTTCAAAGCGAAAGCAGCTAGAGTTAGTAGCACTTTTGCATTGTTGTTTCGTGCACATAACGTTCGTCACCACGGGCTGTGCCTATCATCTGATATATATCACAGTACGTATAAATTGTTTGTTTTGAATGAAGCGTGACTCATTTCATCTGATAATATATATGCAAATTAATAATGTAAGGAATTGTGTCATAAAATAACCTGAAGACAAATCAGCCTCATTGTACTGAATTCTGGTTGCAAACCGGTCAGAGAATTTTTTACTTCACCATCGGCCAACTTGATCTGTGTGACTCACGATAACCAATTAAAATGTTATTTAGTGTTACATATATCTTTCTTTCATATCATTTTTAAGGAACAGCTAGATGATAAACATAGTGCATATATATATATAGGTAATGTGTCGTTGACATTGAAAAGGTGATATTAAAAGTAGTATAAATAAATTTAAGCATAGAAAGAGAAATAAATTAGCAACAATGTGGGAGAATGAATGAACGAAAGAAGGTGAATTAATTATATACCTTAAGTACAAGATTGGACACAATGTTCGAAAGGACCTCTACATCGCACTTGTCGTCATCATAGAGGTGGGTCGAATAAGCTATCTCCAGTATCTGAGAATCAGTGAGATCAAAGGGGTTCGGCAGCTGAGGTTTCTGCTGCTTGGAAGTGGCACCATTGGACAGTGACATGGTGATTCGGCTTTAGGGACAGGGTAGGTAGTATTCTTCAACTTCCCAGCTTTGTAAGCAAAGGATGCCTTGTGGGGTTGGTGCGTCCACGTATATATAAGCTGCCAGTACACGAGAGTTTACACTTGGTATAATTACTTTACTCTAGTTAAAATTTATTAAAAATTATCATTTTTTTGGACTTAAATATATTTTTATTCTTTCAAATGTAGGTAATTATTTTTTTAGTTCTAGAAATTTGAAGTTGATTTTTTTAATTCCTAAAATTCACAAAATGCTCTGTTTAGTCCCTCTGTATAGTGTTAGCTAAACGAGAAATAAGATATTCATAATTTTTGTGACAACTTTTGACCATCAGAATTTAATTTCTATTTTATATATTAAAGTACGATTTTCTGGCCGTTAAAAACTACCTGAATCAAGTCAATAAAAAAATTAAAAACTTATTAACTGCTTTAAAAATCGCTTTAATTTCTTTTATTGACTTGATTCTGGTGATTTTAAACCGTTAGAATTCGTACTTTAAAATTTATAATAGAAAATCAAATTCTGATTGTCAAAAATTGTCACAAATTGTGAATTTTTTATTTCCCGTCTGGCTCGTACTGTACAGAGGATTAAAAAGAGCATGCAAATTTCAGGGACTAAAAAAAGTAACTTTAAATTTGGAGGACTAAAAAAAAATGATCCATATTTAAAAGACTAAAATATATTTAAGCTTTTTTTGTGAGTTCTATTTCTCATTCAATAATTTTCTTCTTATTTAAAGTGAAACCCATAAAATTGACTTTTTCTATAAATTTTATAGAGAATGTTAAAAAGAGAGAGCAGAGAGATGCTAGCATTCCTCTACACTTTACAATAAGTAAATTAAGAGTTTAAAAATAGAAAATATACTAAGTAGCTTCTGCCGGGGCCTTTCCAGGCGTGAAATGTGCCGCTATAATGTGATTTTCATTACATACCCCATAAGGGGATCATGAGGCTTGCGAGATGAATAAGGATATCATTGGCAATTTGTTTGAAGTTCACCAAACTTTAGAAAAAGATGATATTGTGCCACTTCCCAAAATATGGAAAAGAATATTGAGCAGCAAAAAGAAAAATGTTACGGGTTCAAGGAAAGAACAAATGTACTACGTAATTTTACTGATCAACAAAGATGCTTCTAGACAAAAATCTTAGAACAACTTAAAAAAAAATTAATTATTAATTTAGTCCTTTTATTTATATATTTATTTTATTTTTAATTTATGAGTAATTGTTTGTTCGATCAATAGTTATTAAATTACAATTCCTGTGAAAATAATATTTATTTTATTTATTATTATACAATTGATACACTTGTCGCATTTTTAACAAAAATACGTATTAATACTTATAACCATACGATGAATAATACAAAGAAGAATAGAAAAAGTTGTAATCACATCAGCAAAATACAATAAGGAAGTTAAAGTCACATTAGCCAAATATATTAAATCAAAATTGAGTCAAATATCAAGAGTAGTTTGCATATAAAACTAATTTTATTCGATGATGAAAATTCAGTAACATACACACGAAAAGAAGCGATTATTTATTTTCAACCCATTCAAGGGCGAACAAAGTGGCTATATTCGTCTAGACACAAGCATATTTATGAAGTAAACAAACAAAAGTTGAAGTGAAACTTCATGTTCAAAGCAAAGCAAACTTTGGAAGATACTGCAGCTGTTTGCACTACCATGGCAGCACCTGTAATTAATAGATGTCACCTCCATGACACGCCCACACATGGGATTTGGGCAAGTTATTGTTGCTAGGACACTTGAAGAGTTGAAGTATGATCATATGGGAGACTAGCATGCATATTTCTCTTTAACCACATTATAATGTTCTTTGAAGGCAACATCAAAGGTTTCTTTCTCGAGCACTTTGTTTTCCCATTTCTTAAAATCAAAAGCACAGTTTGACACATAATTCACAGAGTTCAACGGCATACAAAATCGGAAAACAAAGAGAATATTAACTCAACTATTTATTCGTATATACTGATTATTTTTTGTTATAATTAACTGGTAAAACGCTTTACAATAAAAAAGAAAATCATGGCTTCATTAAGATGATACTAAAATATATCAACACAGTCACGGATTCAAAGAAGCAACATAAAAAAGGGAAATGTTCTTTTCTAAGGATAACTAACCTAATGTAGATCGATTAAGCATTTGAAGGTGTCAACTTAGATTAGATATGTGTGAATGGGTGAGTTTGGAATCAACAAACTATCAATTTATAGACATGCATGCACAACCAATACAGCTGCATGCCATTCATCTGTTTTGCCTCAGACAAATATTCTAACTAACCTTAGGATAACGGTTTTTTCAACATCTAACGGGGGCGTAAATTGCCTGCGAAAAATAAAGACAAGCTCTTACTTAGTATAGTAATAGTGGCATAGCCTTCCCAACTCCAAAGGATTGAAAGAACAGGAAGCAATTAATTTATCAACCTATTTGCTCTTTGCATTTTGTAAGATGCGTTGTCAATTTCATAGCAGCAGTGGAAAGCCTGATTCTATATTCTGATAATTTATAGCTCCTGATAGAAACAAACAATTTAAGTTATATAATGGGATGGGCAACACATTTTGTTAAAAACTAACTAGTCAGTGACTCAGTGACATTGGATTGGCAGTTCGAAAAGTTTTTGTGTTTCACATGAAAGAAAGAGTTGAATAGATGACAACTTACGATACACCGAGGAGGTTGCCAGTAGAAGCAACAGTGGCAGCAATTGTCCAGTATACAACAACAAAGATGGCTTCTGCAAAGTCAGGCACGTCATCTGGATCATAACCTTCAGCAGCATACGTTGCCCACTCTTTAATTTGCTGAAACACCTGCACTATGTATGTGACCAGTTCGACAACCTCATCAGACACATTCCTGTTCTGAACTTGATTCAGTTGTTTCAAAGAGTTTCCTACTATATTGTTTGTTTGAAACTGAGAAAAGTGAACGAAACTCCCATACTCCAAAGAGAAAGCAGCTATTTATCAGTGCTTTCGCATCCCAAGAGTAGCATTTCAGATGTTGAAGAATCTACATTGTTGTTTGGTGTACGCTATGCGCAGTATTACGTGTGGACATCATCTGTGTCAAATTCAATACTAGTTACCGACACCAATTAGATCATCATTACAAAACGTGAACATATATAAAAATTAACCTCGCAATAAATCTTCTTCAGTGTAACTAAGAATTCTAGTTTGAAACTGCTTGCGGAAATCGGGGATTGACTCTGTAAAACAATTTAAAATTTAGCTGCTCTGTTAGATATTAGATTTTATATTACGTGTTTATATAACTTCCAACACTGAATGTATATTATGCTCTTAAAAAAATATAAGGGACATCAAATTACAAGACTGATAATAATTAATGGTTTTATATTTGTATTTATATTGAAGAAGTATTGAGTAGTGTAACTTGGAGGACGAATTTAAAAGCAAAGAACTGAATATGATATTAACAAACGTTAGAGAATGGTAATAATAATAATAATAATTAATAATGACAATGGTAATAATTGGGAAAAAGGATGTGAATTACCCGAAGGACAATGTTGGACACAAGATTGCAAAGCTTATCGGTATCGCAAGTTTCATCATCATTGAGGTCGGAGAGATAAACAATGTCTAGGATATGATCGTCAGTAAGATCAAATGGATTTGGCAAAGTGGCACAATGTTGGATTGAAGTAGTGGTACTTGAAGCTGTCTATAAAGCTGCGTTCAACTTGATAAAAATGTTATTAAGCCTGTCTTTAAAGTCTGATAATTTATGGTCCCTGAAACAAAAACAAAAAAAAGGTTTAATTGTAATTTTTATTCTCAACTTTTTAATTTTTAACCGATTTTACTCCAATAAATTAATTTGGCATATTTTATCACCAACTTTTTTAAAAAGTTACAAATTTTACACTCCACAGTTTTGATGACGTGACATGCTGACATAAACATAAAAAATGGAAGTAAAATTCATCAAAAAATAAAAAATTAGGGATAAAATTTGTCAAAAATGAAAAAGTATAAAATAAAATTTGCCAAAAAGTAAAAAATTGAGGATAAAAAGTACAACTATTTTAGCATGTCACGTCATCAAAACTGTGAATGGTAAAATTTATAACTTTTTAAAAAAGTTGGAATAAAAATTACAATTAAACAAAAAAAAATCAATGAAATTTATATACTGCGACAGTTACATTTCATATAAAAAGTATGCAAAAGATAATTAGTCACATTTCTACTTCATTCTCTGTTATTTCAAGAATCACCACACTATGAAAATTTTCATATACAAATGAAAAAAAAAATTAATTGTTAGGCTTGCTTTAAATATTGATTTATCAATATCAACATTGTGAATAATTGATTAGCGATGTTTGCTTTAAATATTAGGCTGTCCAATTATGTTTTTACGTGATAAGTTAGTTTAATTTGCAGATGAAGCAATTATGTTCCTTGAAACTAGAACCAGCCAAAGAAAGCCTTTCCATAAGATCTGATAATCTATAGTTCCTGAAACAAAATTAATAAAGAATTTCAGTTATGTACCTTGAAGTAGGAAAGTTGAGAAGATAACTTACGATACACCAACGAGGTTGCCAGTGGCAGCAACAAGGGAAGCAAGTGTCCAATACACAACAACAGGGACCTCTTTCATGGCGTGTGACAACCACTCTCGGATGCGACGAAGGATTTCCACCACCAACATCACCAAATTGATGGCAGGGTGCTCTCTAGTTTGAACTTGCTTCCTGTTCAGTTGTTCCAACGAGTTTGCAAGTTGCTCTAATGTTGCAAAATCAGTGAGGTTCAAAAGATTTCCACACTCCAAAGCGAAAGCAGCTAGAGTTACTGTTGCTTTTGCATCCCACGAGTAGGTTTTGAGGTGCTGAAGAATGCCCATTGTTGTTTTGTGCACATAACGTTCACCATGGGCTGTGGTTATCATCTGTACGTACGTTATCATAGTATAAACTGTTTTGAATTCAATAAAGCGTGACACACTTCATCCAATAACATGTAAATAATTAATAATGATTGTGCCATTGCCATAAAATAACCTGACAAGATATCAGCTTCATTGTACGAAATTCTGATGGGAAACTGGTCGGAGAAGCTTTGCCTTGAGCGAACCTTGTCAGTGACTGACGATGATGACCAATTAAAATGTTAATTAGAGTTGCATATCTTAATTACAATATTTTTATAGTAGTACACATATGCATAGGTAATTAATGTGTCGTTGACAATATTGAAAAGGTGCTACTATTAACTATAAATTTATATATATAGAAAGAGAAATAAATTAGTAACAATTTGTTATTTGTTACAGTGGAAGAATGAAGGAAAGAAGATGATCAATTATATAACCCATTAGATTTCCAGTGGTAGAGGATTAGAAGTAAATGATTAAGAATTTAAGTTGGATTCTCGTTGTCACTATTATTATTAAAAAAAAAAAAAGTTGAATTATATACCTTATGTTCAACATTGGACGCAATATTGTTCAAAAGGACATCTACATGGCACTTATCATCATCATGGAAGTGGGTGAGAGAGACTGTCTCTAGGATCTGTGAGTCAGTGAGATCAAAGGGGCTCGGAAACTCAAGTTGTCGAGCAGATATCTTATTAATATTTTGATCATAGTATTCTTTGAAGGCTACGTCAAAAGCCTTCTTTTTGAAACACTAGTCCCTCTTTCCATGTCTCAAACTGGGCCAAAGTTTGACGCATAGGCTCACCGTGACCAAGAACCCTAACGTTAGAGCCTTTGGTAAGAATAGCCCATCCTTGTGGATCTCGTTTAAGGCGAAGCAGGGTCTCCACATTATTTTGAAATTCACAGTCCACCGCATCCTTAGACTCCTTCACTCTCTTGCTTTCTGTTTCAATTCAGAAACGAGGAACAACCTTGGGGCCATCCTTCCCCAACTGATAGTGCTCTATTATAGTATCAGTGTTCAAGATAGTTGAATGCCCTTTTGTTTTCTCCACTGCCACTGCAAAGTCTTGGATCCACTTTTTGTCAGCACCTCCTTAGATGAAAATGTACCTGTCCCCGGTGACCTAATTCACATTGAAAACAAACGTATATAAGAAGAGTGCATATATACTTTTGTGTGAGCATGAATTAGTATTGCGCTTATACCTGTATTCCAAGATTTACTTTCTTTAGTGCGTCCCAGAACCACTTCCATTTTCGAGCAAGATCATCACCATCACTTTTCCAAAAGGGGAACGCGTCGATCCCCCATTGAAAAATCAAGTCCATTGCATCTTCATTCATTATGCCACCTTGAGGGTTGAGAACTGGGATAATAGGTTTACCCAAGTAATTCAATTTTTCTTTTATTAGCCTAGTGTCTGGTAAGTAAGAGAACAATTAACTCCACTGCATACCATTTGATGTTATCCTTCAAACTATTGAATCGATGCCTCTGCTTGTCGTCCCAGAAAGTCACAATGGGGATCCACAAAATCTTGAAATCCTTTTTCCTATAACCTTTTATTTCTTTTGGGTTTACCTTCAATTTATCATAGATTGAATTCAAAAGTAAAATCTCGTCTTCAATCCGATCGAGGCCTGAAATGAATAACAAGATATATTTCTGCTTGAAGACTTCAATAACCTGTTTGATACATAAAACAAAAAGAAAGGGGACATAATCATTAGTTTTGTTTTTAAGATGACACCTCAATAAGGCAAAATAAACTAAATGAAAAAAGTTAGATAAATCATTAATTTTATATACTAATAACCAATGAATTAATTAGTTGTTAAATTTAGTGACAGAATCACAAAATTATTTTTCATTCAAATTCTGTAGTCACTAAATTTTAGAAATTTTTTTTCTTTAAAATTACATATAAATTATTTTGTCAGTAATTTTATTTTTTTAATAATATAATGTAGTAATATATTGACATGTTCATCAACTTTTGGATAGATCATAGATTAATTGGTTGTTCCAACTGAATATCAGATAAACAATAGGCAATACCGCAATATATAGTTACAGAAGATATTTTGAAACTAACCGTTTTGGTTTTGGTGCAACCATCATAAATTTGGACCATAGATGCATGGTGTTGGATCAAAAGCTTCAAGAATTCTACAATATCTATGGGAGCGGAAAATACCTTTTCGCGCCTCGAGTAATCTTCTACATAATCTGCAACAAATGGACGTAACCTCTAAATTAGCATTTAATCAGTTTCCAACGATTTAATAAGTTTTTATGTATGAAGATGTAATTAAATATTAATAATACATAAGAATTAAATTATATATTTAACCTAAAAAAAATAATTGTGCTTCCTAATATACAAAATAAGAACAACTAAGCGCGTAACTTATTTGCTCCCTGCTCAATTTCAGATGATCCTTCAATCTAGAATTAGCCAAAGAAAGCCTTTCCTTAGAATGTGGTAATCTATAGTGCCTGAAACAAAATTAATGAAGAATTTCAGTTATACAATTAACGTGATAGTTACATTGAAAAAATATTATAAATATACCTGCTTTTCTTTAGTTTTACAATTCGGTTTTGTTCTAAAATCTTTTTGTAAATTCTAAAGTGTAATAATAACTGTTAATAAAAAAATCAACTGTTAAAATTGTAATTACTTTTAGATTTTATATATTTATTTAATTTTATCACAATTCTTAATATTTTTTCTAATAAATAATTGTGAATGTATTTTTATTTATTTTTTAAATAATTCTCCTCCTCATCTAATTTTTGAGGAATCGAGACCCTAAAAAATGTACTAATTTTTAGATTTTAGTCTCCATATAATTCTTTTCAAGAGAAATGCTAGGAACAGACCTTCTGACACATTCTTTTGAATACATTATCTCTTATTTATTGAAATTTATTGAAGATGACAAATTTGTAGGTTTCACATCATATGGAGACTAATCCTGATTTTATAGTTTTCAATAAATTTTAACCAATTAGATAGAGTGTGTTCCCAACACTCCTCTTCTTTTCATTTTTAATCTTCTTTTTAAAAAAATATCATATTTTTATTTACTCATTAAGAATTAAAACCACGTAATTTTTATAATTTTAAAAATTAAAAAATAGACTAATTTAATTAAAATAATTAACCTTGTAAGAAAATTACATTGGCATTTGATCATTAATTTTTATATAATTAAAAATTATTTATTTTATAATAATCACTTTAAAAGACATATATAAGACGATTTTTATTTTTAATTAGTTGATAATTTAAAAATCTTTATATGTATACTAAAATTAAATTCTTTTAAAGAAATATCACAGGAACTAAAATATATTTTAAACTTAAATTGTACAATATATACAAGGTTAAATGTTACTTTTGGTCATTTATGTTTTAACATTTTTCGTTTTGGTACATTAAGTTTTAAAAGTTTCATTTTGGTCATTTTTATGTTTTCGAAAGTTGTATTTTGGTTATTTCTTCCGTTTTTCATTAGAAACGTTAGTATTTCGTTAACTTTTAAATTTTAAAATAATTAATTTAAAATAGTGACGGCTAAAAACTCCCACTACGTGTTTTTTTATATTTTAAATATCAAACACCACCGATTTGTAGAACCCATCAACATGCCCAACGAAATAGCAGTAAGCCACCCATCATCCATCCTATGATAAGAGAACGTCAACTCCTCCAACATTTGGCAACACTTCCCAATGGCCTTAATCCATCAAAGCTCCCTTCACACCCACTAAGCTCCAACTTCACGAGCCTCTTACACCCCCAAAACCAAAATAATCAAACCAATATCAGACACCACCGAATTGTAGAACCCATCAATATGCCCAACAAGTTTCAGAATATGAAAATTCCCTCACGCGGCGACACCTCCAACAAGTTTCAAAATATGCCCATCAATATTCCCTCACGTTGCTGTTGGGGATAAATGTATATGCCCAAGATCCAATCTATCATGTTATCAATTTTAGTTTTAATAAAGAATTGTTCTTTATTCTATTATCATATTTATTGTTTGATTAAATTGTTAATTTGACAAATCCTTGATTAAAATTAGAGACTTGATATCATGATAGAGATTATGATAATGAGAAACAAGTCTTTTATAATTTTAATCTAAATTGTTCTTGATCATAGGATTATTGTGAATAGGATACCAATGATCCAAATAGATCAATATATATGTGATGGTCTTTATTGGATAAAGATTAATAGATCTCATTTATTAAATTACATATATAGATTATGCACATGTGGATGTCATCATTGAACCGACTCAACTGAGAATTCCTAGGTTAATATTACCTTAAACTGTTAGTAGGAAATTCTCAAGAAGAAATGTAATAATTTCCTTTGACCTGAGATTATCATTGTAATTAACAAGTTATTTATTATGTTTTAATACCGGACACCTAATGCCTTAGGGCACTAGTTGAATGGACATTAGATATGATTAAATACTTGTAGAATTAATGATTAATCAAGAAGGAATCCATCAACTCTTGATGATGAGTTTGAGCTCTATGATATAATTGAGACCTTGGCCAGGAAAATTAAATGAAAGAAGAAAAGAGTTTCTTAAGTCATTCATTAATTAAAAATAATGTGTTAACTTATTAGAGTTTGACAGTAATACTATACTCTAGAGTTTACCTAGAGCTGTAAATGATGGAAGGAAATATTATATTATTCTTCTATTGATTCTTGAAGGTAAAGGATGTTACTTCATGCTATCCGGCTGTTAATGAGCATTGTTAAACGCCTACCTTGATTAGTAAATTAATTATGATTAATTTACTACCGGTTTAGTATTGAACCTACAGGGTCACACACAAACGAGTGTTTCAATCTTTGTATAAGAAAATAATCTATTTGATAATTAAATTAGATAATTTAATTTAATCAAATAAATAATTTAGTGAAATATTATTATATTCTTTACTAGCACCAAGAATATAATTAATATAAATATATAAAGAGTATCCTTTTCTTAAATATGGAAGTTATCCACAAGATAAGAATAAGATTCTATTGCTACATATCAGGATTAAATCATGTGATTAGTTATCGTAATTAATCATGTGATTATTTGAAAATTATTTTTTTCCTTAAATCAGGAAGGTTATTGAAATAAAAAAAGATATGGGATTATTTTAAATCAAATATCTCCTTTTTGAAAAAACCTAAATCCATATCTCTTTAACACTATAAATAGAAGTCTTTGCCTGAGAGCAAAAGGCACTAGAGACAGACTAGAAGAAAAGTCTAGTACGTCTAAACCTGAAAAGTAGAAATAGGGGTTTACTCTTCTTAGAGTTTCACTAATCAAAGAGTTGATAGCAGAGATTGGTCTTGGTATGGATACACGTAGAGTCTTCATACAATTGAAAAAGTTTTGTTGCTTCAAGAACGCATATTTGGATAAGCAATTATGAATTTCTCTATTTATTATTGTTGTAGCATATTTTAAACATAAAATAGATCCTTTTATTCCGCTGCAAGTGTTATGAACACTTTTTTTTATTCCGCTGCGAGTGTTAGGAACGCTCCCTTACAACTATTAGTTGCAGCGCTACAGTTCAAGTTCCTGCAAAGTGGAACACTCCCCGGCCATGCTGAGCAGCCCCATCTCAGTGGCACCGATGACGTGGAGGTAGCGCAAACTACGGCAGCTGTCGGGGAGGGAAGTGAGGCTGTTATCATGACTTCAACAGGGAGCATGTTGTCCTCGCAAAAGCACCAAATAGGGAAAGAGGTGGAATTTTTTTGGAAGATTAAGGCGGGGGAGCAAATCTACGTGGATGAGGTTATTTGTTTTTTTAAAAAAAACCCAACAACTATTTTTAGTCGTCACTATTTTAAATTAATTATTTCAAAATTTAAAAGTTAACGAAACACTAATATTTCTAATGGAAAATGGAAGAAATGACCAAAATGAAACTTTTAAAAACATAAAAAATCAAAATGAGACTTTTAAAACGTAATATACCAAAATGAAAAAACACTAAAACAAAAGTGACATTTAGCCTATATACAACGTTGTTATGGAATATTAGTTAGTTGTGGTAGTTGAGTTAGGTTAATAGGTTACTTAGGTTGATATTAGTTATTTATTACACTCTTATAAATACATGAAGTTCTTTTTTGTATCTTTCATTTTTTCATATTAATCAATTTAATGAGTTACTTCTATGAAACTTGTATTATGTATGTTTGAGTTTTATGATGTGTAGTCACATCAAATGAGTGTTACTTACATCACCCATTATATGGTGTCAAAGTTCTCCATCGAGGAGAGTTCCATGGTCGAGAGTGATAATGAAGAGAATAAGATTGAAGGTATGAGTTTAGATGAAACAAAGCAAGTTCCAACAATGGAGGGAGAATTCGTCATGATTGGGAGCATATCATAAGCATTCCCATAACCTTCATTTTTGGGAGCATTGATGAAGTCAACCAAGTAGAGGAAGAATACCCAATGCCTAAGCATCAATGAGTGTTTGTAATCAACAATTTCCCTCCATCATTTCAACTCTCTAATTAAGGTTGCTATTAAAACAAAGATAACGGGTTCTCCAAATGACGGGTGCATGCAATCGACAATTTGCTCTGCTCAGTAATGTGTTGATCTTCTTTGTGGCTTCTCCATCTTAATTTGGTCGCTAGCTTGTCTCTCTTTGGCATAGCTTTTGTGTCCTTAGACTTGCAACAATAATAGGAATTGAAGATGCAAATAAATTGTTTGATAAATTGCTTATGAGAAATATATGGTACATGGAACTCTTTTGATGAGATCTCACTCCATGTAAGGACCAAAGTGTTGTCTCTAGTATCCCAAAGAGGAAACTTTATAAGGTTCTTCCTTCTATGTTAAGATCTACTTCCCACCTCTACCATATGAATATGAGGAACAATAAACTTTGGGAACTTGCCTGTTTGGCTTTTTAAAGCTCAAGGACTGCAAAATTGAGCGCTTTATGACAATTCCTTTTCTAGGTATATTCCAAATAGATTTGTTTAATAGATGGATTGGATAGACCGGAACATCTTTAGCTCAGTCTCGACTAGAGTAATTTCAACATGACCTTAGAGTATTTTCATCTCGACCTCAACCATAATATTTTTAACTCAGCCTCAGCGAGAGTATATTTAACTCGGGCTCAACTATAACATTCAACTTAGCCTTGGCCAAAGCAATTTTAATAGAACAACCAATTTAATTTGCAAATGGCTCACAGATATACTCCTCCATTCTAAAATGACTAATGCTTAAGATTTGTTCACACATATTAAAAAAAAAAACAAGTATTCCAATATAATAATATTATTAGGGGACAATTTTAATAAAATATCCTTATTTTTTTTCTTAATTTCAATGAACGTATTATTAAATTTTTCAAAACAACAATATTTATTAGAAGACACAAAATTGGAATAGATGTTTTAATATTTCATTGAAAACTGAGAATATCAGTTGTTCCTGCCTAAGGGTAACAAGATAATCTTTTGTTGATGTCTTCGGTCCAAGTCCTCTTACTAGTGTCCGAGTCCTACTATGGGAATGAGGGGGTGGGTACCTGCAAAAGACACTCCAATGCTCAAGTCAGCTTTCGGCTCAGAGCATTTAATAAAGGGTAATAAATGAGGATCAAAAGTTACCGTACTTCGAGGATTGTACTCCTTTTTATACATACTTTACTGTGCCTTGGACTTTTATGGGCCTGGTTATCTTTTGATGGTTCATCATTACTAATTAATATGGTTAATTACCTTTTAATTCTTTAATCATCTTGATAATACCTTTTTAGCTGAATTTATTCCGCCCGAGTACCCTTCATGGTGTCCGGTCACCATGATGTCGAATACTTGGTTATACCTATTCGGTGACTTGGCCAATGCTTGCCCTCTATGGTTGTTCTTACTGCCGAATACATCTCTGAGGTGACGAGTATTTGGCTATCCAATAGCATAACACCTATCTGATGTGGAGGGTATTCGGCTAATCATTTAGCCGAATACCCCTCTAGTATACATGCCCCCCAACCTCGAGTGAATAGTTATGACAAAGAGGCTTATAGTCTCGGTTTGTTCGAGGTGAGTGGTTGTTTGTCGTATCTTTTCAAATTCCTGCCATTTTGACAGAAAAAAGCCGTTGAGGTGAAGGAAATGAAGCGTTGCTCTTTTATGAACTGTTAGATCTTAATTGATCTAACGGTTTATGGCTTTGGCACCTTTTGGACTATTGTGGGCTTGGACCCTATAAATAGGGTATAGGATGGATGTTGTCTTTACTCCTTTTATTTACACTTTACCAATCTCATTTTTGCTCTCGGCCGAACACTCCATTTATGCTTCATCTTTTTCAACTTTATTCAAGTATGACGGTTCGACCTTTCTCCTTATTCTTTCTTCCCTTAGCCATGGGTTCGTCTAGTCATAAGCTTTCTGGGGAAATCGAGGTGGTTGATATCCAGTCATTGTCCTCGTCCGCTGAGGGGTCTTGTGAAGAGTCTTAGTCTTCTTCGTCCTCGTTTTTGTCCTCTTCCTCGTCTTCGTCATCGTCTTCTTTTCGGGAGGAAGTGGGCGAAAACGTAGTATCCCCTCCGATCGATAAGGCCATTTCGAGCCTAATTTTGAAGCTTAAACCAAGGGTTACGCAAGGAAAAAGATTATTTCCTCCGATAACCTTAGATGGGTACACCTGGGTAAATGGAGAAGTCGGGTCCTACTGGTCTCGCTATGACAATAAACTTAGTGTGTTTAATTTTGTAAATTATGTAACCGTATGTACCATTATCGAGGACGAATTTTGTCCGATAGCCCTTCAATGTTGTCGGCATGAAAATGACCCTGAGTTTGTTTTCTTAGGAAAGGGCGAGTCTAGAAGGGATTTCTTTTACATGTATGATTGTGTCTTCCGATACCTCCATGTGACGATTCCCTTCGATGATTTCACAATGGGGGTGCTTCGGGTTTTGAACGTGGCACCCTCTCAGTTAGACCCAAATGGATGGGCCGCGATCTAGGCCTTCCAAGCCCTTTGCCTATTTAATTTTGTGAAACCTTCTGTAAGTTTGTTCTTGTACTTTTTTTGTACTCGGCCTAGGGGTGGTTTGGGGGTCTCTTTAATAAGGAAACCAAAAAGCCTTTGTTCCAGTCTTTTACTTCGTCATATAAAAATTTTAAAACAGGCTTCTTTAAAGTAATAATAAAGCCAAATATAGGGGCCAACCATTTTTATGATAATAGCAGGAAGCCTTTGTTTCCTTTTTACTGGGAGAAGACCCCTCGGCGTTATGACAAATTTCCGAAGTCTATGATGACCGAACAAGAACACGAGGATCTCCTGTTTCTTGAATCACTCCCCCAAAAGCTTCTGGCTAGACAACTTGTTGCTCTATTTAATTCTTCAAATATCTTGGTAGATATGTATGGTAAGGTTTCGGTTCTCTTTTTTGTAGCATTTACTGCTTCTAGTGTTTATGAATGACTGACTATATTGTCGGATGCAAGTATTATGGCCAACTTAGGCGGTGATGTTCTATCTTTCCTCAATGCTCGGAAGAACCGAGCCTAAGCTGCTAGTAACCCCTCGGGTGTCGCCTTTCTTCCTCCTACTGCAAAGCAACCTCTTCCGAGGCCACCTCCTCAGGATACTGTGCCCCCTCCGGCTACTGACAAGAAAGGCCAAGACCGTGAGCACAAGAAGCGTCACCGAAGCCATGAGACTTCGGAGGAAGATAAATTGAAGAAGATGAAGCAGAAGACACTAGACTTCTTAGGATCCGGATCCATGGTTTCGATTCTGGCCATTACTGTTGAGGGATTCTTCTCTAAGGACTTTTGTCCTAAGAAGATGATCAGTTCAAGTGACGTATCAAAAATTGGAAAGAACAGTCTGAACAATGCTGACGCCGCCTCCAACTGGTCAACTTACTGCAAATTTCAGGCCAGAGCCTCGGCCATTGCTCATCATATGTTCATGAATCCTTCGAAGGAGGTCGAAAAGATGAAGAAGAGCCCAAAGGAAGCACAGAACTC
This sequence comes from Pueraria montana var. lobata, assembly GCA_026413185.1. Lineage (NCBI taxonomy): Eukaryota > Viridiplantae > Streptophyta > Magnoliopsida > Fabales > Fabaceae > Pueraria > Pueraria montana. The sequence goes on from CM048647.1 coordinate 74,563,610, forward strand.
TAACCGACAAGCATTAGAGACTAATATCACTCTGGCCGATGACAATGCATAATTGAAAGAAAAGGTGATTCCGCTATCGGCTAAATTGAAGGATATGGAGACCAAGGTTATCATGGCCGAGAAGGATGCTAGAATTCAGGCATAAGAGATTGAAGGTTTAAAGTTGATGCTGACACATGTGGAAAAGGAGAGGGACGTCGAGCGGGAGGCCAAAAGAAAGGGTAACAGCCTTGGCTCAGGATAAGATTTTTGCCAAGCACGAGGCTGGATTCCATCACGCTATTCGGCAAACTTTATACTACTGTGACATCCCCAACCGATCACTTTTTGACATGGACAAGGATGTGTATGAGGGACGCCTACTACCTCTTGATAATATTCCTGAGGATGCAGTTCTCGAAAATCCTTTCCAAGAATTGGTTCCAGCTGCTGAAACTGAGTATACACATGGGGATGTTGAAGAGAATGAAGAAAATGAAGAGAATGCCAAAGACGTGGTGAATCAGGATGCTCCCGCTAGTTAAAGTTTGATGTATTTTGGGCCATTAGAGCTTTTTTTGAAAACATATTTTGTAACCTTTCATTTCATCGTCATTAAGCAATATCACTTTCTGTTCTTTGACAATTTGTTTCTCATTCTATACTTAGAATAATATCAACGTACTGATTATTGGCCGATTACTTTTCATAAGAAATAAAGAGCAAAAATGAGTAATGAGAATTAAGTGATAGGTATTGACGCCATTATAATTAATCGAATGCCTTCCCATCGGATAAGTATTTCAGCCTGAATGCGCTTTAACCGGCAGGTGCTTCATTCTTCAGATAAAAGAAATTGGATAACTTGTTGAGTTGGATGCTTCATCACTTTTCGTGAAATAACTTAATGGTATGTTCTCTTAAGGGAAACCATTTTCAATGAAAGTCAAATGATGCATCCTTAGCCGAGTAGGAATACTCGGGAAGGAAACCATTTGTGGTGAAAATCTGAATGGTACATCCTTAGCCGAGTAGGAGTACTCGGGAGGGAAACCATGTGTGAAGAAATTCCGAATGGTACGTCCTTAGCCGAGTAGGAGTACTCGCGAGGGAAACCATTTGTGTATAAGTTACGAATGGTACGTCCTTAGCTGAGTATGAGCACTCGGGAGGGAAACCATTTGTGTATAAGTTCTAAATGGTACGTCCTTAGCCGAGTAGGAGTACTCGGGAGGGAAACCATTTGTGTAGAAGTTTCGAATGGTACTTCCTTAGCCAAATAGGAGTACTTGGGAGGTAAACCATTTGTAAAGAAATTCCGAATGACACATCCTTTGCCGAGTAGGAGTACTCGGGAGGGAAACCATTTGTAAAGAAATTTCGAATGACACGTCCTTAGCCGAGTAGGAGTACTCGGGAGGGAAACCATTTACAATAAATATTTTCTGTTGGAAAATAAATAATCATAGGCATGCCGAAATATGTGTTTCATTAATTCACTTAAAGAGGTGTGCCTCATTAAAACCTTCTCGGTAAAAACCCTTTCACATTCTTGTAGGGATAAAAAGTCGAGTAAGGAAAAAGAGTACATCACCCAATTACATAATCAATTGAAATAATATTTGAGGTGGGTCGAATTCCATGTTCTCGGCACCACCTTTCCCCATAGTTCTTCTAACTTGTAGGCCCTGTTGTTGAGATTTTGCCGGATTCTAAATGGGTCGTCCCAATTAGCTACCAATTTCCCCTCTCGGGCATTTCTTCGTGCGTCGCCCTGAACTCTCAAAACTAGATCTCCTTCTTTGTATTCTCTTGGCCTCAGCTTTGAGTTAAACCTCTTAGTCATCCTTTGTTTACACACTTCGACGGCCAGGTGTGCTCGGTCACGCATTTCTTTGACAAGATCTAGCTCCACCCTCATAGAATTTTCATTTTCTGATTCTTCGAAGTTTTGTCTTCGAAAGGTAGGTTCCCCTACCTCTACTGGAATCATAGCTTCGGTTCCATATAACATCCTGAAGGGTTTGATTGTTGACTATGGAGTGCACCTGTATGCCCACAAAACTTCAAGTATCTCTTCGGCCCACGCACCCTTAGCTGCACCCAGCCTTTTCTTCAGTTATGACAAAATGACTTTATTGGCATATTCCACTTGCCTATTTGCTTGCAGGTGTTCGGCCGAGGTTATCCTATGTTTTACTCCTAGTTCCTCCAGGAAGGTATTCAAATTTTTATCCATAAACTGCAGCCCGCTGTCGGTGATGATTACATACGGAATGCCGAAATGCGTGATTACATTTTTTCATAGAAACTTCTGCACATTTTGGGCTAAAATGGTCGCTAGGGGTTTGGCCTCTATCCACATTGTAAAGTAATCAATGACCTCTATAAAAAATTTATACTGCCCCTTGGCTATGGGGAAAGGTCCCAGGATATCGACCCCCTAGATGGCAAAGGGCCATGGTGACGAAATGAGTGTAGCTTGTCGGCGGGCTGATGAATAAGGTTACCATGCTTCTGGCATTGGGTGCATTTTTTGACATATTCGGCATAGTCAGATTTGAGGGTTGGCCAATAATACCCTGCTCTTAGCACGCGAGTGGCCATCGTGCGTCCATCCGAATGCATGCCACAGATTCCCTTATGCAGCTCCCTTGTGACTTACTCTGCTTAATCCTTGTCAAGAAATTTAAGCAAAGGGATGGAATACCCCCTCCTGTACAACTCTCCAGCCACCAGAACGTACCTTGTGACACTGATCCGTAACCTCTTTTCCTTATCCTTATCCTCCGAAAGGGTTCCTTGTAACATATACTGTTGGATTTCGGCCATCCAAGGGTCTTTGGGTGCCGAGATCTGCATACATTGTTTGGTGGTCACGTTGTGATCGAGCAACACTTCCTGAATAAAAGTTCTTAGTTGCCCAGGTTTCTGAGTGCTAGCCAGTTTGGCAAACTGATTGGGCCTGTCATTGTGTTATCGAATCAAGTGCTTTACTTGGACCTTGTCGAACTTTTCTTTCAGTTGAATGAAAGCATGATAGTATTTAAGCAGTTGTGGATCTTTGACTTGGAAAACACCATTAATCTGTTCGGTCGAAATTTAAGAATCACTCTAACATTCTACCTTCTGAGCTCTCATCTCCTTGTCTAACCTGAGTCCGGCTAGTAGTGCTTCATATTCGGCCTGATTATTGGATGCTCTGAAACCGAACCGTAGAGACTGCTCTAGTCGTATTTGGTTTGGTCCTTCAAGGATGACACCTGCCCCGCTCCCACGTTGATTGGACGAGCCGTCAATGTGCAAAATCCACCATTCATCTTCGAAGTGCCCTGTAGGGTGCAGCTCATTGACGAAATCTGTCAAGTATTGTGCCTTGATGGGGCCTCTCGGCTCATACCTTATCCAAGAGTTCTACTGACCAAGCCATCATTCATCCGACCAGTTCCGGCTTCTTCAATATCTTAACTATAGGGCAATTAGTCCTAACGATTATTCGGTGGCTCTAAAAATATTGTCTCAGGTGTCTTGCAGCATTTACTAGTGCCAATACCGCCTTTTCTATCGTCTGATACCTCGTCTCGGCTTCTTATAGTACCCGACTTATGAAGTATATGGGTGCTTGGCCTTCTACATGTTCCTGTGCTAACACTGCACTTATGGCTTCTTGAGAGACCGAGATGTACAAGATTAACTCCTTTTGAGGGTCCGGTTTCCTGAGCACTGGTGGAGTAGAGAGTGTTTGTTTCAAATCTTGAAAGGCTTCTTCACACTGTTGGTCCCACACGAAATTTTTCGATGCCTTCAACAATTTCATGATAGGTTTCACCTTTTCGGCTATCATGGGTAAGAATTGCGATAAGGAAGCGATTCTCCCAGTTAGTCTTTGAACCTCTTTTGGAGTCTTCGGACTTCTCATGCTAATAACAGCCTGGCATTTATCCGGGTTTGCCTCTATTCCTCAACATGTTAACATAAAGCCTAAGAATTTTCCTCCTTGAACGCCGAAGACATACTTTTTTAGATTTAGGCGCATGTTGTGCTTTCTGAGCTCAGCAAAGATCTCTTCAAGATCTTTCTTATGCATGCTGCCGTTGGAAGACTTAACTACCATGTTTCAACATATACTTCCAGGTTTCCCCCTAATTGCTTCCGAAAGACCTTGTCCATTAGCCTTTCATAGGTTGCCCCGGCATTTTTCAGGCTAAAGGGCATGACCCTATAACAATAGTTGGCTGATTTGGTTATGAAAGCAGTCTTATCCTCGTGTTGAGGGTACATTTGGATTTGATTGTAACCTGAATACTCATCCAAAAAGCTGAGGAAACTGTGTTCGGCCGCTCCATCAACTAGTCGATCAATGTTTGGTAAAGGGTATGCATCCTTCGGGCATGCTTTGTTTAAGTTTGTGTAGTCTGTACACATTTTCCATTTACCATTTGACTTTTTTACCATGACTACATTGGCTAACCAAGTGGTGTACTTGAATTTTCAGATAAAGTTAGTTGCTATTAACTTTGCTACTTCTTCTGGCACCGCCTTTCGCCTCTCATCCCCCATCTTTCTTTTCTTTTGGGCTATCGGCCTAGCCTCTCGGCATATTGCCAACTTATGACAGTGGAAATTTGGGTCGATGCCTAGCATGTCCGAGGCTTTCCAACCAAACAAGTCAGCATTCTATTCAATGACGCTTTGGATTTGACGTCGATCATTTTCCAATAAAATGCTGTCGAGGTAGGTGACTTGGCTTTTTGTTTCGCCGATCTGAAATGCACGGGTTTTCTCATTTGGTTTGGCACGTTTATCCTCATCGATCCTGGGATCAAGATCCAAGGATTGGGCCATAGGTTCGGCTACCAAGACTATGTTTACTGACTTGTACTCCTCTTAATTCAACTGAGTAACTTTGAGGCTAGCTAAGTAGCACTCCCTAGCTTCTTTCTAGTCGGCATGAACTGTAATCACTGTGCCTCGGCTGGAGGGGAACTTCATGGCTAGATGCGGGGTGGATACTATGGCTCCTAGAGCATTCAAAGATGGTTGTCTGAGTAGTATGTTATATATAGGAAGTGTTAGCTTGCACTATGATGTATCTAACTTTGATAATCCTCCACTCCTTTTCCCCATACCCGAAGGTTGTGTTCAAATCTATACATTCCCTAATGTTAACTCTTTCACCAGAGAATCCGACCAGGGGTTCGTCATAGGGCATAAGCTTCCCTTCCAATATGTCCTATTGCTTGAAAGTGTTCCAATATAAAATGTTGGCCGAGCTTCCTTGATCTACAAGAGTTTTCCGGACTATGCAGTCTGCTATGTCAATGCTGATGACCATCGAATCATCTTGTACGAGGTTGGAACCCTGAAAGTCTGCATATATGAATATGATAGGTGGCATTTTCAACTTGCTCACTGTCGATATCATGTTGACTGATCGTACAAGATGGAGGTACCTCTTCCTTGCCGATGAGGTACTACCTCCTTCAGCGAATCCTCCCTCGATAGTGTTAATCACTCTTCGAGGATGTTCATGGGGTTTTGCCTCTTGTTGCTCCCGAGACTTGCTTCTTTGTCATTCGACCTTTCTGTCACGATCTCAGTCATGCTCCATATCCCTCATGTAAGCTCTATCATCGTTTCTGTACCTCGAGTATTAAGACTTTTTGGTGCTAGGATTGTGAACGAAGTCTTTGAGGTGTCACATCTTGATGAGCTCCTCAATCCTGTCTTTTAGTGTGGCACATTCTTCAGTGGAATGGCCTCTGTTGCGATGGTACCCACATTATTTGTTGTAATCTACCTTAGGAGGAGTGTTAGCTCTTTTCGGCACAGCCAATATTTCTGTTGCTAGAACTCGCTCAAGTATTCGGGAGCGACTAGTGTTGAGCGGAGTGTAGGTCGTGTATCGGGGGCCACAATACTTTCTATCCTTGGGGAATTTCTCCTTTCCCTTCCCATGATTATCTTTTTCATGTTCTCTCTTCCCTGTATTGGCTTCTGCTCGGACTTAGTTTTGGTATTCAGCTAACTCCTCCATATACATATACTTTGTTGTTCTTCGTCTAAGGTCATCCATGTCGAGTGTAGGTTTCTTACAAAGACTATTGATGAAAGTTCCTGGCTGATGGGCCGTCACCAGGTGATGCATGGCTACCGCTAGGTCCAAGTTACGAATGTTCAAGGCAACCTTGTCGAACCTTTCCATGATGGTCCGAAGAGATTCCTTCTTTTCTTGCTGAATGTTCACTAGCGCAATCGAAGTCAAGTGATGGGGTCTACTTGTTGCAAACTGGGTACCAAATCTAGCAGCAAGTGTTTCAAACCTGTCGATGGAATTAGGCAGAAGCCGAGTAAACCAATTAAGGGCTTGTCCCTTTATGGATGTGGGGAATACCCTACACAGGATAGCGTCTTCGATGGTATAGAGACTAACTTGGGTCACATAGACGTCTATGTGCTTATCTAGGTCAGTGCTACCATCATATCGGTCCAAGCTGAGGCTTTTCCAAATTGGGGGAGAGGGGTTTCCATAATTCCGGAAATGAAGGGATGTTTGTAAGGGTGTGATTAAGTGTTGGCGATAAAGGTTGAGAGCCGGTGTGTCGCCCCCAGGATACTGAGATTGGTCGTTGACGCACCTTCATGTTGTCGGCCAGGTGTTTGGTCTTCAGGCTTCCAATACTGATTCAAACTCTTAAACTCAGCATTCTCTTGACGAAGGGCTGACATCTCCTGAGCATGTTGCTTTTGCATTGCTGATAGATCAACTCTCAAAATGTCTTAACTCCGAAGACAAACTTGTTTGATCTTCCACGTGCGCCTCGTTTCCACCAATGCGGTGTCGTCCCTCTGCGCCTTGTTGCATGGTTGGTGCTGATGATCCGAGTATATCCATGTGTGCGTGACTCCGAGTAGTAACCATTCCTTAAGGGGCCGTGGGATAAGTTTTACCAGAGCCTCACAGTGGGGGCCAAAATGTTCCTGCTTGAGGGTAACAAGATAATCTTCTGTTGATTTCTTCGGTCCAAGTCCTCTTACTAGTGTCTGAGTCCTACTATGCGAACGAGGGGGTGGGTACTTGCAAAAGGCACTACAACGCTTAAGTCAGCTTTCAGCTCAGAGCATTTAATAAAGGGTAATGAATGAGGGTCAAAAGTTACCGTACTTCGAGGATCATACTCCTTTTTATACTTACTTTACTGGGTCTTGGACTTTTATGGGTCTAGTTATCTTTTGATGGTTCATCACTACTAATTAATATGGTTAATTACCTTCTAATTCTTTAATCATCTTGATAATACCTTTTTAGCTGGATTTATTCCTCCCGAGTACCCTTCGTGGTGTCCGGTCACCATGATGCCAAATATCTGGTTGCATAATTTTAAAAATCGAACCGGTGACCAACCTAGTCAAGGCACTGGGTCACTAGGTCAATGGTTGAACCAGTGGGTCACTAATTGAATCGCATGACCCGGTCTCTATTGAAAAATTTGGAAATTTCATACCATGCCATAAATATATTATACATATATTAAACTTGTTAGTGAATATAATAATTGGTTGACTTGGTTTAATGATTGAGTATGTTATCCTCCTCCTTGAGATACTGGGTTCAAGTATAGCATGGTGCATTTTAAGTGTTTTTTTCAAATATATGTAGCGTATAAGTATTATTTTTCAAATATATATAGCGTATATACCATATATATTAAATCTGTTAATGATATTACTAACTAGATGTCTTGGTTTAGTGGTTAAGTGCACTGGTACCCTCTTGGAGGTCCTGGGATCGAATCCAGCGCGATGCATTTCATGTTTTTTTTCAAAAAATATGTTAATTGCACAATCTAGCCCAGGTTGCCAATTCCCCGGTTGGACCATGAAACTGGCCAGGTCTCACCGGTTTGATAGCATAACCGATCGAATAACCCACCCGAACCGGTTGTACCTCCGGTTTCTGGTCTGACCGGCAAGTCCGGTTCAAGTTTTAAAACTATGCCTGTACCTATTCGATGACTTGGCCAATGTTTGACCTCTATGGTTGTTCTTACTGCCAAATGCATCTCTGAGGTGATGAGTATTCGGCTATCCAATAGCATAACGCCTATATGATGTGGAGGGTATTTGACTAATCATTTAGTATATCAGTTAATATGGTTTTTTTTTTCAATAATAAAACATATTGATCAATTTGGAACGGAGGAAGTACATCAAAGCTTTGTTGTCTTGCCTTCATAGGTGCATTAATGACTTGTAACCATGTGCTGAAGCTGGTCACGGTGATTTTCACCGCCACTACCAACTTAGGGGAGGGGTTGTTATTTTGTTTTTCCGAGAAACACAAGCAAAAGGACTACCTTACAAATGACACGGCTGATTGATCAGCCAACAACAATAATGATAAAAAAGACGGTGCAGAATCAAAAATATTACGCCCAAACTGCATATCTTTAGAATGGAGGGGTTGTTATGGAATATTAGTTAGTTGTGTTTGTTATTCTTGTTAGTCAATTAGTGGTGGTGGGTGAGTTTAGTTAGTTGGTTACTTAATTTGTTGGTTGATATTAGTTAATTATTGCACTCTTATAAATATATGGAGTTGCTTATTGTATCTTTCATTCTTTTTTTTTTTTTTCATATTAATCAATTTAATGAGTTATTTCTATAGAACTCGTGTTATGTTTTTTTGAGCTTTATGACGTGTAGCTACACATCCATCAAAACTATGATAAACCTCCTAATGAATGTTTTCTCGTGATAGGTGTGTAAAGTATGAAGTCAAGTAATAACAATTAATTAAGTTGAGAATTATATAACTTACGATACACCAAGGAGATTGGCGGTGGCAGCAACAAGGGAAGCAAGTATCCAATACACAACAACAGGGACCTCTTGCTGGGCATCTGCCAAGGAAGGCACTTCCAATATGTCATAACCAAGACCAGACCATCTTGCCCACTCTCGGATGTCATGAAGCACTTGCATCACAAACACCTCCAACTCGGTGGCAGGGCCCTCTCTGGTTTGTTTCCACCACTGTGCAACAAGTTGGTCTGATGTTGCAACACCACTGAGGTGCAAAACAATCGGACACTTCAAAGCGAAAGCACCTACAGTTAGTAGCGCTTTTGCATCCCAGGAGTAGGTTTCCAGGTGCTCAAGAATGTGCATTGTTGTTTCGTGCACATAACGTTCGTCACCACGGGCTGTACTTATCATCTGATATCATATCATATATAAATTTTTTTTTTTATTCGTAGAAATCAAAGATAAATATCAAAAAATTTATAATAACTTATGCACCATTTTCAATCAACTGAGCTAAACCTATTTGATCATATAAATTGTTCTCATTCAATCATTGCAAACACAGAATCATATCATCAATTATATACAAATGACCCCTTTTTGAATGAAGCAAATAAAACGTGACTCATTTCATCTGATAATAATAATATGCTAATAAAGTAAGGACTAATAATTATTGTGCCATAAAATAATAACCTGACAAGAAATCAGCTTCATTGTACTAAATTCTGGTTGCAAACCGGTCAGAGACGCTTTGACTTCAGCCAACCCTGTCTGTGCGACTCACGATAACCAATTAAAACGTTAATTAGTGTTACATATATCTTTATTTCATATCATTTTTAAGGAGCAGCTAGATGATAAACGTAGTGCATTCTCCCTCCGTTCCGGTTTACTCCCTTCGTTTCAGTTTATATGATGTTTAAGATTTCGACACAAGTATTAAGAAATGTAATTAATTTGTTGAATTTTCTAGAAAACATTAGATAATTTCTTAATATATCATTTATCCCTCTAATTAATTACTCATACTATACTACTCTCACTAAGTATTGATTAAAGATAGTATTAGAAAAAGATATTTAATACACCATTAATTTTGTAAAATGTCATCTATTTTGAAACAAATTTTTTTCTCTAAAACCTCATATAATTTGGAACGGAGGGAGTATATGACTTTAAGATTTTGGCACAGGTATTAAAAAATGCAATTAATTTGTTGAATCTCCTAGAAAACATTAGGTAACTTCCTAATATACTATTTATCTCTCTAATTTTTTTTTTGGCTGAAAATGTGAGTAGAGGAACCAATACTAATTGCAATCCCAACTAGGTTGGCACTGCAAATAATAATAGCCTAAGCCACACATTATGAATGCATAAAATAAAGAAAGTAAAGAGTTACAAAACATGGGGGGGCATCCACCAAACCCATGAGAGCAATCATTTGAACCTGAAGTTCGGAAGACCCAATCTATTCCGAAAGAAATCTACCCGGATAAAACTCGGGAGAAGATCCCACCAAAAAAAACCCTGTATCCTAAGACCATGAGAAGCCAGTCTATCTGCACAAAAGTTGCCTTCACGGTATATATGGGAGTATCTAAAGTTCATCCTACTAGTGATGTCTATACAGTTTAACCACCTATTTCTAATTCTCCAAGGTTCTAGACTCGGAGATTTGAAAGCCTTTATAACAAGCAGAGAATCACATTCTAACCAAAGATTAAGCCAACCTTTCTGGTTGGCAAGATCAATTGCTGTCATAGCGCCAATTAGTTTAGCATTAAGAGCAAAGCTGATACCAAGGTTGACAGAGAAACAGCCCATAATAGCAGCACTGCTATCTCTGAATATACCCCCACAAGCAGCAGCTCCAAGCGCACCGTTTGTAGCCCCATCAGTGTTGCATTTAACCCAACTACACTTAGGCGGATGCCAATCAACTTGGATGACAACAGGGGCCTTCCTAGGATGCACACTTAATTTAAAACTTTTCAAGATTTTAAATTCATTGATGTCAGAGAACATGGTTCCTTTGCTAATCTCTCCTGCCAAGCGAACTTGAGCCAACACCAAATTTGTTGCTGTTGTAAGATTGATGGACCTGTTGTGGAACCTGGCTTGATTCCGACAATACCAAATGGTAGAAACAATATAAGTTATACCAGCTATTATTATGTCTCTGATTTGGGAACTCCAGGATTTCCTAAGAATTGATAAGACATCAAGCAAAGAGTTGGTGTTAATTTGCTGATTAAGAATAGATTGGAACCAAGACCATAACTGAGACGCATAACTGCAGTGCAAGAATAAGTGATCAGTGGATTCAACAGCTTTTTTGCAAAGATTGCACATTGAGACAACTATGCAGCCACGCTTACAGAGATCCTCATCTGTGGGCATTCTGTTATGCAAAATTCTCCAAATGAGGAAAGATTTTGAAGGGGGAATGAAATTGGTCCAAATAAACTTAGCCCAAGGAATAAATAGACCTGGCGGATTTGAGAAGAGAAAGACTTCCTTCAGTGAAAGAGAGCCAGAATTAGAAGCAGACCACATTAACTTGTCCTGAACAGGCTGAGAAGGGATGGAAATTGCCTTCAGCTCTTCCTCTAAGCTTGGTAAGCGTTGGAGTAAGCTTGGGGGAATATTCCAAGACCTATTAGTGACAAAATCAGTAACCTTAGAAACCAGAGAATTATGAACCTGCTGGGGTATATTTAAGAGATCAACCAAAGTGCTAGAAAGCCACTTGTCCATCCAAAAATTGATATCCCTACCATCACCAATTTGCCAAGTGGAATTGTCTAGAACAGAAGGAATAAATAGCTTTATACCAGACCAAAAAGATGAGTTAATGTGAAAATATATTGGCTTACTATTTTTGAAAACCCGCGCTTTCAAAAGGCATGCCCACTGATTTTGAGAGGATACCAATTCCCAGCTCAGCTTAAGCAAGGCAGCATTGTTAGCTTGACGAGTCGACCTTAAACCGAGCCCTCCTTCAAAAATAGGCCTGCACAATTTATCCCAAGCAACTGTGCAAAGTTTCCTTTTATCAAGATCTCCGGACCAGATAAAATTACGAATGCACCTGTCAATATATTTCAGAAGAGAACAAGGCCAACGGTACACTCGGAAGCTATAAGTTAGCATACTCTGAATAATGGACCTAACCAAGACCACTCTTCCCATAATAGATAAGAGAGAGGCTTTCCACTTGGAAAGCTTCATGCACAATCTGTCAACAATATGTTGAAGGTGCTGCTTTCTTGGTTTACCTCTGAATAAAGGGATACCAAGATAATTAAAAGGAATGGAGCCAAACGAAAAGCCAAGAATAGAAGCCAGTTGCCCTTTCCTACTCGCTGTCATAGCACCAGCATAAAATTTAGACTTGTAAAAGTTTATTTGCTGTCCTGAAGCTTTACCATAATCATGAAACAGAATCTTTAAATTCCTCATATTGCTTTGAGAACCTCTACAGAAAATCATGACATCATCTGCATACAACACATGTGTTGGAGTATGGTAACCTCTCAGTCCTGTCATGAGCTGAAGCTTCCCATCTTTAACTAGGCCAGAAATTCCTCTACTAAGAGCTTCCTCTGTAATACAAAAAAGGAGGGGAGATAACGGATCGCCCTGTTGCACTCCTCTCCTACAGGAGAAGAACCCAATAGATTTACCAATCACTGAGAAAGATAATTTTGCTGATAGGAGAATTTTCTTTACCCAAGAGCAAAAAACCTGATTGAAGACGAAGTGGTGGAGGACCTTAAGAAGGAATCCCCAATCCAACGTGTCAAAAGCTTTTGAAATGTCAATCTTCAAAGCCACATTACCCGCAAAGATTTTCTTCTCCAGCATATTGATCGCCTCACAAGCTACGCAAACATAGTCCGAGATCTGCCTTCCATGGATAAACCCCCTTTGATTGTAAGAAATTATTTTAGGAGCAACTACTGCCAGCCTATCCACCATTACCTTAGTTATAATCTTGAAGGAGAAATTGGCCAGGGCAATAGGGCGATATTGCTCGATCTTGACAGCCCCTTCTTCCTTAGGAATTAGAACAACTAAATTGGAGTTTAAATTAGAAGGGAGCCAGCCTGATCTGAAGAACTGAACAACCGCTTGAAAAACATCGTTACCAACAATATCCCAAAAGTGCTTAAAGAAAAAGCCTCCAAAACTGTCAGGCCCAGGAGCACTATGACCATTTAAAGAAAAAACCGCAGCTCTGACCTCTTCCATATTAGGTAGGGAGGTGAGGTGATCATTAACATCATTGGTAACCAAACTAGGAATAACATTTTCAATGAGGCCATTGTTCTCACAGTCATTCTCAGAAGCAAAGATCTTTTCATAGTAGTTTATCACATGCTGCTCAATCTCCGAAGCTGTTAACAAGGTCTTCCCATCTGCTTGAAGCAAAGAAATTTGTTTGGTAACATTTCTTATACGAGTAATTTTATGGAAATACTCTGTATTCCTATCTCCATGCAATTGCCAGTTAAGCCTGGCTTTTTCCATCCAGAAATCCTCTTGAAAGATAAGCGCTTCTTGCAGCTCCTTTTGGGCTTCCTGTTCCTGCAAAAGAAGCTCATCTGAGTGACCATGACAGTCAATTTGGGCTTGAATGGAAGCAACTTTTTTATCAGCTTGCTCCACTCTAATATTCACATCACCAAAAACCTTTTTATTCCAATCTTTTAGAGAAATCTTGACTGCCTTGAGTTTTTGAGAAAGGATAACTAAAGGGCAGCCGATGAAGTTTCCATTCCAAGCAGAAGCAATAAGGCTATGACAGTCAGGGTGCCTAGCCCACATCCTCATGAACTTGAAAGAAGAGCTGAAGATTCGGTTCTCCTTCTTGACATTAAGCATGATGGGATAATGATCCGACTTACTGCGAGTAAGGGTGCAACAAGAAATGCTAGACCAGAAATTTATCCAATCATGGTTACACACTGCTCTGTTAAGGCGCTTTTCTGTATGAGCTAGGCCCCTTCTGCCATTAGACCAAGTAAAAGAAGAGCCTCGAGTCATAATATGAGTTAGTTGGTTGGCATCTGTCCAGGCTCTGAAGTCCTCAAAGGCTAAACGGGAAGGCGAACCACAATCTCTGTATTCATGATTGCCTAAGATTACGTTGTAGTCTCCAATAAAACACCATGGGCCTGTATGAGTTTGTTGTAAAGCGGTCAATTCCATCCAAAGAGTCCTTCTCTCTATATAGGAAGTTGAGGCATACACAGCAGAGATAAAGACCTGGACATTGTTAACCATAACAGAAAAGGAAATCTGTTGAGCTGAGACTTGTATAATATTTGGATTCAGATGATCCCTACAAACACACCACAAATTGGGAAGAGACTCCTCTTTGCAGTTAGTAGCAAACAGCTTGAGCTTTAAACCAGTCCAAAAAGAAATTGGAAAATTATCAACAGAAGTCCAGGGTTCAGCAATGAAAACCATATCTGGTTTCTGATCTAAACACAATTTCTTGAGGACTAATCTAGTATCTTTATTCGCCAGCCCTCTGGCATTCCAAAAAAGAAGATTCATTAAACATAGTTGGAGGGACCACCCCTGGTGCGGGCTCTGCTGCGAACAGCCTTAGCAGAAGTGTGAATCTGCTTTTTCAGTTTCTTCTTTTGAGATTTGGAGATAACATTCGTGAAACCTTCTGAAGCATGTTCATTAAGATTGTGATGTAAGTGTGGATGCTGAGGTGTAGAGTCCATATCAATATCCTCTGTAGCCTCTTCATCATTAGTTCCATCACTCCACAACCTGCCCACAATCCTCATGTCATGAGCAGCATTGGCTGATAGGGAAGGACCAGATGCATCACCTACCAAACCAGCAGGTTGAGTTTGAGCATTTTCCTCCAGGTTGTTTTGCAGTAATATCACTAATTCGTTGGCCTCCCCTGAGTCAACCTCATCAGAGATAATGTTTTCACCATTTTTTCCCAAATCTCTAACCTCATTAACATTATTCATGTCTGAGGGAGTTCCATCAGAATAAGCATTGTGATTATCGTTCTCTGAAATAAAGATGTCATTCTTCCTAAGATTATGAGTACCTTCACAAGTTTCAGATGGTTTGAGCACTTCAGACTCCTTTCCTTTGACTTTTGCTTGCTCTTTCTGAACAAAAACCTTTCGTGAAGCATCTCCTGAAACTTTCTCCTTGGGCAATTGTTGATCCTTCTCGTAAGCCGTCAGCTTTTGATTTCTGCACTTCCCCTTAGAGTGGCCAATAACTTGACAATGGGGACAAAAAGGGGGTAGGTTTTCATACTCCACACCCACAAAGAACGCAAATCCATCCCTCTCAACTAGGATTTTATCAAGTAATTCACCAGACAAATCCAAATCCACTAATACTCTAGCAAAATGACCAAAGGATTTTTTCAAAGTGGCCTCATCCAAAGCTATAGGAACTCCCAAACCTCCTGCAATAGCAAAAATAATTTTAGGCCTCCAATATTCTAAAGGAAGACCCAATATTCTCACCCAACACTGTGAATGTGTCTGCCTTTGATGAAGGGGATTGAAATCAGGGGACCAGAGAGAGAGCCTCAGAACCCCCGGTTTCAAATTCCAAGTACCAATAGAGAGGACACTTCTGAGGTCTTCCAAAGAGGAGAATGAAAATTCATAAAACCAACGCCCCAGCGATATGACGTTCCACGTTACGATTAGCTTCCACAAGCTCAACAGTTTGGCTTTTAGATCTACGTATCTAACTGGGGTTTCCCCTTTTGCTAGAATAATACGCCCATGAAGATTGAACTTGCAGCTCTCCAAGCCAGCTTGATATTCATCCTCAGGGATCTTGATAGCAACAGCATCCCCTTTCAGACAAGGCCTTGGTAGTTGGTTGACAGGGATATCACAAGTGTTGTGGAGCGCCTGGGCAAAGCTCTTCCTTTGTGAGGTAGTTTCTGAAGTGGTCAAAGGTTGAGCTTGAGAAGGAGAGGGAGAGAGAGGAGCTAGAAAGCTCCAATTGCAAATGTTAACGGAGGCAGCCATAGACACTACAGAGGAAACCCTAGCAGAGCCATAATTCCTCTTTCTTCATAAATTTCAAAAAAAAAATTATTTATTAAGGTAATCATGGAAAAAAAATATTTAATACAACCTTGATTTTGTAAAACGACATCTATTTTAAAATAATTTTTTTTTCAAAAATGTCATATATTCTATAACGGAATGAGTATACAAGTAATGTGTCGTTGACCTTGGAAAAGGGGATATTAACTAGTATAAATAAATTTAAACATAGAAAGAGAAATAAATTAGCAACAATGTGGGAGAATGAATGAATGAAAGAAGGTGAATTAATTATATACCTTAAGTACAAGATTGGACACAATGTTCAAAAGGACCTCTACATCGCACTTGTCGTCACCATAGAGGTGGGTCGGAAAAGCTATCTCCAGGATCTGAGAGTCAATGAGATCAAAGGGGTTCGGCAGCTGAGGTTTCTGCTGCTTGGAAGTGGCACCATTGAACAGCGACATGGTGATTCGGCTTTAGGGTAGCTAGCTCTTTAGCAAAGGATGCCTTGTGGGGTTGGTGCGTCCACGTATATATAGGCTGCAGAGTGCACAAGAGTTTATACTTGGTATAATTACTTTATAAGATTTTAAAAATAGAAAATATACCAAGTAGCTTCAGTTAGTATTTTAAGGGAATAGAAAGGTGGGTTAGCTGTTTGTAGGTTGTTGGCTTAGAATTTATGAGAGATTAGTAAGTTAGCTTTTTGAAGGGAAATAGTATAGTGGACGTGTAGCTCTTATACAATAGTGGAGGAGCTTGTATTGATATCTCAAACTCAATCACAATAAGTGTTGCCATGTCTATTTATAGGCATCACTCCACCGCCTACTACATGTGTTGGTGGACTATTAAATATATTTTACTACATTCTAGATCTTACAAGATAATTGGTTTCTAGAGTTACATTATTTTAGAATTTTCTTAACTTAAGAACTATCATGACATTTCTATTACATGATTGTGACTACTACAACTTTATAGAATGTTCTAGAATTCTAACATGTACTTATGTCTCAATCTTTCTAGATTTTTCCTATAGCTATGTTTCTAGAATTTTGTAGCACATTCCGACACTCCTCCTTGATGCAAAATTCTGAAACTCCATACATAGCTCGAACTTGTAGTGGCTTCGTAGAAACGTCCACAACTTGGTCTTTTCTTGGTCTTTTATCTTTTAGTGCTCGACTTGGACTTTTCCTTAGTTGGCTTTGCTTCTTTGATGAATCTTCATTGCATTTAGGTTCCAATATAGCTGTGTTGCAAGTTTCATATATATCCACCAAAGATCTTACTCGTCTTGGAGTAGTTTCTGGTGAAAAATCTTGTTGTGGAGGTGATGAAAGCATACCTGCTTCTTCTGTCACTTCTTGAACTTCTTCTTAAGGATGTTGCAGTAGAACGAGAATGTTGCTTCTTGCAAATTTTTCTGCTTCCCAATTCCAAGCAGCATTTTCATCAATCTCAACATCTCGACTGATGGTGAGCTTTTTCGTTTGCAAGTTGTAGACTCTGTAGCCTTTTGACTGGGTACTATAACCCAAGAAGATTCCTCGCATAGTCTTATCTTCAAGCTTGTGTCTCTTCTGTTCTGGAACATGCATGTAGCAAATAGATCCAAATACTCTTAGGTGTTTAGCGGATGGTTTTCGTCCACTCCATGCTTCAATGGGAGTCTTGTCTTGGACTGTCTTAGTTGGACATCTGTTGAGTATGTAGACTGTTGTGTAAACTGCTTCTGCCCAAAAAGTATTAGGCAAGCCTTTGTCCTTTAGCATTGATCTAGCCATCTCCATAACTGTCTGATTCTTTCTCTCAGACACGCCATTTTGTTGCGGAGAATATGCAACTGTAAGTTGTCGCTTAATGCCTTCCTCTTCACAGAACTTATCAAACTCATGTGAGTTGTACTCTTTGCCTCGATCACTTTTTATTACTTTAATATGTTTTCCGCTTTGTTTCTTGATAAAGTCTTTGAACTTCTTGAATATTCCAGAGACTTCTGATTTTTCTTTGAAGAAGTAGACCCAAGTCATTCTAGAAAAGTCATCTATAAACATGATAAAGTACTTGTTGTTGTTTAGCGATGGTGTCTTCATCGGTCCACAGATGTTAATGTGGATCAACTCCAACATGTCTTTAGCTCTCCATGCTTTATCAGTTGAAAATGGTAACCTATGTTGCTTCCCAAGAAGACATCCTTCACAAGCTTCATTATTTTCATCTAGACATGGGCCGGGAGATCTTTCATCATATTCTTCTGATATAGTAGCTTCAAGGCTTTAGTGTTGAAGTGACCAAATCTTCGATGCCATAGCCATGAATCATCAACTTCTGCTCTCATGGCAATGTTATAGTAGTATACTTGAAGCTTATCGGGAAACTTCTATTTCCTTTTTCCATTCTAACTTTGGCAATCTCCTACCTTTTGTTATGGTTATCATAGATCGTGCATGTATCTCCTTCAAAGTGTAGAGCATAGCCTTTCTCCATCATTTGGCCAATGCTCAAGAGATTTTCTTTAAGATTAGGAACTAGTAAGACATCTTTGATGAGTCTCGTACCTTTCTTTGTCTCCACCATGACAACGCCTTTTCCTTTTGACTCCACCATGGTGCCATTTCCCAGTCGAACTTTCACTTTGACAGTGTCATCTATTTCCTTGAAGATACTCCTATCATTAGCCATGTGATTGCTGCAACCGCTATCCAAGTACCAGTTTCCACTTGTTTCATCACTTGAATCTCGGGTAGCATAAAAAAGATGTTGCTCATAGTTTTGCTCTTCACAAAATTTGCTTGATGCTTATTTTTGTTGCGACAGTTCTTCTCCACGTATCCAAATTTCTTACAATAGTGACATTGTGGCTTTCCACGATGCCAACAATCCTTCTCCAAGTGACTTGTCTTTTTGCAGATGCCACATGGAGGATATTTGTCTTTATTGGCCTTAGAGAAATTTCTAGAATTCTCTTTGTTTCTAGAAACTTCTCCAATTTTCTTTTCACCATTTTCTTTTTTTTGAGACTGTAATTTGAGCTTTGATTGAAAGGAATTTTCAACAGAATCTTCATCATGCCTTTTCAATCTTTGCTCATATGCTTCAAGCGAACCCATAAGTTCTGTCACTGATAAAGTAGACAGATCTTTGGTTTGCTCTATAGCAGTCACAATTGCATCATATCTATGGGGAATAGAAATTAAAATTTTCTCAACAATTTTCTTGTCAAGAATATTTTCCCCGCATGCTCTCGTTTGACTAACTATTTCTTTCATCTTAGAATAGTAGTCTTTAACAGTCTCAGAGTCCTTCATTTTACTAACTCAAAGTCATGTCATAGACTTTGAAGTTTAATGGCACGTACCTTTACGTTGCTTTGAAACTCCTCTTGCAGTGTACTCTACGCATCTTTAGCACTAGTTGCATCCATTATTCTTGGAAAAATTGTGTCTCCCACTGCTAGCTGTAGAAAAAATAATGCCCTTGAATCTTTTTGCTTATTCTCCTTTAACTCTTTCTTCTGAGCTGCAGTTAGAGTAGAAATGTCTGTAGGAATGATGAATCCTTCTTCTACAATATCCCATAAATCTTGAGAGCAAAAAAATGTCTTCATTTTAATGCTCCAATAATCATAATTTTCTCCTGTGAAAATAGGGATAAGAATAGATGAAGCTTGGGAAGTATTGGCCATGGTTTAAGGAAAATTTAGAATATAGTGGGATTTTTTTATTTTTTATTTTTGGAAGTAGTTAGGTGATATAGCTACGCCCAGTAGATGACCGAACGTAGCTTTGATGCCACTGTTAGTATTTTAAGGGAATAGAAAGGTGGGTTAGTTGTTTGTAGGTTGTTGGCTTAGAATTTATGAGAGATTAGTAAGTTAGCTTTTTGAAGGGAAATAGTATAGTAGTCGTGTAGCTCTTATGCATTAGTGGAGGAGCTTGTATTAATATCTCAAACTCAATCACAATATGTGTTGCCATGCCTATTTATAGGCATCACTCCACTGCCTACTACATGTGTTGGTGGACTATTAAATATATTTTGCTACATTCTATATCTTACAAATAATTGATTTCTAGAGTTACATTATTTTAGAATTTTCTTAACTTAAGAACTATCATGACATTTATATTACATGACTGTGATTACTACAACTTTATAGAAAGTTCTAGAATTCTAACATCTACTTATGTCTCAATCTTTTTAGATTTTTCCTATAGCTATGTTTCTAGAATTTTGTAGCACATTCTGACAGCTTCTGCCCAGGCGTGAAATGTTCTGCTGTAATGTGATTTTCATTACATACCCCTTTTGGGGTCCATGAGGCATGCGGGATGACTAAGGATATCGATGGCAATTTGTTTGAAGTTCACCTAACTTTAGAAAAAGATGATACTGTGCCACTTCCCACAATAGGGAAAAGAATGTTTAATAGCAAAAAGAAAAATGTTACGGGTTCAACGAAAGAACAAATGTACTACAGTACGTAATTTTACAGATGTAAAAAGCTAAACGTGGGTTTTGTACACTCAACATCCACCCAGTCATATGATTCACTACGTTTAAAAGAAAATAGTTAATTTTATTTTATAAGTGATTAATTATAAATAAATATAATTGAATAAAATTATTTATGATTAATATTGATCATACATGGTTAACTATATATATAAATATAATTTTTTTTTTTTTTGTAAATGGTTAATAATGGTATAAAGTTATTAACCATTTCTCAAGAATAACTATAGTGTAAATATGGTTAATTTTGTTTCACAAGTAGTTAAAAGTGTTATGAAATTATTAACCATTATACATGGTTAACTGCATAGATAAATATTGTTAATTTTATCTCACAATTGGTTAAAAATAAATAAGTATAGTTGTATCAATTATTGATATGTAGTTAATAATATAACAAAGTTATTGAAATGTTTAATAGTGGTTAATTTTATTTCACACGTGGTTAACTGTGTTAAGATATTATTGAAATGTCCAGTAGAAATTAATCACTTGCGAAACAAAATTAACTATATTTATATACGCGATTAACCACATGCGCTGGGTGTAATGTCGTAATTTCTTTCAAGTGTTTGATTGATAATACAAGAGAAAATTAAATTATGTTGAAATAATATGATAATTAACTTAAGTGATATGTTATGATATGTGATGTGGTATTAATCTTGGAATTTAATAAGGTGTTAGGCTCAGAGTGTGTGCTGGGAGATTTTCAGGATTTTACGTAAGTTCCGTAAGTTGTAGAAGAAAATAATGGGAGAAGGGAGTGTCTTTAGAGGAAAGGTGGGGACAAATAGCAAAATTCCATGCAAATCTTCTTATTAAACGTACAAAGCTTCCTGTTTCTTCTATTCTTCTTCATTCTTATCTTTCTTTTTCTATAAGTATCCTTACCGTAAGTGAGAGAGCTAATTTTTTTCCTGAACTTGAAGATTTATTTCTTCTTTCCTAGAGAGTTCTTGGCTGAGTTTAAGTTGGTGTCTCTTAGTCGACTCTGTAGCGAAACTTGAGGGCAGATCATTCGAGAACCTCAAAGTTATCCTCTCTAGCTTTTCTTCTTCACGGTTTGAATCAAGAACTGTAGGTAAGGGAAGCTTTAAACTGGTTTGACTGATTTGGTGGTGATATATTTGGAATTCTGCTTCTATTTGGATGCTTTCATGATTTGTTATGATGATATGATGATTTTATTCTCTTGATGTTTTGATGATTTAAACTGAGTTTGTTGTGATAATATGTTGTTGTGATGTGGAAAGATATTGTAAGTATTGGAAAATGGTTTCAAAATCTTTGAATCATATGTTCGTAATGGGTTTTGAAAGGTTCTGGACTATGTAGAAAACCACTCGTCTAAAGAAAACCAACGTCCAGTGAATACTAGAGTGTAGTAAAATCAACGTCCAGTGAATACTAGAGTGTAGTAAAACCAGCGTCCAATAACCCAGTGCTTAAAGAACAGCGTCCAATGACCCAGTGTCTAGAGATCAATGTACAATGATTTAGTGTATAATGAACCGCGTCCAGTGGCACCTTATGTTCAGTAAAGTCTGACGTCCAACGATGGTGGTTGTGAAATTTTGAGTGTGTGTTTAACAGAGAATCAGAACCTATTCTTGTTACGAACGAGGATGTTTGATATGCCACTATTTTGGTTCTAGAGCTATGTTAGGAAATTCACACTTTTGGTTAACGTTGATGTTGAGTTGTGAGTAAGGAGTCAAGTAATGAGAATGCTTTACTTGTGCTTGTTGAACTGCGGGATGGGTTCATAAGCTTGAATTGAGAAAAATGGTGAATTTATAACATAGAAAGAGCGTGTGGCAATCAGAGATGTTGAGTTGTGCATGATATTGCATAAGGGTAGGCACGTAAGTTGAGAGTGCTAGGTGGGCTCTCAACCTAGTGCTGGAGGATTTCGTGGTGGCCAATGGCGGGCATATAGAATAGACAAGTGGGCGAATTCCTAAAGATGGAAGGTTTTGCAAACCTGACAGAGGTAAGCCAACACCAACACTTGTCTATATCGGATTAAATTCACACTTCCTCCACATGGTGGCTCAAGGGACTCCCTGAATGGTCTAAGGCGAGACTAATGGTAGGGGATGGGGCCCATGGGGACCGCCCGAAAGTTGTTGAAATCTCCATGGAGTCGAGTCAGCATAATGTTGCATGATGACATTGATGTGTGGAATGATACCTGAAGTGAACTGAATGTTTATTGTGAATGATGTGATTGAAATTGTGTATACTATATCATTTTTTATATATAAGTAAGCTTACCCTTGCAATTTGTGTTTGTATTGTATTACTGCAATGATCGTGTATTGACACGGGAGTAGGTAATAGTGATGGCGCAGGCTTCCATGATAGTCAAGGTTGAAGATTGGACGATCCCTTTATTCCTTTGGATTGGACGATCTAAAGACTGGACGATCCTCCTGTTTTGTTAAGTTTGTTCTAGTATATATGTACATACTAGGGGGAAACCAACTTAGGATTTTGTACAAATATTAAGATTAGTGTGAATGTTCTCTACAAGGGAGTATTTCTTCTGATATTATATGTATCCTTATATTTTAAGGTGTACATCGGTATATTACATTTGGACGATGTAGTGATGAACGTTTTATATAGGTACATGTGTATGTATTTTAAATGTGAAAAAAAAAAATTTATACGTTCTTTCACATGATAATAATTAAATAGAGAGTTTAGTATAACATATTTGTAACGAAGTTGGGTCGTTACACTGGGTGGATGCCAAGTGTACATTTTTCTAGTGTACATGTATCATTACTCTTTACTGATAGAGCTGTCAAAACGGGCCAGCCCAACCTACTTGGCCCGACCCACCTCGACCCACCTAATAGGTGGGCCAACCCAACCCGATTCACTTCTTGGTGAGCCTTTAAAATGCTGGCCCTGCCCGGCTCACCACGGGTTGGTGGGTTAAACGGATTGGCCCACCTAAAATAAAAAAAATTAAGAAAAATCAATTTTTTTAAAAAAAATAAAATTATAGCTTCTATTTTCTTTTGTCATGTAAAAACAGCAACAAGAAGTTGCCAAAATACACCGAAACAACACATTTTTAAATTCACTAACATTTTTAAATTCAGATTCATATATTCACTAATATCATACATCCCTTAACAAATTTAGATCTATCAAATATCATACATTCACCAACATTTTCAAATTCAGATTAATATATCCTCAACCATAAGGGAACTAAGACAATGTAAAATTTCATAAGAAAAGACAAAGTGGTCTAGTGAGGCATGTGATGTATGTGAGGGAGGGCAATTTTTTTTTTTTATAAGTGGGCAACTCGCGGGCCAACCCGGCCCACCACGGGTTGACCCGTGGTGGGCCGAGCCATAAGTGGGCCAGGTTTGATTTTTCATGTGACTGGAAAAGGCTTTTTTTCAGCCCAAACCCACCACGGGCCAGGTTGGCCCACGGGTTGAGACCCATTTTGACAGCTCTATTTACTGATGTCAACAAAGATGCTTCTAGACAAAAATCTTAGAACAACTTTAAAAAATAACTGAAATACTAATTTAGTCTTTTTATTTATTTATTTTATTTATAATCTATGAGTAATTGTTTGGTCGACCGAGTTGTTATTAAATTACAATTCCTGTGAAAATAATATTTATTTTAATTTTATTATTTATACAATCGATATCTTTGTTGCATTTTTAATAAAAATATGTATTAATACTTATAACCATATGATGGATAATACCTTTTCTTATTTAGGTATCCCAATAGGTGCTAATCCAAGGAAGAGCCCTACTTGGGAACCTATCTTAGAGAAAATGAGGAGGAAGTTGGCTATGTGGAAGCAAAAGCATCTATCTTTAGGAGGAAGGGTTACTCTCATCAACTCGGTTTTGTCATCTTTGCCTCTTTTCTTCCTATCATTTTTTAAGGTACCTTCGTGCATTATTAGGAAGATTACTAGGATACAAAGAAATTTTTTATGGGGGTGGGGAGGAGGAAAAAAGAAAAATGGCTTGGGTGAAGTGGATTGAAGTATGTTTACCAAAGTCACAAGGGGGGTTGGGTGTTAAAAATATTTCATCTTTTAATATGGCTCTCCTTGGGAAATGGAGGTGGTGGGTATCTCATTATCAAAACACTTTGTGGCAAAGAGTCTTGAAGTCAAAGTATGGCTCAAACAATGGAGTTGTTGTGAAGAGGAAGTCCAAAAAGGATTCTATATGGTGGAAACACCTTGTGGATGTTTGTGCGGAAGGTCGAGGTTCTTGGTTTGATGTCAATAATGTGTGGAAAGTGGGTAATGGTAGGAATTTGAAATTATGGCATTTTGAGGGAGGTGATGGTGGATTATGCTTTGCCAGTAAATATAGGAGGCTCTTTATGAATTCAAAACAAAAAGAGGCTTGTGTGGGGGAGGTGGGGTGTTGGACAAATGGCCTATGGACATGGGAATTAAAATGGAGAAGACCGTGGTTTTCATGGGAAGTTCAAATACATAGTTACATAATTCGTTCATTTCCTCAAGAACCACGAATTGGTTTGTGCGTACCAATTTGCGGTTCATTTTCGAACCGGTATGCTGAAATTTGTCAACAAATTTGTGAGGAAGACGAACCTGGCAAGGCAAGATGGAGGTTGCAAGTTGCAACATGGGAACTTTCAGAAAACCATTCACAACCAAGCTTTCAAGAGAAATGCTCAAATGAACCGCACAACTTGAACGAATTTAGAAAGGTAAAGTGGAATCGAAAAGAAGAATGGACCGTCGACACTAGAAGAGAATTGGAAATGAAGAGTGAAAGACAGAATATTACTACTAGAAAGGAAGAAGATGAAAGGAACCAAAGATTTTTCTTTTAAAAATAAAAGTTAATTGGTGCTGGTTTCAAGGCACCTGAAGATGAAAAGTTTTTTTTCAAAATAGGAACGAAAGGCACCAGAACAGAAGGATTTTTTTTCTTTTTCTTTTTTTTTAAAAAAAATGGTGCTAGTTTCAAGGAGTTTGTGCATAAATTGATGCTGACGTGCTGGTTTCAAGAAGTTAGTGATGGTTTCAAAAAATTATTTATTTCTTTGTATAAAATAAAAAAGTTAATTCTTTTTATATTTGTCCATCACTCTTCTTGGTAAGAGTAAGTACATAGGTAATCGAAATTTTATTTTTAAAAAATAAAATACAAATTAGCTTTTGTTGTTGTTCTCTAATGCCCAATGTATTTAAGAATGTTTAATACCATGTATCTTAAATTTTCAGTCATCATGGTTAATTTATTACTGGTGATGTTCTATATTATTTAATTTAGTCATTTATTTAAATAAAAAAAATACTAGCAGTATACTAATTTATATATTAAAACTTTTTATAAATTTAAATAACGAACCAAAGCATATCATCTATGTATACCCCCACGTACCAATACTTTGCAAGGTCGCGTACCGCGTACCCGAACCCATACCACGTACCAAAGAGAATTGCGAATTATGTGACTATGTTCAAATATTTGATTCTTTTATGCAAGAGTTGGGATTGATCAACATGGCTGAAGGGGAGGAGGACAAATTAGTGTGGAAAAATTCATCAACAGGGTTGTACAACGTGAAAGACGTGCATAATGTGTTGGTAACAAATGATGGTCATGTTAATGATTTTTTCTATAATTATTTGTGGATATTACATGTGCCTTCATATGTGGCGGTTTTTATTTGGAGGATGTCACTGGACAGGCTGCCAACAAAGTCTAATTTGTTGCCAAGAAATGTGATTCTACAAGATAGTGAGGGTAAATGTACCTTTTGCCAGCAGGTTGATGAAACTATGGCTCATCTGTTTTTCACGTGTCCCTTTTCACATAGGGTGTGGTATCATTGCTATAAATGGTTGGGGGTGTGCGCGGTTCAACACTCACATTGGAGGCAAAATTAACTGCTAATGGTTGGGGCGGGGAAAAACAAAACTGTGGAGGTCTGTCTGGTGTGGTGTGGGTACTCTGGTGCCACAGGAACAATATAATTTACATGCAGGGAACTCTGGATTTTGATTTTGTCACAGAGCAATTTAAACTTAAGGCATGGAGTTGGATGTTGGCTAAAACAAAGAATTTCAACTGCTCCTTTTATGATTGGTATGTTAATCCCTCTTTTTGCATTAAAACTTCATGATGTAGTTGCTGGAACAATCAGTGTATATGGGAGGATATGGCATCCGTGGCGTGAATGCATGTGCATTGGTTTATAAGCTTCTTGGGTACAGGTTACATTGCCTACAAGTTTGTTTTGCTGTGCTTGAGATCTTAAACACATCGTTTCATTAATATATATATATATATATATATATATATATATATATAAAATAAAACAAAAACCAAACCCCATCCCCCAGAGAAAACACTCGAGACCCCCCCTCATTTCCTAATCCTTTTTTTCAAAACAGAAACCCCTCCCCCCCCCCCCCCCCCCCGATCCTCACTTCCTTGCACGGCTTTTTTTCACAAAGCCACCCCCATAATCTCTGTTCTCCATCTTCTCCCTCTCACTTTCTCCCACTCTTTTCCTCCATTGTTCCGAAACCACCAAATTTCTTACACTTTTGTGTGGCACTCAAGCTTGGAAAGGTGATTGAAATTAAGGGGAACAATACTCATCTCTTTAAATTTCCTTATTTGAAGCTTGAGGTAAACCCATGAACAATAAAGCTAGATAATTATTTTTATGGCATAGATTAGTAATGGGTTGTGTGTGAGAGGTATTGGAAATTTAAATATTAGAATTATTATGGTTTCCTCAAAACCCTAGGCATGTTAAATTGGGGATTTTATCTAATCTTTCATTCCCTTGCTATTAATGTCTAGATTCCTTGAAAAATACGGTATTTGCTCCTCCCCATGACATTGGAAGGCATTGATTGGGCTCTCTTTGGTTGTGAGTAGCTAAATTTACCTAGTGACTATTTCATTGGTATTTTTAGGAGAAACAAGTATATTTTAAAATACGTTTTCGTAGTGATCTTGGTTCCTATGATTACTTGAGAAGGAAAAATAAGTATACAATTTATTTTACTTGGTTGGAATTGATTCTTTTTTATAGTTTGAATAATTTAATTTAAATGTGGAAATTGAGTTCTCATTGTGAGTTTTGGTGAATGATGACTATTTGCTACAACGAAGAGATAATGTAGCCTATGGGTTGAATACCCATAGTTTAGATAGTTTCTGTTTGCTACAATGAAGAGATAATGTAGCTTATGGGTTGAATATCCATAGTTCCTATAGTTACCGTTTGTTGTAACGAAGAGATAATGCAGCCTACAAGTTAACTATCTATCGTAGTTTTATAATTTCTGTTTGCAACAACAAAGAGATAATGTGATTTATGTATACATAGTAGAATGAAAATTCATATAAAGTTTGTTATTCTTGATTATGGTTTTGATTATATTTTTAATAAGGGGTAAATATTAGTTTTATTAAAATGAATGTATTTATTTCGCTTTAAAATAAACGTCATTTAAATTCTTTTTGGACATAAAAACTCATGCTATGATTTCTTTTTCCTTCCTGTCCACTTTGTATTTTTATACTCTCACTAAGTCTTTGTGACTTACCCCGCTCTTTCCTTTTCCCCTCAGATTCACAAGTGATTGAGTAGCAGACTTCCTTGGATTTGCTGATCTCCCCAGGAATTTTGTTCATCTTTTGGTAGGCCTTCATTGCATGTGATGGAGAGTATATTTTGGTGACTCCATTATAATGCAGCTATAGGGATAGGGACACAAATATATATAGAGTAAATCCTTTTATTTTGAGTTGTAAGTGATACTCCTGTATGGACATGTTGTTGATGTAATTATGATGTTTTGAGAACTACGATGATTATGAGTTATATTATTATTACTAGTTGATGTAATTGGATATATCCATGTCAAGTGCCTATGTTGTGATGTGTGGTTTTGATATCTGACTGTTGGATTTGAATATATGTATATATGATTTCACAGGTGGTTCTATATTTTTGGTTTGTCTTGTTTTTAGGGGAGGCTCTGCCGGATTTTTGATAACCCCCTTTATTTGTCTTTATTTATGTCTTAGTGTTCGGGCTAGCCAGGCTAAAGAACATGTAACCTGTGTGCCGGTCACGATCCTAGATGGGTTGTGACAAGATTGGTGCATGGTACCTATGTTTTGGTGCAAATTCTCGTAATCTTCCGTGATTATCTCTTTGGTATTGGTGGTTGGGGTAGTCGGTGCATTATGATCTTTTTATATGTTTATGTGCAAATGCATGGCAGGGAATTCATTGTATAAGAGTAGTGGTTGATGGCATATTAATTACAGGGCTATGCTTATAGGCAGTTAGACAGGTTCGGCTTGTGGGAGTTGGGATATTTGTTGGGAACCAGGTGGGCCCTGGGCAATTTAATCTTGATGTTTTAAATTTGGTACTACTGGTACGTACCCTATGAATAAACTTCTTTCTTTGGCTGATCCAAAAAAACCATACGATGGATAATACAAAAAAGAATAGAAAAAGCAAGTTGTAATCACGTCAGCAAAATACAATAAGAGTAGTTTGCATATAAAACTAATTTTATTCGATGATGAAAATTCAGTAACATACACACGAAAAGAAGCCATTATTTAGTTTCAACCCATTCAAGGGCGAACAAAGTGGCTATATAGGACACAATGCATTCGTCTAGACACAATGCATTCATCTAGGCACAAGCATATATATGAAGTAAACAAACAAAAGTTGAAGTGAAACTTAATGTTTGACCAAAGCAAACTTTGGAAGATACGTGTTGGTCCGCAGAGAAATCAGAAGTTGCAACTGTTTGCACTACCATGGCAGCACCTGTAATTAATAGATGTCACCTCCATCACGCGCCCACACGAGGGATTTGGGCAAGTTATTGTTGCTAGGACACTTGAAGTTTGATCATATGGGAGACTAGCATATTTCTCTTTAACCACATCATAATGTTCCTTGAAGGCAACATCAAAGGTTTCTTTCTCGAGCACTTTGTTTTTCCATTTCTCAAAATCAAGCACAGTTTGAATCATAGGCTCAGCATGACCCAGTATCTTTATGTTACGCCCTCTACTAAGAACAACCCATCCTGATGGATCTTGTTTGAGGCAAAGCAAGGTCCTCACAACTTCTTGAATTTCACAGTCCACTTTGTCCTTGCACCCCTTATTCTTTTTCTTCCCATCTAGGCCGATCCAAAAAGAAGGAACATTGTCGGGGTTACTCTCCCCCAACTGATAGGGCTCTATGTTGATATCCACATTATTGATTACATGCTTCTCAATTTTTCCAATTGCGATCTTGAAGTTCTGGACCCAGCTATCCTTACCTCCATAGATGAAGACGTAACTAGTATTTTCCTTCCCCAAGCGCTGATTAATTCACATGGTAAACATATATTAAGTAAAGTTAGAAAATAATAAACTAAGAAGAAATACAAACAATATGTTTGTGTGTGCAAGGGACAAGAGATCAAATTGTTCTCATTTATTCTTATGATAATAATAAAATAAAATAAAACTAACCCTCCAAATATATATAAGAGAAAAAAGGTTATGCATTGTTTTACACTATCATCTAATCACAATCCACCATATATGGTAAATTTGTTGAGTTTTACAAAATTATCTTAAAAGTTATATCAACGGTGATTTGTGATTGTATGACGGTGTAAAATTGTTTTACACTGTCAGTGCATCACTATTAAACTCTATATATAAACTATTACGATTAATTTTATTTAATTTTAATTTTGATTATCTGTATGTTGGAGATTAATTATGCTTGTAAGAATAATTTTCATTTAATTTTGATATGCATGTATATATGCGTAATTGTAAATTTGTGCTTACCTTTGCATTATCATCCGTTTTCTCCAATAAATTCCAAAACCATTTCCATCTTTTGTGGAGATCATAAACGTCAATTTGCCTAAAAGGAAACGCGTCGATCCCCCATTCAAAAATAATCTGCTTTGCATTCTCATTCATTATCTGACCTTGAGGGTTGACCACAGACACAATAGGATAGCCGTAGTATTTGAATTTGTCCACTATTATCTCATATCCTGGTAACTCTTCAAAGTACTCCAAGAGGTAGAATTTGATCTTTTCCTTCGAATTATTAAACTGGCCACTCTTACTCTTCCAGTCATCCACAATGGGGATCCATAAAATCTTGAAATCTCCTTTCTTGAAACCTTTTATTTCTTCTCCTGTGTTCTCTTGCAATTTGCTATAGAGGGAATTCAAAAGCAAAATTTCATCTCCAATGTTGTCAAGGCCCGAAAAGAACAGCAGCACATATTTCTGCTTGAACACTTCAATACCCTGTTTGGTAAATTACAACAAAAAAAAAAAAAGTTAAATAGGACATAGTTAAATAGTTAAATAGCATCATTTACATTTTTTTTTAAACGCTAAGATGAATTTTATTAATTCTTCTCAGCTCTGCATAAGTTATGCAGATGCTACAAAACCAAAGAGGCAAAATACCATAATCAATTATATTTAATGTATTCAAGTGGACACTAAGAGGATTTTCTAGAAGGTGATGAATTGTTTATTTTAAATAAAAATTCTCTTTATTTGAGAATTTTTAAAATTAAAGACAAAAATTCAGATATCTATAAAATAAATTTAATTGATATACAATGGGAATGCAAAATAATTTTACATTTGACATTTAATAATATTTGAATACATTATTAATTACATTTAGTCTAATTAATAAAAATTAGTAATATATTAAAATATTTATAAAACAGTAACATAGTGCATACCAATTATAGTTCAACTTTATTTATCTTTAATCGAATAATTTCAGAAATAATTATTTAGAAAAGAAAAAAAAAAAGTGTGACAAAGCTGATAAAAAGAAAGTAACTATTTGTCTGAAGTAAGTTGAGTCATACAGAGACAGAAAGTAAAAGATATCTAATATGAGATAATATTATTTAAGGCAACTGTATACTTTAGTACTAACATTTTTAATTAGGACGCCGCCTTCAAATATTTTGGGTATTGAAGTTCCATTGTCAGAACCCGGAATAATCAGAACATCCAACAGACCTACAACATCTTTAATTTTAGGATATCTAATTTTGATACGGGTTTCGTAATCTTGTATCCTTCCTGTAACAAATGGAGACAATATCCCATTAGCATTTGAGTTAAAATTCCAAAGGATTGGAGCAACAGAAAGCACTTAAACACGTATATACCTATTTCCAATTGGCAATTGTCCAGATGAGGCTTCAACTTGTTAAAAATGGACTTAAGCCTGTCTTTAAAGTCTGATAATTTATGCTCCCTGAAACCAAAAAATTTAAATAAAAATTCAATTACATTTATATTCTGCAACAATTAATCATGTTAGGAGAGGAAATCTCATTAAAAGTGGTAAGTCAGATTCCACTTAAGATTAGTCATTTGCAAAATCTGTAAACTCACACGAATAATATTCTACTGCAGTTATATTTTTAATAAAAATATGCAAAGCAGTCATATTTTTACTTGATTCTGTGTTATTTCTAGATGAAGCAATTAGAGGAGGACTTACGATATACCGACAAGGTTGCCAATGGAAGCAACAGTGGAAGCAATTGTCCAGTACACAACAAGAGGGATCTCTTGCATAGCAGCTTGCAAGGAATGCACTGCTTCTGTGTCGTAATCCATAGCAGACCATTTTGCCCATTGATTGATGTAATGAAGCACTTCCCCTAAAACTGTGACCAGATCAGTCATATCTGCAGGGACCCTTCTGCTGATTTGAACTTGGTTCAGCTGCTTCAGTGAGTTCCCCAATTGGTCTGCTACTTGAACCCGATCAAGGCGCCAAAATTCCCCATATTCCAGAGAGAAAGCAGCTACAGCTATTAGTGCTTTCGCATCCCACGAGAAGCCACTCAGCTGCTGAAGAACCCTAAGTGCTGTCTGGTGTGCACATTCTGGACTGCCACGTGTGGTTATCATCTGTTACATGTTACCACCATCAATTATCAATTACTATTAGCACCACATTATCAACATAAATAAAACACATAATATGATATAATAACCTGACAAGAAAGCCGCTTCAGTGTAGGGAAGTCTGGTTTGAAACTTGTAACAGGAGTCTGTGACAGAAATTAAGTAGAGATGTTACATTGTTACATATAAATAAATAAATAAGTAGAGTGTAAAAAAATGTATAAATGTTAAAAGTAAAATGAAGGGTGATCGGAATTTCGTTAATTACAGCAAGTTGAGCTGAGGCAGAGTTGAGAGTGTTGTAAACAAGGGTGAAAAGGGTTTCCCTGTCGAACTCCTTGTCATCATTGACATGGGTGAGATAAACTTTGTGGCGGATCTGAGAGTCTTGAAGCTCAAAAGGGTTGGGGAGGAGCTGATCTTTCTGCTGTGGAGTGGTGGCACTTGAAGCCATGGTGATTTGTGTCTTCTGAGTTCTGTGTTTGAGAGCAGAGGAGACCTTGCCTTGTGATGAAGATCTTATTGTTTCCCATATTTATAGAGAAACAGAGAGTTAAGCAGGGAAAAGACAAAATACAAGGTAGCTTCTGAAGGGAGATATGACATGAGCGTGAAACATGTTGGAATGGTGGGGATTTTGCAATATACCCTCGAGTCATTAGGATTCTTGAGGAATGTGAGGTGCATTATGAGGGGTATAATTGCTTTTTCAGATGAATTATTTTACCAAGCTCTGCTTTTGTTTGTATCTTTGGTTGGTTGGTTTGTTTTTTTATACAAGAAGCTATTCTTTGTCTGGGAGGTTGTGAATTTGGACATCAGCAAACTTTTGCTTTTGGCTACTTTGGTTGATATAATTTATTTTGAAATTCTATGTAGTTTAGATAGAGCTATTTCTTTTTCTTTTTTTTAAATAGAGCTATTAATTATGGGATTATCATTTATCAGTGCTCCCATTTGGCTATTTATACTCCTCATTAATAACTTAAGAATTAAATATGATTTTTTTTGTTACAGAATTAAATTTTAGTCTTTCTAAAATAAGTGAGTTTCAATTTTAGTTTTTATAACTGTTTTTAGTTTTTATTCTTTAATAACCTAAAATTATTGTTGTTGGTGTCTATAATACTTTTTAAATATTTATGTGTTTAATCAAGTAACCATCTCAAGTGCCATTTACCAGTGCCTCTAGTACTATGTTAATATATGATATTTTAAAAAAATTATAAAATAAATATTATTTATCTATCTTAAAACATTAGAAATCAAAAATAGTGATTTCAAATTTTAAAAGATGAAAATTAAAGAAAAAAATTACATAGTCCCAAATTAAAATCCGCTCATTTTATAGTTACAAAAAATAGTGATTTTAAAGTTTAAAAAGATGAAAAATAAATAAAAACTTTTTAAAGAACCAAAATCAAAATCCACTCGTTTTATAAGCATTAAAAATATATTTAAACCATAACTTAATTATAACTATAATCTTCATTGCTACCCTGCTTAAAGAAATATTCTATTAAATTTTGACACTCCTTAATTATTAATAACTTAAATTATAATTTTTTTAAATTAATATGGTTTAAATGTTTTTGTTAAAGAATTTTAATTGAATGTATATCAATAGCTTTCAATCTCTCACCTATTTTCCCCCCTTTCTTTTGTAATTTTGCTTTAAACCATTGATTTATTTATAATTAGAATATTACCGAATAAATTTGTTTTTCATGAATATTACCTATTATGATTAGAAATTGACATTTAAATTAAATTAAAAAGATAGAAAAAGAAGGTGTAAAACATTTTATACAAAAAAAAAAAGTTTAAACTATTAAGTATTGTGTATTGCATGACTATTTGTAAATACAGATAAAATATATTAAAATGTGAATTTCAAAGATATTTAAGAGAAATTCAGATTTCTTTTATTACTTTTATCTTAAATAAATGTTAAATTTTAACAAAATATTATTAATATAAGATAAATTAACTTATTTTGTCTAATAGATTATAAGTTAAAGAGAATGGTAACTTAAATTCTCAGTGTTGTAACCCTACTCTTTTTTAAATTTCTTAATTTACAATTGCCAAACTTATTTGAGTATTTTAATACATATAAAAAATTTATTTTTTATTTTTATATATCGAAAATAAACTTTTTTTTTCATCAATTAGTGCAAATAGTCTTATACTTTTTTTACCGTGCAAATAGTCTTATACTTAATTTGTTGTTATTTATTAAATTTGAAAAGTTGCATTTAAGAGTAATTTATTTTTTAATGATATTTTTATTTTTTAATTAAAATCCATTTTTAATTAAATGTTATATTTTTAATTTTAATTTTTATATATACTTTCATATGATAGTTACATTCAATTTTAACATTGTTTTTTTTTTAAAAAAAAAAAGCAAAATAAATTTTATTGAATTGGTAGAGAGCACAAGATGTACCCTACCAATAAAAGAACATATACAAACAATAGAAACGTTGCTGCATAAAACTACACAGCTACACAGAATAATTAAAACATACAAAACATTGCAGCAATTCCCAATTTAAAAGCAACCTATCATTTCCACTACTCCTTATTGCCTTACCTCCCCAACGTGTCTTCCAACAAACGATGTGTTCCCAAAATAATTAAAATGTTTGTTAAAAAAAATTATTTAATCAACTTAATTTAAGAAATTATAATCATATGTTCCTAACAAGAAATGTGTATAATAAGTAAATGGGAATGTTAATAGATTCACTAATTAATTCACTTAATCAAAATTTAGTAAAAAAATTCTTTATAATTACAACAGAAATTATAATTGCAAATTATTTGTGGCACGTGTGGATAAATAAATAAGATTGCCAATAACCTCAAACTTTAGTAGCATTTTTTGTTGTTTTTATTTCTTCATTAAGCTCATATATGCTTGCTTTAACATTATGTAAATTTATTAATTCTCTAATGTCTCAAAGTATAAAGAAAGGGATTTGTTACAAGACAGGAACTGTTTGTGGATTAAAAAAAGTATAAGAAAGGTTAAAAAAAAAAATAATTCGTTATAATGAAGCTTCGTTCTTTTTCTTTATTGAGAACCCTTTTCTTTATGGGTAGCCAGTTAACGATTGAAATATTCTATTACAAGTATGTTACTCTTTTATATTGTTCGTGTTCTTCAAGTTTGTTTGCATTCTTTTCTAATTATATATAGGGTAAACTACCTTTTTAGTCCCTGAAAGTGTAATTAACTGTCACTTAGGTCCCTAAAAGTATAAAACTGTCAATTAGGTCCCTGAAAGTGCAATTTATCTGTCACTTTAGTCCTTACGATAAAAAACTTTCTCTAAAATTAACATCTGTGTCTACGTGACACGCTATTTATCTACGTAACATGTTATTTATGTGTTTACTGTTAATTATCACGTAGGTAGATAGCATGTAATGTAGGCACAAACGTTAATTTTAGAGAAAGTTTTTTATTGGAATGACTAAAGTGACAGGCAAATTGCACTTTCAGGAACCTAATTGACAGTTTCATACTTTCAGGGACCTAAGTGATAGTGAATTACATTTTCAGGACCAAAGTGACGGTTCACCCTTATATAAAAGTTTCAATGCAATTGAGAAGCTTTGTTTCTATCATATAAACGTTACATTCGCATGAAAAATTAAAAAGGAAAAGGAATAGTTAGGAAATTGTTGATGTTTCTTCGACTGGAGAAGGATTACAGAAGAGAAACTGCCACGAAATATGAAGGATTAGGGGTTAGGATGATGAAACAAAAAAATGAAAATGCTCATTGTTATAAACTATAATTCAAAATACGAAAGCACAAAATAAAAAAGGGTTATACATATTTTTAGTCATGTAAATACTTGAGAAACTTAGATTTGAATGTGTAGAGGAAAAAAATTAACTCTACACTCAGCCAAAGCTTTCTTTATATAAAGGAAACCAACAACAAGTCAACAAAAGCAACTAAGGTGCAGACTTAGCACTACTACAGAAAACATCATAGGAAATGAAGAAGAAGACTATTACAAGACAGTCAATAATAAAATACACTATTTTAACTTAACACTCCCCCTCAAGCTGGAGCATATAAATCATATGCTCCAAGCTTGGTACATATGAATTGAATCCGAGGTCCTCTCAAGGATTTAGTCAGAATATCTGCAAGTTGATTATTTGAGTTGACAAACTCAGTGCTAATCTCCTTGGACAGCAGCTTCTCCCTTACAAAATGGCAGTCAATCTCTATATGTTTAGTTCTCTCATGGAATACTGGATTAGAAGCAATGTGGAGGGCTGCCTGGTTATCACAATACAACTTCATTGGCTGAATTTCACAGAATTTTAGCTCTTGAAGGAGTTGTTTGATCCACACCAATTCACATGTGGCAGAGGCCATAGCCCTATATTCTGCTTCTGCACTAGACCGAGCAACATTGTTTTGTTTCTTGCTTTTCCAAGAGATAACATTTCCTCCAATGGACACACAAAATCCTGTAGTAGAACGTCTGTCTATAGGAGAACCTGCCCAATCAGCATCACAGTATCCAGAAATTTGAGTGTCTCCTTTATCCTCATATAACAATCCTTGACCTGGAGTTTTCTTGATATATCTGAGAATGCGAATCACTGCATTCCAGTGATCAACATGAGGAGCCTGCATGAACTGACTAACAACTCCCACTGCAAATGAAATATCAGGCCTGGTAATAGTGAGATAGATGAGTTTCCCAACTAGTCTTCTATACCTTTCTGGATTTGAATATGGCTCACCTTGGTCTGCCATTAACTTTTGATTTGGGTCCATAGGACTATCAATGGGTCTACAGTTAATCATACCTGTCTCTTCCAGAATATCCAAGGCATACTTTCTCTGTGAAATAACAATACCTTCCTTGGATTGAGCTACCTCTATACCAAGGAAGTATTTCAGGTGACCAAGATCCTTAGTCTGAAAGTGACTAAATAAATGTTGTTTCAGCTGAGAGATTCTAGCATCATCATTCCCAGTAATTACTATATCATCAACATAAACAACTAAGTAAACACATTTTCCAGGAGACGTGTGACAATAAAAAACAGAGTGATCTGCCTCACTGCGTTTCATCCCAAAACTCTGCACAACATGGCTAAACTTTCCAAACCAAGCTCTTGGAGACTGTTTAAGCCCATAGAGAGAACGATGAAGTCGACAAACTAAACCAGACTCCCCCTGAGCAACAAATCCAGGAGGTTGCTCCATGTAAATCTCCTCCTCCAACTCTCCATGAAGAAAAGCATTTTTAATGTCTAACTGATGAAGAGGCCAATGACGGATAGCAACCATGGCAAGAAAGAGACGAATAGTGGTGATCTTAGCCACAGGAGAAAAAGTATCCCCATAATCAAGACCATATATCTGAGTGTAGCCTTTGGCTACCAAACGAGCCTTAAGACGGTCAATTTCACCATTAGGACCAACTTTGATAGCATATACCCACCGACAACCAACTGCTTTCTTCCCAGGAGGAAGGGAAACCAACTCCCATGTATCACTATGTTCAAGAGCCTGCATTTCAACAATCATAGCTTGTCGCCATCCAGGGTGAGCAAGTGCTTCATGAACATTCTTTGGAATAGTAATGGAAGACAAGGAGGAAACAAGGGAAAAGTATAAAGAAGATAAACGATGGTAACTCAAAAAATTATAATTAGGATTAGTGTTTCGAGTAGATCGAATACCTTTCCTAAGAGCAATAGGCCAACCTAATGTTGCATCAGGGAAAGGTGATGATGGAGAAGGATCCGTTGTAGAGGCGACTGAGGGAGAAGGACATGAATCCAGAGGACTTTCGTGCATCGTGGGACTAGCTCTTTGTGTCCTGCTCTGGTAGGTAGAAAGAGGAGATGAAGGAGATGGAGATAATTCAGCTTGACTGTTGATTTGAGAAAGGGGCTGAATTTCTCCTTGGTTAGATGTTTCCTGAGTAGGAGAAACTACTGGGCTGAAAAAGGGAATAGGCAAAACTTGTTGTATAGAATTAGAATCTTGCTTAGAGGAGAAGAACAAGGTGTCTTCAAAGAAAGTAACATCAGCAGACATGTAGTATCTTTTAGAGGTTGGAGAGTAACATTTGTATCCCTTTTGAAGACGCGAATATCCAAGGAACACACATTTGATAGCTCGTGCTGAAAGCTTATCAAGACCTGGAGAGACATCATGAACAAAACATGTACAACCAAAGACCTTTGGGGAAACATGATACAAGGGTTCCTTGGGAAAAATAATCGAGTGAGGAATTTTATTTTCAAGGGATGAAGAGGGCATCCTATTTATTAAAAAACAAGCAGTGAGAACTGCATCACCCCAATGGTGAACAGGAACATTTGCATTAAGCAATAAGGTTCGTGCAGTCTCAACTAAATGTCTATTTTTTCTTTCAGAAATTCCATTTTGTTGTGGTGTGTGAGGACATGTGGACTGATGTAAGATGCCCTGTGAAGATAAAAATGAATAAAGTTTTAAGGAGAAATATTCCTTGGCATTGTCACTTCTAAGAATTTTAATTATCTTCCCAAATTGATTTTTAATCTCATTAAAGAAAGACATGAAAATAGACAAAAGTTCAGATCTATCTTTCATTAAATAAACCCAAGTACATCGAGAATATTCATCAATAAAAGTAACAAAATATCTGAATCCAAAAGATGTTACACGGCTTGGTCCCCAAATATCTGAAT
Organism: Pueraria montana var. lobata; assembly: GCA_026413185.1. NCBI lineage: Eukaryota > Viridiplantae > Streptophyta > Magnoliopsida > Fabales > Fabaceae > Pueraria > Pueraria montana. The sequence goes on from CM048647.1 coordinate 74,602,732, forward strand.
GAATGGTAGAGAAAACAGAGTTACATCTTTTTTCAGTTTGCTTGGGAAAAGATGATCTAATATGTTTGCCTAATTGACATGATTCACAATCTAAAATATGTAATTTGTTGAGACTTGGGACCATTATCTTCAATTTTGCTAGACTAGGGTGACTGAGACGGTCATGCAAAAGCTTTGGAGATGAGGCTACAAAACAGGACACAGAAGGACTGATTTCCAAATAGTAGAGGCCTCGTGATTCATGTCCTACGCCAATCAGACGGCCCGTACCACGTTCCTGTATGACAAAGGAATCAGCATCAAATGTTACTGAACAATTTAAGGAGCGGGTCAATTGACTCAGTGAGATCAAGTTATAAGGACAATTAGGAATATACAAAACAGAATTTAGATTTAAGGAGGAAGAAAGGGGAACTTGACCAACTCCTTTAGATGCAACTTTGGACCCATTGGCTAGTGTAACAAGGTGAGGAAATTTAGGTGGAGAAATATATGAGAACCAGGAGTTATTACCAGAAATATGATCAGAAGCACCTGAATCAACTATCCATGGACCTTGACTCTCCACAGATTGAGAGACGCAGGCCGTTGAAACACTTGGCACTGAGGAAGATTGGGCTTGACTGCTAGATTTTAACCTCAGGTATTCTTGATATTCTTCATCAGAAAACTTAGGTTCAACTTTCTCAGATGTGGAGACATTTGCTGCCTTGTCAGGAAAACCATGCAGAGAGTAACACTTATCTTGAGTATGACCCATTCTTTGACAGTATGAGCATTTGGGACGACCATTTCTACCACCACGTCCTCCTCTATTACCACGGCCCCCTCTACCACGAAATGCTGCCATGGCTGAAGTTTCAATTGCTTCGGTTGAATTCTCACCTTTCACCAAGGTAGGGACACGAAGGAGTCTAGTGACTAAGCTGTTCATTGAGGGGATTTGATCACCTGCTAGAATTTGGTCACGCACATGATCAAATTCTGAGTGTAGACTGCGCAAGATCAGGACCATAAATAGCTTATCAAGTTTCTTCTTCATTTCTTCAGAAGAATCACATACAATAAGCTTTCTTAATTCTTCAACTGCAGCTTTGGCTTTGGCTATGTGTGGGACCATATCATGGTTAGTCTGTTGAAGGGAGACAACTCTTTGGGTTGAGTCAAACAAACGTTGAATATCATTAGCAAAAACCTCCTGGGCATTCTTCCAGAAAGAGCAACAAGTCTTGAATGATCTGAGTGTCTCTAATAGCTCAGGATCTACGGACTGCCATAGTACAGCACACAGCTGGAAATCAATTTTCTGCCACTGAGCTATATTTTCATCTGGAACTTCACTGACTTTCTTCTCCAAATGATCATGGTATCCTTGACCAAGGAACCACAACTCAACTGAGGCAGACCAAGACGGATAATTCTTCCAGTTGAGTTTTTCAGTTGAAATAGTGGGAGTTCCAGAAAAGAGAGGAGTAGAACTGAGAGTGGACCCCATAGAAGTCATCTTAAGAAAGACAAAGATAAAGAATCCTTCACAGATTCACTGAAGGAGATGGAGATGAAGACCTAAAAATGAAAACCAGGTAAAACTATGATCTGAGACTTGGAAATGGCTCAGAAAGTGCCGACGAACATAACCCAGGAGGCGCGACGAAGATCCGGTCAGTGGAAGCCGGCGCGTGAGACTCACGCGCCTGAAGCAGCGCGAGACTGTGGCGGCGCGTGGCGTCGCTTTTGCTGACGAGACTTGTTGGGTTGGGTCGCGCTCAGAGAGGCGCTCCAAACCCTGAGTTCGCCGTGAAAAATGCCGCCGGTCAACGGCGGTCAACGGCGGCGGACGGTGGTCGGCGACGGCGGACGGTTGTCGGCGACGGCGGACAACGGTGGACAGCAGAACAGGATCGTTCTGCTCTGATACCAACTTGAGAAACTTAGATTTGAATGTGTAGAGGAAAAAAATTAACTCTACACTCAGCCAAAGCTTTCTTTATATAAAGGAAACCAACAACAAGTCAACAAAAGCAACTAAGGTGCAGACTTAGCACTACTACAGAAAACATCATAGGAAATGAAGAAGAAGACTATTACAAGACAGTCAATAATAAAATACACCATTTTAACTTAACATAAATATTAAAAAGTTCATTTTTAGTCCATTTATTTTAAATCGTTGATTTCTAGTCCCTCATTTTATGAAATGTATCATAATTAAATCCAGTTACTAACTCCATCAACTAGAGTTAACAGTGGTTTAATTTTTGGTGCTACAAAATGTGACGATTTTTAACCACCACAAGAATCATAACGCCCTAGACATTGGTGTCCTTGTCGCCTTCAACACCGTTGTGAACTGGTTTAGTGACTGACGACTCTGTTAACAGTAAAAACTTGAAGCATTTCAAAATCAGTAAAAATCGATGCATCAAATCGATTTGAACCAATCTTTTTGAATTCTCATTTTTTTTAAAAATATTAATCTTTTTTTTAGTTTCATCTAAAGCATTTTTAAGATAAATAAAAAATACATATTTAAAGATTTTACTTAAGTATCAATTATTATTATTTTTTATTGTATTAATTTACAATTTTAGATCCTAATTTCTCATAGTTTTATATTATTTTATTATTTAAAATATTATATAATATTAAAAAACACAATTCTAATTACTATTGGTTCGACCACAATTTAACCATGATTAAACTATTGAGCCTTGAACTAGTGTTTTCACTAGTTTAATGACCGGTCCAATTTTAAAAATATTGATTGATTTTGCGTGTTTAATTATTCCTAAAAAAAATATTGTTAAACCAACATTCATTCATTTTCATAAATTTAAAAATGTATATGTCATAAAAAAATAAAATGAAAGCTAGTGCTTCTTCAAGACTCAATTATAACCAAAAAAAAAAAAAGTTTGGTGTACTCAAATATAAACAAATTTTAATTACTTTTATCCTATTTAATTATATCATCTCAAAAATACTCTTCAATTAATTGAGATTTTAGTTCCAATGACTTTTTTTAATTCTTGATATCAAATTCTAATTAAGAGCACTTTGCAAAAAATATTATAATTAAATGTGATTAATAGAATTAAATGATATTAACTAACTTTCTTAATTAGTAGTATAAAATTAGTTAATTTTACTTATATTTGAGTCCAAATGGAGTACAAAATACTCCCTCCATTTTAAATGATTGTCATTTTAGCCTTCAATTTTTTTTATATTGATTTTTTTTATATTGTTTGACCTTTTCAGTTTCAATAAAAGATTAAATTTTATATTTCAATTTTGCTCCTAATAAATATTATTGTCTTGGAGATACTTAATGTATTTATAAAAGGTAAGAAAGAGAATAAAGATATTTTAGTAAAATTGTCCTAATAAATGCTACTAGTTTTAGTACCCCTGCATCACATGGGCGACATAAATAGGTTATTAATAATTATTATAGGCATTTTCTTAAATACTTGTATGAAAACCTGAATAAATATACTCATTCACGGGAATTTTTAATGCCTAAAAGAAAAACAATTAAACTTACTGGTAAAAGTAATTGTGCAATGACCAAAAGCAGAACTGAAGAAAAAATGGAAGTGAAGCTGATTAACAAGATCATAACATAACTCTCCATAAAATGACTAAAGCATGATCATAACATTAACTATCCATCAAGGTTATTCGACTTTGATATTTCGTGATCCTTTCTGTGGTAGGTTAATTACCTGGGTCTCAACTCTCAAGGTTTCAAAGCTAAGGACCCCTGTTATTGTTAGGCCCAATGACTTGAACCTCTTTTACACCTCCGTTGAAATGGAGGTTTTCTCCATTTCTCAACTCATTCTCCTCACCCTTCTCATGTTTGTTGGTGCGGAAGTTTTCACTTCAATGCTCGACCTTGTATTTGCTAGGTATAAATTCACTCAGAGTGTCAAAAACAAAGTTAGCATCAATCACTTTTCACCCACAAATGAGTTCCAAATTAATGCCAATCAAATAGAGCTTGGTTTAGTTTCCAATACTCACTCAGAATCAGAAAACCACAAACCGAGTGACAGCAATATTAACGTTGCATGTGATAGATACACTAAAGCACCTTACTCAAAATTCTGCAAACATTTCAGTAAATCATGTTACATATTATCTATTATAAGAGAAAGGCTATCAATACACTCTTTTGGCCACATTCTTATTGATTAAAATATTTTGAAAATCATAAAAAATTGTGAGTCTCCAGTCTTATTTAATGATTTTTCTGATTTTATTTATTAAAAAAAATTAACTAATAAACTTTCAACAAAAAAAAAATTAACTAATAAAAAAAATTATATTAAAAAATGTGTTGCTGATGCTCCTCTTAAATCTAATCAAACTACCAAATAGAATTGAGAAGTGAATGCTGCAAAAGTAACGAGGAACAAATTAAATAGAAGTAGAGTTGTTCAACTTCTGCGGATGCATAATTTATAACTTTATTCAATCAAGAAATTCAACGACAGAGGGACATACATGTAGAAGAGAAACTCTTATTCTAGCTATGTCTACCCATTGAAGGGCAAACCAGGTGGTTACATATCATATCACACGATGCATAGTAAACAAACCAAAACGGGAGCAGAACTCGAAAGTTCAACAAAAGCCAACTGGGGGGGGCATGCAGATACCCCTTCTTCCTTCCACTTGAATATATCAATCAGATACTTATCGAAACTCAACAGCTCAAAGCATCATCACGATGGCAGCACTTGTAGTTAACAGAAGACACCTCCATGACACGGCCACACGTGGCATTTGGGCATGTTATGGTGGCTATGACACTTGCTGTTGAAGTGAAGTCCTCACATGGTTGAGTAGCAGATATCTCTTTCTCCTTGGCATCATAGTACTCCTTGAAGGCAGTGTCAAACCCTTCTCTCTCGAACACTTTCCCTTTCCAGTTTTGAAACTCAGCCACGGTCTGGTAAACAGCCTGGCCATGACAGAGGTGCTTAATATTATGCCCTTTGGTGAGAATGGCCCACCCTTGTGGGTCTCGCTTGAGGCAGAATAAGTACTTGACAATTTTCTGAATCTCGCAGTCCACTGCCTCTTGGTGCTTCTTGTTCTGCTTCTTCCTTTCTACTCCAATCCAGAAACTAGGAACAAGGTTGTTGGGTTCACCCTTCCCCTTCCCCTTCCCCAGTTGATAGTACTCTATTATGATATCTGCACGCTGGATACTCTCGTTCATTTTGATCCTTGACAGTTCGTGTGTGAAGTTCTGGACCCATGTATTGTTGGCACCTCCATAGATAAAGATGTATCTGTTCTCCTTCACCTGACACACATCGTAAGATTAAATAATTCATACATATTTCTCCTTAAAAAATCACTCAATTATTTTATAAGCCAGTAGAAAAAAAATTATTATTATTTAAGAAGAAAGTTGAAAAATTGTAGGTACCTGCAGTCCAGGTGTTGCTTTTAGGATTAAATCCCAAAGCCACTTCCATTTTAGAGTAAGTTCATCACCATCAATTTTCCGGAAAGGGAAGGCCTCTATGCCCCATTCAAAGATCACGTCCAGGGCATTTTCATTCAACTTGGTACCTTTAGAGCTGAACAACGGTGCAATAGGCTGAATCTCATAATTCAATCTTTCTGTATCTTTTATTATCTTGAGCCCTGGTAGCTCATAGAAGTATTCCACTACGTAAAATTTGATGCCACTCTTCAAAGCTTTGAACTGTTCCCTGTTCCCCTGGCTCCACTCGACCACAATGGGGATCCACAAAATCTTGAAATCTTCTTTCTTGTAACCTTTTGCTTCTCTTGGTTCTTCTTGCAGTCTGTCGTACATTGAGTTCAAAAGCGAAAGCTCATCTTCAATGCTGTCGAGACCCGAGATGAAGAGCAACACATGTTTCTGCCTGAACACTTCAATGCCCTGTTTGAGACATAAAATTCAAAGACACAACATAATCACTCAACTGGGTCTATCTTCATCTCTAATTCCAACGCACCCAACACAACAGAAGTTACAACACTGACTAACCTTTGTAACTAGGTTGGTCCCTTCAAATATCTTGGGATTCTCAGCTCCCTTTTGTTGGGGGTAGATCAGAGCCTTCAAAAGGTCCACAATATCTTTAGGCCTGTCAAAGATGTTCCTGATGATAATGTAATCTCGTACATTGGCTGCAACAAATAAACACAAGCTCTTAATTGGGCTCCCAACTCCAAAGGATTGAAAGAACATGAGGCAATTAATTTATCAACCTATTTGCCCTTTGACGTTTACAAGATGCGTTGTCAATTTCACAATAGCATTGGAATGCCTGACTCTATATTCTGATAATTTATAGCTCCTGATAAAAACAAACAATGTAAGTTATATAATGGGATGAGCAACACATTTTGCTGACTGAGATAATCTGAGTCTTATCTTTTATTCAATGAGTAAATTTCAACCAATAATAAAGAATTAGCATTTCTTTCACATTTTATGACACATATAATTCCGAATTGGTTTGGCAGTTTGAAAAGTGTTTCACATGATATGTTAGATTACAATATATGTATTATATGAAATAATGGGTTGAATTTCAAAGTGAATCAGGTGGCGTGGAGTTGTTTCAATTTGTCACTTATTAGTAGTCATACCTAGCCCATTCAAAATTTTCTCCTTTAAAAGATACTTGTAGGGAAAAACAAATGAGTTGAATAGATGACAACTTACGATACACCGATGAGGTTGCCAGTAGAAGCAACAGTGGCAGCAATTGTCCAGTATACAACAACAAGGATGGCTTGGAAGGCTTCAGTCAAGTCAGGCACGTCCTCGGGATCATAACCATCAGCAGCATACGTTGCCCACTCGTTAATGTGGGGAAACACTTGCACTATGTACGTGACAAGTTCCCCAACCGCAGAGGCATTCCTGTTCTGAACTTGGTTCAGCTGTCTCAACGAGTTTCCTAGCACATCGTTTGTTTGAAACTGAGAAAGGTGCACGAAACTCCCATACTCCAAAGTCAGAGCAGCTATGGTTATCAGTGCCTTCGCATCCCAGGAGTAGGATTTCAGATGCTGAAGAATCCACATTGTTGTTTGGTGTACGCAATGCGCAGCACTACGTGTGGATATCATCTGTGTCACCGTTTTTATGTGTCAAATTAAATACTAGCCACACCAATTAGATAATCATCCCAATATAACATAGAACATGCACATAAAAATTAACCTGGCAAGAAATCAGCTTCAGTGTAATGAATTCTGGTTTGAAACTGGCTGCGGAAATCGAGGATTGACTCTGTAAAGCAATTAAAAAGTTAAAAGTTAGCTACTCCTACTCTGTTAAATAATAGATATAGCTTTTTTTAATTACGTGTTTGATTTATATAACTTCCTACAGTAACTATATATTACTATGCTCTTTTAAAAATGGAAAATGCTAGTAGTATTAAAAGATTGATAATAATTAATGATGTTATTTAATACTAGTATTATTGAAGAACTGAATATGATAGTAACAAAGGTTAGAGAATGGTAGTGATAATAATAATAATAATGACAAGGTAGAAATTAAAAGTAATTGGTAAAATGGATGTGAATTACCCGAAGGACAATGTTGGAGACAAGGCTGTAGAGTTTATCGGTGTCGCAAGTTTCATCATCATTGAGGTGGGCCAGATAAACAATGTCGAGGATCTGATCGTCAGTGAGATCAAATGGGTTGGGCAAAGCGGCACGATGTTGGATTGAAGCAGTGCCACTCTGTTGGATCAAAGCGGTAGTTGAAGCTCCATTGGACAATGCCATGGTGATTCAAGCCGAGAGTAGTATCCTCTTAGGTTTGTATTTGAAAGCAAATGATGCTTTGGCCTGTGCTTTGGGGTGGTGGTGCACGAGTTATTTATAGGCTCGAGTGCGTGTCAGTTTAAACTTGGTATAGCTACTTTAGCATAGAGATCACTCCAGAAAAGGAAAGGGACAGAAACAGAGACAGAATAATATATAAAGTAGCTTCTGATATGGTGGTCTCAATGCGTGAAACACGCTGCTCTTATGTGGAGTTCACAATGTACCCTTGTAGGTTTTGGAAGCTATGTCAATTAACTGTGAGATCACAAGACTAAGGATATAATTGGGATTTTGTTGGAATTGCATCGAATTTATTTCTTTTTCTTGTGTCTCAACTCCCAACTGAATACGCCCAAACTTTTGCTTTTGGGAAAGATAATGGTATTATTGGTATATCAAAAAAAAAAGAAGAAATATGTTATATATTTCTAGCTATGATCAAATGTTTACGCAAACTGTTATACCAACCACAAAAATTTATATGCATTTTATATTGTTGCTTATTTAAAATAATAATAAAAAAAGATATTGAAGTATAAGGTGTTTATATGAAATTCTTATTAGATTATATATAACTTTTTTTAGTAATCTAAAAAACATAGGTAACATCATTGTTTGATTTATAATCTCGTAATTTTGAACAATTTATAACAATTAATGAAAATAAAATTGATAATTTATAAAGGAGAGAATATTTTCATTTCTTTCTAATAACAAAAACTATTATTGAGATATTGTGATGGACAAAAGTGGGTAATATCTAGAAGATAGATATATTATTACTAGTGTTTTAGCCCATGCGTTATACGGGCTTATTAAAATTTTCACTATCTTATTTATATAATCAATAGAAAGAAATTTGAAAAAAAAAATAAAGAATTATATAGTACATTGAAAGAAATTTTAAAAAAGAGATAATTATAAAAAAAATAGAAACTATAAAATTAAAAAAAAAAAAAGATAAGGGAAGACGTAACAATGTAACTTTAATTTTTTTAACATTAACTTTGAAAATTGAAAAGTAAATTGAATTAAGGATTTAGAATTATTGACTAAAGAGAGAAATCTTCGGAATTAAAAAATAGAGTTATAAAATCTGATAAAAGAAAAAAAATTATATAGTACATCCAAAGAAATTTTGAAAAAGAGATAATTATAAAAGAAATTAGAAACTATAATTTTTTTTTAAGAAAAAAAAGGGAAGATGTAATGATGTAACTTTAATTTTTTTAATATTAAATTTAAAAATTGAAAAGTAAATTGAATCAAGGATTTGGATCTATTGATGAAAGAGAGAAATATTCGAAATTAAAAACTAGAGTTAGAAAATTAGATAAAAAAAATATTAAAAAAAAAGTTCAAAAGATTAGAGAGTATAAAACTTGAAAAAAAAAGAATTATATAGCACATCGAAAGAAATTTTGAAAAAGAAATTAGAAACTATAATTTTTTTAAAGAAAAAAAAAAGGGAAGATATAATGATGTAATTTTAATTTTTTAAAATAACTTTAAAAATTGAAAAGTAAATTGAATTAAGGATTTGAAATTATTTATGAAAGAAAGAAATCTTCAGAATTAAAAAATAGAGTTAAAAAACTGATAAAAAAATATTTTAAAAAATATAGCATAGATAAAGAAGTGAATGAATGTAGTTATAGAAATATTGTGAATGTGGGGTAGTTACAAAAATTGATAAGAGAAATTTGAGAAAAAGTAGAAGAACCAGATGCATGCATGTTAGGAAAGTGAACTACACCACTCCATAAGAGAAGAGTATTTAAATAAGAGTAAATGTGTGAGAGAGTAAGGAGAGTGAAGCAAGAAGAGGAGATAATCTTTTAGTCATTTATATATATAAGGAGATTTTTAATTAACATTTTTTTAAATATTAGCTTACGTTAGTTAGAAAGCTATCTAACCATGCACTTTTGGATCAATTTGTTACTAACTACTAAGAGATAGTAACATTTTTTTTTTATGAAAGTCGGAAGTTGTGCTAAGGCAAATAAAAGATGGTAATTCCAACTAGGTTGGTACTGGAATCCTTCACTATCAAACCAGCACACTCCACTATATTAAAATCCAAAAAGAAAATGTGTGCTTGTCAAAAAGATAGTAACATCTCGGGGTGTAGTAAGTACTAATGATCACAAAGCTAGAACATAGAAGCATAGGAAAAGAGAATGTGTGTTTGTCAAAAACAATAATGCTTATAGACATATGAGGGTTGGAAATAAAAGCTTAAAAGAGAAATTAAATCGTTACATGGAAGATTCATTTTTATTTCTTTATCATGAACTTTTTCTTTGTTATAAGAAGTCAGTCAAACATTAAAATGTCTATAACAAGATTTTCTTTAACGTTATTTAGTGTTCTTTAAGTTTGTTTGTTTGCTTTTCTACTTTGTTTCTTTCGTATATTCTGTATAGTTGTTAATCTTTGATGAAAAAAAATATCATATTACCAAAAAAAAAAAAAAGGGTTAAATATGTTTCCGCCATATTATACAGTGTCACAGTGAAAGACTCAACGGCTAGAAATAGAATTGTGAGGGATTCGTATCCAATGTGAAATCATAACTTATGAAAGCATGTTGCAATCATTTAGCAAACTACATCTTTTGGTAAACTGCATCTTGAGTTGCTTGTTGAAGAAAAATGTTAATCATGCTGTTGCTGTCCGTATCCCTTTTAATTTTATTTTCTTTACGTGTTAAGTAGTTAGAGTGATCTGTACAAATATCTTTAATTTATTGATATTTTTTAGTCGAGCAATTGCGCCCGTGTTGTGATATAGTATAAACTGATTTAGTATTTAGAAGTTATAGAATGTATAACTTAAATTAAAGGTTTAATTCCTACGGAAAAAAAATTAAAGATTTAATTATATTTTTTGTCTTTCAAGTATTACAATTGTACACTTTTAGTTTTTTAGGTTTTAATTATGCCAATTGAGTTTCTCAAGTATTACAAATGTGCAATTTTAGTAATCGCACTTGGCACAACTTGTGCTAAAGTGTTATTTTTAATAATATTTTGCTTCTTGTTGCTAAAAAAATGTGTGGTTTTAATCTTCTAGATTGCAATTGTATTAATTGAGTCTTTCAAGTATCACAATTGTATAATTTTAGTCTTTCAAATTTCATAATGTGCCATTAAAACTAATTTTTTGGAACAAAAATTACATAATTGCGATACTTGGAAAACTAAAATCGCACAATTGCGATTCTTGGGAACCCAACTGACGCAACTAAAATATGGAGACTAAAATTGCATATTTGTGATACCTGACTCAATTAACACAATTGGAACTTTGAGAATTAAAATCACACAATTATAATACCTAGGAGACCAAAAGTGCAATTAAACCTAAATTAAAATCCGATTACACAAATAACACCTTAATTTAAAATATGATTATACAAATTACTAGTGCATGTATCCCGTGCGATGCACGGGGTGAATTTTTTTGTGAGATAACATAATTTTTTTTAATTTGCATGTGATAATATATAAACAAATTTATATATCTGCATAAAAATATTTGATATACGAATCATATTTTAAGAAATTATTTATTATTAATAAGATTTTATCATTATTAATTTAACTTTAACTATTTTCAATTTCAAAAAGTATTTATCATAATTTTAAAGTTTAAAGTTTCAATAAGTCAGTTATAACAAAATTTAAATAATGAAAATTAGTAAATATAAATTCAATTATTTAATCCCAACTATTATCAGTTTCAAAAAAGCATTTATAACATTTTTTAAAATAAATTTAAGAATGCATTTATAATAATGATCTTAAAAAAAATAATGCATTTATAATAATTTTTCAAAAAAATTAAAATTAGTAAATTATAAATTACTTATTAAACAAAAAAAATCATTTATAATTTCTTTTACACCCTCCGTCCTATAATAATTGTCATGTAAAATGAAAAATAAGTCCCAAAATAATTGTCATTTTAGCTTTTCAATGTAATATTAATTATCTTTTTTCACTTATATCTCTTATAATATTAATGATAGACAACAAAATATATAAATGAATTAATGATGATAAGGTTGATTTTGTAAAATTACTACTCTCTTTCATCTATTTATTAGTTTTTTTTTTGTGTCAGTGTAAAAAAAATCTAGGATGACAAATATTACAGAGTGAAGAGAGTAAATTGTTTAAAATATCAAGAAAGCATATCTAACAATTTTAAATAATTAAAATTAATACTTTTTAGTTTAATTATTTAAGGTCAAATATTAATATTTTGAATAAAGCATTTATAACATTTTTTAAAGTTTAAAGTTTTAAAAAAGAATTTATAAAAACTTTTAAACAATTAAAGTTATTAAATTTTAACTTAACTATGTAATTTTTTCAATTTCGAGTTTCAATAATGTATTTGTAATGTTTTTTTAAAAGTTTAAAATTAAAAAAAAGCATTTATAATGATTTTCGAATAATTAAAATTAGAAATTTTGAATTTGATTTTATAATCTTAATTATTCACTTACAATAAAGCATTTATAACATTTTTTTAAAAGTTTAAAGTTTCAAGACAACATTTATAAAAAAATTAAAATAAAATTATTAAATTTGAAATTGATAAAATTATTTATCCTCAATTTTTCTTAGTTTAAAAAAAATATTGATAACATTTTCTAAAAGTTTAAAATTTTAAAAGAAGTTTAAAAATGACAAAAGGAAAAGAGTACAATATAAGCCACTGATTTGCTACTGTATATTGTAGGCACATGAATTTAGGTTTTTTCACCTTTTTTCCAATTGAGAACTGAAGAAACATTAATAATGAGAAGTCACGAACCTCTTCAATTAAAAAATAACACATATCAACTTGCAATTCAAAATATCAGTCACTTCTGAATAAAAAAAATAAAAATAATCAGTTATTTAAAATGGAAACCAAACTTTCAAACCAGACCTCTATGACAAATTTTGTCTAAAGGGACATAGAGATTTTAATGCCAATCATCTCCAATTAAAGCTTTCAAATTTAGTCTAAATTTTACTACCTTTTATGATCAATTCTAAATACAAAGCACCCTTGGAATAAATGATTATTTTTAATTTTTTTTTACTTAATTACTTTATTTGTGAAAATACTAAAAAAACTCAAAATCTCTTTAATTGTGATTGATTTCTTTAGACATAATTATAAAAAAATTCACATTAAATTCTAAAAGACAAATTAACGCACGATTTTCACTTTGGTGTCCAAATACTTGTATGAGTATTTTACTCCTTAAAATGGCAAGATTTTTTAGAGGGAAAATTTTTTAATGTCTATTCCTTTAAGTAATAAGAGATTTTACCCCTTAAATGGCAGAATTTTTTAGAGGAAATTTTTTTCAATGTTTATTACTTTAGGTAATAAGAGATTTAAGGTATGTGGCAGGTTTCATAGGAGTGTCAACCTGGTTGGGATGCTTGTCCCTATGATGTTGCCTCTGCAGGCCTTTTTTGCTTTTAAAAAAAAGTAATAAGAGATTATAATTATATGATTAATGGAATAATTAGATGAACTGTAATCAAACTGTAATCAATCCCGTTTAGGGAGCACAATTGCGATACTTGGGGACCAACTGACGCAACTAAAATATGAAGACTAAAATTGCACATTTGTGATACCTGACTCAATTAACACAACTGGAACTTTGAGAATTAAAATCACACAATTATAATACCTAGGAGACCAAAAATGCAATTAAACCTAAATTAAAATCCGATTACACAAATAACATCTTAATTTAAAATATGATTATACAAATTTTAACTTTAAATAAAACAAAATTATAATTAGATAGAACTTAAGTGATAATTGTTTAGTTTTAATTAGGACTTTTTTTTTACTGCAGTTTTAATTAGTACTTGAATTAAACAGAAGTGAAATTAAAATTAATGTAACACAATAATGTTTGCTAAAGATGCTAGAATATTAACTTTACATAAATTAAATGTTAGATAAAAGACTTACAAGAAAGGCAACGACTTAAAAAAACTTAAAAAACAAGGAGTTGCACTTTAGAAAAACATCAGCTTAGATACAAGAGAGAGATTACAAACTCAAAATAAGCACCTACAAAAGATACAAGTTACAATCTTAAAAACTAGCCCCTAGTCTGTTCGAAGGACTAGTTATTATTATTATTATATTAAAAACAAAGACACATTTATACAATATAATATTATTCCTCATTTTGCACACTTAATATTATTTCCTAAATCAATTTTATAAATTCTAGGTTAAGTTGATCTACGGATCTCAATACTTTTATCAATTTTTTAATTAGGTTCTTGATTTTTTTTTAATTATGTCCCTGAACTTTTTTTTTAATTGGGTCCTTCCGTCTAATTGTTATTATGAAAAATTAAGCACATATACCTAATTAGAGGTGCAGATAGTGGATTAGTGCTCTCTGAAGTGTGTTGTAGGCATAATTAAGTTAATGTGAAAGTTTTCTGCAGAGTTTCAACATTCTACAAAATCAAACAATTGTAAGAGACTTTTGAAAGAATATTTGGGTTGAATTGACTTGCAAAGGTTGAAACTCTGCACAAATTTCTCACAATTGACTTAGTTGTGCTTACAACACGCTCCAGAAGCATTAGTCCACTGTTTGCACCTCTAATTATGTATCTATGATTAATTTTTCGTAACGACAATTAGACTGGATAACCTAATTAAAAAATAAAAAATAAAAGTTCATGATCCAATTAAAAAAAATCAGAAACCTAATTAAAAATTTGGTAAAACTACGAGGACTCGCAAAATATTATTATACTAAAAACAAAGACACACTTATACAATATAATATTATTCCTCATTTTGCACACTTTATACTAAAAACAAAGACACACTTATACAATATAATATTATTCCTCATTTTGCATACTTAATATTATTTCCTAAATCAATTTTATACATTTTAGGTTAAGTTGATAAGTGGATCTCAATACTTTTACCAAATTTTTAATTAGATTCTTGAACTTTTTTATTTTAATTAGGTCCCTGAACTTTTTTTTAATTGGGCCTTCCCGACTAATTGTTATTATGAAAAATTAAGCACATACACCTAATTAGAGGTGCAGATAGTGGACCCGTACTTCTAAAGTATGTTGTAAGCATAATTAAGTCAATTGTGAAAGTTTTCTATAGAGTTTCAACATTCTACAAAGCGAAACAATTGTAAGAGACTTTTAAAAGAATACTTGGGTTGAATTGACTTGTAAATGTTGAAACTTTACAAAAATCTCTCACAATTGACCCAGTTGTGTTTACAACATGCTTTAGAAGCACCAGTTCACTGTCTGCACCTCTAATTAGGTATCTATGATTAATTTTTCATAACGATAATTAAACTAAAGAACCCAATTAAAAAATAAAAAATAAAATATAAAAGTTTAGAAACCCAATTAAAAAAAATATAAACCTAATTAAAAATTTAAAAGTACGAGAACTCACAAAATAATTAAACCTAAATTTTACTTAGTAATGACCAAATGAACCATTTTAAACATGCTACTCCTTTATCTCAAATTAGTCAATCCATATTTTTGGTATTAGAGCCTAAGCCGTGGGAGTGACTTAGCTTCGTGTCTATATATTTAATTTCAAGTCATTTTAAATCTTTATTGGCGTTAATTGGAGCAGTGAAAGTTGTTAAGACTTGGGTCAATTTCTAGGCTTAATGGTCCAGGTAATTAAATCTTAAAAGAGGTAGTAAAGTCATTGGTTAGCTAAGTTAGAGATAGAGGTGGTCCCGTCACAAGCAACACTAAGGATGATAAACAAAATGGTTAGTATATTAAAAATTTGGATAAAATATGTTTTTAATCCTTATATTTTCGTTGAATCTTATTTTTAGTCTCCAAACTTTCATATCGTACAATTTAATCCATGAACTTTATAAAGGTTTACTCCTCTTTTCTGCATGCTTTTTAACTTCAGGTTGTGAGGAGGGACTAAAAACACGATTTTTATAAAGTTCACGAAATAAATTGCATGATATAAAAATTTGATGACTAAAAACAAGATTTAACGAAAATATAGGAACTAAAAACTTATTTTACCCTAAAAACTTTAAGTGAGTTAAATTTAAGAATAAATAATAAAATAGTAATAAGACAATCTTCTTAATACATTTCATCAACTTCTCATGATCAAGAATGGCAAACTACTCCAACTAATCACAAATAGCTAAGTTTGAAAATGCTTTGAATAATTGGTCAATACCCATAATTTAAAAATATAAGGCTTATAAGCAACAGTTTTTATGGTCTTTCTTGTCCGAAGAAGAAATTCATATACTTAAATATAACTATTTCCGAACTAAGAACAATAAAGTTAATATTTTAGAACAAAAAAATGTTAGATAAACATATTGCAAAAGAATATAATTTTATAAATTTAGGCTTAATACAAGTAACAGTAAAACCAAATTATAGATTAGAAATAAATAAACCCATAATTATGTTATTCAGAGATTTAAGATTAAAAATGTTTATTAATCTTAATATTATATATAACTATTTCATAGAATTAAAACGAATATACAATTATAGTTAACGTACATTATATATATATATATATTTAAGATGAATTATATTAGACAAAACATTATTCAATAAGTAAAAAAAAATATTATTAATATATAATTGTATAAAAAATATATAACATTAGATTAAGGTGAGTGAACTCAAAATATAATCTAAATTCATGTTCAAAATAAACTGAGTCAGCCAGATTAGTGGGAGGAGAGAAGGCATAAACTCTCGTAGAGGCGTAGGGAAGGGTGATTATCATTGAGCTGATTTACGTTTTCTGTGATACACGTGTCAGACATCGAAGGGTGAAGCGTAGGGAAGTAGAGGCGAGCTACTCACACTAAACTAAATCCTTGTCATGCCCTTCTTCCTTGTTGTCGCTTCGCTCCTCACTCTCACTCTTGTTTTCGCTTCGCGACTCATCCTAAGGTAATGCCTCTCAGCTACCCCGCAATATTTTCTATGCATTTATGTTTTCTGCTTCCTAATATGCTTCATCCTCAGCGATTCGGTTTTTTAGTTTTGGTTTTGCGAACCCCTTGCTCGGCGCTTCTGTAAGAAGGGCTTTCCTTTTGGATTAGGTTTTAGTTTGTAGAATATCTAATGTTAATATTTCTGGGTCTGGTGTAGTGTTAATTAATTATTCATGCCTCTGCTGTCTGCCATTTGTTTGCTGATTAAAAAAATGGATAAACATACACTCAAATCTGTAGGTTGTCTCACTCTCACTGTCACTCTTGTTTTCTGTGTGTGTGTTTGCTAAATAGTGTATTCTTTTGCTGTTTTGTACACACTTTTTCATTTTATATTCTTCTTTTAAATGATTTTTTGCTGGTATTTATACCCTTTTGCTTTGGTGGCTTTATGTCAACACTGTGTTGCTTCTACCTTGAGTCGAGGCTCCTATCATTGTGGGGTTTGCATTTTTATATTTGAAAAAATGACATCATAATTGATGACCATGATTTGGTTATAGCAACTGCACATGGTCATTATTTCGATTTGTGTCAAACAACTTTTGGGCATTTTCCAGCAGTTTCTTCAGTAATCATATCACTATTATTGCAACCAATAGTCATAGTTACAAGTTAACAGCTTTGGGAATGAATTTTTTATGAAGTATATGGGTTTTGTACTTGTATGGAAAAAAATTGTATGATAGTTTTATAGTTCAAAGGTCATGAAGTAGAAAACTTTTGTATCCATTCATGTTTTATGTAGCAAGTAGAAACATGTGTGTCTTTAATTGAAAAGTTGTGAACTGAAAGGGCTTCCAGCAACTGCATATGGTCATTATTTGGATTTCAGTCAACTTACTTTGGGCATTTTCCAGCAGCTGCTCCAGTCGACATACCTTATTATTGCAGCTATAGTTGTGGTTCCAAGTCAACAGCTTTG
Source organism: Pueraria montana var. lobata (assembly GCA_026413185.1). Taxonomy (NCBI): domain Eukaryota; kingdom Viridiplantae; phylum Streptophyta; class Magnoliopsida; order Fabales; family Fabaceae; genus Pueraria; species Pueraria montana. The sequence continues at coordinate 74,620,545 of CM048647.1, forward strand.
AGAATATATATTTGAAGTAGATCAAATGTGGTTTTGCACTTTTGCTCCTTGCTGGATAAAATTTGTATGATATAATTTAAAGGACATCAATTATAAAATGTTGTGTCTAGCCACATAACATGTAGTAAGTAGGAACATGTGTGTCTTCATTTGACTAGTTATAAACTAGAAAAGCTTACAGTGTGATAAATCTGATCTCCTGGTACAATAGTGATTTTGGTGATATTCTGACATTAGTCTCCTATGATCAAAATTTTGATATCCATCTGTTTAATTATTAGCATGTACTGCAAACTTTTAATTTGAAGAATACTTGTGCTTTTGAATTAGATATATATAATGGCACTCTAATATCATTTTATTCTATGATTCTGTGGCAGAAGTACCAAGAAGTAAACAATGTTTCTCAAAGTCCAGCTGCCCTGGAATGTCATCATCGCTGCAGAAAATCTGCAACCAGAAGGTCTGATGCTTCAGAGGGCAATCATTGTCCGCCTTATGAGTGACTTTGCTGCGAAGAAGGCAACCAAAGATCTGGGATACTTTCTTGCAGTGACCACACTGGATAAAATAGGGGAAGGAAAGGTCAGACAACACACTGGGGATGTGCTCTTCCCTGTGGTTTTCAATGCCATCACCTTCAAGTTTTTCAAGGGTGAGATATTAGAGGGTGTTGTCCACAAGGTTCTGAAGCATGGAGTTTTCATGAGATGTGGCCCAATTGAGAATGTTTACCTCTCACACTTGAAGATGCCTGATTACCGTTATGTTCCTGGTGAAAACGCGTGCTTCATGAATGACAAAATGTCAAAGATTGGAAAAGAGGTCACGGTTCGCTTCTCAGTGATAGGTACAAAGTGGATGGAAGCAGAAAGGGAATTCCAGGCATTGGTCAGTTTGGAAGGGGATTATCTGGGACCAGTTTCAACTCCGGATATTTAGCCACATTTTCTTTATTGCCTTGTCTTCTGCAATAGATGAAATATTTTCCATATGAAGTCAGTTCTTGTAATTAATGATAACTCTGTCTACTCTTTCTTTTAGAACTGTGATTTCCGGGTTGTGTCAGGATACACTTAGTGAAATCAGTATGTGCGTATGTGTAATACGCATTTTCTGTTACTGGTTTAGTAGAAAGCTTGATTTTTTAAACTTGTTTAACATAGTGGTTGACAGAAAGCTTAGGAGGGTTGTAGAATGTAATTTGCAAACTGTAGACCATTATGTTTAAGCCTATGAAAAGAATTCGCCTTTTTGTTGCATGTTTCTCATATTAGGATTGTTTGAGAGTATTGGCAGCGTTACAGGTTTGTCTGTTTTAACTACTGAAATGTGGACAGCTCTGTTGTTTGGTAATCGATACAATATTTTCGTAGCAGAGATGAGGATTCTCTTCGATGCAGATTATCTCAAGCTAAAACGGTTCTTAAATGATTATTCTCAAGCTAAAAGGGCTCTAAGTATTTAAATATGCTATTTTGAGCAAGGCGAATCAAATATTAAAGACCTTTGGCTCCTCTCCTTGTGTGTATGGGAAAATATTTTTCTCAAGCTAAGTATATTTATAATTTATCCTTACAAGAGTTAATGATTGTTGTTGACCAAAAAAAAGTTAAAATGATAGTAGTTTGAATAAAAAGTAAAAGCTTAAGAAATTTATATAAAAGAAAAGTGAAGGAATTAAAAAATCACTAAAAGATTAAAATGGACGTTAATATTTAACGAGATTAAACGAATAAGTAAGTGTTTGTAACACTGCTACGTACAACAGTCCACTCCTCCGCCGCAGTGTTGTGTAGTTGTAGATGACGTTGTATTTAATCACTTGATGCTGTCCCTGTTGCCGGAAACGAAATGGGTTTGATTCCTAATCCTAACCCCAATGCTAAACCTAAGCAACCTGTGTTTTGCCTAAAATGGCCATGGAATGATGCAAACCCTAACTCTAACCCTAGCCCCTGCAAGTTCGAGGGTCCTTGGCCATTGAAATCTCTCAAAAACCTTGGCTTAATCGCTTTCAATTTTGCGAGCTCCGGGCAGAAGAAAACGAATCCAGCGGCACAGTCGGAAGCAGAGCAGAGAGCTTTTGCGTCGGCTCTGGCGAGCGGGAAGGAGGCGACGTTGGTGGAGTTCTACTCCCCCAAGTGCAGGCTCTGCAATTCCTTGCTCAAATTTGTCTCCGAAGTCGAAACCAGAAACTCTCACTGGCTCAACATTGTCATGGCCGATGCTGAGAATCCCAATTGGCTACCTGAGGTATCTTCTTTTTCACTTATCTGACCTAAATAATAGGAATAGAGATTACTCTTGGATTCATTTTGGACTGAAAATTGGGAGAAGAGAATCATACTTTTATATCATTCTCTTCTGTCTCTCATTTATACTCATCAAATAAAGATTGTTTTCTGCTCCCATTCTATCAGTTTATAGTACCTTCAACAAGTTTGATTGTTGCTCACTGATTTCTACTCTCCCTACATTAGTTGTAGTAAGGAAGAAAATGCTCCTTACTTGCTTAGTGGCCAGCGGGTCCACTTCTCCATGTTCAAATTCACTGTCTAGTGTCTACCTTACCTTCCAGAAGCAGATTGTTGTTTGGGTTGTGCTCACCTTTGAGAATCTCCACATGGGATCGAACTTGATCTCAGCACAAATTGCATCAACATTCTGCTTATCTAAGTTATTTCTGATACTGAATTGTTGTAGGATAATAACCATTTAGCAACACAGAAGTGATATAGAGAGAAAAGGATGGACAAGTAGGTCTGAGACACTGCTAAGAAGGCTTGTCTTCAGACAAGCAACTAGGAAAAATAAAAGAGAACCTAATAAAGTTTGGGAAAAAGCAAACTCTTCCCAGTTACAGCAATTAAACCCGTTTCTAAGCAGACACCATTAATAAAAACAAATTCTATCTATTGGAGTAGATATAATTCTAGCTATATAAATTAATTTGCATAAAGTGGCATGGACAAAATTACATCGGTTTCCCTTTTTACGCAGAAGCTTGTATTGCTAGCTTTTGAGTTTTATGTCAATTACACACATTTGCCATACAGACATGAAACCAAACTTGCTAAATACCCATGCAGTCACGCTACAGTAGCACGAATAGTACTTGTATATATTATGCCCAAACAGACACCCAACAGGTAGTTTATAGTTAAGGACCTATTTGGATAAATTTCTCTAGAAGCACTTATAGGAGAAGAAAATAAGAAGGAAAAATGAAATAAGCTTTTATATAAGCTAAAATTAGCTTATCACAGTGGGTGATATTTTATCTCAATGCTGGTGACATATTAGGTTTTCCACCATATGCCTAAATCAAGGAAGAACTTTTGAAACAAACTTGTGCATGCTTGTCATCACTCTGTAAAACAATCTGGATGTGATTAGCATACAACTCGATTGATTCTCTAGCACTGGTCTTCCCAGTTTTGGCCAGGCTGGAAAAAATATCAAACAGCAATGAAAATGGATAACTTCATATAAGCTGCCTTTCTGTTTATTTTTCCTTTGTGTTGTATTTTTGTTCTGTTAGTTCAGGGTCTGGCTTCTTTTACATACTTTAACATATTTGTTTATTACTAGTATCATTTGTTTGTGCTATGGAAATTGGGTTTACCTGTCATTAGATTATGATGGATTCTGGCTTGGTATCATATCAATGTTTGGTCATTAGAAAGAATTAAAGGGGACAAGGGGGCTTAGCAAAGCTTAATATGATAATTACTCATGTTATCTCCTAGAGTAAATATGCTGAACCACATTTGGGCAGACCTGACTAAGCCATTAGACCTCGCTCTATCAGTCTCCTGCTCCAAGCCTTCTTTTCTACTCCTCTTTTTGATGCAGACCTGTTTCACAATTTTTTTCCAAATGTGATCCTCAATATATCCCTCTCAAGAAGTAATTGCATTCTTGACTCTTCATGCAAATACTTTTTGGCTTTTTATCTTTTTATTCATTCTTGCAGAATTACCTTTGCATGCAAACCATGCTAATTTTCTTTACACTCCAGCTGCTGCTTAAATCAGCTTAACCTGATATCTTGCCTTGGATTGTGTACAGCATGGATTGTAACAATTGCTGCTTCCATCTTTAACTTTATCTTTCAACTGTCGGATTATACCTTGGACAATCTCATTTGTTAGCATATGCTATTAAAAATTGACAAATGGTCAATGCCGGCATTTTACCCAAACAGAGAGAACCACCCTATCCTACTATCACTCTTCAGCCGAAAAGTTCAAAACATTACATTCTAGGTCCATTTTCATGTATATGTCCTTCAATGCATCCAGTTTTGATATGAATGGGATCCATTTTCACATATTTCTATGCGAAACCTGAGATGATGGTTCTGGTAAGGAACATCAATTTTTTGGAGTTTTTTTTTTATCGGCGAATGTTAGTTTGTTAATTTTGTTAGAAATGTCAGTGGGAGGGATTTGAACATGCAACCTCTCCCTTCACCCTTAAGCCCCCCTTCCCAACTATCAAGCCAACCTTATATCTCCATCAATTTTTTGGAGTGGTATGGGAAGAGCATCAAATTTTAATTGAAGATTAAATACATTGTCGATTGAGAGATTTGAGGCCTTTATCCTTTACTTGATGGAAACAGTGAAGTTTCAAATTTAGGATGGACTTAAAAGTGTTCTTTGAATACATCAGCCTTTTCTATTTCTGGAAATTATGTGAAACTTTTTTTTTTTTTACTGAAAAATTATGTGAAACTTGAAATCTAGTTTCGTGGGTTTCCTTTGGAAATAATTCAAGATATTACTTCTTGATATTCTTGCATGACCTTCATTGAAATTGGTTTTGCTATCTTTTTATACCTTGAGGATAATGCTGTATACGAATATGTAATTTATTTGTTTAATCTCAGGATAGTACATTTTGTTCATTATGACTTCTTGCTGACTTATTTTTAAATCTTTCTATTGCAGCTCCTTAATTATGATGTTAGCTATGTTCCTTGCTTTGTGCTTCTTGACAACAATGGCAAGGCCCTGGCAAAGACGGGAGTCCCAAATAGTCGTTTACATGTTATTGCAGGACTCTCCCATCTTCTCAAAATGAAGCGTCCTCAATAAAATAATGGATGATGAATCTAGTGCATGAAAACCAACCTTTCCTGTGGGATTGATATAGATATATTGAATTGAATTACATTTTATACCAAATAATTCATCATACTTCCTCGTTTCTCATCTCCTTTCATCATTTACTTCCTCTGTCCATTGCCATCATTGCAACTTTCTGTTCAAGTACCAAGGCACCATAACGTTATTTACTCGTTATCAGCCCTACAAATTTGTGGCACATAGGTTGCAACCAATGACCTGTAATAATCTACTTTAAATCCTTCATCACTCGTCTAATCTTAGTGACTTCAGTGTTGAGTTAAACAAAATCAAATAATAATATAAATATATCACTTGAAGATAGAATTGTTGAATTCAGTGTATATTTCCTTACAATTGATTACTAAAATAATTATTGATTAAATTTATTGAAATTGAGAATTATCTCAGTCACCATACTCAAGTAAATTTCAATAAATAGAAACATTTTCATTTAACAATTCATTTGATTTATTAATATTTCTAAACATAATCATAATAGTATTTTTAAAATTTTGATGCTTTGAAAAAATTATATATCGTTCTAAACATAATCAAAATAGTATTTTTTAAAGTATAATATTATGAAAATGTCATACAACTATAATTATTAATTTAATTAGCTTTTTTCACTTGAAATTTTCTAACTTTTAATTATTTCAATAAAAAATTTATTATACTATCTAGTAAAATATTTCATCTTCTATTAAAAACTTAAAAGTTAAATAAAATCCCATCTCTTATAAGATTTCTATTTAATATGTTATATATAGATAGAATAACATTTCTATGTAATTTAGTATATTTATAAAAAAAACATTTCTTTTTAATATGTTTTATATATTATATAGAGATTATTAGTAAGAATATAGTAATTAAAATGTATTACCAATAAAACATAAAATTCAATCTAAATTATTTGTACTTAAATATATATTTTTTTTAAATTTGTTAGAGTATGATTAAAAAAAATATCACTAAATAAAATTAAAACTTTAAGAGTATTTTATCAATGCGTGTCTTTATCTATTAAGATTAATATATGCAATAATTTTTTTAATTTATTAAAAAAATTTATACTTTAACTGTTATTTATTTAAAAATAAAAAAATAACTGTAAAAAATTAAATATCAAAATTTTAGAAAATGAGGAACATCAAAAATAAAAGATATATATAAGAAAGTGAAATGAAAAATTAAAAATATAAAGAACTTTATGACTTAAATACATTTTAATAATAAAAATACCACATTACTATTAATGGGAGTATTCTTGTTCTTATATATTACAATACAAACAAATAAATTGTATGATAATTTTTTTTGCTATGAAAATTGTATGATATTGAAACAAAGAATGTCTGTTCACGTGGAAATGAAATATAAAGACATTATTTGTTTGTCAATTCCTCAATGCGAACAGATACAACAATAAATCTGTTCACAAATATTACAATAAAAATATTGCAACACAAACAATAAATTATTCGCACTAGTGTGCTGGTACACATTAAAAACAAGCCGAAAGCATTATTTGTCTGTTTGTCAATTCCTCAATGTGGACGGACATTGTTTTCACATTAAAAAAACATGTGAATCACCCAATTGAAGCTGAAGTCCGGTTCCCCCCCACCCCCACAATGGGAAATCAAATTCTCTCTCTTTTAAAAATACCACTAATGACATATATAGCCCTTCAAAATTCAAATATTTTACGTGTTCAGATCATCTCCACTCCCACTCCAGAGATAAAATGGAGACTTATAATAATATCGATCTGAAACATGGGTTAAAATAAGTCAATGTGTGAACAACGTGGACAACTTACTATTGTCTGTGAATTAAATGAGCACGACATATGGAGCCAGTTGTCTCTACCGGCCTCTGTACGCCTATATTAAATTGGACATAAATCTACAAATATAAAAATTTGAGGATCATATTTTCCCTAAACCTACCTTTCATTATCTTTTTTTCTTGTAAATTGTCTTGTTAGCACTTTTCAGAAGATATAATCAGTGCATTTGTTTAAAATTAGCTCTTAACAAATCATTTTTAGCAAAAAAAATCACTTTCGTTTTATAAATTAGAAATTTAGAATACACAACTTAAAATAATGAGACTTTTATTTTCATTACTCTCTCAATTTGATGTTTTTAATATTTTTTTTCCCTCTTTCTCTCCTTTAGATGTACATTACACACTACCTTATAACTAACAAAAAAAAAAAATGTTTTTCAACTATTTCACACTGCTTTCATTTTATCTTTTAAACTGCATATTCCTTTTAATTTATCATATATTTCATCTTTATCTCTAAATTGAACTTCAATATTTTTTTAAAAGAAATTGTCAGTAATTAAAAATAATTTTATATTATAATTTAAATTAATCATTATAAATTTGGAATATAATTATATTTTAAAAATATTTATTTTTTATGAGTTTTAATTATAATATAATTTATATATTAAAAATTATTATTATTATAAATTACATTTATCATATTATTTTTTATCTATAGGAATCAAAGAAAAGTACCGATGAGGTTTATAAGAACTCACACATCTTGTTCAACTAATTGAGTTAGACTCCCTCTATACATTTATCCTATATTGCTTAAAATACTAGTAATAACAACTTAATTTTTTTTTAGGAAATTACTAGTAATAATTTAATTCTTGAATTTTATTATGTATATGGATTAATATTTGAATCTATAAAGCTCGTTAATTTAAATTCTTTTAAATCCAGACATACGTAATTAAATTTAAATTAAAATATAATCATAAATAATAAAACAAACTAAAATTTTAAGCAAGAAATATTATATTATCCTGAAAAAAAATTATTTAAAAATTTATGTTAGAGTGAGGGAGAGATCGATAAGGCTCCAACTCCAACTGTCATGCATTTTTTCAGCCATTAATAATTTATCAATTAAAATCTGTGCTACATGTCAGAAGGATAGATAATATATGGATTGGAGATCTCCATTTTTGTAGGACTGGAGTGGGGACAATCTGAACGCTTTTACTAGTATACCCTCACAGCCTGGACAGTTTTGTTTCCATTTATACCTGGAACGTTCGTTTCAGGAATAACTTTTTTAATCTTGAACATATTTTTTTTTTCTGAAAATATAACATGATAGTGTTATTTTTGGGTATAATTAAAAAATATGTTTGGTTAACTATTAAAATAGGTTGGGAATATTTTTTATATTCTCATGCATAATTAAAACATGTATTTGGTTTAGTTATTTTTAAAAAAAGGGGGGTTGGAATTTTTTTTTGTACTTTAATTATTTAAATATCTAACTTCTGACAAATAAATATTTAATAAATAATGAATTTTATAAAATTATTTATTAGTTTTACACTTAAAATTTAAATTGATTTTTATTTCAAATTATTCAAAAAAGAAATACATATATTTATAACTCATACTAATTTTTTTTTAATCTTTGAAAGACTTTTCGGTCTCACAAATACAATAACAATACAATAGGACTCACAATAATAATCTCACAATAAAAAAGAAAACAAACTCATAAAATATAATAATAATAATAATAATAATAATAATAATAAATAACTAAAAGTCATCAAATTTTATAACAATTATATATAGATATGTTTATAATATAATATTAATAATAATTAATGTTAATAGTTAGATATATAGACAAATAAATGAGACTAATAATAATAAACAAAACATAATTAGAATAGGTAATAACAATTGATGAAAATTATAAAGATGTTATCTTTATCATATTTATTAATTAGTATATTTATCTCTTTGGATTAAATTATAATTAGTGGCAATATATATTATAAAAAAGATTAGTATATAACTAGTAACATATATTATCAGATTTATTAATTAATATATATTATTTTATTAATTTTTTGATTGGAAGTAATATATATATATATATATATATATATATATATATAAAATTAGTATATATTAATTATATATATACTTTAAGAAGTTTGGGGGGAAGGGGGGCTCCTGCTAGCCCCCCCCCGTAAATCCGTCCCTGATTGCAACGTGCGCTTTTGGAATTGTCCCCACAAAAGGAAAGAAAAAAGTCCCCACTCGTTTGAGTATTTTCATCGTTTCACACTTTAACGTTAACGTATATAATGTCAGAGTCACAGAGAACGCATGCATTGCTTTTCGTACAATTATTACGATAACGAACGAGGCAGGAGGAATGAGAGTAGAGATGAAAAAATGTACCCGGATTTTATGGGTATTCGTAAAAATATCTGTAAGTGGATTGGGTAAATATCCTCTTATTGGAGCTGGGGCCGGGGTCGGGTATTTACCCGTAATTTTTTGTGGGTGCGGGTACGGGTATTATAGTACCCGCCCCGCCCCACCCGCACCTATCATATATATATAATTAAAATAACTTAAATAAATAATTATGTTATATATATATTTTTTTTGTAAAAAAATAATTTTATATTTTTCATAAACTAACACTAATAGTAAAAGATTTATGTTATAACTTACAATAATTTTATATTTTATATTTTTAATATTATATGTGAATGCTTTTAATGTTAAGTTTGAATTATTTAAGCGTGAATTTTTAATTTATTTGTAATAATTTTTTAATTAATATTTTTATAGCTTAAATGCAATTTTGGTTCATCTATTTTGCATAATCCGCAATTTTGATCCCCTATTTTAAAATAGAGACGTTTAGTCTCCCAATTTTCTAAAATATATAATTTTGGTTCTTCCATCAAATTGAAAGCGTTGACTGTTAAGAGATTAACGTTAACCTTAACGTGGTCCAAATATAATGACGTGACACGAGATTATTTATTTAGTTTTTAATTATTTTAAATACTGAGTAGAATAATTGATGAAAAATATATTTTATAAAAAGGTAATATCATTTATTTGACTACGATGTGTCATGTATTTCAACAATGTAGAACTAATTTAAAATAAATGATTAAGACTTGTGATTTCTATTTTAGGACTCACGATTACCCCAACCATTAAAATCGACGTAACATGTGTTTTAGTGACGTAGATAAACAAATAATTAGTACTCATTATTTAAAATAATTAAAAAATAAATAAATAAACTCGTGTCACGTCACTATATTTAGGCCACGTCAAGGTCAACATTAATCTCTTAACTGTCAATGCTTTCAATTTGATGAAAAGACCAAAATTACGGATTTTACAAAATTGGGAGACTAAATGTCTCTATAGAGGAACCAAGATTGCTGATTGTGCAAAATAGGAGGACTAAATGTCTCTATTTTAAAATAGGATGACTAAAATTGCGGATTGTGCAAAATAGGAGGATCAAAATTACATTTAAGCCTATTTTTTATTGATTTATTAACTTCATACATAAGTAAAGTGCGGGTAGCGGGTGCGGGTATGGGTATATAGGTACCTAGCAGGTACGGGGATGGGGATTAAAGTTGCTACCCGCACGGGTATGGGGCCGGGTACGGATATTTTTTTTAAACGCGGGTATGGGGACGGGTACTATAGGACCCTAGCCAGACCCTACCCATTGCCATCCCTAAATGAGAGTCAAGAAAATAAAACAAAAAAAAAAGGATATTTTTTACCCTTACACTTAAACTATTTTTTAGTTCATGCCGTTATAAAATGTAAAGTTTGTATAATTAATATTTTAAAATTGATAAAAAAAAGTTAATTTTGAAATAAATGTTACCCATTTTTTAAAATATATAATTAATATTTATTTTAGAAATATTAAAAATTGTATATTACTACATTTGTTCTTATATATAAGAAAGAAAATGTAGTATTTTTTTTGTTCCTAATTATACAAGAAATAAATAATACTATCTCTGATCATATATATATATATATATATATATATATATAATAAAAAGTAACATTTTAAGTGTATTTATTGTTAAATTTATTTTTCATCCCTAATTTATTGAGGTCTAATAATGATATAGACTAATTTCTCCATGAAAGTGGATGTATTTATTAAGCTATCAACAAAACAAATACACTCATTGGTTGAAAAAATTATCTTTTGAAAATAACCACATTTTAAATCATTTAATTCATGGGTAATCTTGGAATAAAATTAAAATTGATGACAAATTAACTAATCTAACCACTTTTATTGATTTTAATGAATTATGTATTTGTTTCTTATATATAAAATCAGAGGTAGTAATTTACTAAAAAAAAAAGAAATAAAATAATTTGAAAGTGTACAGGGATAAAAAGGAAATGATTTTTAAATGTAGGGATTGAAAAGTAAAGTTTGTATAATTATAGAAATCAAATCAGTAATTTAAAAAAAATGATAAATAATATAATAAAAAAGAAAAAATGAATGATAGACACTCAATATGTTATCCAATATCTAGGGAAAGAGAAAAAAGAATGAAAAATATAATTATGATTAGGTTTATGATATGATGAAGAGAAAGATAGAGACAAACGAGATGTATTGGTATAATGTTTAAATTAAAAAGAATGTTCATGTATCATTGTTCTAAAAAAAGAAAAAGATAAAAAAAAAAGTGAAGTGAAAGAAAATATAAGAGAAAACAAGTGTCTGGTGAACATTTTCCTATATTTGAAATTAATAATTTTTACCTTTTAGAAAATTTTAAAACTAGATGGAGGAAAAAAAACGTGAAAACTAAAGTTTGTTCGTTAGTTTTAAACAAGATGAAATGATAAGAGGTGGAAAAGAAATAATGAAACCACACAAAATAATCGGATATCCGACGGATACGAGTGTAAATAGGAGAGTACTTGGGCAATCTTCCCACAACAGTTAGCCCTACCAAGACAACAAAAAACCATTTCTTTCGCATCCAAATCCTCAGCAATGTCTACCAAGCTATCACTAGGGAATCTCATCCGTAGTGCTGAGAATGAGCATAACCCATTAACTATGTCTGATGATCAGATTTTGGAGCAAATTTACTCAACCCACGTCCATAGTGACACCAAGTTTGATGTGGACTCTCTTTTCACCCTTGTTGAGAACACCCTTAGACGCTCAACCCACATTGTTGACAATGTTGTCCAGGTTTATATACAACCTTATTTTCACTTTCTTCTTTCCCTCCACGTTTACGTACCCTTCAAATATTCATGCACTTAATTTAAATAATTTTCACAGGGATCCCATGCAAGCTTGGAGCACATAGATGACAAGATCCCCCAATTCAATTCACCACTCTGTACCCTGAAGCAGATTTCTTCCGAGGTCATATTCATAGATCTAACTCAAAGAGAGAAAAAAAAAACTACGAGGAAATTGTGATACACTTATTTTATATCCATAATATAATACAAAAAAACTGTGATAGTGAATAAAATTCATCATAACATTATGACTATAATAGCTCATGCACGTAACATAATGACTTGTGGTGGCAGATGTCATGCAAGCCTCCAAGTGAGGAAATTGCTCACAAAACAACACTGGCCATACTTAACAAGCTCTCAAAGTATGAGTGGGATGCAAAGGCAGTGCTGACACTTGCGGCTTTTGCACTGGAATATAGCGAGTTCTGGCTGCTAGCACAATACCAACCAACAGATCCTCTTGCAAAATCTGTGGCTATTCTGAAGCGAGTGCCAGTGCTCACAAGGCCCGCAACACTTCAAAAGCATCGCCAAGCCATCGTTGAGGTGAACAATTTGGTGAAAGCAACTTTGCAAGTGATTGAGGTAATCTTTGAGTTGGAGAAGCTTACCACTTATGACACCAAAGATGTACCTGCTTTGGGGGTTGCAATTGAGCAAATCCCTGTTGATGTTTACTGGGCCATCATCACTATTGTCGCAGTAGTTACACAGATTGATTGCCTCACCACTGAATCGTAAGTTATTCACCAAAAACAACTAATACTTGTTTCATAAAACCACCTTTATGGTTTTATTAATTGTACTTTTTAAAATGTATAATTTATTGATTATTTAAGAGAGCACAAGCAAGAACTGTATCAATATGGTCAAAAGATCAACATCATACTCAGCAAACTCAGGAAGCAGATCACGCTTTGTAGACAACAGATAGGTCAGTAATTAAAATAATTGTCTTTGCCTTTATTAATCTCTTTTTTTCCCCTTAAAACAAGTGTGCTTTTGATTCAAAACTAAATTTGATGGAGTAAAAGGCATGGAGCAATAAATGAGATTCTAATTAGAGGGTTAATTTGTCTGTATTGTTTTAGATGAGGTAGAATATTATCGCAAGCTGAGGAAGCTTTTTCAAACCCCCACTGAAATAATGGAGGTGTTGAAGGTTCTGATTTTCAACAAGGATGCTCCTCAGCCACTGTTTGATGGTGCTACTAAGACCACGGTTTGTGATTCCTATTCAAAATTATTAGAAAAATTTGTCATCATCTAAAAGAAAACGAGTGTGAAAATTCCACTTTATTCAACATCTTACTCTTGTTCAAATTTCTGCACTTGAGATATCTGATTAAGATCGAAGAAAAAGGCTCGAAAAAAATAGAGAAAAAAGTATAGCAAAAAATTAAAATAAAAATAGCATTATTCTAACAGAAATATCCTATTCATCCCTATATTTGTGAAATGATGCTTTCAAGTGTCCATGCACTTAATTTAAATAATTTTTTACAGGGATCCCATGCAAGCTTGGAGCACATAGATGACAAGATCCCCCAATTCAATTCACCACTCTGTACCCTGAAGCAGATTTCTTCCGAGGTCATATTCATAGATCTAACTCAAAGTGAGAAAAAAATATATACATTTATATAAATACACACATAATATAATACAAAAATTGTGCTAGTGAATTAAATCCATCAGAACATTATGATTAATAGGTCATGAATGTAACATCGTTTTTTTTCTTTTTTTTGATAAGCATGAATGTAACATAGTGAGTTGTGGTGGCAGATGTCATGCAAGCTTCCAAGTGAGGAAATTGCTCACAAAACAACACTGGCCATACTTAACAAGCTCTCAACAAACTATGAGTGGGATGCAAAAGCATTGTTGACACTGGCGGCTTTTGCACTGGAATTGTTAAGAAACAGAACAAAACATAAAAGTGAAACAAAATATGAATGTATAAAGAAGAAGAAGAAGAAGAAGAAGAAGAAGAAGAAGAAGAAGAGAGGAGCAAAACAAAATTGATATGTATTTCAGATTTGAACTTCAAGTTTTGCACACTTTGATTTGTTACAACAAGAACTTAAATAGAAAAACTAACAAGTCCCTGATTGGGTAAACAAACAACAAATTAAAGCTAATACAGAATAGGCATCATTAGCCCACAACTAGCTGTTAAATAGAAGCATGCTTAAAAAGTAATCATACAAGTTGCAGGCACATTTACTATGACAACAGGAAAAATCTCAACTGCCAACACTCCTCCTTGAGATTTTTCTTCAATACTCCAAAATTTGATTTCAACTATCATCCCACATCTTCTAAGGATCACAATCAAGTAGACAAGCATTTGCATCCCCTTGCTTAACATTAATTATATCATCTGAAACAAGAATGTTTGCATCCTTCTTAATCAATTTTCCATCTTGAAGGACCTTAGCTTTAGGCACCAAATGAGCTATGACAGTTGCAGCAACTTTATCAACATTGTACTCCTCTATGAAATTTATGGTTGACTCGATAAGAAGGAGTATGATAATCCCAACAAAAACTTTCCAATCAAGAGATTTACCTCTTGCATTTGCCAAAATTATGGCCATGATTGTTGCAGCTTCCATGACCCATGAAAAAAGATTCATCATAAAACTCCTAAACTTCAAAAACTTGTTTTCCTTCTTCTCTTCAAGTTTGTTGTGGCCAAAGAGGTCCAACTTCTTAGCAACTTTTGTTGCAGGCCCATTTGAATCACACTTTTGATTATGAAATACCTTCTTCTCAAGTGGCATATTTTCCAAATTTACAGCTTCCTCCAAAACAGCATACATGGCCTTTTTCTTCCATTCCACTGGAAAACTTTTATCTCTCATTTTAATGAACATTAGCTCACATCCAAGAGGATCAAATATGATGCAACTCATATTTTTAAAACACAAGGAATAATTCCTTTCTAGCATTTGTCCCACACTCAACAGACTTTGATTTATCTTAGACACAAATAACACATCAGAAATATATTTTGTACCTGCTAGAGTTTCAACAGCAACAACTCCTTTGCCTTTGACATCAACACATTCACCATTGCCTATGGTGACTTTGGAGAAGTAGGACTAGTCCAATTCCTTGAAAATGCTAGCATTGTGGGTCATATGATTTGTGCATCCACTGTCTATAAGCCATACCTCTTTGTTATTACTTGCTGGACAGCAAGTAGCAGCAAATAAATGCTCCTCATTTTGTTCTTCATGCTCCATAACTTGGGCTTGTTGTACCTGTTGGTTTGGTTTATTTTTACAAACCTTCTCCACATGACCAAATTGATTGCAGGCCCTACATTTAACGCTTGGCCTGAACCAACAAAAATTTTCAGTATGGTTGTCCTTCTTACAATGAGGGCAAAATGGAAACTTATTTTTCCAACCTCCTCCTTTGTTGCCTTCTTCTTTCTCCCCAAAAAATGGCTTTTTCCCAGAACTGCTCCAGCCTTGGGCTTTGCCTTTGGAGTGTGCCACAAGAGCACCTTCCATACTTTCTTCCATTCTCAGAGATCTCCTGTGTTCAGTGGCTTGCAAAGCATTCACAAGCTTTGCAATAGATATTTGAGAAAAATCCTTATTTTCTTCTAGAGATGAGATTTTTGACTCAAACCTCTTTGGAAGACACACTAGGATTTTCTCCACAACACGTTGATCACTTAGCTCCTCTCCAAGTAATCTGATTTGTGTAACCACCTGCAAAAGTCTATCAGTGAAATCTTTGACAGATTCACTTTCTTTTATTTTCACCGCTTCAAACTCTCTCCTCAAGTTCAGCCCCTGCATTCTTTTTGTTCTTTCACTCCCTTGGAACTCCTCCTTTAACTAATCCCATGCTTCTTTTGCAGTCTTAAGAGTCAGGATCTTGATAAAAACGTCATCGTGTAGTGCTGCTTGTATAATGGCAAGTGCTTTGCCTTCCTTTGCCAATTCCTCATTATGACTCCTCATTTGAGCTACTATTGGGTTATTTGGTAATGGAGGTGGATTACTTCCATTTTCCACTATATCCTACAAACTCTGAGCTCTAAAATAAGTTCTCATTTTCGCAGCCCACAAATGAAAGTTTTCACCAGCTGATGCGTAAAAATGCGTTTGCAAAGGGCAAGCGTACCCTACGCAGTAGTGACAGTGGACTCTAGGAGTCCGAATATCGAATCCAAAGGACCAGTCGTGTTAATTTTGCAATGGTTAAACAATTCAATCAAGAATCAAATTTGGGATAAAATAGAGTTCAATTGTTAAGTTCTTAAAAGCTAAGGATTAAGACAAGAAGATTAATGTGAGACAGTAAGAATGAAACGCCAAGTATTATGATTTTGCATGCATCACTTTTTCCCTCATCTTGATCTCATTGAATGCTCTAATTAAGTTAATTTCCAGTCTTCTTTAAATTCATTAGTAAACAATTGATCGTAGTTTACTACTGTTGTTTCCCCTAATTCAATTCCCAATTGGTCATAGGTGAATTAAATTAGGGTAAACGATAATACTCAGAGAGGTTGATTAATAGAATTAGTCCACTGGAAATTCACACAATTAGTTTGATCATGCAAATCATATGAATTCAATCACTTTACAGTTCTGTCAATCCCAGGCAATTGATCATAGACAAGGGACTGACCAATATTTAGAGTGATCAGTTCTAATAACAAACAAAATAGTAAAGAGATTCAATAACTGGAAACATCGAGACATTCATTGATAATCAAAGATGGGGTACAAAAGACACAGCTACATCATAATCCTAGGCTTGAAGGACTAGCCACTCATGTTCATGAACAAACCAGAAAACCTCATAGAAAACATAAAGATTACAAAGGGATAAGAAATTTTACAAGTAGTACTCCCAATGACGATCTCTACGTCTTACAGCAGTCAGACTCTCTCACACGTTCTCTATCTATCTCACTCAGAACCCTCAGTATTCAGAAACAGAGCAAAAGATCCCCCCAAAAAAGGGTTTTCAGCACTTATTTATAAAGTTTTAAACTACTGACGCGGCTCACCACGACCGTGCTGATCAAATGACCACGGTCGTGGTCCTTGCATGATCTGGAGGTCCAATCTGCGCGTGTTTCGAGTACGGCCGTGGTAAATGAACCACTGCTGTGCTCGGAAAATTGACGCTGATGCAAAACTTTTAGTGATTCCTGCTTGGCTGTGGCTATTTCACCACGGCTGTGGTGACTTAGCACGACCGTGCTAAGTCTACCACGGCCGTGGTATCCCAGACAAAGGCAACTTCCTTCAATTTATTTATTTTTCAGCTCTTTTCTTCAAGAAATCCTTGAATTGCCTGTCTTACACAAACTAGCAACAAACCGTGAGTTCTACCAACAAACTAAGCTCAAATCATATGCAAATGGTATCCAAATTAAGATAAAAATGCAGTCAAAATCCGGTTTATCAAACCTCTCCACACTTGAGCATTGCTTGACCTCAAGCAA
The DNA here is from genome assembly GCA_026413185.1 of Pueraria montana var. lobata. NCBI lineage: Eukaryota > Viridiplantae > Streptophyta > Magnoliopsida > Fabales > Fabaceae > Pueraria > Pueraria montana. Next base: position 74,638,305 of record CM048647.1, read on the forward strand.
TTATTATGAGTTAGACATCAAAATTGATTCTCCCTAGCCAAGAACTTGTAACAGAATTCCCCATTTTTTTTTTTACAAGAGCAAATACAACAGAATGCAGCAGGTTTCCTCTCGGGGTCTCTTAGGCCTAAACCTACACAAAAATTGATTTCCCAGGAGCCATGGTTCACTCATCTCTCCTTCTCTCAGTGTTTCAGGGTCAATATAAAAACTCTCCAATCATATTCAAATGAACATATTCACTAATCTATGCATCGATCAACTCAACTCAATTGGACTTTTTACAATCAGAACATATGAGGCATGACAAGGTGTAACGGGGCTAGGATTTCAATGATGGGTGGATATTGAAAGAAAAATGTTTAGCAATGGGCTTTACAATCAATTTATGCTCAGTGATCCAAATTCAAGAAGATACCAATGTTTATTTCTTCTTCTTATTCTCTTTTATTTGATTTTGATTTTTTTTTCAGCTCTCACTTCTTCTTTCTCTCCTTTTTTTTTGAAGGCCTTGACCTTTGATTTATTCATTGTATAGGAGAGGAAGTGAGACATACTGAGTATTTTCTGTTTCAGAATATCCTTCATTACATTGGTTTTCTCCTGCCTTTCAGACCACCAAGCATATTGTACAAAGACTAACATAACAGGGTGACAAAAAAAAATGTTCATAAGGCTCAAAACAGTCAACTAAGTGGGGTTGTATCACAAATTCTGCATCTAGAAAAATGCCTAAACAATGCCTCAACAGTTTCAGAAAGTCAAAAGTCAATCAAGGATATGTATGTCAGCATAGAAAATGAAACATGTCACTTGAATTGATTCCATATCATATTGAAAGACTTAAGGCTCAACTCTCCCATCTCTATGTTCAAGCTCAAGGGAAATAATTTATTCGTCTAGTTTTAGTGCCAGTGTTTCCCCTTTAGTGACCCTGCTGCTATCTGATTTCTTTTTTTTTTCTTTTTTTTTTAAGAGGGAAATTCTGCAACACAATTCTACAACTATTGAGGATCTAAAAATCACATCAGAACACAGAAGTAACATAACCACACAATGTCTCAAGAATGGGGGAAAACAACCGTGACTCCCTTCCCCACACTTAATAAATGCAGTGTCCTCAATGCATCCAAAATAGAAATGAAAACAGGAAACAATGTAAGGAAGATGAAAAAAAAACTAGTAGAGTACGGTGCCATAAACAAAACAGACTGACAAAACAAAATAAAAGAAAAAGAAAACAAAACCTAAGGAAATAGAAAAGCTCCTCAAGAAGGAGGAGGATCTGGGAAGAGACGATCCTGAAGCTGCCTCAAAAAATCCATCTGAGCAGTGAATTGGTCAGCTATCATCTGTTGCTGTGTCTCAAATCAGGTGTCCTGATCATCCAACCTCCGCGTCACCCTAGTCTCCAAATCATCCAATCTCTAGAGGATCTGGCTCATGTCAAATGTGGGTGGTGGCGGTGATGCCCGATGCTGCTCTGTCGGCTGCTCCTCCATGTCAAACGGCTGCTCTGCCATGCCTAGCTCCTGGGGTTGGATCTCTGGCTCATCCTTATGTGGGTCTGGCTGCTCAACAAGGAAGAACTACTAGCCCTGGCATCGAAGGATCCCCAGAGAAACCAGAGTGGATCTGTCAATGTAAGAAACAGCTGTGCCATCCTGGGCTGCCTCCATGAAGCCAAAGTGAGTAGCCAGCCTGGTGATGAATGATCCAACTGCAATGTGGCCAGTCTGGCTTTGAGAAACTCGTAATCCAATGGTGCGGCAGTGTCTGATAAAAAGGAGGCCGGCATTACACCGCTTTCCCCTAACCATGCACCATAAAGGGAAGAAGTCCTTCCCAGTAATCGTGCCAGTGCTCTCCTTGCGGCCATGGAGGGTCCCAGATAACCACCGATGACACACCCGAAGTGCTGGGTCTTTGATGCCACTGGCCTTTGAGGTGTCAGGGAAGAAGCGGGTTGTAACATCCTAATTGCTATTATGGAAATATGCGAGGTTTGATTCAATTAATTATTTCATAACTCACTTTTATTAACTTACTTACGAAAATCTAGTGAGATTAAGAAAACTTAATTGGGATTTTATGGATTTTTTTTTTACAGTATTGAATATAACATATGCATATCTGAAAGTGTTTAACAAAATGTACCCCGGAGCATAATAGTAAAAACGTGGAAAGGCAAAGTACGAAAAAAAAAAAACTAAAACATAGTCATTTGACATGATGACTGACATATACATATAACAAAAGAAATCTGAGTGCCTAGGTCTACTCCAACGAGATATATGACAAAGAAAAGAAAGTCCTAGAACTCAGATTAGTCATCTTCTAACTCCCACCCTATACAGAGATCCTAAGCCACAAGGGTCATACATGGGCGTTCGTGCGAATCGGATGTAGACCACGATGTGATCCATGCCCACAACTACTACTCGTCTCCCGAAGATGCTCTCAATCCTCCAATGGAGGGTTGATTCTTTCGCTGCCATTTGCCCATAAAAGAAAATAAACAAAAGGGTGAACTCCCTGCTTCATCAAGCAGCACACAAACAACGACTTTACAAGTCACAAACAAAATCCTGTCCACCATCGCCATGTGGTTTTCTAACGTTCACACTCACAGTCCTAATTGTTTCCTTTCACTAATTCTATAAATCCTTTCTTACTGGCCAGCTGCCACTGGAACTCCAGGAACTCAGTGGTCTTACTCAATTTGAGTTGGATGACTGTTGGGAGTACACCTTTCACCATGGTACTATGGTGGGCTCTCACCAACCGATGATGTCTCGTATTTTTGTCAGGGTGGCCGAGTCAGCTATGTGATCTAACGTCACAACTCAGTGCCTTACCCTCCAAGGTCGCAATGCCTTACGATCATCTCCCAGGTACCAACTGTGATCATCCAATACTCGGAGGACTGACTCCTCCACAACTCTCCTCAGACAGATTATTCTTTCTCGTCACAGTGGGGTTCCGCTGCACATGGTACTGGACGGTCGCATAGACGCCAAGCCTGAGACTCCGTCTCTACTCAAAAATCATATGTATGAGGACATTTGCCTCCGTCACCTTTCTATGGGTGACCGTCACATTACGTCGTGACACGCCTTTCGAACTCCGTCCCCTGTCTTTGTTATTCTCACAGCTGGAACACTCCATGTGACTCTCTTTTCATCTTGCAGTTCCCACGAATCGTCGCGCACACGCAGTTCCATTACACGACTCTCAGAAATCAACATGATTCACAACATGTAACAAAATCTTGTTAAGTTTTATTTGTGCCTCACCCTCTCATCAATTTCTATAATTTTTAATAATTAATAACTTACCGTTGATTCATCCACGCAAAGGTCCTAAATTCTTTCTATGTCCAATGCATAAAATAAAGAGTTCGTTAATTAATTTCTATTTAATAAAATAAAATAAATCTTTTAGCCTAATTAATTGTGCTCACTGTTAAAGTTTCATTTATCTTTGAATAGCAATCCTGCTATTGGTACTAGAAATCAATTCTAGTTACTACAAGTACTCGCGTCGAGTCTTGTAAACACATCACACAAACAAACAATTTTATCACAAAGTTCAACCTACAGTCCGAAGGACTGTATCATAAAAGCACACAAAACCACACTTTCAAATATTAAGTACCCAAGATTCACACCTCTGGGACTTAAACCCAAAACAGAATAGGTCAATGAATATTACATATCCACTGCCTTACAAAATCCCAATTAATAATTAAAATTGCTATAATCAAAGCAACATGTATTATATTACTAAAATTGATCAATTAGTCAAATTTTCATTTGGTAGTATTGAATGTGAGCTTTTACTGAAACAAGCAAATGACCTTGGAATTTAATAATTTTTATATCAAATTGAAGCTCTTGAAATCTAGTTTATAGAAAGGTGTACCACTTATAAAATCAACATCTAAAAAATTTTATAAAAATTTTCTAAGTCAGTAACTCCATATTTTTAGTACTCACTGAACATAACCCAAAGAAATAAAATTTTCTCCCACTTCCCAAAACGAAATTAAATGAAACTTTTTACAGATTAAAAATAACACCTTGATCTTTCCAAAAAGATATTTCTTGCCTTCAAATTCATTTTCATGTGTTCCCAGTAAAAATATTACTAACAGCCTACAATTTTGACATCAAAATAGTATTTCAGACCATTGTTCTGTTTCTTGTTGAAAAATTAATTTACACATAGGACTTGGTAATTTTTGTAATATACATAGTTAAAAAGCTTATTTTGTATAGTTTTCAAAGTTTTAATTAACTTTTAAAAACATTAAGTAGACAGGGAGAATTTTAACAAAAACCGAGCCCTGTTCCAGTGAAACCCCAAAACAGGACAGTCGAATCTCGAGCCATGGATGAACCTCAAGATGAAATAATTTTCCAAAGTTGTAAACATAAATGTTGTTCCTTTTTATGTCTATTTTCGTTCAAAATAAATTTCAAGCAAAACCAACGGTTAGATCTTTCAAAAGTGGCAAAACAGTGAGGTTTGTTCCATGCTGAACGAAAGAACAGCCTCTGTCCACGAGTTTTCATTAAAACTTTTTAAAGGAAACTTGATCAAAACCCATTTTTGAGAAAGAGGTACATGATTTCATTTGTTTCCAAAGCAATTTCCAATCCAATTACAAGGTGAAAGTAAACTTTCTCCTCACATGCAAAAGCTCATCACCACTGCCAAAGAAATTTAACAGCACTCATCCAATTTCAATTCTAACAAACAAATCAAACACATCTCAATTTTCAGCAATGGAGGCATACATGCATACTATGGTTAAGGCCCCCAGCCCTTAACCATGATCTCAACAAGAAAAGAAAAACAAAGAATCCACAAGAGAGTTCTCCTTACCTAGTTTCTTGGTTTCCAACCGATAGATAGGAAGAAGAGATGAAGAGAAGACTAGGTAGAGAGGATGAGAGCTGTCAATGGTGTGCATGCAAGACTTCAAGCTCTAAACATGGCTTCCCTTTTCTCCTTCAAACTCTTGGCCAACAGGTGCAAGGAAGAGAGAAGAGAGCTCTTGGAGAGGCAACTTAGGAGCTAAGTTTGTGTTTTGTGACAAAATGAGAGAAAGTGAAGTTTGGTGTTGTTGGATCCGTGGATTTGGGGTAGTTTAGGGGGATGAGGTGTTTAGTTTAGGCTAGCTAGGTGTCAAGCTTAGATAAATTTGTGTCTAGTTTAGGCTAGATAGGTGGCAAGCTCTTATAGCTTGCATGTAGCTTAGGTGTCATGCTTAGATAAATTTAGGAGTTTAGGTATACTAAGATAAGTTTACACAGGGTAATTTTACACTGTGTAATTATAAAGAGGTGTGTTTTAAAATTTTAAAACTTAATTTCAAACATCTAATTAATTTTATAAAACTTCTAGTAATAAAAACTTGTCTAGTTGCTCAAATAAAATTTTCCTTTATAAGGAAATTATTTACAGATAAATTTCATACGGAGTAACTTGATCTATAAAACGTTAGAATTTAAAATAATTAAAACCATTTTGCAACCAACTAATTAATTAGTACGTAACAATAGATATATTAAATATTTTACTACCAGTAATTAATCTCAGCTCAATTAATTACTAGCAGGCAAAATAGATAAGCATCTACAGACAATATACGTACTTAATCATTAAGTACATATTACACTACACAAATAAATAAACAACATAGACAATTCAATCACATAGAATACTATAGCAACTTACAAACAAAAACACAGGAAAGTAACTACAGAGGATTAATTGTAGAAAATTAATTCCAAAGGGTTACTTACAGAGAAATATATAAATATATACATAGTTGTAAATATATATATATATATATATATATATATATATATATATATATATATATATATATATATATATATATATATATATAACTGAGTTGAAATTTTTAGGGTGTTACACGGACCTGTCCTGTAATCTCCCTCCAGAAGGCCGCTGGTCTGTAAGTCTTCGGGTGCCATCTTAAAGCACCCCTATACTCATCTGCAGGATGGACTCTGGTGTCTCGAAACCCAAGACGGCGTTGAAAGTTGCCAACGTCATCTTCCGGACCTGTCCCATCATGAAAAAGGAGACCATGTGCGGAAGGGCTGGGTCATCTATCTGTGTCACCTCCTCATCCTCTATGTCGTCCTCATCTGCCTCTTGCTCTGGTGCAGGTCGAGGTGCAGGGTCCTACTCCTGGCAAGTGGATATGAAGTCAATAGTGGGGCGTCTGTATGCCTGCTCTGTGATGTCCACTATCCTCTCCCATCCCACAACTGTAAGGTATGCCATGACCCGTTGCAGTAGACCATGCTCCTTTAGAAGTGTTGTGTCTAGGGCTCTGGTGGGATAATAGTCAAAGGTCCTAAGCACTGTGTATCGGTCTATGTGCTCTGGTGGTACGAGAGTATCATAATGCACAGGCTAAGCCCCAGGGTGGCGTCGAGGTGGTGGGTTAGGCGGTGATGATGTGGATCGTGTGGAAGATGCTGCACCCTGTGTTGGCTGAGCCTGTGTGGTCCGAGCACGTTTCCCACGAGTTCGAGATGGGCCGTCACCTGTCATAACTGTACACAACGAGCATAATCCAAAAAAAATGAAGCAGTATAGGTTAGAGCAACAACAAAAAGAATGGCCACTGTGTGGATGACCACGGCTGTGGTAACATTTACCACGACCGTGGTAAGCATGACCACGGCCGTGGTTAAAATAACCACGGCTGTGATTCACATGACAATGGCCGTGGTTCACATGACCACGACTATGGTAAATGTCACCATGGCCGTGGTGACTGTCAGAAACTCTTTTTTTTTTTTATTGATACGAAAAGGAAAAGGAAATAACATATGATCAATGAAAATGCATGCTGACAAATCATGAAAAGCTTACTCTAATGCTAGGATTGCCAAGGATAGGAGAGACAGAACAAAGAAAGTAGGAGAGAACCACGGGTGGTGGTAACTGACCACCCCTGTGGCTATATATAGAGATGGGCGGACCACGACCGTGGTAACTTGACCACGGCCATGGTGAGCCTCTGGTGTCCCCCCCTTTTTTTTTTCTTTTTTTTTTACTGGACAACTAACCACGGGTGTGGTGAAAGTTACCACGACTGTCCAGATTAACCACGGCCGTCGTCGTATATGACGCTGTTGGGAAAATCTGGGAGCAGGGCTGTGATTAGTTAATATCACTGCTTGGTTTCTACCACCACGGCCGTGCTCAACTTAACACGGTCGTGGTCCCCACATGCGGACTAGAACAATAAGAAACTTAATCCTAGCTGCGAAAAAAAAAGAAAAAAAAATGTAAACTAAAGTTAATAAAAGGAAAGGATACACTGGGCAATGAACCCAGCTCCCACAGGTTGCCTCCTGGGTAGCGCTTGTTTAACGTACTGAGCCTGACGGGTGAAAAGGGAACTCAGTTCATCCCTGGAAGTGCACAATAAAGCACACTTGTTGCAAACTTGCATCATATGTTTTTACTCTATGCCCGTTTATTTTGAAGGTAGAACCATCTTCTTTTTGTAGCTCTAGTGTCCCATAAGGGAACACTTGGTGCATAGTGTAAGGCCCATTCCACCTTGAGCGGAGTTTCCAAGGGAACAGATGCAGGCGAGAGTTGTAAATGAGGACCTTCTCGCCTACATGGAACTGTCTTTGTCTAATACGAGCATCATGCCATTTTTTGAACCTCTCCTTGTAAATCTTGGCATTCTCGTATGCTGCAAGACGGAACTCGTCAAGTTCATTCAGTTGCATTAACCTGTTGGTACCTTGAAGCTCAGAATCAAAGTTTAGAAATTTCAGAGCCCACATGGCTCTGTGTTCTAACTCAACAGGTAAATGACAATTTTTTCCAAACACAAGTCTGTAAGGAGACATCCCAATGGGAGTCTTAAAAGCAGTTTTGTAAGCCCAAAGAGCGTCATCTAATTTGATAGACCAATCTTTCCTAGACGCGCTTACAGTTTTTTCCAAAATCCTTTTTAACTCCCTATTGGAGAGCTCCACTTAACCACTTGTCTGTGGATGGTAAGGAGTAGAGACCTTGTGAGTTACTCCATATTTAGCCAAGAGGCCATCAAATAATTTGTTGCAGAAGTGAGTACCACCATCACTAATGATTGCTCTAGGAGTGCCAAATCTTGTAAAAATGTTTTTCTTCAGAAATTTAATCACACTCCTAGCATCATTAGTGGGCAGTGATACAGCTTCTACCCACTTTGATACATAATCCACAGCAACCAAGATATATTCATTACCAAAAGATTTGGGAAAAGGACCCATGAAGTCTATTCCCCACACATCAAACATCTCCACAACCAACATGTTATTTTGAGGCATCTCAAATCGCCTCGATAAAGTGCCAGTGCGCTGAAATCTATCACAAGCCTTCACAAATGCATGTGCATCTTTGTAAAGGGAAGGCCAGTAAACACCACACTGAAGCACTTTATGGACGGTCCTCATAGGGCCTGAGTATCCGCCGGCTTCTAAAGAGTGACAATGGTTTGAGATGGAACTTACCTCATTGTAAGGCACACACCGCCTTACCAGGTTGTCACCACACACCTTGTATAGAAAGGGGTCATCCCAGAAATACTTCCTTGCTTCTGACATTAATCTCTTCTTCTGCTGATAATTGAATTCAGGGGGAAATACTTGACAAGCTAAATAGTTAACTATATCAGCATACCAAGGTGTCCCTTCAGAGGAAATGACAGCAAAAAGATGCTTATTAGGGAATGTCTCTTTAATGGCCCCATCTTCTGCAGGTTGCATGACAGAGGGATCTAGACGGGACAGGTGGTCCGCAACCAAGTTCTCTGATCCTTTCTTGTCCTTTATTTCTAAATCAAATTCTTGCAGCAACAATATCCACCTGATGAGTCTTGGCTTTGCATCCTGTTTACTCAAAAGAAACTTGATAGCAGAGTGGTCAGTGAAAACAATAACTTTAGACAACACTAAGTAATGTCTAAACTTATCAAAAGCAAAAACTATTGCCAAAAGTTCTTTTTCAGTGGTAGTGTAATTCCTTTGGGCCTCATCTAATGTCCTACTGGCATAGTAAATAGTATGAAAAATTTTATTTCTCCTTTGACCCAAAACAGCCCCTACAGCTGTGTCACTAGCATCACACATCAGTTCAAAAGGCAGTGACCAATCAGGGGCTACTACCACAGGAGCGCTAACAAGCCTCTCTTTCAGTAGTTTGAATGCTTGTAAGCACTCATCAGAAAACTCAAAGGTGACGTCTTTAGCCATTAGGTCATTCATGGGTTTTGCAATTTTTGAAAAATCTTTTATAAAGCGTCTGTAAAACCCAGCATGACCCAAGAAGCTTTTGACAGCCTTCACAGAATTTGGTGGAGGTAATTTTGCAATCATCCCCACCTTAGCGGGATCTACCTCAATGCCTCTTTGAGACACCTTGTGCCCCAATACGATACATTCTTGTACCATAAATTGGCATTTTTCCTAATTCAAAACCAGCCTTTTCTCCCTGCATCTTTTCAAGACCAAATTGAGATTACTCATACATGTGTCAAAAGTGCTTCCAAATACAGAAAAGTCACCCATAAAAATTTCAATGCAACTTTCAAGTAAATCAGAAAATATTGACATCATGCATCTTTGAAATGTAGCAGGTGCATTACAAAGCCCAAAAGGCATTCGTCTATACGTAAATGTTCCATAGGGACATGTAAAAGTAGTTTTTTCTTAGTCCCCTTCAGCCAATGGAATTTGTGTATAGCCCGAATAACCATCTAAGCAACAATAGAAAGCTTTTCCTGCTAACTTTTCTAACATCTGGTCAATGAAAGGAAGGGGAAAATGGTCCTTCCGGGTGGCTTCATTTAATTTCCTATAGTCAATGCACATCCGCCACTCGGTGGTTTTCCTAACAGCTATGAGCTCATGTTGCTCATTTTCTGTCAAAGTGGCGCCCCCCTTTTTAGGGACACATTGAACAGGACTCACCCAGTCACTATCAGAGATAGGATAAATAACATCTGCATCAAGTAATTTAATTACCTCGCCCTTTACCACTTCCATCATGTTTGGGTTGAGTCTCCTCTGAGGAAGTCTTTTGGGTGAAAATCCATCCTCCAAATGAATTCTGTGAGTACACACAGTAGGGTCAAGACCCTTAATGTCATGGATGGTCCACCCAAAAGCCTCCTTGTTATCTCTTAGAACCCGTAACAATTTGTCCTCCTCTGTTTTAGTTAAACCTGCAGAAATAACAACTGGTAGAGCAGAGGGTTGGTTAAGAAAAGCATACTTCAAGTTGGAAGGTATCGACTTCAACTCCAAAACAGGAGGTTCCTCAATGGAGGGCTTGGGTTTTGGGCCTTTGCTCCTTTCCAACTTCTCAAAGCCAACAACTTTGGCTTCCTGTTGATCTTGGAGGAACATCAATATTTCCTCCTCAACATCAATTAATCCCCATTCCAAGTCCTCCATGGTGAGAACTCTTTCCAAGGGGTATTCTATCCCCACAGTAGGGAATGAAGCCTCAGTCAAGCCATCAGTTATGTCCCTAGACTAAACAAAATTGCAAGAGGCAAAAGAGGTAGGCTTTTTCACAGAATCAGATAAGTTGAAAACTACATTTTCTTCACCCAATCTTAAGGTGAGTTTTCCTTGCCTTACCTCAATTACCATGTCACAAGTGTTCAGAAAGGGACGCCCCAATATGATTGGGACATCATCCTATTCTTCCATATCAAGTACCACAAAATCAGCTGGGAAAATAAACTTGCCTACTTTTACCAATACATCCTCTATTACTCCCCTTGGGTATACAATAGACCTATCCGCAAGATGAATGGTAATGTTGGAGGGTTGTGGTTCTTTCATGCCTATTTTCTTAAAAATAGAGTAAGGCATTAGATTAATGCTTGCTCCCAAATCACACAAGCATCTTTCAAACTAAGCATTCCCTATCTTGCAAGGAAGAGTAAAACTCCCTGGATCTGCCATTTTGGGGGGCAATTTCTTAAGGACCACAGCCGAACATTCCTCATTAAGGCCTATTGTCTCAAATTCTGCCAATTTCTACTTGTTAGAAATGATCTCTTTTAAAAATTTAGCATACTTTGGCATTTGAGCAATAGCCTCAGCAAAAAGGATGTTTATGTGCAGTTTCTTAAACATCTCCAAAAATCTAGAGAACTGCTGGTCATGTTTTTCATTCCTGACTCTCTGAGGAAAAGGAATACTTACCTTGGGAGGTGTCAGTACCTCCTTTTTCTTCTCCTTCTCAGGAACTTGATTCTCTTCAGTAAGAACCTCTTCATCATCAACTGTGGCTGGGCCTTCCTTCTCTTCTGACTCCTCCTTGGCCTTCTTGCTCCTGGTTGACACTGCTTTGACATCTTCCTTCTTAGGATTAGTCTCTGTTTGGGATGGCAGTGTTCCAGGAGTCCTCTGAGACAACAAGGTTTTCATGTCGGTCATTTGCGACTCTATGCTCTTCATTCTTTCATCATTTTTGGCCATGTATTGCATCATGACCTCCTGAAGAGAGGGTCTTCTCTCCTCTTGTCTTGACCTCTGATTTTGCAAATGTGGAGGTCTGTAGACACCTTGATTCTGATTCTGCCCTTGTCTCTGTCCTTGATCCCTCTGATTCTTCCAGGAGAAGTTAGGATGATCCCTCCATCCTTGGTTGAAGGTGTTAGAGAAGGGATCGTATTCGGCGCTATTCCCACCGGCCCAATTCACCTCCTCTATAGCTTGGGCCAATTCAGCGTCTATAGGGCATTCATTCTCCTCATGAGCTTCCCCACACTTATTACAAGTAGGAGGTGGACGAGATGCTGAGAGAATCTGAGCCTGTGCCTTCATCATATTCTCCATCTGCTTAGACAATATCTTTAGCTTCTGATCAATCCCGGAGCTAGATGCTCCAGTCTCCACTTGATTAATAGGCTTCCTCATAATACACCTATCTGCAGTATGGTTGTAGGCGTTAGAGGCTATAGCTTCAATGATTCTGTTTGCCTCTGTTGGTGATTTAGCCATCAACGAACCTCCACAAGCAGCGTCGAGGCTAGTCCTGTTGTGGTTGGACACACCTCCATAGAAAATCTGGATGATTCTCTGCTGGCTAAACCCATGATGTGGACAACTACGAAGTAGCTCCTGAAATCTGTCACAGGCTTCTGACAAGCTCTCTTGCTCCCTCTGAGGAAAATTGTCTATCTCTCTCTGCATTTGGTCTGTCTTCACTACAGAGTAGTACTTCCGTAGGAATTTGTTGGTGCACATCTCCTAGGTAGTGATGCCGTTGGCTGGAAGCGAGCACAACCAACTGAGTGCTTTCCCGTTGAGGGAGAGTGGGAAAGCAGCCAATATGATATATTCAGCAGACACCCGAGGATACTTGACCGTGCTAGCCATCCTCAGGAATCTTCTCAGATGTTCCACTGGGTCCTCAGTGGCCAGCCCATTGAATTGGTTACTCTCTATCATCTGGAGGAAGCCATGTTTCAATTCAAAATTAACATCCCCCAGTGCTAGCAACAAGATGCTGTTAGCTACCCCAACTTGAGGAGTGAGATAGTCTAACAGAGACTGCTCCACCGGTGGATCATTTTCTTCAACCATTACTCTTCTTCTCTGTTCCGCTCTGTTCTTCCGGGCAAGCGTTTCAATCTCAGGTTCGTTGAAAAGCTCTGGTCTCTGGGACCTGGTTAGCATGCACTATCAACACAGCAAAAAGATTAAACACAACGAGTAAAGAAGAGAATGATATAAAAAAAAAATAAACAGATTTTTTTAGATAAAATAAAATAAAAATTCAGAAATTAACCAAAAAAAAAAAAAAAATTAAATTAAAGTAGATAAAATAGAAAATTAAAAGGAACCCAAAACTATGCACAGTATGAACAAGAATTGCTTAATTTTTCACAAAATAAATTATCTAGGAACTACACAACTAGTCCCCGGCAACGGCGCCAGAAACTTGATGCGTAAAAATGCGTTTGCAAAGGGCAAGCGTACCCGCAGTAGTGACAGTGGACTCTAGGAGTCCGGATATCGAACCCAAAGGATCAGTCGTGTTCCCAAACAATTAATTTTGCAATGGTTAAACAATTCAATCAAGAATCAAATTTGGGATAAAATAGAGTTCAATTGTTAAGTTCTTAAAAGCTAAGGATTAAGACAAGAAGATTAATGTGAGACAGTAAGAATGAAACGCCAAGGATTATGATTTTGCATGCATCCCTTTTTCCCTCATCTTGATCTCATTGAATGCTCTAATTAAGTTAATTGCCAGTCTTCTTTAAATTCATTAGTAAACAATTGATCGTAGTTTACTACTGTTGTTTCCCCTAATTCAATTCCCAATTGGTCATAGGTGAATTAAATTAGGGTAAACGATAATACTCAGAGAGGTTGATTAATAGAATTAGTCCACTGGAAATTCACACAATTAGTTTGATCATGCAAATCATATGAATTCAATCACTTTACAGTTCTGTCAATCCCAGGCAATTGATCATAGACAAGGGACTGACCAATATTTAGAGTGATCAGTTCTAATAACAAACAAAATAGTAAAGAGATTCAATAACTGGAAACATCGAGACATTCATTGATAATCAAAGATGGGGTACAAAAGACACAGCTACATCATAATCCTAGGCTTGAAGGACTAGCCACTCATGTTCATGAACAAACCAGAAAACCTCATAGAAAACATAAAGATTACAAAGGGATAAGAAATTTTACAAGTAGTACTCCCAATGACGATCTCTACGTCTTACAGCAGTCAGACTCTCTCACACGTTCTCTATCTATCTCACTCAGAACCCTCAGTATTCAGAAACAGAGCAAAAGATCCCCCCAAAAAAGGGTTTTCAGCACTTATTTATAAAGTTTTAAACTACTGACGCGGCTCACCACGGCCGTGCTGATCAAATGACCACGGCCGTGGTCCTTGCATGATCTGGAGGTCCAATCTGCGCGTGTTCCGAGTACGGCCGTGGTAAATGAACCACGACTGTGCTCGGAAAATTGACGCTGATGCAAAACTTTTAGTGATTCCTGCTTGGCTGTGGCTATTTCACCACGGCTGTGGTGACTTAGCACGGCCGTGCTAAGTCTACCACGGCCGTGGTATCCCAGACAAAGGCAACTTCCTTCAATTTATTTATTTTTAAGCTCTTTTCTTCAAGAAATCCTTGAATTGCCTGTCTTACACAAACTAGCAACAAACCGTGAGTTCTGCCAACAAACTAAGCTCAAATCATATGCAAATGGTATCCAAATTAAGATAAAAATACAGTCAAAATCCGGTTTATCACCAACAAATATAGGAGGTGGAGGTAAAGAACTACTGCTGGAAGCCATTTTTGTGTTTAAAGGTTTTTTTGTATGGGGTTTTCTCTCACTCACTAACTCTGGTTTTCTCTCCGTCACAGACCCTTAAAGATCAATTAAGCTCTAGATACCATGTTAAGAAACAGAACAAAACATAAAAGAGAAACAAAATATGAATGTATAAAGAAGAAGTAGAAGAGAGGAGCAAAACAGAATTGATATGTATTTCAGATTTGAACTTCAGGTTTTGCACACTTTGATCTGTTACAGCAAGAGCTTAAATAGAAAAACTAACAAGTCTCTTATTGGGTAAAACAAACAGCAAATTAAAGCTAATATAGAATAGGCATCATTAACCCACAACTAGCTGTTAAACAGAAGCATGCTTAAAAATTAATCATACAAGTTGCAGGCACATTTAATATGACAGCAGGAAAAATCTCAACTGCCAACAGGAATATGGTGAGTTTTGGCTGCTAACTCAGCATCAACCAACAGACCCTCTTGCCAAATCTGTGGCTGTTCTGAAGCGAGTGCCAATGCTCACAAAGCCCGCAGCACTTCAAAGGCACCACCAAGCCATCATTGAGGTGAACAATTTGGTGAAAGCAACGTTGCAAGTGATTGAGGTAATCTTTGAGTTGGAGAAGCTTGCCACTTATGACACAAAGGATGTACCTGCTTTTGAGCTTGTAATAGAGCAAATCCCTGTTGATGTCTACTGGGCGATCATCACTATCGTCGCTGTAGTTACTCAGATTGATTGCCTCACCACTCAATCGTAAGTTATTCACCAGAAAAATTAATATTTGTTTCAATAAAACCTTAATTTATTGTTTTATTAGTCGCACATTTTAAAATGTATAATTTATGGATTATTTAAGAGAGCACAAGCAAGAACTGTCTCACTATGGTCAAAAGATCAACATCATACTCAGCAAACTCAGGAAGCAGATCACTCTCTGCAGACAACAAATAGGTCTGCAATTAAAATAATTGTCTCTGCCTTTGGTCTTTCATGTTTATCATTTCAAAGCTATAAATGATGGAATAATAAAAGGCACGGAGCAGTAAATGAGATGCTAATTAGAGGATTTATGTATATTGTTTCAGATGAGGCAGAATATTATCGGAAGCTCAAGAAGCTTTTCCAAACCCCCACTGAAATAATGGAGGTGTTTAAGGTTCTGATTTTCAACAAGGATGCTCCTCAGCCACTGTTTGATGGTGCTACTAAGACCACGGTTTGTGATTCCCAATCAAAATTATTAGAAATTTGTCACCATCCAAAAGAAAATTGAGTGTGAAAATTTTCTGCTTTTTTCAACATCTTACTCTTGTTCAAATTTCTACACTTCAGAAATCTAGTTAAGATTAAAGAAAGAGTTAAAATATGAGATAAGATGAGTAATGTCACAGATAAATAAAGAAGAAAAAAGTATAGTGAGAATTTTAAATAAGAATAACATTATTCTAAAACATGTATGTGTGCACTGTAAAAATGATGCTTTCAAGTGTTCATCATTCACTCATTTGTAGCTCTTAATCTTGATTCATTTGTTGCTTGGTAGGTCGACATTGTTGTGCTAAAAAAGAAGCATGTGTTTCTGTTTATTTCTTCCCTAGACGTCGTGGAGGAAGAGATTTCAGTACTGCGACCAGTTTATGATTCAATTAAAACTAATGATCATTATAAGATTGTGTGGATTCCCATTGTGGAGGAATGGACCAAGCAGCTGCACAAGAAATTTGAGGTTTTGAAAAGCAAGATACCTTGGTAAGTAGTATAGAACTTTGGAATCATAGCAGGGTACAAGTACATTAAGGAGGAATGGTACTTCAAAAAGAAGCCTATGGTTGTAGTGTTGAGCCCCCAAGGGAAGGTGCGACACTCAAACACATTCCATTTGATTCAGGCTTATGGAATGAAGGCTTTTCCCTTTACAACTTGGGATGAAGAACGCGTGCACGCAGACTCTGATTGGGTTGGCTCTGTTGTTGGCAACATTCACCCCAACATAGATAACTGGGTAAGTAAATTTCAAACAAAAACTAAGTTTGTAGCATATTATATAGATATATACTAATTCAATAGTATTGGTGAAGACTTATCCTTTTTGTCTGTATGATTTTATTTAAATTGGTATAATTTTATTTAAGGGAAAATAGAAAACTAGGATTGGTGTAACGTAATTACAAGGTGCTATGATACTTTGTATGAAGCAGATCAAAGAGCAAAAGTACATTTTCTTCTACGGAGGCAAAGACAAAGAATGGATCCAACAATTCACTAAGTACGCGACTGCCCTTGCAAATGACGCCACTATAAAGGAGGCAAAGATTTCCATACAGTTGTTTTGTGTGGAAAAGGAAGACAAAAGCCTTGTGAGGCGATTTTGGAGTGGCATTGAGAGTTTGTTTGTGACTAAGGTTAACAAGCCAGTTGATGCTGTGATTCAAGAAGAGCAAAAGATGCTTTCTTACAAGAATGAAACTGGATGGGCTCTCCTCAGCAAAGGGCCATCTGTGGTGGTGAGTGGTCATGGAACCACAATTTTGAAGACAGTGGCAGAGTTTGAGAAATGGAAAGAAGTTGTGATCAAAAAGGGCTTTGAGTTCTCCTTCAAAGAATACCATAAGAAGATTGTGGGCGCCACTCATCACTGCTCACACCTTGAAATTCCAAATTTTGCAGGAAAGTTACCAGAGACCATGAATTGCCCCGAATGTCCCAGGACAATGGAGATTTTCATTTGCTTTAAATGCTGCCACAATGAGAGTACTGAACGTCGCTTGGCGCTTATTTGATATCATGAACGAGAGTATGAGAATAAGACTATAAGAGAACGTTCCAGTTATCTGCAACTTTCAAGCTACTAGCTTCCCTACTAAAATAAAGATTTCTCTGTACCAAGAAAAAAAAAACTGCGTAACTTAATGAGTATGTTTTCTATGTAATATTGAATCTTAGCACTCAATTAATTAAGCTTCTTTACAGATTGCGATGCAATGCTTTAGTATACTATAACTTCAAAATTTGCTACAATGGTCCCATAACTTTGTATCTATTGAATGGTCTCAGTATGATTTAACAAGTAATAGTAGGTTCGATTAACAGTAATATTACTTGATCTAGACATGTTCTTTGAGTGTTGCTCACCTTTGAGAATCTCCACATGGGATCAAACTTGATCTCGACAATGGTTCTCATCTGTTGAATAAGTTGCAGCAACATTCTGCTTATCTCAGTTATTTCTTGGGCTATAAGGTAAATCCTATTGATTACATTTATTTTTGATACTGAATTGTTGTATTATAATAGCCATTTAGCAACACAGAAGAGATATAGACAGAAAAAGATGGACAAATAGATCTGAAACACAGCTAAGAAGGCCGGTATTCTGACAAGCAACTCGGAAAAATAAAACAACCAAATAAAGTTCGGGAAAAATCGAACTCTTCCCAGTTTCAGCAATTAAACTCCTTTCTAAGCAGACACCCTTAATAACAACAAATTCTATCTATTGGAATAGATCTAATTCTGGCTATATAAATTAATATATTATTTTGCATAAATAGGAATTAAAAGACTAATAAAACATAAAATAATACTGTTACAGTACCTATTCCAAAGTGGTATGGACATTGGACAATACTCCTGCAGCCATGCTACAGTAGCATGAGCAGTACTTATTTTTATTAAGCCCAAACAGAAACTCAACAAGTAATTTATAATTAATTCCCATCTCCTGCATTATCATGGTGATATTTTAACTCAATGTTGGTGATGTATTAGGTTTTCCACTATATGCCAATGTTTGAAACAAACTTGAACATTCTTGTCATCACTCTGTAAAAAAATCAGGATGTGATTAGCAATTTAGCATACAAACTCAATTAATTATCTAGCACTGGTCTTCGGTCTTCCCAGTTTGGGCCAGGCTGGAAAAATATCAAACAGCAATGAAAATGGATAACTTCATATATACAAGCTGCCTCTTTGTTCATTTTACCATTTTGTATTGTATTCTTTATTTTGTTAGTTCAGGTCTGGCGTTTTTTACATCGTTTTAACATATTTGTCTGTGCCATATATGGAAATTGGGTTTACATGTCAATTGTCATTCTGTTAAATAATATGTATTTTCTTATTTTACTTCTCTTAGAGGGTATTTAGTATTATTACTTGTTGTCTTTATATTTTTACTTGTCTGGCAGTGTTTAAATTTTTGTAATTTATTTATTTTTCCAAAGCCAAGCACTTGTTTGACACTCTTTACTTTTTGCAATTTTCATTTAAAAAATAATAAATAAAATATAAAAAATAGTTTTATTTTGAGAGTAAAATAAATATTTTTAAAATTATTTAAATTTTGTCAGTTAAATAGAGGTAATCTCTCTCTAGACATAGTAGGATATTAGATCCATTCAATATTGAAAGTGTGTTTGATTTTTATTTTATTTTATTTTATTTTCAGCTACCATGTTTTTATTAATAATTATAAAATTATTATTTCATTTTTAATTTATTTCTTGTTTTCATAATTTTTTTAATGTAAATACAGGGTAATCTAAAGATTTTAGGGGGGACGATTGCCCTTGTAGGGTTGGCAAAACGGGCTGGTTCGGCCCGTTTTGGCCCGGCCCGCCTGTGGCCCGCCAAAAATGGGCTGGGCCGGGCTGGCCCGCCATAGCTGCCACAGGCTGCATGTCCTGGCCTGCCTCGCCATAGAGTGGGTTGGCGGGCTGGCCTGCCAGATTTGGAGCAAAAAATTGTAATTTTTTTAATGCTTTAAACAAAAATAGACATAAATAAAATGACATAAAAATTATTCAACATTATCATAAACAAGTTGTCTCAAAATAAAAGTAGTCTTTGAACACCACCACAAGTTCAACATGATGAATAACATACTAATAGTCTATCACAATTTCACAAATACACCACAAGTTCAATATGTTCCTCTTCATTCAAAACAAAAGCTCAACAACACAAACTAATAGTCTATCACAAATACACCACAAAATAAAATGCAAATAGTTATTAGTTAATAAGTCTTCACCACTGTAGAACCCTAGTCCTTGGCTAAACTAAAACTAAATTACTAAATTAGAATTATTAAATAATAATATTAATTATTAAATTTAAAATATAATTATGTAATATTTATTTTATGTTCGACAGGCTGACGGGCTGGCCCAGCCCGCCTAGCCTTTGGCCCAGTAGGTTGGCGGGCCGGGCCTAAACGGGCCAGTGGGCCAAAAACCCCACCCCACCCCACCCCGCCATTTTTGCGGTAGGCTGGCGAGCCAGCCCGTCTGGCCCGGCCTGTTTTGCCATTCCTATGCCCTTGTAAACCCCTACCTAGTTCCGGTAAATTAAAAATGGTTAGATGTAGGTCAATTTTAACATAAATGTGTGAAGGTCAATTTTATGATAAATGTGTGACAAATACGAGATAAAATATGTGTTTGAATGAATCAATTGATTTCTAATTGAAATGTATCAATTTAATTAATTTATTTATGAGTCTTGTTGACATTGGGACGCATCATGTGACGACCATATTTGATTTTTTGGCAGTTATATATTGTTAGTTTCAGTTTTATAATGATTTTAAAGAATTTAAATATATTTGAGTTAAACAACTTTAAACAGCAAGATTTAAAAAGTTAAAAAATTACAATTATAAAGATTAAAATAAAATGTTTTAAATTACAAGAATTAAAAGTGAAAGTTATTGTACCTGATGGGTGTAACTCAGTTGTTGCATCAGATAAAAGGTCAATCAAACTTACTGAAAAAATATGTTAAGTTAGGATGCTTTTCAAATCAAAAGCACGATAATGTGAGGCCCAGTCAATGAGGGATTAGAAAGCGATGTGAATTGGTACCGTGACTATGTCAGGTAATCAGCAAGTTTAGTTCCTAACCTAAGCAGAAAGAAAAGTTTAAAGCTAGTGTGGATCCCTTTATAGTTAAATTGTTGCTTATAAAGCTAGTGTTGTTTATAAACAATTTTTTTTTTGGTAGAATAGTTTATAAACATTTTATTCAGGCGAAGATATATACTATTATATATACATATATATATATATATATATATATATATATATATATATATATATATATATTTCGACACAATTTAACGCATGTTTATTGGTAAAGATTTATTTATGACGGGCAATTTGTATTTATATTTACTATTTAATCCGTCTTTAAAATGTTGATAAATATATTATTATTGCACTATAGAGAATTTAAATGGTTTGATTTTACATTTTCACCAAAATAAAAGGGATTGATTTTACATAAATTGGGAACTTTGAGTTAGATGATCACTAGAACACACGTTAATTTCGTATTGATCTATAGCATGTTTATTTAAGATTTTTCCTGCCCATGATAATGAAAAAAAAAAATTGTTCCTAGCTCAAACGTGTTGTAGCACATTTTTAAAAATGGTTTTATACTTTTTAATAGTAATTTATTACAGTATATGTTTGGGAGCGAGACTTAATGAAAGAAAAAAAAGAGTAAAAGTTTAATTTTCAATAAATATATACTGATTTGATTTTTTTAAATGAAAAACAAAATAAATATTATTATAAATTGAATATTATATTTTTTATATTTTTTTATAAATATTATATAAATATGTCAATTTTTTTTTAAAAAAATTTCTATTTCATTTTTCTTCAAAATTTTATTTTCACGGAATTTCGAAACCCTTTCAACAAATTTACAGTGAATAAGTCTGCAGTATAGATACTAGATATTGAATTTTTTCTTTTCTTTTATAAATTGATTTCCAATAAATGTGATAGTTAAGATATATTAACCTTTTCGTACCAACCATTTTAGTTCATATGTAAATACTATTTTATTGTAAATCCTTGTGACATTAACAATGACGATGAATTATAGTTTAACTAGTTTGTTAAGGTTAGTTCTAAATCTTGTATTCAATTCGTCAGAAAAATCTCAAGGCATTATTACATTTAAAAATAAAAAAATAAAAAAATACTTTAAAATTTTAATACATTAAATATTTACTTTAATTTTCTGTTTACTAAATATTTTTAGAGAAAATAGTGCATATATTGACAATATAAATGATGTTTATTATCTAATTGTTATGTATGATAAATTTATTAACTTTTATGATAATTATCTTAAATACCATGCAATCAGAATTTCTGAATGATTGTTGTTAAACTATTTACATTAACAATACATAAAAATTGAACTCAATGATTGTTGTTAAAAAAAATTAAATTAAAAATAAACACTTTCATATTAACTATTTAGCCTTTCAATTTGAGTTTAATTTTGATAATATTAAAAATATTACATTATCAAATAATTAGAAATTACTAATTAGAAATTACTTTAAATATAAATTTTAAAATAATTATTATACAAATTAACAATCTTACTATACATAATATTTTTTTATTAAGTAATAACGTAAAAAATGTTTATATTATTTTTTTAAACTTTTTGTCTTCTTTTTTCACTTTTGTTTCACTTATCATGATTCATGCCATTCATAGCTTTAGTTGACGCGATACGACACACACGAGAGTCGAGATAATTTAAACTAACAAAAACGTTTTATGCATTATATTTATCTTTACAAGTATATACTTTATAAAATTATAAATTTAATTTTTTAAAATTATTTCACTGATAATAAAAATACATATACTTAAAAATTTTAGTCATAAAATTATTTTAATTATTAAAATATTATTTTAATTTGTAAGTATTTTATTATAATAATATCGATAAAAAAAATTTAAAAAAACTTATTTGAGTAAAGAATTAAATTAATAAAGAGAAAAATTATTTTAATTTTATAGAATCCAAAAAGGCATATATTAAAAAAAAAAGATGATTATATGAGAAAAGAGCAAGTATACAAGTGATTTTATTTTAAGAAATGAAGAATCATATTTTGTATAAATATTTTATTTAGTAATTGATATATATAAGCAAAATAATATTTTTTTAAAGTAAGTGTATTTTTAATATAATATATACAATTTAGTATAATTAATATGAAACTGGGTGTCTATAATAAGTAACATATATTTATATTTGTAACATTATATCTTAAATTCAAAATTTATTTTTGTCAAAAATTACTAATAATTAAGATTTTCCCATCTAGCCCACTAATTATATATAAAGGCAAAATTCTCCATGCATGGAGCCCATTTTTTTTAATGATAAAAGCTTACGGACGCTATCACGTGGCAAATTGGCAATCATGCCTACGTTCATGAATCATTTCCATTAGTACTATTATTTCGATGGGTGTCTTTTTTTGTGTCAAAATAAAGTAGCCACTAATCACGGTAATGTGGGCTTTTGAAGTTCTTCTCATAAATAA
Organism: Pueraria montana var. lobata; assembly: GCA_026413185.1. Taxonomy (NCBI): domain Eukaryota; kingdom Viridiplantae; phylum Streptophyta; class Magnoliopsida; order Fabales; family Fabaceae; genus Pueraria; species Pueraria montana. Next base: position 74,661,079 of record CM048647.1, read on the forward strand.
AAAGAGCAGTGCGTGCTAGTTGTTAAGGAACAAGAACAGCACGAACTGCACTAATTGCAGGAATTGTAAACGTGGATGAATATTTTTTTATAAATAATTAAGCACATGCATTGTTTTTCAGTGGTGAAAACTGAAAACTCATGTCTGTCGTTAGTTTTAAACAATATGAAATGAAAAGAAAAAGAAAAGAAATAATGGAAAGTTGAAACCATACATAACAAAAATCTCAGACATGAGAAGAAAAGAAAAAGAGTGCAATAATATCTATCAAGCTCGGTCTAATTTGCGCCTCATAATAAATAAATAAAAATAATCAACTACTTTTTCACGTTATAAATAGCATAGAACTTGGGAGATCTTGTCACAGCAGTAACCACCACCAAGGCATCAATAATATTTTCTTTCGCTTCCAAACCTTCGAGAATGAGCATAGTCATGTCTGCAACCAAGTCTCTCCTCCAAAATGGTGAGAACGAGCATAATCCATTAACCATGTCTGATGAACAGATTTTGGAACAAATTTACTCAACCCATGTTCATAGCGACACAAAGTTTGATGTGGACTCTCTTTTCACCCTTGTTGAAAACACTCTTAGACGTTCAACACACATTGTTGACAATGTTGTCCAGGTATATATACAACCTTTCTCACTTTCTTCTTACCCTCCACGTTTACGTACCCTTCAAATATTCATTCACTTAATTTACATAATTTTTTACAGGGATCCCATGCAAGCTTGGAGCACATAGATGACAAGATCCCCCAATTCAATTCACCACTTTGTACCCTCAAGCAGATTTCTTTTGAGGTCATTCACAGATCTAACTCCAAAAGAGAAATTAAAAAAAAAAAAGAATATACACTTATATATACATAATATAATACAAAAATTGTGCTAGTGAATTAAATAAATCAAAACATTATATTTATGATTAATAGGTCATGAACATAACATAGTGACTTGTGGTGGCAGATGTCATGCAAGCCTCCAAGTGAGGAAATTGCTCACAAAACTACACTTGCCATACTTAACAAACTTTCAAAGTATGAGTGGGATGCAAAGGCAGTGTTGACACTGGCAGCTTTTGCACTGGAATATAGCGAGTTCTGGCTGCTAGCACAATACCAACCAACAGATCCTCTTGCAAAATCTGTGGCTATTCTGAAGCGAGTGCCAGTGCTCACAAGGCCCGCAGCACTTCAAAAGCATCGCCAAGCCATCGTTGAGGTGAACAATTTGGTGAAAGCAACTTTGCAAGTGATTGAGGTAATCTTTGAGTTGGAGAAGCTTACCACTTATGACACCAAAGATGTACCTGCTTTGGGGGTTGCAATTGAGCAAATCCCTGTTGATGTTTACTGGGCCATCATCACTATTGTCGCAGTAGTTACTCAGATTGATTGTCTCACCACTGATTCGTAAGTTACAAAATTATTAATGAATACTTGTTTGATATATAAAAGCTTCCATATTATTTTATTAAAATGAAAATTTTAAAATGTATAATTTATTGATTATTTAAGAGAGCACAAGCAAGAACTGTCTCACTATGGTCAGAAGATCAACATCATACTCAGCAAACTCAGGAAACAGATCACCCTCTGCAGACAACAGATAGGTCAGCAATTAAAATAATTGCCTTTGCCTTTAATTATTCTCTCATCAAGATTTTCCTTAAATCGAGTGTGATTTTGATTCAAAGCTATGATTGATGGAATAAAAGGCACAGAGTAGTAAATGAGATGCTAATTAGAGGATTTATCTATATTCTTTCAGATGAGGCAGAATATTATCGCAAGCTTAGGAAACTTTTCCAAACTCCCACTGAAATAATGGAGGTGTTTAAGGTTCTAATTTTCAACAGGGATGCTCCTCAGCCACTGTTCGATGGTGCTACTAAGACTACGGTTTGTGATTTCTTGTTAGGTTATATTTGAATAAAAATTAAGAATGTGTTTTTGAGAATTTTAATCCACATTTTTAAAGTTTAAGACATAAGAATTTTAATCTATCCTCCCTATGATCCGTTCTACCACTTTTTAGAAATAGTATATATATATATACACACACACATATATATATATATTTATTTATGTTGAAAAATGTTAATTTTTACAAATAAAAATTCAAAATTTTCTTATATTCCACTTTTTTTATAATTAAAAATTTAACCAAATAGACCCCTTAACAAAAATATCTTCCTTTTAGTCTCGTTTGATTGGGACAGAGAAAAATGGAGAAAGATATTTTTTAAAAAAATAAATTAAAAAAATAAAATTGAAAATTTTATATTGTCTTTTTTAAAAGTTAAAGTTTCCCTTTTTTCTTTAATTTTTTTATTTAATTAAATAAAAATAATATATTCTTATCTGTATTTTTTCCCTTTCTTTTCTTTCCTCTCTTTCAAACACATTATTAAAATTTTGTTATATTTTCTTTTGAAATAACTGGTATTAATTTCAAACATGAATTTAGGATAAACAATTTTCTTTACATAATAAAGTAAATAGTTTTTAAAATATAAATATATTTTATAAGTTTTGTACCAAAACAAATTCTTATTATTATTATTATCAAACGTTAAATTTTTACTTCTTTTTCTAGAAATTAATTAACTTGTAATAAAATTTATTTATTTATTTCCTTGGGAGTTGAGAAATATTCAATCACAATTTTTGTTGTGGAGATGATGGAGTTTCTCAACCGCAAGCAAAAAGGTGGCACTATAGCAACCAGACAAACGTGACATGATCCCTAGTTGGTCAACAAAAAAGAGGGCACCACAAAACAGGAGCGGACAGAATTAATTTTACTTAAATTAATTTTAAGCTGTTGAATATTATTAAAATACGTGTTTTTAAATTATTTTTATCATAAATTATTAAATTTATATTGAAATATATAATAGACATATATATTTTTAATTAAAAAATATTTTTTTAATACCAAAATAAATAAGACAAGTTTAGCTAAAGTTATTTGGTTGATATTCATTTCACCCTAAAATCAACCCAAAAAGTCAATACAGTTAAAAAGTATTCTTTGATGTCGACGATCATTCGAATACAATTTGATAAACCTAATGATAACTATACAGATTTATAAGATAGTGATCTAAAAGAATGTAATTAAGATTGAAGAAAGATCAATATTATTCTCATTTCTCATTTTCACAACAATTTCTACAATAAAGAAAGAGAAGAGAAAAGTGAGATAAAACAAGTATTATAATGGAAAAGATAAAGAAAAAAGAATCGTTGTAAGAATTTGAAATAGATTATCCTATTCCAATATATATATATGTGAAATGAAGCCATCAAGTATTAATAATTCACGCATTTGTAATTCTTAATCCTGATTCATTTGTTGCTTGGTAGGTCGACATCACTGTGCTAAAAAAGAAGAATGTGTACCTGTTTATTTCTTCCCTAGACATCACGGAGGAAGAGATTTCAGTACTCCGACCAGTTTATGACTCAATTAAAACTAACGATCAGTATAAGATTGTGTGGATTCCTATTGTGGAGGAATGGACTGAGCAGTTGCGTAAGAAATTTGAGGTTTTGAAAAGCAAGATGCCTTGGTATGTGGTGCAGCATTATGGTACCATAGCAGGGTACAAGTACATTAAGGAGGAATGGCACTTCAAAAAGACACCTATGGTTGTGGTGTTGAGCCCTCAAGGAAAGGTGCAACACTCAAACGCATTTCATTTGATTCAGGCTCATGGAACCAGGGCTTTCCCCTTTACAACTTTGAATGAAGAACAAATAAACAGTGAGATCAATTGGGTTGGCTCTATAGTAGGCAACATTCACCCCAGCATAGACACCTGGGTAAGTATATTTCACAAAAAAATTAAGTTTTTAGCACATTATATATATGTGTGTACTATTTCAACAATATTGGTTAATACATATCCTTTTTGTCTATAAGATTTGCCATTGAATTAGAAAACTAGGATTGGATAAACATAATTATAAGGTGTTGTGATACTTTCTATGAAGCAGATCAAAGAGCAAAAGTACATTTTCTTTTATGGAGGCAAGGACAAAGAGTGGATCCAACAGTTCACCAAGTATGTTACTGCCCTTGCTAATGATGCCGTTATAAAGGAGGCAAAGATTTCCATAGAGTTGTTTTGTGTGGAAAAGGAAGACAAAAGCCGGGTGAGGCGATTTTGGAGTGGCATTGAGAGTTTGTTTGTGATTAAGGTTAACAAGCCAGTTGATGTTGTGACTCAAGAAGTGCAAAAGATGCTTTCTTACAAGAATGAAACTGGATGGGCTCTCCTCAGCAAAGGGCCATCTGTGGTGGTGAGTGGTCACGGAACCACAATTTTGAAGACAGTGGCAGAGTTTGAGAAATGGAAAGAAGTTGTGATCAAGAAGGGCTTTGAGTTGTCCTTCAAAGAATACCATCAGAAGATTGTGGGCACCACTCACCATTGCTCACACCTTGAAATTCCTAATGTTGCAGGGAAGTTACCAGAGACCATCAAATGCCCCGATTGTCCAAAGACAATGGAGATTTTCATAAGCTATAAATGTTGTCACAATGAGAATACCGCGAATGCCATTCACTAGAGAATTGAATGTGGCTGGCTTGTTTTGTTATCATGAACGAGAGTGTGAGAATAAGAGGCTTAGCTGCGTATGTTTCAGGACTACGTACTAGCTTCTCTAGTAAAATAAAGAGACTACGTATTAGCTTCTCGAGTAAAATAAAAATAGTATCAAGAAGAAAAAAAGTGACTTAAGGTCCTTCTATGAAATATGGAGCTGTAATATTGAATCTTAGCATTCGATTAAGCTTTTTTATAGATTGTGTTGCAATGCTTGAGTTTCCACAACTTTTAAAGGTGCACTGCACTGGTCCATCCATGGTTCTGATTTTTATTAACCATTTTTGCTCAACAAAGCTGTCTTGTTTCCTTTAATTATACTGTTGCACTACACAGCACCACTCGGTTTACTTTGATAGCGTTCTCTTTATGTACACATTCCATGCCATCAAACTCATTTTTGTTCCATCATAATATAACTAAATCGATCGTGCTACATATCATATAGCCTCACCATCACACGGACCAGCCATCGTCTTTTCTGCAAGACACGTCCCCAGTTTTCAGTATCTAGCGACCTTTTGTTATATTTTGATTGTCTCTTAAGTGGGTAGGATTAGGGTTGAAATTTGGATGTTGTTTGTTATTGGGCTTTATGTCGGGCTTTGCTATTCTCACCTCCATTTTGCTATTCTCACCATCCATGTGGGTGATTTTTTCTTGATTTTCCAAAATACTCTTGTACAACTGAATCATGATTCTGCCGTACAAGTGTACAACGGAATCACGATTCCGTTGACAAGTGTACAATGGAACCACGATTCCATTGAACAAGAGGTGAAAAAAAGTGTACAACGAAATCGCGATTTTGTTGCACAAATTTATTTTACCCCCTTGTACAACGGAATCACGATTCCGTTATACACTTGTCAACAAAATCATGATTCCGCTGTATAGTGTACAACGAAATCGTGATTCTGTTGTACACTTGTACAGCGGAATCACAATTCTGTGTACAACTTTGAAGCATAGATAAGTGAACGAACACCACATTATACCGACTAGCAATCACATACCCCATGTCGGGGATGGTCATTTACTTGTCAATGGTTGTTGGTCCACCTTCAAGATACAATGAGCTGATTAGTTCAACCAATCTTTCTTCCATGCCAAAAAGCTAAAGATAAAGAGAGTGCCATGTTTGAAGTTTCCGAATTAAGTCTTGACGAATGAGAGCCCAGGATTCCTCACCCATACCTAACAAAGCTGCAATTGCTCTATAATCGCAATTTTCATATGCTTTGACATCAATAATTTTTTGGATGAATGGTTTCAATTCATCGGGAAACTTATTAACATAAGGCATCATTTTGCTCTGCTCCGCTTATTGTCACTGACAACTTTGGGAGGCACAGTAGGAGTTCCTGAACTACCTACCATTGTGTGCATTGCATCAACTTGCTCTCACATTGAAGGTGCACGCCTAGTAGATTTCACAGGCTTCGGGGCACCCTTTGTTTTCACCTTCTTTGGAGGTGGACACATTGAGGTGGTATTTGGAAATGCAAGTTCACAGACTTTAGTCTTCATTGTGATTTTCCCGAAGACATCAAGATGGGAAAATCTCTTTAACAATGCATCAACCTCGTGTGTCAAAGTCAAGCCCCCCAAGAATCACTGGTGTCATCTTGATTGATGGATAACATCTTCCAATGCACACGAATTGACCTCAAGGGTATTGAGCCAAACATATTGCTGAATCTAGCAAGTTCACACGCACACGATAGACCGTGAGTAGTTCTGAGTATGCATCCACAAGCATAACTGTCAATACCAACATTGTCAACTCGTTTGTACTCGTTGTATATAAGCTCTTGTGCTTGGTTTGATACAAAGCCCCGTATCTTCTTGTAAAACATGTTATTAAACCTGTGACCCACAACATTGATGATTTTTTGGAATGAAGCCAAAATCTCAGTATGTTGCAATATAAGCATGTTATTCATGGCATCCCAACAACTGCACAAGTCTCCCATACTATCTCGAAGCAACCTCTTCAATTGTGTGCGCCTTCAACCCTATCATGCAACCAAAAATAATGTCAAGCAAAGTATATAATTAAAATCAACAAATATAATTATATGGAAAAGTGCCTATTAGTTGTTGTGTTTCCAAGATGCATAACTCGATCCGTCCATGCTTGTACAAACTTCTCCTTGTGAGGTATCAACCATGTACAATTGACATACTCAAGGAAAAGTGGATAATGTGAGCATAGGTTTGTGGAGCTTTTCAAGTTAACCTCATACAATTGTTCGTTAGCATATTGCATTAACCCTTCCCAAGCGTCCAACACTTTTTCCCATTCTTCTGCGTTGCCCACATGCATCTTGCATTTTGCCCTGACATTCTTAGAAATATGGAATTGATATAACAAGCTGGTCGAAGAAGGAAAGACATTCTCTAACGCATTCATGAACGCAAGATCTCTATCAGTGACAATAACCTGAGGTAATACATCATCTTTGACAAACATTTCTTTCACCCTATTTAATGCCCATTCAAAATTGTCTGTCCTCTCAGATTGTAAATAAGCAAAAGCAACTGAGAAAGTCATGTCTGTTGAAGTCACCCCAACAATCTCCAATAACGGAAGACGATATTTGTTCGTCTTGTAAGTAGTATCACATATCAACACTGTTGGAAATGAATTTAGGAGCTTGATAGAATCTGGATGTGCTCACAAGATATCTCTTACAACATCTTCAGTGTCGACCCATTTATACAAATAAGCATATTGATCACATTCTATCAACTTCATCAGATGTTGTATTTCAGTTCTTGGACCCCTTTGTCGTCGCCGATATTTTTGTCACTCATTGTATACGGTTTTGATGGTGGTGACATTTGCAGTATCTTGATCTTTGATTGTCAACAGAATTTGCCCAGGCTTCACCATATTTTTGGTCATTTGATTTAGTAGACTTTTTTTTTTCACTACTTAAACGACCAACATATGCATGACCCACCAATGTTTCACTGACTTCATGGTTATGAAAACCGCAAACAACATAAAGTTTTCAACCAATGCCTTTCACAAGCCTCCCTTTTAATTTAAACTGGCACTGACATTTTTTGCTTTCAGTAGTCTTGCGGACTAACTTATCTCTATATTGTTTGTACTTTCCTCCCATTTCACAAGCCAGTAGGACAAAAGTTTTCTTCCCAGCTTCTGACCTTTCTATGACAACAACAAATCCACGCTCCTTTGCGACAGATCGAACCCACGTCAACATTGATCTTGCTCTTCAAAAGCCTAAAAACAAAATGCATTCCTTCACTAACAAAACACACATACAAAAAATATCATTTAGATAAAAACAATAATTAATCAATCAACCTCGTCAGTCATGAAATTATTGGAGAAGTCAGGATAATTGTGCTGAGGTTCAATGTCCATCACATAATCATCCGCTTGCATTTCATTTTGTTCATCGAGTTGGTCTAAAGCATTTTCACTTGCATCAATCATATTTTTCCAACTACTTGGCATCATAACTTCATCAGAAAAAAAAAGTATTCCAATCCATTGCTACTACTGAAAAAAAAACAATTGAAAGTTCACTAAATGAGTACTAGTAAAAAAATAAATCAAATACTGCCTGCATGAACAATGGAATCGTGATTCCGTTGTGTATGAAAAAAACAACGGATTCACAATTTCATTGTGCATTCAACACAGCAGAACCATGATTCCGTTGATCTACACAACTTACGGGTGTGGGTGTGAGTAACTGAAGGAGGAGAAGGAGAGTGATACGAGTTTCGGAGTGGGGGTGGAGACTGTGAGGAAAAGGGAGTGGGGTGGGGTGTAAGGAATGGAGATGGACAGGAGAGTAATTTTACAAGGTTAGGGGTGAGAATAGCAAGTTGTGGGTGTGAGAATAGCAAAGCCCATTAATATTTAGTGCTTGAGTTTGGGTCTAATGCAGTAATTAACACCAGTTTGCTCATTTCTTTCTTTGTTTATCGTGTGTACTGTTTCTCTAACAGTGAAATTTAGGACTAAAATAAAAGCAACATAATGAAATAAAATGCTCAAGTTTTCTTATTTTATTTGCTTGGTACCATGGCTTGCTATATATTACGCTTTAAGGGTGCTCGAGTATTATGTATAAATTTTGAAAACAATGTTTAATAAATCTCGTTTTATTTAGTGTGCTTATTGTAATCCCTTTGTATATAAAAATTAGAATGTAGGAAATCCTTTTTAGCTATCATTCTTCAATAGAAGTGTTTTTAGAAATTTTAAAATATTTTTTCTTAACTTTCTATCTCTTTTAATCTATCATTTTCAATAACTTTAGTTTTAACTTGAATTTCATTCAATATTTTTAAAAAGAAATTATTAATTACATGGTAGACACATGAACTATTTGTCAATTTTTAAATAGGTTCTTAAACTATATTTTTCTTTAATTGGGTCTTAAATTAAAAACATAGGTTCATGAGGTCAATGTTATTAAATCCAACTCGGCTCGACCGGTTGACTTGGAAACTTACTAGTTGTCACATTGTGTACAATACCCAAGGATGCTAGACCTGCTGTTACACTGTGTAGTGTAACAGCCAAGTGATAGTTAGTTTTATTAGTGAAAATTAATAAAAAAAAAGAAAAAAGAACACTACCAGAATCAAACCTACCCACTAAGCTATCACCATCATTTGGTTAGTAGTTGCGTATATAATCAAAATAATATATATATATATATATATATATATATATATATATATATATATATATATATATTATTTTATTCATTATACCGGTTCATGCAGTTCAATTAGTAACTCACTGATTCGATCAATAATCTATTGATCCAATATTTCGATCGAGTCAATGACCAGTTCGATTCTAATAACACTGTCTGAGATTACTTTTTGGAGCTTAAAACTATCAGAAAATGACAATTTGTGGCTTTTTTTAGAAATTCTAGGGATTCAAGTAAAAAAAAATGCATAATCAATGACCTAATTAAAAAAAATAGTTTAGATTCGTATTTAAAAATTTGTAGATAGTACAGAACCTACTAAGTAATTTTTGAAACTTAGAGACAAAACACAAACCAAAATATCTTATTAAGATAATATTCTGATATAATTTTTAGTTTAAGGAGTTTTAGGATTTATGGAAAAAAACAAAATATGATAAAATTGAAAAATTAAAGAATTAAAAATGACAGTCGTATAACAATTTTTTACACATCTATTTTACAATTGAGACATATAAATATAAAATATTCAAAATTAATTGATATTTTTGTTTATGACATAATAAATAGAAATAATTTTAATAATTTTTGGATCACTTATTTTCAATTACGTATGTCAACCACAAATATAAAAATGACACAAAAAAAATAGTACAAATATAATGCTAAAAGGTTTATTCTCTTTATCTATTACCGACAATAAGCATTCACTAATCTTCATATAATCATTATTTCATGCTTTCATGATATTAGAGAAAAAAAACTTAGATACCATGTATTTTTCATTTTTCATGGGGCGGCTGCCCTGTAGAGAAACAGTTCGGTACCTGCATAAAGAAAAAATAAGCACCTTGTTTGAGTATTTTTCACGTGTTTAGATAAGCAAATTAACTGCATGCATTGTTTATCGGAATCTTAGTGAAAACTGAAAACTAAGTCTGTCGACTGTCGTTAGTTTTAAACAATATGAAGCGAAAAGAAGAAGAAAAGATTAACAAGATCTAGCACAGTTTATAGATAGTTTGATTCCTTAAATATGCTGATAAGAATACTTGATTTTCTGATCGTGTGTATGAAAAATACTCTGTTAGGAGAGGCAAAAGTTACTTCGGTAATCTTTAAGTCTCGGGGGATTAGTTTCATGACTTTCAACTATAAAAATACCTTGCTTTAAAAAAAAAAGAAATAATAGTAACAAAAGGAAAATGCTAAAAATTAGGAAATAAGTTTTGGTAAAAAAAAAACTCACAAAAGGTGATTTCCATGAAATTCTTTTTCATTTATATAACTATTTTCACCAAGATTTTTGTTTTGAAAAAATTACCACTGTAGTGTTGTGATTCATGTGATTCGTACAAGAATTCTTTCCTATTAAACAGCACTGTTCTTAACAAAAATATCAGACATGAGAAGAAAAAAAAGTGTAATAATATCTATCATGTTCTGTCTAATTTGCGCCTCATAATAAAAAATAAAATAAAAAAATCAACCACTTTTTCACATTATAAATAGCATAGAACTTGGGAGATGTTGCCACAGCAGTAAGCACCAACAAGGCATCAATAATCCTTTCTTTCGGCTCCAAACCTTGGAGAATGAGCATAATAATGTCCACCAAGTCCTCGCTGAAGTCTCTCCTCCAATATGGTGAGAACGAGCATAATCCATTAACCATGTCTGATGAACAGATTTTGGAACAAATTTACTCAACCCATGTTCATAGCGACACAAAGTTTGACGTGGATTCTCTTTTCACCCTTGTTGAGAACACTCTTAGACGTTCAACCCACATTGTTGACAATGTTGTGCAGGTATATATATACACCTTTTTCACATTCTAGTTTCTTCTTTCCCTCCATGTTTTTGCTTCATATTTACGTACCCTTCAAATATTCATGCACTTAATTTAAATAATTTTTACAGGGATCCCATGCAAGCTTAGAGGCCATAGATGACAAGATTCCCCAATTCAATTCACCACTTTGTACCTTGAAGCAAATTTCTTTTGAGGTCATTCACAAATCTAACTCGAAGAGAGAGTTTTTCTTTAAAAAAAAAAAGAATAAATCTATGCATTTATATATACATAATACTACTATAATACAAATTTGTGCTAGTGAACTATATTTATGATTAATAGGTCATGAACATAACATAGTGACGACTTGTGGTGGCAGATGTCGTGCAAGCCTCCAAGTGAGGAAATTGCCCACAAAACAACACTGGCAATACTTAACAAGCTCTCAAAGTATGAGTGGGATGCAAAGGCAGTGTTGACACTGGCAGCTTTTGCACTGGAATATAGCGAGTTCTGGCTGCTAGCACAATACCAACCAACAGATCCTCTTGCAAAATCTGTGGCTATTCTGAAGAGAGTGCCAGTGCTTACAAGGCCTGCAGCACTTCAAAAGCATCGCCAAGCCATCGTTGAGGTGAACAATTTGGTGAAAGCAACGTTGCAAGTGATTGAGGTAATCTTTGAGTTGGAGAAGCTTACTACTTATGACACCAAAGATGTACCTGCTTTGGGGATTGCAATTGAGCAAATCCCTGTTGATGTTTACTGGGCCATCATCACTATCGTTGCTGTGGTTACTCAGATTGATTGTCTCACCACTGATTCGTAAGTTACCAGCTTATTAATTAATACTTGTTTCACTTCCTTATCATTTTATTATAATGGAATTTTTAAAATGTATAATTGATTGATTATTTAAGAGAGCACAAGCAAGAACTGTCTCACTATGGTCAAAAGATCAACATCATACTTAGCAAACTCAGGAAGCAGATCACTCTCTGCAGACAACAGATAGGTCAGCAATTGAAATAATTGCCTTTGCCTTTAATTATTCTCTCATAATGTTTTTCCTTAAAGCAAATGTTCTTTTGATTCAAAGCTATTATTGATGGAATAAAAGGCACCGAGCAGTAAATGAGATGCTAATTAGAGGATTTATCTATATTTGTTTCAGATGAGGTAGAATATTATCGCAAGCTGAGGAAGCTTTTCCAAACCCCCACTGAAATAATGGAGGTGTTGAAGGTTCTGATTTTCAACAAGGATGCTCCTCAGCCACTGTTTGATGGTGCTACTAAGACCAAGGTTTGTGATTTCTTGTTAGGTTGTGTTTGAATAAAAATTAAGAACATGTTTTTGAGGATTTTAATGCATAATTTTAAATTTTAAGACATAAAATAAAGAAAAATTTATTATTTTGAAAACAAAATTACTTTTGAACTCGTCTACCTAAACATTCACTTAAAATCATTGGAAATTTGTCCCCCATCTAAAAGAAAACGATTGTGAAATTTCTGCCTAGTTTTTTGGTCAACCTTCCCCCATTTTTGGTCAACCTATTTTTGCTTAGTTAAAACTTAAAATTCTACTAAAATGCATAAAATGGGTACAAAATAAACATAATTTATGCCCATGGGTTAAAATAAGAGCAATGATTGTTCAACATCTTTTTAGTTTAAGATTTTACATGTCCTTAAGGTACTGGTTAAAAAATTAAAAAAAAAATATATTTTGCAAAAATCATAGGAAAGTAAAAAAAAATAATGAATAGCATAATTTTACACATTCCAATAAATTTTTTTTTTTTAATTTTTTAAGGACATTAGTTAATATTTGTCTTATTTTAAACACCTCACTAACGTTTTTCATTCTATTTTATCTCTATCTTTTTATCATATTATAAATCATATAATATTTATATTTATTTCTTTTTTTCCCTCTCACTAGGTATCTAATAGCATTGTGAGTGATCATTTTTCTTTTTCCTTAAAATAATGCGTGGAACAAACATAATTGACGATCCTAGTCTTGTAGAAAACGATGACACGTGACTTTTTGTCACGATAAATTAATTTTGGTACGGTGTGAAATGAAAGGCAACAACACTTTTAGGTATTCATCTAACGCTAAAATCAACTCAAAACGTCAATCAAAGTTAAAAAGTAGTTATTGGATGTCGACGAACATTTGAAAAAGGATAATTCAATCAATAAATAACAATAGAGGATGTCAATTTTACTATTCATTAAGGAGAATGTAAAGAGAATATTATATGAATATTTGTTGAAAGAATATTTAATTATGTGGAGGGTAGACGAGAGTATGTGAGAGTATTTATAAACATATCTAAAATATTTTTATGATAATATTTTAAGTAAACTTATGTTTTTTACAATTTTTGTGATATAATTTAGATGTTATAATTTAGTATACTTTGTTTTTTAATTTCATTTTATTTAAATCTTAAATATTGTTATAGTTTTTTAAAATTTAGATTTTACAATTTAATATACGTTATTTTTTAGTTTAATCTTATTCAAATAATAATAATAATAATAATAATAATAATAATAATAATAATAATAATAATAATATAAGTTTTTTCTTACTGTTAATTAGTTTTAAAAAAATGTATTTAATATTTATTATTTGATTTTATTCACATCGTAAATAAGTTACACATATATAAATATTATAATAAAAACATTGAATATTATATATATTTTTTATTTTTCTTAAATATTATATTATATTTATTAATTAGTTACATTAAAATATATTTCATGAGAAATAATAATTAAAAGTAAAGATTTTGTAAATATGTGGATAAATTTTAAAGAATTCATAATATTTTATATTGTGATTTTTATTCTTATAAATTTAGACCATAAAGTACTAAATATTTATTACATATAATAAATATAAAATAGTTGTAAAGTATGCAATAATAATAATAATAATAATAATAATAATAATAATAATAATAATAATTATTATTATTATTATTATTATTATTATTATTATTATTATTATTATTATTATTATTATAACGTTGTCTTTTAAATTTGATAAAAAAAAAGTAACAAATGAAAAGTAACCTGTAATAATATTTAAAAAATAGTTACACAAATCAACAATAATTCTTATAATCTATCTATCTCTATATCAATATCAATTAGTAAGTTTATTCTTTATCTTTTTATTTGTTCAGTATTCTTTTTTTTTTGTTTTTGCTCAATTAATATTTCTCTCTCTTATTTTGCTATTGCGGTTTAAGAAAACGAGAATGTCACTCAACATGTGTTATTTAATTAGCTTGTAATAATTATACTTTTGTACAAATAAGAGACGAAAGTTCATCATCCAATGAATTTGACAAAGCATGGGAAGTGAGGATTGAGAACCAAACATCGCATAACAACTAATCTATGTGTTTTTTTTTATTATCATTATTTCTTCTGCTCTCTCCATATATTATAAATAAATCATGTAAACATTTTTATCCTTTCCCATTTTTAGCAACAACAAAAAATCAATAATTAATTTGATTTTACTTAATATCTTCAACTTATAATATTTTTTTTTAAATGACATGAAAAGACCTTATTATAGATAATATATAGAGTAGTAGTACAATAGTAGTAGGTTCACTTAAGTGTATTTCATAATTATTTTCTCCGTATATATATATATATATATATATATATATATATATATATATATATATATATATATATCACTTTGAAAAATGACAATTAAATTGATGCAAAAGCCTCACAGATATTTTATAGGCAAAATTATGTTAAATAGTACATAATTTATAACACTAATTAAATTTAATATAATAATAATAATAATAATAATAATAATAATAATAATAATAATAATAATAATAATAATAATGATGATGATGATGATGATGATAAATATTATTCTTTATATTTATGAGACATAATGAATGTTTATTTTTTAAGATCTAAATTTATAAGAATAAAAAAACATAGTGTCTCATAATTGATCGTTATGAAAAATATTTATTATTATTATTAAAAATTATTATTATAATAGTTGTAAAATATTCAATAATAGTATAGTTATTATTATTAAGGCTAAATGATCATTTTGGTCCTTTATCTTATTTATTTTGTTCCCTTTTGTCCTTTATCTTTTAAAAAGTTCATTTTGGTCCTTTATCTTATTTAAAAGGTTCAATATGGTCCTTTATTTTTTTAAAAGTTCACTTTGGTACCTCATCTTATTTAAAAGGTTCAAAATGGTTCTTCAACTATTTAAATATATTCAAAATTGTCATTTGTCTGAGTGTTATTTGAAGAACAAAGTTAATTATATTTTAATAGTTGCATGACCATTTTGAACCTTTTAAATAAGATAAGGTACCAAAGTGAACTTTTTAAAAGGTAAATGACTAAAGTGAACTTTTTAAAAGATAAATGTCCATTTTTAACAAAATAAATAAGATAAAGGACCAAAATGGTCATTTAGCCTATTATTAATAACATTATCTTTCCAAAATCACTAAAAGTGAGAAAACAATTAATAACATATAAAAAGTAAAATTGTAATAATATTAAAAAATGTGGATCACATAAAAATAATAATTCTTATATGGCCTAATAATAATTAAATTAAAACATAAAGTCTCAACCGAAAATTGTTGGCACAAGTGGTTCGGCACTTGGGTCCCTTAACCAAGGTCTGGGGTTCGATCCTGGCTTGGGCATGGAGTTGCAACTAGAGGTACCATTTTACCCCAATAATGGATCGACCCGATGGGAGGGGAAATACCTCCTGATTACACAAAAAAAAAACATAAAGTCTCAATTATATAATAATTCTTATAAATAAATAAATTTGAAAAGTACTACTATTATACCTACTACTATTACTATAATCATCTTCCTCAATCTTAATATAATTATATTTAATATGCTATTAAATATTTTAAAAAATGATAATTTTATTTATATACATACATTTTAAAAAGTACTAAATACAAATATAAAAAATAAATAATTTAAATAAACTCATGCAACGCACGGATTTAAAATTTAGATTTTAAATAAATTTCAATAACCTTAATATTTTTGAAGATAAGATCCGTTAAATTAAAAATATAATAATTAATTATCTTCCTCAATTTTAATATAATTATATTTAATATCCTATTAAATATTTTAAAAGTGAATTTTTAATGTTTATATATTTTTTATATATAAATATTAAATACAAACATAAAAAATATATAGTTTAATCGAACTCGTGCATCGCACGGGTTCAAAATCTAGTTGAATACAATTTAATAAACATGATGATAACTATACAGAATTATAATTAAGATAGTGATCTAAAATAATCTAGTTAAGATTTTTTTTCAAAAGAGAATCTAGATAAGATTGAAGAAAGATTAATGTTATTCTCACTTCACATTTTCACAACAATTTCCGAAACATAGAAAGATAAGAGAAGAGTGTGATAAAACAAGTATTGTAATGGAAAAAAATAAAGAAAAAAAAAGTGCTGTGAGAATTTGAAATAGATTATCCTATCCCTATGTCTGTGAAATGATGCTTCCATGTGTTAATCAATCATGCGTTTGTAGTTTTTAATCTTGATTCATTTGTTGCTGGTAGGTCGACATCACTGTGCTAAAAAAGAAGAATGTGTACCTGTTTATTTCTTCCCTAGACATCATGGAGGAAGAGATTTCAGTACTGCTACCAGTTTATGATTCAATTAAAACTAATGATCAGTATAAGATTGTGTGGATTCCCATTGTAGAGGAATGGACCGAGCAATTGCGCAAGAATTTTGAGATTCTGAAAAGCAAGAGATGCCTTGGTATGTGGTGCAGCATTCTGAAACCATAGCAGGGTACAAGTACATTAAGGAGGAATGGCACTTCAAAAAGAAGCCTATGGTTGTAGTGTTGAGCCCTCAAGGGAAGGTGCAACACTCAAACGCATTCCATTTGATTCAGGCTCATGGAATCAGGGCTTTCCCCTTTACAACTTTGATTGAAGAACAGATAAACAATGAAATCAATTGGGTTGACTCCGTAGTAGGCAACATTCACCCCAGCATAAACACTTGGGTAAGTATATTTCACAAAAAAATTAAGATTTTAGCATATTATATTTATGTGTGTACTATTTCAATAGTATTGGTTAACACTTATCCTTTTTGTCTTTAAGATTTGCCATTGAATTAGAAAACTAGGATTGGATAAACATAATAATATGATGTTGTGATACTTTGTATGAAGCAGATCAAAGAGCAAAAGTACATTTTCTTTTATGGAGGCAAGGACAAAGAGTGGATCCAACAGTTCACCAAGTATATTACTGCCCTTGCAAATGATGTTGTTATAAAGGAAGCAAAAATTTCCATAAGAGTTGTTTTGTGTGGAAAAGGAAGAGAAAAGCCTGGTGAGGCGCTTTTGGAGCGGCATTGAGAGTTTATTTGTTACTAAGGTTCACAAGCCAGTTGATGCTGTGACTAAAGAAGTACAAAAGATGCTTTCTTACAAGAATGAAACTGGATGGGCTCTCCTCAGCAAAGGGCCATCTGTGGTGGTGAGTGGTCATAGAACCACAATTTTGAAGACAGTGGCAGAGTTTGAGAAATGGAAAGAAGTTGTGATCGAAAAGGGCTTTGAGTTGTCCTTCAAAGAATACCATCAGAAGATTGTGGGCACCACTCATCGTTGCTCATAGCTTGAGATTCCTAATGTTGCAGGAAAGTTACTAGAAACCATCAAATGCCCAGATTGTCCTAGGATAATGGAGATTTTCATAAGCTATAAATGTTGTCACAATGAGAATACCGCGAATGCCATTCACTAGTTTTGAATGTGGCTGGTTTGTTTTGTTATCATGAACGAGAGAGTGTGAGAATAGAGGCTTGATAGATGCTTTATATGCTTACATATCTTAGCATTTATCTTACATTTTTCATGACTTAGAACTTTGTTTTAATCAATTTTAGGCTAATCTAACTATTATTTAGAAGTAGTGTTAATATTGCTTATCCTTTAGGAGTTTTACTTGCTTTTGATATTTTGTTATAGGAATAGAAGAAGAATTAAAGAATTTGGAGCATGAGTCATTGGAAGTTCAAGCCAACATCTTTGGAAGCATATTTTGAAAGCTAAAATCCAACATCTTCCTTTTACCTTGCTGAGGCCGGGCTTGAGAAACTTGAGGCTGGGCTTGAGAATGAAGAAATCACCCTTTGCTTGCTGTCAACCTGAGGCTGGGCGTGAGAATTGCTGAGGCTGGGCGTGAGAACCTTCGAGCTGCACCCCTGATGCCTTTTCTGAAGCTGAGCGTGGGAAGACTTGAGGCTGGGCGTGAGGGTGCTGATGTGGCTTAAGTGATGCGAAAACAAAGATATTTAGGAGGGAAAAGTGGTCATTTGGATTTTTGACGTTGCAGACCTGTTCTTGGCTTGGAGTGACACTTGGAGAGCTTCCTTTGGGTTCCCATGGCTTCTACTTCAAGTTTCTTCCTTTCTTCTTCATTTTTGCTGCTGCACATGTCTATGTGTAGCTAATTTCACCCTTGTTGGGGTTTGATGTAGTTGACCCAAAACTCATGTATACTCTCTAAGTTTTTAATCAAAGTTTATTATTCATGTTATGTGCTTTTCTTTCTCTTAATGCTTGCTTTGGTTTGATCACCCATTTGCTTGATTTTGTGGTTTGAATCCGATTGGAAAATGTTTTTAAACCTAGAAATGGAGAAGAGCACCTAATGGGGTTTGTTGCTAGGAATAGAGCAAAACCCATTAGTCATCTTTAAACTCTTGTTCTTCTCTCAAGTATCTTGGTTGATTTATGCAAGGAATTGATAGGTTGGTCAAGAGACTTAGGTTTTCACTCTAAGGAATTAGGGTTTAAACATCTTTGTGAGTTGATGATAATATTTGGATAATGAACTTGATTAGTGGCTTTTGTATGCATGGGTGAGTGGTTAACGAAGTCAAACCCCAACATCTCGTATTATTGTCGTCAACTCGCTATTTTCCGCATTTTACTTGCTTGAGAAAATACCAAAAACAGTTTCTAGTTGATTTAATTGTCAAGCTTAGATTTTTAGTGCTTTATTCCTACTTTAAATCCATTCCATTGCAATTTTATTACTTATTTGTTGTTCTAGTAAGTGCCTTATGCAAATAGTCAAATATTGAACAAGTCTCTGTGGATACGATACTTGGACTTACCAAGATATTACTTGTACGATTTGGTTCACTTGCCAAGGAGCTATCAAGGCTTAGCTTCGTATGTTTCAGGACTACGTACTAGCTTCTCTTGTAAAATAAAGAGACTACGTATTAGCTTCTCTAGTAAAATAAAAATAGTATCAAGAAAAAAAAAGTGACTTAAGGTCTATGCTTTTTTATGAAATATGGAGTTGCATGCAATATTGAATCTTAGCATTCGATTAAGCTTCTTTATAGATTGTGTTGCAATGCTTGAGTATTCCATAACTTTAAAAATTGCTCTGCTCTGGTCCATCCATGGTTCTGATTTTGGTTAACCATTTCTACCCAACAAAGCTATCTTGTTTCCTTTAATTATTGTTCTTATAGGATTTGGTAAGTATTTCGATGCAGTGGCTCCATTGGGTTCTCCTCCATGAATGATGGGGGATGTGCCTGCAAAGACACTCCGACGCTCAAGTTAGAGGCGCAGAGATAGGAGGCAGATATCACAATTGGGAGTAGAATTTCGTACCTTGATTAGATGGAGTATTGTTGTATTTATAAAATATAAAGAGATAGATTTGATAGGATTATTTTTCTATCAAATCTCCTCAATCTCGTAATTTATGATAGAGATAATCTTATCTTCTATCATAATCTTGTGCCTTGATCTTTCTATACCTTATCTTATAGTAAGATGTACTTTCTGTTATAACTTCCTTGGTCCGAGTAAGATCATTTTACTAGGTCAAGTCAGCTACTCGACGGAGTGCCGAGTCTGAGCAGTACACATGCCCCCAAGCTCTGAAGCTATGTAAGAGCTTAAGTGGACTTGTTAAATCCAGATTTCCGTTTGACCGAGTTGGCTTTGTGTTCTACTCATCTAGTTTGACTGGATTCGGTCGTCGGAGTGTTTGCTATGGTTGGTTACATCGCTTCAGACCCATTAAAGTCATAACGCTTCCCAAGGGCGGCGGCAATGATTATTTTTGAATTTCGAAAATGTCCCCGGGATACTTAATGGTCTCAAGTCTCCTTAGCCGTTGATTCACTTGGAGAGGGGTCTTGATCCAACGGTCCGAGTCGCTTCATCTTTTAGCATTCGGGACTTTTGGCCCCCTATATAAGGGTCACTGTGTTATCCCTGTTCACTTCTTCTTCTTCATTTTTTCGGTGACCTTTTCCCTCTGCTCCTTCCTCCTCCTCCTCCTCCTTGCCTTCTCCTTCCTTTTCTTTTTAAGCCAAGGTACGCCTTCTGTCCCCTTATTTTGTTATTTCTTTTGGAATCATGTCTTCTTCTTCCGGGGATTCACGGCATTCCAATGGTGACAAAATGCTGCCATCAGAAGTGCGTTTAATCGGAGAGAATTCTGATGGCGGGATTTAGCCGCGTCGTCACAACTCCAGTTGGGTTAGCGACGGCGCATTGGGGTCTGGCGCCGCTGTTATGGAAGTGGTTCGCCCTTCCATCCCTTTTGGTCAAGTCGAGGTGCCTTCAATTGCTACTCCGATAGGGGTTGTAGTTCTTGATGACTCTAAGGCCACCGAGGAGGTACCTTTGGTTCCTCGTCGCATCCAAACCCCTCCTCATCCTCCTCTTGAACTAAGTGGTTCTAAACCTCCTAAAAGGGTCTTTCCTCCCATTACTCTTTCGGGTTATTTCTGGGTTAGTGAGGAGGTAGGGAGCTATACTTCCCGGTATCAAACCCGAGAGTCTCTTCAATCTTTTTTAGAGGAGATTGAATTATGCCACTCGGACTTACTGGATATTGTTCATGTCAAGCCTTGTAATCCAAGTGAGCGTGTCTTCCTTTGGGCTTTTCCATGTGAGTATCACTTCACTTACATGTATGATGCCTTATTCTCTTCTCTTGGCGTCACCGTTCCTTTTGATAAATTTGAGTGTGGCGTCCTTCAAGATTTGAATGTTGCTCCTACCTAGTTGCATCTGAATGCCTAAGCTTCCATATGTGCTTTCCGGGTTCTGTGTAATGAGTTCTTCATCACGCCCACCACTCCTAAGTTTCACTTTCATTATACAGTTAAGAAGAGTAAGAAGGGCGGTTGGATTTCCTTGACCAGCATCCTAGGTAAATCTCTACTCAGTCCCTATACCTCCTCTTGGAAAAACTTCAAGCGAGGGTTTTTTTGGGTTCAATCGGGGAAGGACGGGGTGTCAAATTTTTTTGATAGACAAGAAAGGTCCAGGTTTCCTTTGTACTGGACTCGGTTTCCTAATAAACAGCTTTCCTGCAAAATAGTAGACATGTCTCCTAGTGTAGGCTTCCCCGCCTTCTTAGGTGTAAAACCATAGTCGAGATTCCCTTTTCCAAGACTTCGAGAGCTGACTGGGATTGTGAGTACTCTTTTTGCTTTATTCTGTTTTCTTTCTTCTATACTTGTCTATTTTTGCTAACCTTTGTTTCTTTTACAATTGTGATAGGTAAGTTTGATTACAAAACTGCCAAGAAGCTTCGGCTCGAGAAGTTGAAGAGCAAGGACACTGTCGCTGAAGGGGTCCAGATCGCTTCTCCTATTCCTTCCCCTCCTCCTCCTCCACCTCCTTCGTCTTTGCTGAAGAGGAAGCTTCAAGGGGTTGCACAAGGGGAAGGCGACCCTTCGAAGAAGACGAAACTGAGTCCTTCTACTACTCAAGCTATGGCTTCTCCCATTGAGAGGCATCCGACCTTTTTTTCTTTGAAGGACGAGCAGACTTCTCTTTGGGGGAAGGACTTCAACCCTCAGGCCCTTATCAGTGCCAAAAATCTTGGTCAAACGGATCGGAATATGTTGAGGGATGCTAGGCCTCGGCTTTTGATGAAGGCTATTTCGCGCTTCCAGGCTTGTTCATGGGCCATTGCCCAATTTTGGGTCGAGGAGATTGGCCGCGGCCACCAAGAGCATGTCTTGGTCAAGGAGGCTGTTTCCAAGGTTGAGCAGGCTTTGGTTGATGCTACTCGAGCTAACGAGACTCTTCTTCAGTCAGCTGAGGAGTCTCGAAAGTCCCTTAAGGCAGTAGAGATCAAGTTGAAGGAGGCAGAAGGCTGGGAGGAGGTCTTGAAGCTTTCTTTGACTACCGTTGAGAGCTCAGCGCAGGGCCTTCAAGCCGAGGTGGAGCGCCTTAATCAAGAGCTTGCACGGGTGAAGTTAGAGGTCGCTGGTTCCGAGGCCAAGTTGAAAGCCGACCTGGATGAGGCTATGGATGAAGTCATTTCGACCCATGAAGTCGGGTTCAAGAAGGCGATTCGCCAGGTCCGGTATTTTTTCAAGGATGCCAACACCTCTATTTTTTATATTGATAAGGATGTCAATAAACAGGGGGAGTTGGTGGATGAGTCCACTATTCTGGATGGTGATTCGGCCTAGCCTGCTGCTTAGCTCTAGGTTCTTTAGGCTTTTTATGTTTTTTTTTTGGAAAGGCTCACACTCGGCCCATCTAGTAGGGTGTTTTTATCTTAATGAAATTTGATTTTCTCTTAAGTATAGTCCCTTTACTTTTCCGCGTGTATGACATTAATAGCTTATAGCCTATTAGGGTCTACGTTTTATTAATTAAACTCATTTTTCGTATCCTGTTAAAGGTTTACACGGTTTTAGCTTAACTCATTTTTCGTATCCTATAAAAGGTCTACATAGTTAGCTTGCTTTCGTAACTTAGTCTTTAGCGATCTAGTTATTGAGGTTCTTCAGTCACTCCTTTTCCGGGATGCCGAGTATCGGGTATTCGATTGGTCTACTCATTTTTTGTGCCAAGTATCCGATTGGTCTACTTGGTCTTTAAACAAAGATGATATGTAAATAGGAAGTTTTATTAATGATGAAAGTCAGGTGTGCCTCATTAAAATCTCTTTGGCAAAAAAACCTCTTGGGAAATAATGTCAATGTAGGAAAAAGAGAATATCACCACATACAATTTTCTAGCTGTAATAAAACTTCAGATGAATGGCATTCCAAGTTCGAGGAATGGCTTTGCCAGATGGGTGTTCTAGTCGGTAGGCTCCATTTCCCAGTGACTCGATTACTCTGAAGGGGCCTTCCTAGTTGGCTGCCAACTTGCCCTCTCCAGTTGCTTTTCTTGCTTCTCCGGATTTTTTCCAAACTAGATCTCCGACTTCAAAGTTTCTTGGCTTGACCTTGTTGTTGTATCTTCTCTCGACTCTTCTGTTGCAGGCCTCTACTCTGATTTAGACCTTGTTGAAGGTATCTTCGATCATGTCGAGTGCATGTCTTAGCGAATGGTCATTGCTCTCTTGAATAAAGTTTGTTCTTCGCAAAGAGGGTTCTTCGACTTCTACTGGTATCATGGCATCTGATCCATATGAGAGTCAAAAAGGTGTTTCCCCAGTTATGGATTGCGGCATGCAACTGTATGCCTAAAGGATTGCAGGAAGCTCCTCGGCCCAACTTCCTTTGGCGTCGTCGACTTGCTTTTTTAGTTCCCCCAGTATGACTTTCTTGGCTGCTTCAGTTTGACCATTGGTCTAAGGCTGCTCTACCAAGTTTACCGGTGTCGAATCCCGAGGTTCTTAAAAAACTCATCTAAGTTCTTTTCGACAAACTGCTTTCCGTTGTTAGATACTATTGAGTGGGGGATGCCAAATCGGCATACGATGTTTTTCCATATGAATTTTTGTACGTTGTTGGCCGTGATGGTGGCCAAGGGTTCGGCGTCGATCGACTCATGAAGTAGTCGATTCCAACCAGGAGGAATTTGACCTATCCTTTAGCAAGTAGGAATGGTCCTAACATGTCCACTCCTCACATGGCGAATGGCCATGGTGTCGTGACGTTGTGCAGTTCTTCTGCTAGTAGGTGAGATATGTTGCCATATTTCTGTCACTCTTCACATTTTCTTACATACTTGGCACAATCGTGGCGCATTGTTGGCCAATAGTATCCTGCTCGTAAGACTCGGGCAACCATGACTTTTCCTCCTGAGTGCATTACACATATTCCTCTATGCATCTCATTTACCACATATTCGACCCGAGTCTTCATAACATATTTTAGCAGTGGTGCGGTGAAGCCTCTTCTGTAAAGATATTCTCCTTCTATCACGTAGTAACTTGCCCTTCTTCTGATCTTCCTGGCTTTCTCTCGATTTTCAAGGAGGGTTCCTCCTTTCAGGAAGTTCCATACCTCGGTCATCCACTCTAGGTCTGCCGGGTTGATATTAGAAACTTCTTTGTCAATACTTGGAGCGAATACTGTCTCCTATATGACAGTTCGGTGTTGGTCTTTCTTCTTTGTACTTGCCAATTTCGATAGTAGGTCGGCTCTTTCATTTTGTTCTCTTAGGATATGGTTGAGTTCGAATTCAATGAACTCGTTCTTCAACTGGGAAGCCAGGTGGTAGTACCTTGTCATCTAGGGATCCTTCGTTTGATAGGATCCGTTCATTTGCCCGATTACCAGTTTTGATTCACTCCAGCACCTAAGGTGCTTTGCCCCTACTTCTTTAGCGAGTTTCAACCTGGCCAGCAGGGATTCATACTCGGCTTGGTTGTTAGATGCATCAAAGTCGATTATGAGTGATTTTTCCAAAACAATCCCTTCGGGACTTTCGATTATGACACCTGCTCCGCTGCCCTTGACGTTCGAGGAACCATCCACGTAGAAGGTCCACCATGGCGAGGATGCCTCTTCTACTAGTGCTAGCTCTGCGATGAAGTCGGCTAGGCATTAGGCTTTGATAGGTCCTATCGGCTCATACTTGATGTCGAACTTTGATAGTCCAACTGACCAGGTTATCATTGTCCCAACGAGTTCTGGTTTCCTCAATACTTGTCGTATTGGGTGGTCTGTTCATACCACCACTTAGTGGCTCTGAAAGTATGGTCGTAGCCGTCGTGCTGAAGTGACTAGGGCTAGTGCTAACTTTTCGATCATCTGGTACCTTGTTTCAGCATCTTTCAGTACTCGGCTTACATAGTAGACTGGTGTTTATGTCTGATTCTCTTCTTGGATGATGACCGAGCTGATCGCATCGCCCGAGACTGCTAGGTATAGCATTAAGTCTTTGTCAGGTTCAGGTCGTGTTAGGATTGGGGGTGAGGTAAGTAGCATTTTCAATTTTAGAAAATTCCCTTCACACTCTTCACTCCAATCAAATATCTGTTGCTTCTTGAGGAGTTGGAAAAAGGGTCTGGCTACCTCCGCTGCTTTCGGCAAGAAACGGGATAGGGATGCCAGCCTTCCGGTTAACCTTTGTACTTCCCTCATATTACTCGAGCTTCTCATGTTTATGATAGTTGCGCATTTCTCCAAGTTAACTTCTATGCCTCTGTGTGTGACCATGAAACCTAAGAATTTTCCACCTTGAACTCTGAATACGCACTTTTCTGGGTTTAGCCCTATGTTGTGTTTTCTAATCTCACAAAATATTTCAGCTAAGTCTCCTGAATGCGAGTTCGGGTCTCGGCTTTTGACTACCTTGTCATCTACATAGACTTTTAGGTTTCGTCCGAGTTGATCTGCGAAAATCTTGTCCATTAAGGGCTGGTATGTTACACCCGTGTTTTTTAGTCCGAATGGCATTACCGTGTAGCAGTAGTTAGCCGTATTAGTTATGAACGTCATTTTCTACTCATCTGGTGGGAACATGGGTATCTGGTTGTAACCAGAATACGCGTCCAAGAAACTCAGGATGTGTTAGCCGGATGCTCCGTACACCAACCTGTCAATACTCGGCAGTGGGTATGAGTCTTTGGGACATGCTTTGTTGAGGTCTGTGTAGTTAGTGTACATCCTCCATTTACCATTTGCTTTCTTTACCATCATGACGTTCGCAAGCCATGTGGTATAATGTACTTCTCTTATGAAGCCGGCGTTAAGTAGCTTTTCGGTTTCTTCTTTGACTGCTTTTCCTCTCTCGGTCTTAAGCTTTCTCTTCCTTTGGGAGATCGACTTGGCCTCTAGGCATATGGCAAGTTTGTGATAGTGGAAGTTTGGGTCGATCCCGGGCATGTCAGCAACTGACCATGCAAACAGGTCGGCGTTTTCTAATAAAACCTGGGCAATTGCGTTTTCGGTTTTGCTCGTTAGCTAAGTCCCAAGCTTTATGCATTGCTCTGCTTCTCTTCCTAATTGGAAGGATTTAACCTCCTTTAGGGTTCTGCTCTCGATTCACCCTCCCTGGGGTCGAGATCGGCTTCTTCCATTAGTTGTGTTATGAGCGAAATGCATGCTACATGTTTCACTCCTGGTTCTGGGACTTTTTTGCCACTGGCTATCGTTAGACTTTCTTAGTAGCACTCGTGGGCTATTTCTAGATCAGCTTTTACTGTCACTATCTCTCCTTCTGAGTTGGGGAACTTCATTGCTAGGTGAGGGGTCGAGATCATTGCTCCTAACTTGTTGAGTGCAGGTCTGCCTATGAGAATGTTATATGAAGTGAGGGCGTTGACTAGGAGGTACCTGGCTATGATAGTCTTGGATCCTTTTTCTTAATCTCCGAAGGTGGTGAGGAGGTCAATGTAGCCTCTGGTATCCAATTTTTTGCCTGAAAAATCGATTAGTTGTTCGGTGTACGGCTGTATCTTGCTTTCGGGGATGTCTAACTGTTGGAAAGTGGACCAGTATAGGATGTCCGCCGAGCTGCCTTGGTCTACCAAGACCTTGCATACGAGGAAATTAGCGACCTCAACCTTAACCACCATTGGGTCGTTGTGGTTGGGTTCTATGTCTTCAAAGTTTGCATCAGTGAACGTTATGGGTGGCATGCTTCTCGGTGCTCTCAGTCTTATAGAAGCCGAGTTGATTAACCGGATGCCACGTAAGTGTCTCTTCCTCGCAGAGCTCGAGCTTCCTCCCCCGGTGAATCCTCCTGCTATCGTGTTGATAACGCCTCGAAGTCACGTCTCAGGAGGGTTAGTCGGCTGCTCTTGGCGAGCCTCTTCGGTTCGCCAGGATTTTCTGTCGCGATCTTCTCCCTTGTCTCAGGTTCGCTCTCGCTCAGACTTTCGACTGTCGTCTCTGATGAAACGTCGGAGTTTGCCTTCTTGGATCAGTTTTTCAATCTTATCCTTTAAAGTGGTGCAATCTTCGGTGGTATGCCCATGCACTCGATGGTATCGGCAGAACTTGCCACTGTACACTTTTTCTGGGGACCGATTTCGAGTAGGCAAACTGATCAGTTTGGCACTACAAGCTTCTTCTAGGACTCGACTTCTGCTTTCTACTAAGGGAGTATAATGAGTAAATCTTGTGGGAGGCAGTTTCTCAGCCCTGGATCTGTTGTTAGAAGTCCATTCTGGGCTTGTTCCTGTTGTGTCACGTTCCTTATGCTTCTTATGAGATTCGCCTCTGACGCGTTCTCGGAACTTTGTCATCTCTTCCATTTGAATATAGCTTGTTGCTCTTGCTCTGAGTTCAACCATGTCATGCGGCGGCTTCTTGTAGAGGCTGTCCGAGAAGGGTCCGGATTTCAGTGCCATCAGTATGGCGGTTAGTGCTACTTGAGGATTTAGGTCTCGAATTTTTACCGAGACTTTAGCAAATCTCTCCATGAAGTCTCTGAGGGACTCATTGTCCTCTTGTCGGATGTTGGCTAATGCCACTGTTGTCAAATGGTGAGGTCGACTTGTGGCGTACTGGGCACCGAAACGAGCTACCAGGATGGTGAAGGAATCAATCGAGTGTGGTGGGAGGCACGTGTACCAGTTCAAAGTTGCCCTCTTCAGTGTGGTTGAGAAGACGTAGCACATAATGGCATCGTCGTTCATGTAGAGGTTGACCTGCGTGACGAACGCGTCATTGTGTTCGTCTGGGTTCATAAAGCCGTCATAACGGTCCATAGATAGGGGTTTCCGGTCGGTAGTGGTGTTTCCATAATGCCATCTACGAACGGGTGTCGTCTGGTTATCTCTGGCATTATGTTACGTCTTAGGACCATGCGCGAGGCGGACATTGGTCTGGATTCCATGTAGGTTGTTGTTCGGTCTGCCTCGCTCCATGTGGTGTCGTCCCATTCTATTCGATCGAGGTGTTTGTGGTCGCGTGGGCAGCCGAGTGTGCATTTCGGTTCTCTTGTAGTTTTTGATACTGTTCTCGGAGGGTAGCGTTCTCTCTGCGGAGATCCTCTATTTCCTTCGTGCTATTTTGTTTCAGCGCGTTTACCTCCCTTTGCAGGGCTTGGATCAATGGGTGATTCTCAAGTGCTTGACTCAAGATGGGCGCCACATTATTGGGGTTACCCTCTTGGGTATCCCCCGGTGCTAGTGTTCCCTTAGTTAGGGTTTCCAGCCCTTGTGGTCGCTTTTCTTGGTTTGCTGTTTTGCCTTGGGTTGCAGCCATTGCGATCGTTTCGCATTGATTATTGTGGCTGGGAAAAGTTTCACCGAGCCCCACAGTGTTCGCCAAATGTTCTTACTGGATATGGTAAATATTCCGATGCGGTAGCTCCGTTAGGTTCTCCTCCATGAATGATGGGGGGTGTACTTGTAAAGACACTCCGACGCTCAAGTTAGAGGTACAGAGATAGGAGGCAGGTATCACAATTGGGAGTAAAATTTCGTACTTTGATTAGATGGAGTATTGTTGTATTTATAAAGTATAAAGAGATAGATTTGATAGGGTTATTTTCCTATCAAATCTCCTCAAATCTCGTAATTTATGATATAGATAATCTTATATTCTATCATGATCTTGTGCCTTGATCTTTCTATATCTTATCTTATAGTAAGATGTACTTTCCGTTATAACTTAGTTCGAGTAAGATCATTCTACTCGGTCAGGTTAGCTACTCGGCGGAGTGCCGAGTCCGAGTAGTACAATTATATTGTTGCACTACACAACACCACTCGGTTTACTTTGATAGCATTCTCTTTGTGTACACATTTCATGCCATCAAATTCATTTTTGTTCCATCATAATATAACTAAATCGATCGTGACTGTGCTATATATCATAAAGCCTCACCATCACGAACCAACCTTCGTATTTTCTACGAGAAACGTCCCTAGTCTTCAGTATCTAGCTCAGTATCCATTTGCCTTTCTTTTTTCTTTTTCTTTTTTAACAACATGTATCCTCACCAGAAGCAATTTTGTTCTAGCCGATATTAATTTACCTTTTGTTATATTTTGTTTGTCTTTTTTTTTTTTAAAGAATATTTTGTTTGTCTCTTACTAACTAGGATTAGGGTTGAAATTTAGAGGGGCTTTATATTGGACTTGTTAATATTTAGTGTGTTAAGTTTGGGTCCAATCTACTTGCACCTCATAATTTTTATTATGCACTTCCATAATTAAAAGGCTGCTGCTACTTGCTACTTGCACCTCCATAAGTTTGGGTCCAATCTATTAATTAAAAGGCTGTTGCTACTTGCACCTCAATTTTTATTATGCACTCCATAATTTTCAATATCTCAACATTACCCTTCTCCTTCTCATTTTATAAGTTCCCCTCACCCTTCTTTTCCCTAAAGTCAAGCTTCACCCCACTATACCTCCTTCACTTCTGGTGCTTTCGTCCCTCTGACCCTTGGATTTTTTTTTGGGGGGATGATATGGCTTTACGGAAATGTCATTCCGAAATTAGTTTTTAAATAGTTTTGAAATAAAATTATTTCACTAGGATAAAAAAAATAGCCCACAAAACATGTGGATCACCGAATTCAAACTGAAATCCGTGCTCCCATATGAAAGCAATGGAAAATCAAATTTTTATCTCTTTAATTAAAAAAGGAAAAAGAGAAAACTAACTACCACCTCCATTATAAAAGAGAAAACTAACTACCACCTCCATTCGTTTTTAACTTTTAAGTATTATTTAGAATTGTAATATGAAAATTAAAAAATCAGAATTAATAATTTTATTTTCCATAAAATTATCATTTAATTTTTTTATTATAGCTTTTATATATGTTATTGATTATTTTTAATCATTTTCTCTCTCTCTCTCTCTTTAATTTCACGACTTTATGTGAACAAGACAACAAAAATTTCTTTTATGAATTGAAATTGAAAGGCCCAAGAGTTTTTTGTGGACAAGACACCAAAAACGTGTTTGTACAAACTGAATTAAAATGATCGACGAAGTATGTGCTTTCATACTGAGGCATATCCTACCGTGAAGATAGTAAATAAGTGGTTCACCCATGAACCATTAATTACTACCGTTAGATGTATTATAAAATATATTTAACGTATCAGATTTAATATAGTGATATGGTGAAGTAATTAATATTTTCATACCTACAATTATGAAAAGTTTCGTCTTGCTTGATGCAACCCCTGTCCTGCATTTACACATTATCACCCCTTTTTTTGGAGTTTTCCCCTTCCCCAGCCAATGTTTTTTTCGCCGTTTTCACGTATCCTTTGTCCATTTCATTTAAGGGGATCATTTCATAATGAGGGTAAAATAAAATAAGATAAAATATAAGAGTTAAATAATAAAAGTATCTTATACTATCTAAATATTTATATACATAAGATAATTTATTAGATAATACATATGCTATCATAATTTATGTTTTAGTTGGATTAGATATCAGAATATAATATAAATAAAGATTAAATTATTTACTTGGTTTCTATAGTCTTCGTTTTAATTTTTAATTCTTATATATATTGTAAGTTTCAGACTGAATATAATTTTTGTTATATATTAGAAATCAAATTCTCGCATAAACTTTGTCAATGGAATTAGATAATGCGCATTTCTCTTAATTAAATTTTTCTTAGTAATATCTCAATTACATTTAATGATATAGGATAATAATAAAAATTAACAAATAAAAAGTTTCCTTTAATAATTACAGTAAAATGAGTTAATTTGGTAAAAAAAAAAATTGAATGTGTTAATGACATTAAATATCACATTTCTTAAAAAAAATCACACTTTAAATTTTTTATCTATTAAGGTAACGGTAATGAATAGAAAAATCATAAAATTAATCATATCAAATTTTTTTTTTTTTATCAAATTTTAAAACAAAACAAGCATTCTTAATCCACCCACTTTATAAAACTCGATTGAACGTAAAAAAAGACAACAATTTAATCCTTCTTTTCTGCAAGTGATTACACCCATTAAAATAAAATCCTAGTTTACACCCATTCAATTGTGATATTGAAATTGTGTTTGAATTTTTTTATTTTTTTTATTTTCAGTTGCCATGTTTTTATTAATAATTATAAAATTATTATTTCATTTTTAATTTATTTCTTGTTTTCATAATTTTATAAAAAAAAATTAAAATAAGAATTTATTATTTTTATTATACATATATATTTTTCAAAAAAGAAAAAGAAAAAAAATCTTAGACCAAAACTTCTAAAATTTTAGGTCATTAAAATGGAACTAATGGTAAGAAATTTAAAAAGTGTGCTTCACATCTTAAATTTAATTAAATCTCATAGTCACTGTTGTTTTCGGAAAAAAATAGATGTGACATATATTTGAAGTGAAGTAAAGGTTACAAACATTATAATTAATTTTTTTCTAAAAAAAAAAGAACATTATAATTTTTTTTCTTAATTTTTCTTCATCTAAATAATATTTTAATTTTTTTTTTAAAAAAAGAATCTTTCTTTTTTTAATTTCTTTGTCTTATTCCAACAATATCTTAACCAAATTTCGTCACGTTTCAGGGACCATTGAAAGTTCTGTTTCATATACTGGTAAAATTAAATTGTCAGATGTAGGTCAATTTTAACATAATAATGTGAAGGTCAATTTTATATATATATATATATATATATATATATATATATATATATATATATATATATATATATATTGGGTAACAAGTATGCCATAAAATGTGTGCTTGATGTAATGGATTTCTAATTGAAATGTATCTATTTATTTTATTTCTTAGGCCTTTTTTTCTTTTCCTGCCGAGAGTTAGCCGTGATTTCTTATGGATAACAAAAATAAAAATAGAAAAAACAATTAAGAAAATGTTAAAAATATATTATTTAATTTTTCAACATATTTTTATTATAGAGTGACACATATATGATCTTATTAAATAAAAAAAAAAAACTTGTTTGTTTAAGTTTATTTTCTTAAAAAATATTTTTTAAATAAAATAAGTAATTTTTTGTCTAAACTATTTTTTAAAAATATTTTTTTACTTTTTAAAAAAGTAAATTTTATCTAGTTTTTAAAAATTACTTTTTAAAAAAACACCTTTTTTTATGTTTAAACAAATTCGTCTAATATCCGAATTGAAAGAGAAAAGAATTGTTTGTGGCGTAGTGGTAGTGTGAGACATGTGATTTTATCCATCAGTGGGAACGCCGAAACGGGACTCCAGCGATTTTCTGTCCATAGAAGTGGAGAATCTCCACCTTACTACGGTGAGTCTGTGACGTAATCACCAAGTTTAGTTCCTGATGTAAGCGGCTAGAGTAATCATAAACTTACCTCACAAAAATAAGGTAAGTGTTT
The DNA here is from genome assembly GCA_026413185.1 of Pueraria montana var. lobata. NCBI lineage: Eukaryota > Viridiplantae > Streptophyta > Magnoliopsida > Fabales > Fabaceae > Pueraria > Pueraria montana. Next base: position 74,693,839 of record CM048647.1, read on the forward strand.
TTTTATAAGCACAAAGAATAATAAATGGATAAATAATGTAATGAAAAATTAAAATAAAAAAAATGAAATGTATTAGTTTATTTTACACTTACGGTAACTTTTATGTTCAAAGACTTTTGTAAAATGTTTAAAGTAAAATAAACTGATTCAGACTTACATTGCAAATACTAAATATTTTCAGTTTTTCACATTAAAAATAATAATGTAAAACATAAGATAACAAGGGGTCAAATTACTGGTAATTATTATTATTAACCTACTAAAGTCGGGTCCAATCCTTTTTTTCACACTGCTAAAGCGAATTTCTCCATGCATGGAGCCCATTAATTAATGATAAAATATTACAGATGTTAACACGAGGCAATCGTGCCTACGTTGGTGAATAAGATCATTACTACTATTATTTAGTGGGTATCTTTTTTGTGTCAAATAAAGTAATTTTTTTATTAGGAAAATAAAGTAACTACTAATCAATGTAATGTGAGCTTTTGGGATTGTTCCAGGAAAAAATAAAATAGATTGCCTTCTATACTGGAGGCGGATTTGGTGATCTAGTTAACCGAATACCCTCCGTAACAGATAAGTATTCGGTGATCTGATCTAGTTAACCGAATACCCTTCGCAACAAATAAGTATTCGGTGATCTAGTTAGCGAATACTTCCATAACAGATAAGTATTCGGCAAATACTTAGCCGAATACGTCGGCACTATAAGCCTTAAGCTTGGGGAACAATCGAAGGCCCTCCACGCCAGAGAAGTATTCGGCATCACAAAGGCCGGATACCACGGGTAGTATTCAGATATGGTAAAAATGACTAGAAGGATATTACTGAGATAGCCAAAGATTAAAAGGTAATTAAACAACCTTGATTAACAATAACAAATCATCAGCATAATCAAGGCCCATAAAAGTCCAAGGGCCTAGTAAGGTTAGTATAAAAAGGAGTACGATCCTCGAAGTATGGTAACTTTTGACCCTCTTTTATTACTCTTTATTAAATGCTCTAAGCCGAAAGCTGACTTGAGCGTTAGAGTGCCTTTTGCAGGTACCCACCCCTCATTTGCGTAGAAGGTTTCAGATACTAGCGGGAGATCTCGGACCAAAGATATCAGCAGAAGATTACCCTGTTACCCTCAAACAGGAACATTTTGGCATCCACCGTGGGACCCTGGTAAAACTTATCCCACGGCCCCTCAAGGAATGGCTACTACTCGGAGCCACGAACACATGGATATACCCGGATCATCAGCACCAGGCATGCAACAAGGCGCAGAGGGACAACACCGCATTGATGAAAACGCGGCGCAGGTGGAAGATCAAACGAGTTTGTCTTCGGAGTTACAACAATTGAGAGCTGATTTATCAGCAACGCGAAAGCAACACGCTCAGGAGATATCGGCCCTCCGTCAGGAGAACGCTAAGTTGAAGAGTTTGAATCGGTCTTGGAAGCCCGAAGACCAAACACCTGGCCGACAACATGAAGGCGAGTCAACGACTAATCTCAGCATCCAGGGGGCCACACATCGGCTCTCAACCTTTACCATCAACACTCAATCATATCCTTGTAGACATCCTTTTGTTTATGGAATTATGGAAACCCCTCTCCCCCCAAGTTGGAAAAGCCCCAGCTTGGATCGATATGATGGTAACACTGATCCAGATGAGCACATAGACATCTATGTGACCCAAGTTAGTATTTATACCACCAAAGACACTATCCTATGTATGGTATTCCCTACGTCCCTGAAGGGGCAAGCCGTTAATTGGTTTACTCGGCTTTCACCTAATTCCATTGACAGCTTTGAAACACTTGTGGCTATATTTGGTACCCAATTCACAACAAGCAGACCCCATCACTTGACTTCAGTTGCACTGGTGAACATTCAGTAGGAAAAGAGGGAATCTTTTCGGACTTTCATGGAAAGGTTCGGCAAGGTTGCCTTAAACATCTGCAACCTGGATCCAGCGGTAACCATCCATCACCTTGTGACGGCCCTTCGGCTAGGAGCTTTCATCAATAGTCTTTGTAAGAAACCTGCACTCGACATGGATGACCTCCGACGAAGAGCAGCAAAGTACATGCAGATGGAGGAGTTGGTTGAATACCGGAACCAAGTCCGAGCGGAAGCCAATACAGGAAAGAAAGAACATGAAAAAGATAATCAAGGAAAGGGAAAAGAGAAGTTTCACAAGGATCGGGAGTATCGTGGCCCCCGATGCACGACCTATACTCCACTCAAAACCAGCCACTCCAGGATACTCGAACAAGCTCTTGCAACCAAAATATTGGTTGTGTCGAAAAGAGCTAATACCCCTCCTAAGGCTGACTACAACAAGTAATGCCGATATCATTGCAACAAAGGCCATTCCACAGAAGAGTATACAACACTTAAAGACAAGATTGAGGACCTCATCAAGATGGGACATCTCAAATACTTCGTTCACAACCCTAGAACTGAAAGGTCTCAGTACTCGAGATACAGAGATGACGATAGAACTTGCAGGAGGGATAGTGACTACGACCGAGAACGTGACAGAAAGGTCGAAAGGAAAAGAAGCAGGTCTCAAGAGCGACAAGAAGTTAAACCCATGAGCATCCTCGAAGAGTAATCAACACAATTGCGGGAGGATTCGCCAGAGGAGGTAGTACCTCTTCGGCTAGGAAGAGACATCTTCGTCTTGTTTGGTCAGTCAACATGACATCGACAGTGAGCAAGCTGAAAATTCCACCTATTACATTCACAGATGCAGACTTTCAGGGTTTCGACCCCGTACAGGATGATCCGATAGTTATTAGCATTGACATAGCTGATTGCACAGTCCAGAAAACTTATAGATCAAGGAAGCTTGGCCAACATTCTATATTGGAGCACCTTCAAGCAGTTGGACATACCGGAAGGGAAGCTTATGCCCTATGACGGTCGGATTCTTGGGTGAAAGGGTCAACACCATGGGATGTATAGAATTAAACACAACCTTCATATATGGGAAAAAGGAATGCAAGACTATAAAAGTTAGATACATTGTAGTGCATGCTAACACTTCATATAACATACTCATCGGATGACCGTCCTTGAATGCTCTAGGGGCCACAGTATCCACTTCGCATCTAGCCATGAAGTTCTCCTCCAGCCGAGGCATAGTAATCACAATTTACGCTGACCAAAAAGCGACAAGAGAATGTTACTTAGCTAGCCTAAAAGTCATTCAGTTAAAAGAAGAGGAGTACAAGTCGGTCAATGTTGTCTCGAAAGCCAAACCTTTAGCCCAACCTTTGGATCTTGATCCTAGGACTGACGAAGACAAACATACCGAACCAAATAAGCAAACATGTGCATTTCAGATCAGTGAATCGAAGAGCCAAGTAACATACCTTGGCTGTAATTTATCAGAAAATGATCGGCTCCAAATCCAAAGTGTCATTGGGCTGAATGCCGACTTGTTCGCTTGGAAAGCGTTAGACATGTCGGGCATCGATCCAAATTTATATTGTCACAAGTTGGCAATATGTCAAAAGAAAAGAAAGATGAGAGATGAGAGGCGGAAGGCAGTGGCAGAAGAAGTAGCAAAGTTAATAACAACAAATTTTATCCGAGAAGTCAAGTACACCACTTGGTTAGCCAATGTGGTCATGGTGAAAAAGTCAAATGGTAAATGGAGAATGTGTACAGACTACACGGATCTGAACAAAGCATGCCCGAAGGATGCATACCCTCTACCAAACATCGATGGGGTAGCCAGGCACGCTTTCCTCAGCTTTTTGGATGCATACTCGGGTTACAATCAAATCCAAATGTACCCTTAGGATGAAGACAAGACTGCTTTCATCACCGAATCAACCAACTATTACTATAGAGTCATGCCCTTCCACCTAAAAAATGTCGAGGCAACTTACCAAAGGCTAATGGACAAAGTTTTCCAGAAGCAATTAGGAAGAAACCTGGAGGTATATGTTGATGATACGGTAGTTAAGTCTTCCAATGCCAGCATGCACAAGAGGGATCTTGAGGAGATCTTTGCCGAGCTCAGAAAGCGCAACATGTGCCTGATTCCTGAAAAGTGTGTCTTCGATGTTTAGGGAGGAAAGTTTTTGGGCTTCATGTTAACTTGTCAAGGCATAGAAGTGAATGCTGATAAATGTCAAGCTATTATTTGTATGAGAAGCCTGAAAACTCCAAAGGAAGTTCAAAGACTGACAGGAAGGATCGCCTCTCTATCGCGATTCCTACCTAGGATAGCCGAAAAGGCAAAACCCATCATGAAGTTGTTGAAGGCATCTAAGAATTTTTCTTGGGATCAACAGTGTAGGGAAGCCTTTCAAGATCATAAGAGGACCCTCTCGGCCCCACTGGTACTCAAGAAACCGAACCCTCAAAAGGAATTAGTGTTGTACACCTCGGTTTCCCAAGACACCATAAGCACAGTGCTAGCCCAAGAGCATGAAGAGGGTCAGGCACCCATATATTTCATCAGCCAAGTGCTTAAGGAAGCCGAGACGAGGTATCAAACGATAGAAAAGGCAGCCCTGGCACTAGTTAAAGCTGCAAGGCGCCTGAGACAGTACTTTCAGGGCCACCGAGTAGTCGTCAAAACTGATTGCCCCATAGCAAAGGTATTGAAGAATCCGGAACTGGCCGGACGAATGATGACATGGTCAATAGAACTCTCAAAGTTTAATATAAGGTATGAACCGAGAGTTCCCATCAAGGCACAGTGTTTGGCAGACTTCATTAATGAGCTGCACCCCGCCGAGCGCTTCGAAGATGAATAGTGGATTATACATGCTGACGGCTCGTCCAACCGACGTGGGAGTAGAGCAAGTGTCATCCTGAAAGGACCAAACCATATATGAATGGAGTAGTCTTTACGGTTCAATTTTAAAGCATCTAATAATCAGGCCGAATATGAAGCATTACTGGCCGGACTCAGGCTAGCCAAGGAGGTGGGAGCTCGGAAGGTAGAATGTTGGAGCGATTCCCAAATTGTGGCCGAACAGATTAATGGTGTTTTCCAAGTCAAAGATCCACAACTGCTGAAATATTATCATGCTTTCATGTAACTGAAAGAAGAGTTCGACGAGGTCCAAGTAAAACACCTGGCCCAAGAACATAATGATAGGGTCGATCAGCTTGCTAAACTGGCCAGTACTCAAAAACTTGGGCAGCTTAGAACTTTCATTCAAGAAGTGTTACCTGATCCAAGTGTGACCCCCGAAGAATGCATGCAGATCTCGGCACCCAAAGACCCTTGGATAGCCGAGATCCAACAGTATTTGTTATAAGGAATCCTTCTAGAGGATAAGGATAAGGCAAAGAGACTACGGATCAGTGCCGCAAGGTATGTTCTGGTATCCAGAGAGTTGTACAAGAGGGGATATTCAACCCCTTTGCTTTAATGTCTTGACAAGGATCAAGCCGAATACGTCACAAGGGAGTTACATGAAGGAATATGTGGCATGCATTCGGGTGGACGCAAGATGGCCACTCGCATGCTAAGAGAAGGGTATTACTGGCCAACCCTCAAATCTGACTGTGCCGAATATGTCAAAAAATGTTCCCAATGCCAAAAACATGGTAACCTTATTCATCAGTCCACCATGGCCTTTTGCCGTTTGGGGGGTCGATATCCTGGGACCTTTCCCCATAGCTAAGGGGCAATGCAAATTTTTTATAGTAGTTGTTGATTACTTTACAAAGTGGATAGAGGTCGAACCCCTAGCAACCATTTCAACCCAAAATGTGCAGAAGTTTCTATGGAAAAACGTAATCACGTGTTTCAGCATTCCGCATGTGATCATCACCGACAACGGGCTGTAGTTTACAGATAAAAAGTTGAATACCTTCCTGGAGGAACTAGGAGTAAAACATAGGATGACCTCAGTCGAACACCCGCAAACGAATGGGCAAGCGGAATCTGCCAATAAAGTCATTTTGTTAGAGCTGAAGAAAAGGCTAGGTGCAGCTAAGGGTGCATGGGCCGAAGAGATACCTGAAGTTTTATGGGCATACAAGTGCACCCCACAATCAACAATCAAAGAAACACCCTTTAGAATGGTATATGGAACCGAAGCTATGATTCTGGTAGAGGTAAGGGAACCTACCTTCCGAAGACAAAACTTCGAAGCATTCCAAAATGAAAATTCCATGAGAGTCGAGCTTAATCTGGTCGAAGAAGTGTGCGACCGAGCACGCCTAACCGCCAAAGCATGCAGACAAAGGATGACCAAGAGGTTCAACACAAAGTTAAGGCCAAGAGAATTCAAAGAAGGAGACCTAGTCCTAAGAGTTTAGGGCGATGCACGAAGAAATGCCCGGGAAAGGAAATTGGCAACCAATTGGGATGGCTCATTCAAAATCCGGCAAAACCTCAACAATGGGGCATACAGGTTAGAAGAGCTTTCAGGAAAGGTGGTGCTAAGAACATGGAATTCGGCCCACCTTAAGTATTATTTCAGTTGATTATGTAGTTAGGTGATGTACTATTTTTCCTTACTCGGCTTTTTATCCCTACAAGAACGTGAAAGGGTTTTTACCGAGAAGGTTTTAACGAGGCATACCTTTCTAACTAAATTAATGAAACACATATTTCAACACGTCTACATGATTATTTATTTTTCAACAGTAAATATTTCTTTAACAGATGGTTTCCCTCCCGAGTATCCCTACTCGGCTAAGGATGTACCACTCAAAATTTCTTCACAAATGGTTTCCCTCCTGAGTATCCCTACTCGGCTAAGGATGCACCATTCAAAATTTCTTCATAAATGGTTTCCCTCCCGAGTATCCCTACTCGGCTAAGGGTGTACCATTCGAAATGTCTTCACAAATGGTTTCCCTCCCGAGTATTCCTACTCTGCTAAGGATGCACCATTCGAAGTTTCTTCACAAATGGTTTCTCTCCCGAGTATCCTTACTCGGCTAAGGGTGCACCGTTCAGAATTTCTTCATAAATGGTTTCCTTCCCGAGTATCCCTACTCGGCTAAGGGTGTACCATTTGAAATGTCTTCACAAATGATTTCCTTCCCGAGTATCCCTACTCGGCTAAGGATGCACCATTCGGAATTTCTTCACAAATGGTTTCCCTCCCGAGTACCCCTACTCGACTAAGGATACATCATTCGAAATCTCTTCAAAAAGATTTCCCTCCCGAGTACACCTACTCGACCAAGACGTACCATTCAGACTTAACCTTGAATGGTTTCCTCCCGAGTACTCCTACTTGGTTAATGGAATACTATTTAGTCTTCACTTCAAAAAAATTACTACTCGAATATTAATACTTGGCACCATCATCCATGCCGAATACTTGAAATTTAAACTTAGCTAAATATCAATATATTAAGATTATGTTTTACTCAATTGCAGCCTCGACATTGATATTGAAATTCTACTTGCAATCTACATTAACAAAAGATTAAGAAATTCTACTTGCATTTGGCAGATAACTAAGTCTGTAAAATTATTCTAAGTACAGATAAAGAAGAGAGATGCCGAAGGATGAAGACCATATTCACTAATCACAAAAAGGATTACAAAATAACTTTCCAAAATGAAAAGGCACTAATGGCCTAACATACATTAATATCATTCAGCCGGATCCTCCTGATTCACAACATTGCCAGTATTCTTATCTATGTTGCCCTCATTTCCTTCAACATCCCCATGAGTATATTTGGTGTCACCATCCGGAATAGACGGTTGGAAAGGGTTCTCAAGAACTGCATCCTCAGGAATGTCGTCGAGGGACAGTATGCGACCATTGTAAATCCATGTCAAAAATCGAACGGTTGGGGACGTCGAAGTAATATAGCATTTGCCGAACGGTGTGATGAAATCCGGCTTCATGTTTGGCAAAAATTTTGTCTTGTGTGGAAGAGGTAACATGCTCCTTAGCGGCATGCTTGGCATCTCTCTCCTTTTCGGCCTGTGCCAACAACATCTTCAAACACTCAATCTCGTCAGCCTGAAGCTTAGCATCCTTCTCGGCCATTATAACCTTGGTATTCAAATCCTTCAGATCGACCGAAAGGTGCTTCACTTCGTCCTTCAGACAAGCGTTATCATCAGCAAGGGCAATGTTAGCCTCTAAGGCTTGCTGGTTGGAGGCTTGCGATTCTTTCAAACTCTTCTTCAACTTCTCAGCCTCTTTCAACGGATTCATAAACATATGGTGAGCGATGGCCGAAGCTCTTGCTTGAAACTCACAATAAGCCGACCAGTTGGAAGCAGCATTGGCCTTACTCAAGAGATTTTTTCCAGTTTCGGAAACGTCACTGGAGCTGATCATCTTTTTTGGCTGAAAATCTTTGGCAAAGAACCCCTCGGTGGTCATAGCAGGAATAGAAGCCAAAGACCCCGAGGCCGAGAAATCTAAAGTTTGTTATTTCAGCTTCTTCGCCTTTTCTTCCTCGGAAGTCTCATGGCTCCAATGCCTTTTCTTGTGGTCTTTGTCTCGGCTTTTCTTCTCTATAACCGGAGGGGGCAAAGTATCTTGAGGAGGTGGTTGCCTTGCAATGGGAGGAACAGACGCAATGCCCGAAGGGTTACCGGTAGCATTGGCCCGTTTCTTCCGAGCATTGCGAAAGGACAAGACATCACCTCCCGATTCAGCCATAATACCTGTATTCAACAACACACTTAGTCATTTATGAGAGCCACACATAAAAATGATAGAAAAGAAAAAACCGAGACCTTACCACACATATCTACTAAAACATTGGAAGAATTAAACAAAGCAACAAGTCGTCTGGCCGGAAGCTTTCTGGGAAGCGATTCAAGGAACATAAGGTCCTCGCGTTCCTGTTCAGTCATCAAAGACTTCGGGAACTTGTCATAACGCTGAGGGGTCCTCTCCCAATATAGCGAAAATAAAGCCTTCCCATTACTATCATAAAAATGGTTGGCACCTGGCTTAATGACAACCTTGAAGAAGCCGATTTTGAAATTTTTATACGAGGAGGTAAAGTACTGAAACAATGGCCTCTTCGGCTTTCTTATTAATGACACCCACAGACCATCCCTCGGTCGAGTATAAAAATAATATAGAAAATAGAAGGTTCAATAAAGTTAAAGATACAAAGGGCTTGGAAAGCCTGAATGGCCGTCCACCCATTCAAATGCAACTGAGACGGTGCGACATTCAGGACTCGAAGAACCCCCATGGTGAAGTCATTAAAAGGAATCGTCACATGAAGGTCTCGGAAGACACAATCATACATATAAAAGAAATCTCTACGAGATTCACCTTTCCCTAAAAATACAAACTCCGGATTGACTTCTCTCCGACAACACTGAAGAGCTATCGGACAGTATTCGTCCTCGGTAATATTACAAATGGTTACATAGTTTAAAAAATTAGAAGCACTTAGTTTATCGTCATACCGGGTATAATATGACCCAACCTCCCCATCCACCCAGGTATACCCGGCAAGAGTTATCGGCGGAAACTCCCTTTTCTTTCCCTGGGTAACCCTTGGCTTACGCTTCCGGCTAGGGACAACCTCATTTACCTGAGGAGGAGGAGGGACTAGGTTTTCGGCTACCTCCTCTTGGAAAGGAGCCGAAGACGAAGATGATGAAAGAAAGGACGAAGACTCCTCGCCAGAGTTATCAGACCCCTTGGTGGAAGATGATGATGACCGAACATTCACAATTTCCTTTTCCCTGGAAAAACTAATGCTAGAAGGATCCATGAGTAAGAAGAAAAGGACCAACAACTCGTACCTGATTCACGAAGCGGAAAAAAGTCACAAAACAGAGTATTCGGCTAAGAGCAAAGGCTTCGATGGGGAAGAATGTAAATAAAAGGAGTAAAGACGACATCTCTCCTATACCCTATTTATAGGGCCCAAGGCCCATAAGGCGTGAAAACCCCAACCTTTAGATCAACAAAGATCTAATGATCCACAAGAATGCAACGCTTCGTTTCTCACCCCCAATGGCTTCTTTAGTCATAATGGCAGGGATACGAAAAGGCACCATGAACAGCTCTCACCTTGAGCAACCCAAGCCAGTCTAAACATAAGCCTATTCATCATGACCGTTCGCTCGAGGTTAGGGGGCATGTATACTGGAGGGGGATTCGGTGATCTAGTTAACCGAATACCCTCCGCAACAGATAAGTATTCGGTGATCTAGTTAGCCGAATACTTCCATAACAGATAAGCATAGCAAAAAATTAAAATAAAAATAGCATTATTCTAACAGAAATATCCTATTCATCCCTATATTTGTGAAATGATGCTTTCAAGTGTCCATCATTAATGCATTTGTACTTAATCTTGATTTTTTTGTTGCCTGGAACGTCGACATCACTGTGCTAAAAAAGAAGAATGTGTACCTGTTTGTTTCTTCCCTGCATATCATGGAGGAAGAGATTTCAGTACTCCGAACCGTTTATGATTCAATTAAAACTAATATTCAGTATAAGATTGTGTGGATTCCCATTGTTGAGGAATGGACGGAGCAACTGCGCAAGAAATTTGAGGTTTTGAAAAGCAAGATGCCTTGGTTTGTGGTGCAGCATTTTGGAACCATAGCAGGGTATAAGTACATTAAAGAGGAATGACACTTCAAAAAGACACCTATGGTTGTGGTATTGAACCCTCAAGGGAAGGTGCAACACACAAACGCATTCCATTTGATTCAGGCTTATGGAATGAAGGCTTTCCCCTTTACAACTTGGAATGAAGATAACATAAACAAAGAAATCAATTGGGTTGGCTCTGTAGTAGGCAACATTCACAAAGACATAAACATCTGGGTAAGTAAATTTCACAAAAAAAAAAAAAAGGTTTTTCTCATTATATATATATATATATATATATATATATATATATATATATATATATATATATATATATATATATATATATATATATACTATCTCTCTTCCTATATATAAGACCATTTCAATTAATTCATATCTTTTAAGAAAACTAGTTAATTTACTTAATCACATTAAATTTGTCAATTATTTATACTATTGTTCTAAAATTATCCTTTATTTCGCTCTCCACTTAGTTGTTTCTTACCTAGGAATAATTAATGTTTGGAAAGAGAATATTGTAATTAATGAAAGATATTATAGGGAAAAATAATTAATGTACTGGACAATTAGAAGATAGTTTTATGAAAAGAGATAAACAAAAAAGAAAAATGGTCTTATATATAGGGACAAAAGTAGTACTAATTTTACAATATTGGTTAATACTTATCCTTTTTGTTTGTAAGATTCGCCATTGAATTAGTATATAAACATATTTACAATGTGTTGTGATACTTTCTACGAAGCAGATCAAAGAGCAAAAGTTCATTTTCTTCTATGGAGGTAATGACAAAGAGTGGATCCAGCAATTCACTAAGTATGCAACTGCCCTTGCAAATGATGCCATCATAAAGGAGGCAAAGATTTCCATAGAGTTGTTTTGCGTGGAGAAGGAGGACAAAAACCTGGTGAAGCACTTTTGGAGTGGCATTGAGAGTTTATTTGTGACTAAGGTTCACAAAACAGTTGATGCAGTGACTCAGGAAGTGCAAAAGATGCTTTCTTACAAGAATGAAACTGGATGGGCTCTCCTTAGCAAAGGCTCATCTGTGGTGGCGAGTGGTCACGGAACCACAATCTTGAAGACAGTGGTAGAGTTTGAGAAATGGAAAGAAGTTTTAATAAAAAAGGGCTTTGTTGCAGGGAAGATTGTGAGCACCACTCACCGCTGCTCACACCTTGAAATTCGCAATGTTGCAGGGAAGTTACCGGAGACCATCAAATGCCCAGATTGTCCTAGGACAATGGAGATTTTCATAAGCTATAAATGCTGCCACAACGAGAATACTGCGAATGGCACTCGCTAGAATTAATTGAATGTGGCTGGCTTGTTTTGTTATGCATGAACGAGAGTGTGAGAGTAAGAGGCTTTCCTGTTATGCTATCTTTCAGGACTACTAGCTTCTCTAGTTAAATAAAGATCTCTCGGTATTAAGGGAAAAAAAAAAAAAAAAAAACTGTGACTTTTGGTGTATGTTTTGTTTTCTATGTAATGTAATATGGGGCTGTAATATCGAATCGTAGTGTTCGATTAAGCTTCTTTATAGATTGTGTTGCAATGTAATGCTCATCCATGGTTGTTATTTTTGTTATCCATTTTTCCCCAACAGAGTTGTCTTGGTTCCATTAATTATGTTGTTGCACTACATATCACCACTCGGCTTCCCTACACAACACTTTAACAACATTCTTTCACCTCTGCGTGTACACAATCCATGCCATCAAACTCATTTCTGTCCCATCCCTAAGCTGCACTTTTCATCATAATACAACTTAAAATTCATCAGGGAGTGGATTGTCTACCTTTTTGGCACGAACGTTAGGTGCCGTTGTTTAGGTTTTATCGATTAATTAATGTATTGTATAAGATATTGACACGTGTTTTGTAATTTTTAATCTTGCCCAAAGTTTGTTTGGCTTTAATATTGGCTTTACCCGACTTTGGAGCAGGATTCCCTCCCGTCATAAAGCAACTGCAGGCTCCTGCAGTCATCATGCAGGGTATAAAATTTTTTGAGTTACATTTTACTTAATTATTTAAAATATAGTATAATTTATTTTGGAAGGCTGAGATTTCATGCAGTCACAAAAGTGACTGCAAAGAATCCATTTCCCCCGACTTTACCCTCGGTTAAAAGCTCCTTTAAACTCCTATGGTCTATTTGTATGATAAAAAAATCATCTTAATTAGTGTCATCTTTTTATGGCGCTTATTATATGTCGTTCTTGCTAAAATATAAGCAGAGGGAGGAGTATGCGGTGGAAGAAAACCTTGCTAATTAAACAAGGGATAGGGTGATTCATGCAGCAAAATGGCTCAATGGCTCATGGTTGTACCTGTCGGAATGTGCTACAAAATTCTAGAAACATAGCTATAGAAAAATCTAGAAAGATTGAGACATAAGTAGATGTTAGAATTCTAGAACTTTCTATAAAGTTGTAGTAGTCACAGTCATGTAATAGAAATGTCATGATAGTTCTTAAGTTAAGAAAATTCTAGAATAATATAACTCTAGAAACCAATTATCTTGTAAGATCTAGAATATACTAAAATATATTTAATAGTCCACCAACACATGTAGTAGGTGGTGGAGTGATGCCTATAAATAGGCATGGCAACACTTATTGTAATGTGAGTTTGAGTTTTGAGAAATCAACACAACTCCTTTCTATTGTATAAGAGCTACACGGCCACTATACTATTTCCCTTCAAAAAGCTAACTTACTAATCTCTCCTAAATTCTAACCCAACAACCTACAAACAACTAACCCACCTTTCTATTCCCTTAAAATACTAACAGTGGTATTAGAGCTACGTTCGGTCATCTACTGGGCGTAGATATATTACCCAACTATTTCAAAAAAATAATCCTACTATATTCTACATCACTTCTACATTTCCCTTAAACCATGGCCAATACTTCCCAAGCTTCATCTATTCCTGTACCTATTTTCACAAGAGAAAATTATGATTATTGGAGCATTAAAATGAAGACATTTTTTTGCTCTCAAGATTTATGGGATATTGTAGAAGAAGGATTCATCATTCCTACAGACATTTCTACTCTAACTGCAGCTCAAAAGAAGGAGTTAAAGGAGAATAAGCAAAAAGATTCAAGGGCATTATTTTTTCTACAACTAGCAGTGGGAGACACAATTTTTCCAAGAATAATGGATGCAACAAGTGCTAAAGATGCGTGGAGTACACTGCAGGAGGAGTTTCAAGGCAGCGTCAAGGTACGTGTCATATTAAACTTCAAAGTCTAAGACGTGACTTTGAGTTAATAAAAATGAAGGAGTCTGAGACCATAAAAGAGTACTATTCTAAGATAAAAGAAATAGTTAGTCAAATGAGAGCATGCGGGGAAAATATTCTTGACAAGAGAATTGTTGAGAAAATTCTAATTTCTATTCCCCATAAATATGATGCAATCGTGACTGCTATAGAGCAAACCAAAGATCTGTCTACTTTATCAGTGACAGAACTTATGGGTTCTCTTGAAGCATATGAGCAAAGATTGAAAAGGCATGATGAAGATTCTTTTGAAATGCCTTTCAATCAAAGCTCAAATTACGGTCTCAGAAAAAAGAAAATGGTGAAAAGAAAATTGGAGAAGTTTCTAGAAACAAAGAGAATTCTAGAAATTTCTCTAAGACCAACGAAGACAAATATTCTTAATGTGGCATCTGTAAAAAGACAAGTCACTTGGAAAAGGATTGTTGGCATCGTGGAAAGCCACAATGTCACTATTGTAAGAAATTTGGACACGTGGAGAAGAACTGCTGCAACAAAAACAAGCATCAAGCAAATTTCGTCGAAGAGCACAACAATAAGCAACATCTTTTTTTATGCTACCCGAGATTCCAGTGATGAAACAAGTGGAAACTGGTACTTGGATAGCGGTTGCAGCAATCACATGGCTAATGATAGGAGCATCTTCAAGGAAATTGACGACACTGTCAAAGTGAAAGTTCGACTAGGAAATGGCACCATGGTGGAGTCAAAAGGAAAAGGCACTGTCATGGTGGAGACAAAGAAAGGTACGAGACTCATCAAAGATGTCTTACTAGTTCCTAGTCTTAAAGAAAATCTCTTGAGCATTGGCCAAATGATGGAGAAAGGCTATGCTCTAAACTTTGAAGGAGATACATGCACGATCTATGATAACCATAACAAAAGGAAGGAGATTGCCAAAGTTAGAATGGAAAAAGGAAATAGAAGTTTCCCGATAAGCTTCAAGTATACTACTACTAACATTGCCATGAGAGCAGAAGTTGATGATTCATGGCTATGGCATAGAAGATTTGGTCACTTCAACACTAAAGCCTTGAAGCTACTATATCAGAAGAATATGATGAAAGATCTCCCATGTCTAGATGAAAATAATGAAGCTTGTGAAGGATGTCTTCTCGGGAAGCAACACAGCTTACCATTTTCAACTGATAAATCATGGAGAGCTAAAGACATGTTGGAGTTGATCCACATTAACATCTGTGGACCAATGAAGACACCATCGCTAAACAACAACAAGTACTTTATCATGTTTATAGATGACTTTTCTAGAATGACTTGGGTCTACTTCTTCAAAGAAAAATCAGAAGTCTCTAGAATATTCAAGAAGTTCAAAACCTTTGTCGAGAAACAAAGTGGGAAGCATATAAAAGTACTTAGAAGTGATCGAGGCAAAGAGTACAACTCACACGAGTTTGATAAGTTCTGTGAAGATGAAGGCATTGAGCGACAACTTACAGTCGCATATTCTTCGCAACAAAATGGTGTGTCTGAGAGAAAGAATCAGACAGTTATAGAGATGGCTAGATCAATGCTAAAGGAAAAAGGCTTGCCTAATACTTTTTGGACAGAAGCAGTTTACACAGCAGTCTACATACTCAGCAGATGTCCAACTAAGGCAGTCAAAGATAAGACTCCTATTAAAGCATGCAGTGGACGAAAACCATCCGCTAAACACCTAAGAGTATTTGGATCTATATGCTACATGCATGTTCCAAATCAGAAGAGACACAAGCTAGAAGATAAGACTATACGAGGAATATTCTTGGGTTATAGTACCCAGTCAAAAGGCTACAGAGTCTACAACTTGCAAACGAAAAAGCTCACCATCAGTCAATATATTGAGATTGATGAAAATGCTGCTTGGAATTGGGAAGCAGAAAAATTTGCAAGAAGCAACATTCTCGTTCCAGTGCAACATTCTCAAGAAGAAGTTCAAGAAGTGACAGAAGAAGCAGGTATGCTTTCATCACCTCCACAACAAGATTTTTCACCAGAAACTACTCCAAGACGAGTAAGATCTTTGGTGGATATATATGAAACTTGCAACACAGCTATACTGGAACCTAAATGCAATGAAGATTCATCAAAGAAGCAAAGGCAACTAAGGAAAAGTCCAAGTCGAGCACTAAAATATAAAAGACCAAGAAAAGACCAAGTTGTGGACGTTTCTACGAAGCCACTACAAGTTCGAGCTATGTATGGAGTTTCAGAATTTTGCATCAAGGAGGAGTGTCGGAATGTGCTACAAAATTCTAGAAACATAGCTATAGAAAAATCTAGAAAGATTGAGACATAAGTAGATGTTAGAATTCTAGAACTTTCTATAAAGTTGTAGTAGTCACAGTCATGTAATAGAAATGTCATGATAGTTCTTAAGTTAAGAAAATTCTAGAATAATGTAACTCTAAAAACCAATTATCTTGTAAGATCTAGAATGTACTAAAATATATTTAATAGTCCACCAACACATGTAGTAGGTGGTGGAGTGATGCCTATAAATAGGCATGGCAACACTTATTGTAATGTGAGTTTGAGTTTTGAGAAATCAACACAACTCCTTTCTATTGTATAAGAGCTACACGGCCACTATACTATTTCCCTTCAAAAAGCTAACTTACTAATCTCTCCTAAATTCTAACCCAACAACCTACAAACAACTAACTCACCTTTCTATTCCCTTAAAATACTAACAGTACCAACTACCAAATGCATCAGTTTGGACTATGAAGGTTCTTTATGCGCTATGTCTCTGGGAACCCAACACCTGACATAGCATTTAACATTTTAAGCTTATTTATTTGAATGGACTGGGCCTGAGACCTCATTCTCTGCTCTAATAACCGTACTGTGAAGGGTAAACTACACCTGGGTCTAGTATAACCATTGAAGTGCATCTTGGTGCGCGCAAGTTCTTTCAAGATTTTCTGCTACATGTATAAGTATAATTAGTATCAGCAAAAATCCCTAAACATTTTGGATTGCCTTGGTTTAACTTTAACATGGAATCATTATATGAAGACTCACATTCTTGATGTTTCCAATAACTACTTGCACCAATGCTAACCTACATGCATGCCGAGTCCCATACTATTGTCATCTTTGTTTTGAATGTCAATCTGCATTTCATTATTTTAAGCAACGGTGCCCTTATCATTGGTAGAACAAAGGTGGATAATTCATTAATTCCTCACCTTTGGGGCCTAAGGGAATCTTCTAAAGCCACATCACCATTTTCGCATTTACCATCAACCTCTTCTCTTAAGCTAACAACCTATATGGTTAATGAGACATATATTATAGCTCCTAAAAGTCTCTCATTCAACAATAATTTCTAAAAATATTCTTATTTAAAAATATTTTCTAAAAAATGTTTTCATTTAATATGAGGATTCAGATTTATAATACAAGAGTAGATAAACTTCCAAAAAAAAAAAAAAACAGATAAGAATAAGTAATATGAAAGAGCAAAAGAGGCTCCTTTTAAAGGAGTAAAGAATAATATAAACAAATTAGTTTAGTTTGTTTTACAAAAAAAAAAAAAAACTTGAGCGGTTGCAATAGTTTTGGCAGACCGTGATTAGTCCCACAATGCAAGGGATACAATCATACAAATACGCAATACATGTTTTTAATTTTGGTGAACAATATGCAATGCATGTGGCACCCACCATTATCCTCTTGATTTTACGGCCCTAAACGAAGAGAAATTTTATTCATATAATATTTTTTACATTTTTTTTCACAATTAAGAGGGATAAACAAATTGAGATAAATAAGTAATATAATAAAAAGATAAAAAAAATAGTTATAAAAAATATATGTAAGAATAATCCAACTTAAAAATAACTATTTTAGTTTTTACAAATCATAATTTTTATATTTATCTTATAGTTTTTATCTATATCTTTTTGTTTCTTTATTATCATGTCATGTAGTACAATAAGAACGTCCGCATCAAAATAAAAAGAAAAAAAAATTGAGAGAAAGTAATAGATGCAATAAATCATGTGATGAAAAAAGAAAAAAAAAAGGTAGAAGAGGAAATAAGTGTATATCAAATATTTTTTTATATTTTTTTCTCATTTTTCTCTTTCTTTTCTGTGTAGGTTAATACATGCAAAAGTAGTGCAAAGTGATCTTTATACAGACAATAATCTCAAACATATATAATGCATTGCACCTCAAAAAAAAAAAAAAAAAATCAACCGCTTTTCACGTTATAAATTGCATGGGAGACGGGAAATCTTACCACAGCAGTTTGTACCAACAAAGAAACAATAAATCATTTCTTTCGCATCCAAACTTTCGAAATGAGCATGACATTAACGTCTACCAAGTTGTCACTACTGTCTCTCCTCCAGCTGCTGAGAATGAGCATAATCCATTAACCATGTCTGATAAACAAATTTTGGAGCAAATTTACTCAACCCACGTCCATAGTGACACAAAGTTTGATGCTGACTCTCTTTTCATCCTTGTTGAGAACATTCTTAGAGGATCAACCAACATTGTTTTTTTTTTTTTTTTGATGGAAGGCATATTTCATTACAAAAGAACAGGCAAAAGCCTTGCATCATTACAGATAATAGGAAGTAATTGGGGAGGGGACTCCTCAATCCAATACTTTTCCTGTACATGAAATGCTAATTGTGCTAGAGTATGAGATGCTCTATTCACATTCCTATATGCAAAAATCAACGAATGAAAAGAGTGAGACTGTACAAGTCTATCACAATCTTGGATTAAACCAGCAAAATAATTTCTATGTCCAGCTTTTCTGTTGTGCCATTCTTTCACAACTCTCAGACAGTCCGTCTCATATTGGACAATAGGGAAGGATAAGTTTGAAGCTGTTTCAAGAGCCCATCTAAAGGCTACTGCCTCAGCTATATGCGGCTCATAACAGAAAGGAATAAGTAAAGATCCCGCAGCCAAAACATAACCACAATGATCTCTAAAGAGGATCCCAAGCCCCGTGCCTTTGTTGATTTTTGGTGAAGCATCAAAATTGGCCTTAATGATCCCTTCAGGAGGCCTCTGCCAGGTCGGCTTCTGCTGAGAAATTGGCTTCATTTTCTGGTTCCTAGGAGGTTGGAGAGATTGAGCTTTTTCCAGGGTCCACTGCAGTGGGATCTTCTTCCTATTAAAAACCCATTGGTTTCGGTCTTGCCAAATCACCCAAAGCAAATCACAAATTCTTCCCATAAAACCTACATCACCAAAATGCAAATAATTGGCAAACCATCCAGCAAAGGAACCATCTTCAAGAATCTGAATTCTACCCCCCAAACTTGATGCAAACCAAATTCTCTTCACTTCATCACAAAACAACAAAGCATGCACGACAGATTCCTCCTTGAGACCGCATCTAGGACAAAATGGATCCACATCCATGCCTCTTTTCCTTAAATTAGTCATAACTGGAAGAATTTCTTTGCAAGCCCTCCATGCCAAATGGATGCATTTTGGGATTGTTGGAATCTTCCACAGTTTCTTCCAGAAGTTCCCAGGAATGTTGCTAGAGTTTGATAGAGTCAACCCCATGTTTTGACATTCTTGATGGTAGCCAGATTTCACAGTGAAAGAGCCATCTGTTGTGTGTTTCCAAATAATGCAGTCATGACTTTGGGTACTGCTCAAAGGGATTGATAAAATCTTTTGACAAGTAGATTGAGGGAAAACTAATTGGATCTTCTGCACATTCCATCGACGAGAATCCTGGTCAATCAGATCTGCAACTAGCATATGATGCATGTCAGATGACGGCTTTTGGTCATGAATTGTGCCATCCAAGGTATTTGGGAGCCACTTATCAGTCCAGACCTTCACAGAGGCTCCATTTCCAATCCTCCAAACAGAACCCTCTATCACCACCTCCCGAGAAGAGATAATACTAGACCAAGTAAAGCTAGGCCTATATGAATTCTTTGCATTCAGAGGGGAAGAGTTTGGGTAGTACCTGGCACTGAGAACCTTTGAGACTAGGCAGTTTTCTGTGCTCATGAGTAGCCACATTTGCTTTGCAAAAAGGGACTTGTTAAATTGTTGAAGTCTTCTAAATCCCAATCCTCCTACAATTTCGGTTCAATGAGCTTTTCCCATTTAAGCCAATGCATTTTCCTTCTTTCAACAGAACTTCCCCAAAAGAATCTAGCAGTCATCCTTTCGATCTCATCACACACAGAAATTGGAAGTTTGAAACAACTCATCACGTAGGTAGGGATAGATTGGACAATTGCTTTGATCATAGTCTCTCTTCCAGCTTTTAAGAGGGCTCGTTCCTTCCAACCCTTAACTTTTTTCCAGACTCGATCTCTTACAAACTGAAAAACTTGCTTTTTGGATCTCCCTATGAGGGCAGGCAACCCCAAATATTTCCCATTATCACTAACCACCTTAACATTCAGCAGCATTTCTAGCTCATTTGCTCTGATGGTTAGCACATTTCGGCTGAAAGACATCTTTGCTTTGCTGAGATTTATTTGCTGACCTGAAGCATTCTCATAAGCACTAATAATGTCAAGTATAAGGATAACCTCATCTTGGCTAGCACGAGCAAAAAGAATGATATCATCAGCAAAAAAACAAATTGGAAATAGCTAGAGCTTTTGGGCAAACCTTAACACCATGCAGCAACTATCTGGAAACTGAATCAGAGATCATAGCTGAGAACACCTATGCACACAAAATGAAGAGATAGGGGGATAGAGGGTCCCCCTGCCTCAAACCCCTCTGAGCTTTGAAATCCCTACCTGGTTGGCCGTTGATGAGAACCGAAAAGGAAACAGAGGAAACACATTTGAGGATCAAATTGCACCAATTTTCAGGAAACCTCATAAGGATCAGAACTCTCTCCAAGAACTTCCATTCAACCCTGTCATAGGCTTTTGACATATCGAGCTTAAGAGCCAAGATCCCCTTTCTACCCGACTGTCTAGTCCTCATATGGTGAAAGCATTCAAAAGCCACCAGAGCATTATCAGTGATAAGTCTTCCCGGAATGAAAGCACTCTGATTTTCAGCAACAATGGAGGGTAAAATCATCTTTAGTCTATTGGCTATGGTGTTTGTAACTATCTTGAAGATAACGTTACAAAGACTAATGGGGCGAAAATCACTTGGGTAACACGGGTCCTTCACTTTTGGGATGAGAGCAATAAATGTTTTATTCAGATTTGAAGGATCCTCACCATTGTTTAGAATATCTAACACAACACGATTAACATCACCACCCACTTGCTACCAAAATTTTTGGAAGAACAGAGCTGGGGTTCCATTTGGGCCTAGGGCTTTTAGAGGGCTCATTTGGTTCAGTGCTTCAAGAACTTCCTCAGCTGAGAACTTTTCACTTAGAAAATTCCTTGACTCCACCGTTAAAACACCCCTCCACAAGATGAGCGACTGAATCAATATTCTGGGGATTAGTCGACTTAAAGATGTCCTCATAGAATTTTGAAATGGCCGCTTCCATACCCTTCTCATCTCTAATTAAAACCCCATTTTCATCTAGGATCTTATTGATGGAGTTTACCTTCTGTCTTTGAGAAGCCTTCTGGTGAAAGAACTTTGTGTTCTTGTCTCCATGTTGCAACCACAATGCTCTTGATCTTTGGGCCCATATGATCTCTTCCATCTTTAGGACGTCATCAAGTTCCTTCTCTACTAAGTGGATCTCCTTTAACACCTCCTTGGATTGGGACTTCTGTTAGAGCTCTTCCAATCTTTTTTTCAGCAATTTTATCTTCTTTGGGATTTGGCCAAAAGTAGCTTCACCCCAGGATAGGAAGTTTGTGCCCACCCTACTCAGATTCTGCATAGCATCGTCACCTGGGACCCATGAATGGGATACAGTAGCTTCACAGTCCTCCTTCTTTTCCAAACACAAATGTTCAAACCTGTACAGCTTCTTCCTCTTAGCTCTTCTACCCTTGCCACTAGAAAGATCACAACACTCCAACAGAATAGGATTATGATCCGACTTATGTCTGGGAAGGGTAGTGACCATAAAATCTGGCCATATGTTCCTCCATTCAGCATTAGCAACAACTCGATCCAGTCTTTCCTGAATATTATGGGGTTGTTTCCTTATATTAGACCACGTGAATTTGTATCCCACACTCCCTAAATCAAGTAATCCACAGTCCACTAGCACTCTATCAAACTCCATCATATGGTTGAGATCAGCAAGAGCCTCGCCCACTTTTTCTTCTTGGGATAAGATTTGGTTGAAATCACCTACACAGACCCAAGGATAACTCCCAATAGGTTTCTCTCTCCTCAATAACTCTGACGACAAAAGCTTATTTGATGCCTCTGGGTAACCATAGAAAAGAGAAATCCATGATCTACCCCCATGTGACGCAAAATTATAAAACCCCAAAATACGATTTTTGGAGAAAGAATGAATATCCAGCACAACATAATCCCTCCACAGAACCAGTAACCCCCAGCTCTTTCCTTTCCATGCCCCTCACAATCTACCACAAACAAATTATTGAGACTTGACCTCCCCTTCAATCCTTGTACCTCTACTGATTTCTTTTTGGTCTACATGACAAAGACCAAATTAGGCCCTTCTTGATGGATGAACTTCTTTAAAGCTCTAACTGCTCATGGGTTCCCAAGCCCACAACAGTTCCAGCTGAGCACTCTCATTGGTACTGGCGGGACTGATTTACAGTCTCCGCCGATGGAACCAATTGAGTCTTCTTTGGTGGTTGCACTTCCTTCACCTCCATGGCTGACTCACACCAAACCATCTCTATAGTTCTTTTTCCTCCATTCATGACACCTTCACTATTTGAAGTGTTGTTGTTGTCCCTAGCCGCTCTTTTCCACTTTCGACTTTGCTTTGATAGAGATTCTCGTTCGGAATCTTTTGAAACCCCCTCCTGTCCTATTTTCTGCTCCTCTAGATCTCCTTCTTTCACCCCCTTAGAAGTATCAGGAAGGTCTTCTTTTTCTATGCTCTATACCCCTTCCAGTTGGCCAATGGGGTCATTTTTTTTGGAGTCCCTATCCTCCACCGACTGAACAACAGGTGTGTTATTTGGAGCATCTGTCTGAAAAATGCTGCAGTTCTCCAATGAGGACACAACATTGGTCACCAGACTTTCATCCTCTTCCCCCTTGTGGGCCCCAGTCTCTTTATCACTCATTTTAGTAGCAACTACTGTATTCTCCACCAATAAAGCCTCATTAATTTTATTCGAATCTGTAAAATTCCTTGACTTTCCATATGAAACATTGTAGTTATCCCCTGCTACCATGTTGGGTCTCATTGGGGATGGTCTCAGCTCTGGGCCAAAAGAGAGGTTATGTTGGTCTTCATCTTCTTCTTCTCCACCCCTCGCGTCACAGTCCTTTAACGAAGGATCTGTCATTCCACAAACATAACAGAAATTCCCCAACCGTTCATACTTCAGAGACACTATCCGCTTCTCCTTTCCCCCAATCTTGATGCTAAGCCCTTTGCACAAAGGTTTTGAGACATCTATGAGGGCTCTAATACGGAGGAAACGCCCCCAAACAATTCTTCTCACTACTATCCCAGGATACAAAAACCCCAATCGCCCCTCCAATGCTCCTTGCCATAGCTTCTGTGCGGAAACCTATAGGAACGTCATAGACCCTCACCCAAAAAGGAGATTTTGATAGGTCCACCTCCTCTGGAGTTTGCTCAGCTTTCATCTCATTAAGAATCACGAGCTTACAGTCAAAGTTCCAGGGGCACCCTTTCAAAATAAGGTCCTTATCTTTAGCTTTGAAAAATCTGAAAGTGAAGAGATTTTTTCCAACATCACGAATTTCAATCCCTCTTTTCACCCTCCAAGCTTGTATCATCGTGGTTTTGAAGGCTTTTGAGTTGTAAGCCCCTGTCGACACTACACGTCCTACAAGCCAAGCTTCTTCCTTTTTATCATTGTCGAAAGTACTCTCTGTTTCTGGGATCGTAATTATGAGTTCCTCCTCCTCATGGATCATAATCGCTTTTCCACGCTCCATGGGTCAAGACAAAAAGGGTGAAGACAAGAGCCCTGCCTTAGTCAATTAATTCCGTCTTGGGGAAAGCCTTACTACCGCCGTTGGGTGGAAAACCTAGCAGAGAAGGAGAAAATCTCTCACATAAGGAGAGAGAAAATTGGTTCGTCTATATCAACCCACATTGTTGACAATGTTGTGCAGGTATATTTACAACCTTTTTTCACTCTCTTCTTTCCCTCCATATTTCTACTTCAAATATTCATGCACTTAATTAATTTAAATAATTCTTTACAAGGATCCCATGCAAGCTTAGAGCACATAGATAACAAGATCCCCCAATTCAATTCACCACTTTGTACCCTCAAGCAGATTTCTTCCGAGGTCATATTCATACATCTAACTCAAAGAGAGAGAAAAAAAATATACATCTATATATATACACACACACACAATATAATACAAAAATTATGCTGGTGAATTAAATCCATCAGAACATTATGATTAATAGGTCATGAATGTAACATAGTGACTTGTGGTGGCAGATGCCATGCAAGCCTCCAAGTGAGGAAATTGCTCACAAAACTACATTGGCCATACTTAACAAACTCTCAAACTATGTGTATTAGAGTTTCTGAAAGAGAGAGAAAAAGATAGAAAGGGAAGAAACTGATTATATTTCTTAACTCAAATGAACAGAAAGATACACACATGTATTTATAGAGACAATTGCCTTGATGACAGCTGTTATAACTAACTATCTCTACAATTGTCTTAACATATTATTATATTGCAGTTGAATAACTGCACTTACTACATTATACTCTAATACCCCCTCAAACTCAGGGTGGTTAAGACTTTGAAAAAGTTTCAATCACATTGAGTTTGCTTCTGAGAAATAGAAATCTTTGTGGAGAAAGTGGCATTGTCAGAGCATCTGCCCACTAATCTAGAATTGGTATATGTTGAACCAAAGTTGCTTGGCTAGAACCTTTTCCCGAACAAAAAACACATCGATTTCCATATGTTTAGTCCTAGTATGTAGAATAGGATTGTGAGCCAATGCTACTGCACTCTGATTATCAGAAAGGACCTCTGGTATAGTGAACAAGATACCAAGTTCTGTTAACAAAGTTTGGATCCATAAAATCTCAGCTGTAGCTTGAGCTAAGCTTCTGTACTGGAGCGAGCAACAACCTACTGCTTGCGGGACCACCATGAAATGAGATTGGGTCCAAAAAATATAGCTACACCATATGTAGACCTACGATCATCCGGGTCAGAGGCCTAGTCAGCATCACATAAAGCTTGAATAGTAAATGGTTTACCCAAAATAGCAGACTTGAGATGAAGACCATGATTGACAGTCCCTTTAAGATATCTGAGGATGCACTTTACTACTAGCCAATGGGATTCAAGGGGATTTGCCATGAATTGGCAAACATTGTTAACTGCAAAGCTTATCTCAGGTCTAGTAATAGTAGTATATTGTAAGGCACCAACAACATACTGATACATGCTAGGATTAGGAAAGAGATTAGAACCAGAGTTAGTGAGCTTACAATTTGAAGTCATGGGTGAGGAAATAGGTTGAGCTTCAAGCATCTTTGTCTTCTGAAGGAGATCTCTAATATACTTTGCTTGAGTGAGAAGAAGAGAATTATCAGGCATAGTTTTGACTTCAATTCCAAGAAAGTAATCCAGCTTTCCAAGCTGTTTGAGGGAAAAACTTGAATTCAGTTTAGCTGTAAGTTGCTTAATCAAGTTAGTAGAGCTGCCAGTGATGATGATATCATCAACATAAACCAGAAGGTATACAATTTGAAGATTAACTTTGTATATAAATAATGAGGGATCACATTTGCTAGCTGTAAATCCAAACTGAATAAGTGTTTACTGAAGATGATCACACCATTGTCTAGGTGCTTGTTTAAGCCCATAGAGGGCTTTATTCAACTTACAAACAAGAGAAGAGTCTGAACTTTCAAAACCAGGTGGTTGAGTCATATAGACTGTTTCAGTAAGAAATCCATTAAGGAAAGCATTGTTAACATCTAGTTGAAACAGATCCTATTTATTTGTGAGGGAGAGAGTTAGAATAAGTCTGATTGTAACAGGTTTAACTACTGGAGAAAAGGTTTCATGAAAATCAAACCCATGGACTTAGTGAAAACCTTTTGCAACCAACCTGGCCTTATATCTATTAATGGACCCATCAACATTTTCTTTTATTCGAAAAACCCATTTGCAGCTAATTGCTTTTTTGTTAGGTGGTAGATGAACTAAATCCTAAGTATGATTTTTTATAAGAGCAACATATTCTTGCTCTATAGCTGAAAACCAGTTGGTATCAGCTAAGGCTTGTTTCACACTCTTAGGTTCACAATGAGTTAAAAACAGAGATGGATGTATTCTGGGTTTATGTATGCCAGACTTTGATCTAGTCTACATAGGATGAGTATTTTATGGGCTAGGAGGAGAGTGAGAAGTATTTGAGGAGGTAGGTGATTGATCAATGTTTGACTCAGATTGAGAAGGTGCAGGATCAGTGTTTGGAACATGAGGTTCAGAAGACTGATTATTGGTGGACTGAGAAGGTGAACTATGAACATCAGAAGAATTATTAGACTCATAAGTAGCATTGGAATTAGGTGTAATAGTGATCTGTGGAGATAAAGGGGGTACAAGGGCAGTGGGTTGACAAGGTTGGACAGGTGTAATAATAGGTATAGAGGCTAAAGGAAAGGTAACAGAAGTAGTGGATGAAGGCTGTTGTGTAGGGGAGGAATTAAAGAGATCATTATAGGTAAATCTAAATTCATTAAACACAACATCCTTGGATATAAAAAGTTTCCTTGTGGGAGACAAACACTTGTAACCTTTGTGAGAGGTTGAATATCCCAAGAAGATGCATTCATGGGATCTGAAATTTAGCTTGTGATTGTTATAGGGTCTGAGAAAAGGAAAACAGGCACAACCAAATGTTTTGAGAAAAGTATAGTAAGGACTTTGCTTGAACAAAACCATATAGGGAATATCAAAATTGAGAGAGGCTGTGGGGAGTCTATTGACGAGGTAAACATTAGTAGTAAAGGCAAAGTCCCAGAGTTTAAGAGGTAATAAAGCATAATTGAGAAGTGTAAGACCAAGATCAACAATATGTCTATGTTTTCTTTCAACAACACCATTTGGATGGTGTGTATGAGGACATATAATTCTGTGATTAATACCATGACTAGCTAGAAAGGTGGTTAAAGGTCGAAATGTCGAAATTCCCCTCCCCAATCAGTTTGTAAACTCTTTATTTTAGCATTGAATTGAAGTTCTGCCATAGCCTTAAACGGTTGAAAAACAGTAAAGGTTTCTGACTTGTTTTTAAGAAGATATATCCATGTAAACCGAGAGTAGGCATCAATATAGGTAATGTAATAAAGAAAGCCATTTGTGGAAGGAATATGTGAGGGGCCCCAGAGATCACTGTACACTAATTCTGAGGGAGAATGATAAACAATATCAGATAAAGAAGAAGGTAATCTATGAGACTTGCCAGCACAACAAGCAGAACAAAAATCAATATTAACAAATGGTTTATTACAGTGACGCATAACAATTTTGAGTACATGATGATTAGGGTGACCAAGTCTAGCATGCCACAAATTGCTAGATTTATTACAAGTATTTACAGTGGAATGGTCAAGACTAGAAACAAAACAAAAGGCTAAACCAATATGAGCACTGCAGAGCTTGAGATTTGGGAAGCCATAGAGACCATCAGGGCCAACACAGCTTTTCAGCAAGACTTCATTGGAACCCTGTGATTTAACAACACAAGAATTTGGATTAAATTCAAAGAATACACCATTATCACTAGTAAATTTACTGACACTGATTAGGTTCTTTGTTATGGGTGGTACATGCAACAAATGGTTAAGAGAAAAGGAGACTTGAGGATTATAAGGAGAAATAAATTTTGATGAACTAGAAGAGTGTATTTGCAAACCTTGGCCATTGCCAACAAAGATTTGATTAGGTCCTTCGAAAGGACCTTGCTGCTGAATGTTCTATGATTCACCAGTCACATGGAATGAAGCACCAGAATCTGGAATCCAGGTTGAAGGCATGTTGGATTGAGAACCTGTATTGGTCAACATAGCACTCGGCATGACTGAGGCATTAGGAAAATTCTGATACTGATTGTTCTGATACGAATTACTGTTCATTGGTCTGTGAGAGTTATTCATCCAAGTGTTGGTAGGACGAAAACCACTATGTTGTCCTGAATTGTTCTGAGAAGAGGATTGAGAAAATTGCTGATGTTGAGGCTGAGTATTCTGAGAAAAGTATTGACCTAAAGTTTCTTGAAGCGTTAAGGAGGGATTTGGTTGATAATATTGATCAAATCTATATTAGCAAAAAGCTGCAGTGTGTCCAAACTTAAGGCACACTTGGCACTGAAAGTTCGAGTAACGTCCTCCGCAGCTGCGACCGCCACCACAACGACCACCACGACCAAAGCTATTTCGATGGCCAAAAGCTCTGCGAGAATTAGTTGTAAGATTATCAGATTCAGACTTGTTTGTTGTTGTAGGATTTTCACTCATTGATTGAGTAGAGTTAGGGTTTGCTGTCGCAGCTTGCGTTAGGTTGATCGAAGGAGATTCAAAGAGAAGTTTCTTTCGAAACTTCTGAAGACGCGATTCATGTGCAAGAAGTAACGCCTCAATTTCTTCAATTAAGAGAGGTTCAAAACAACCGTCAATAACAGAGATAAAAGAACTAAAATCTTGCGAAAGACCTTCTAGAATGACATCGACATGTTCTTGATGAGAAACATGTTCTCTAACTGAGGCCAGAGAATCTACTAGAGCTTTGATTTGAAGTAAGAACTCACGAATAGATTTATCATCGAGATTTGTAGCTCGCAGCTTGGTTCGAAGTTGACGAGCTTTGGCACACGTTTGCTTCTGAAAGTAATCATGAACTTTGTCCCAGACTTGATACGAGTGAGTCGATCCAAAAACTCGAGAAAGAAACGACGAAGACAGCGTCGATTGAAGCCATGTGAGAAGAACTTGATCTTGTTGCTCCCAAACTAAGTACACAAGGTTTTCATTTCCTGCTTCGCGATATGCTTCAGAGAGAAAACGAGGCGGAATCAAAGGATTGACGACAAATTGTTGAAATCAATTAGATTTGATGACTGGTTCAACTTGTTGCCTCCACAGAAGATAGTTTGAATCATCGAGTTTTTCAGAAATGGAGTTAGGAAAGGTTTGAGGAGTGGAAGAGGTGGGAAGATTATCCATGATCGATATTCACCGAGCTCTATGATACCATATTAGAGTTTCTGAAAGAAAGAGAAAAAGATAGAAAGGGAAGAAACTGATTATATTTCTTAACTCAACTGAACAAAAAGATACACACATGTATTTATAGAGACAGTTGTCTTGATGACAGCTGTTATAACTAACTATCTCTACAACTGTCTTAATAGATTATTATATTGCAGTTGAATAACTGCACTTACTACTTATACTCTAATACAGTGGGATGCAAAAGCAGTGCTGACACTGGCGGCTTTTGCACTAGAATATGGTGAGTTTTGGCTGCTAACTCAACATCAACCAACAGACCCTTTTGCCAAATCTGTGGTTGTTCTGAAGCGAGTGCCAATGCTCACAAAGCCCGCAACACTTCAAAGGCACCACCAAGCCATCATTGAGGTGAACAATTTGGTGAAAGCAACGTTGCAAGTGATTGAGGTAATCTTTGAGTTAGAGAAGCTTGCCACTTATGACACAAAGGATGTACCTGCTTTTGAGCTTGTAATATAGCAAATAGCTATTGATGTCTACTGGGCGATCATCACTATCATCGCTGTAGTTACTCAGATTGATTGCCTCACCACTCAATCGTAAGTTATTCACCAAAAAAATTAATATTTGTTTCAAATAAAACCTTAATTTATTGTTTTATTAATCACACATTTTAAAATGTATAATTTATTGATTATTTAAGAGAGCACAAGCAAGAACTGTCTCACTATGGTCAAAAGATCAACATCATACTCAGCAAACTCAGGAAGCAGATCACTCTCTGCAGACAACAGATAGGTCTGCAATTAAAATAATCGTCTCTGCCTTTAGTCTTTCATGTTTTTCATTTCAAAGCTATAAATGATGGAATAATAAACGGCACGGAGCAGTAAATGAGATGCTAATTAGAGGATTTATGTATATTTTTTCAGATGAGGCAGAATATTATCGGAAGGTCAAGAAGCTTTTCCAAACCCCCACTAAAATAATGGAGGTGTTTAAGGTTCTGATTTTCAACAAGGATGCTCCTCAGCACCGTTTGATGGTGCTACTAAGACCATGGTTTGTGATTCCCAATCAAAATTATTAGAAATTTGTCACCATCCAAAAGAAAATTGAGTGTGAAAATTTTCTGCTTTTTTCAACATCTTACTCTTGTTCAAATTTCTACATTTCAGAAATCTAGTTAAGATTAAAGAAAGAGTTAAAATATGAGATAAGATGAGTAATGTCACAGATAAATAGAAGAAAAAAGTATAGTGAGAATTTTAAATAAGAATAACATTATTCTAAAACATGTATGTGTGCACTGTAAAAATGATGCTTTCAAGTGTCCATCATTCACTCATTTGTAGCTCTTAATCTTGATTCATTTGTTGCTTGGTAGGTCGACCTTGTTGTGCTAAAAAAGAAGCATGTGTTTCTGTTTATTTCTTCCCTAGATGTCATGGAGGAAGAGATTTCAGTGCTGCGACCAGTTTATGATTCAATTAAAACCAGTTTATGTTACTAAATGGCTTACCCTACAACAATTAGTTTTAATAATATTTCTTTATCTAGGGTGTTGTTTATGGAGAAAGAAATAGCTTCTAGGGTGGGAGAGTTAATAATATCTTCCACCATGAGAAAGAAACATGGTACGTTGGATTAGGACATTCCTTAAGATAAAAGAAAGACTATGGTAGGAATGTTCACACTGAATAAATTTTAAAAAAAAAGAAAAAATAAAAGAGGGGACTGTTCTTTTTTCATTTTTCTTCTTTTTCTGTTTCTTTGTCTTTTCGGAATTGTCTCTACTCCTTCTCTCTCATTCATGCAACCGCGATGACCCCGAAGCCGCCGTTGACGGTAACACCTCCACCACTTCCAGACATACCACCGTTCTCAGTCTCCGCCACCTCCAAAGAACCACCGATCTCAGATCTTGATGGAATGTAACAGATTTGGAAAAAAAATCATCGGAAACTCCACGGCAACAACGATACCTCCACCACTTCCAACCCCGCTACTTCCTTTTAAGAACCGCAAAAACCACATCGATTCAGATTTCGAAAGCAAATACTCGTTTGAATCAAATCCAATAAATAAAAAACATCAAATCGCAAACAAACGCTTCATTTTTTATCTAGATCTCGATGACGATTTGTATTTGGACGATTTGGATCTCAATAACATTGCTCTGTGTTGTTTCAGATCTCAAACGAGAATCAATTGTTTGAAAAACAATAAACAATCAGATTCAAGAAAAAAAAATCAGATTGCAAATCAGATCTCAAGCTTCAAAAAACAACAGTTTTCAACTCGTTTGTTGGGGTGGGGAAGATGAACAAAGCATGGCAGTAGCAAAGATGATCTCAGTCAGAAAAAATCAATCGATGATGGCCGGCAAGGATGTGGTCTGCCGCCGGGGAGGAAGGTGGAGAGGAAGAGAGATCGACAGAGAGAAGGGGTTATGCAACAAAATTGGGAAAAATGAGTAAAAAGGAGAAAAAAGAAGAAAATTTTGGAGGTGGCACGTGATCTACAACAAAGGAATAGGAGCGGGAAAAAGAAGGAATGACTCTCATATGCTAATTCTTTTTTTTTTTTTTTAAATTTATTCCAGTGTGAACATGCTTACCATAATCTTCCACTTATCTCGAAAAATGTCTTAATTCAACGCATCATGTTTCTTTCTCATGGTGGGAGATATTATTAACTCTCTCACCCTAGAAGCAGCCTTTGTTTTTATTAAGGTAAACCGAACTCTTTCCAGTTACAGCAATTAAACCCCTTTGCCCTTTCTAAGCAGACAACCTTAATAAAAACAAATTCTATCTATCGGAATAGATCTAATTCTGGCTATATAAATTAATATATTATTTTGCATAAATAGGAATTAAAAGACTAATAAAACATAAAATAATACTGTTACAGTACCTATTCCAAAGCGGTATGGACAATACTCATGCAGCATGCTACAGTAGCATGAGCACTACTTGTTTATATTAAGCCCAAACAGAAACTCAACAAGTAATTTATAATTTGGATAAAAAAAAAGTAATTTATAATTAATTCCCATTTCTTCTGCTGCATTATCATAGTAGGTGATATTTTAGCTCAATGTTGGTGACGTATTAGGTTTTTCACTATATGCGTAAATCAAGGAAGAAATTTTGAAACAAACTTTTGCATGCTTGTTATCACTCTGTAAATCAATGAGGACGTGATTAGCAATTTAGCATACAACTCAATTAATTATCTAGCACTTGTCTTCTGTCTTCCCAGTCTGGGCCAGGCTGGAAAAATATCAAACAGCAATGAAAATGGATAACTTCATACAAGCTGCCTTTTTGTTCATTTTACCATTTTGTGTTCTATTCTTTATTTTGTTAGTTCAGGTCTGCGGTTTTTTACATCGTTTTAACATATTTGTCTCTGCTATATATGGAAATTGGGTTTACATGTCATTGGTGTTAAATAATATGTATTTTCGTCCTTAAAAAAAAAGGCTAAATTATTCATATGGTTCTTATCTTTATTTTATGTTATAATTTTGTCCTTTATTTTTAAAAAGTTACAAAATAGTTTTTTTATCTTTAATTTAAGTTGCAATTTGATCCTTTATTTTTTAAAAGTTACAAAATGGTCCCTTAAATAATTTTTTTATAACATGTTTATCCCAAAAAAATTAAAAAATACATTACTTATGGGGGTAAACATGTTATAAAAAATTACTTAAGGGATCATTTTACAATTTTTAAAAAATAAATGACCAAATTGCAACTTAAAATAAATATAAGGGACCATTTTACAATTTTTAAAAAATAAAGGACCAAATTGCAACCTAAAATAAAGATAAAGAATCAAAAGAGTAATTTAGAAAAAAATAATATGTATTTTCTTATTCTAATTCTCCTGGAGGGTATTTAGTATTACTATTACTTGTTGTCTTTATATTTTTACTTGTCTAACACTGTTTAAATTTTTGTAATTTTTTTTTTCCCAAAGCCAAGCACTTGTTTGACACTCTTTACTTTTTGCAATTTTCATTTAAAAAATAATAAATAAAATATAAAAAAATGTTTTATTTGGAAAGTAAAATAAATATTTTTACCAATGAGGTCTAGCTCAGTTGGTTAAACAAGATGCGTGAATTATTGCCTTTCCGTACCTGTCTTCGATTCCCGCGAATAAAAATAAATAAATATTTTTAACTAAGGGAGTGTAGATTAGTTAAGCATGATGCGTGAGTTATCCTATGATATTAGTACATTCTCTATGGGTAATAACTCTTGAACCTAAAATATGGTTTCAAATCTCTTCACAAATAGTTTTTTTTCTAATATTTTTCCTTAAAATTAAATCTTGGTGGAGACTTCTTATTTTTTTTTTTTTTAAATAATTGTTGTCTCATCGCAGTCCTTGTTGTGACAATAAGTCGTACATGATCAATTCAACTTTTAATTTTTTAAAATAAAAAATTAAAGTCATAAATGATAATTACGACTTTTATATTTGATTATGAAAAATAAAATATAAAAGGTTAAATAATTGATTTTATTAATGATTTTATTTGCTTTATTATTTCTCTCTTTTTCACATTTAAAATAACAATTATTTTACAACTTCATTTTAAAAGTCGTAAGTGTAAATAATAATAATTTATCCTATTTTAAAAATTAAATCAAATTCCATGCTATTTTAATAGTTTTCAAATAAAATTAATCCACTAGGATAATAAAATATCCCACAAAACATGTGGATCACCGAATACAAGCTGAAGTCCGTCCTCCCATATGAAAGCAATGGACAATCAAACTTTATCTCTTTAATTAAAAGAAGAAAAAACAAACTAACTAGTAACTACCACCTCCATTCGTTTTTAAGTATTATTTAGAATTGTAATATGAAAATTAAAAAGCATAATTAATAATTTTATTCTCTTTAAATTATTATTTAATCTTTATTATAGCTTTTATAAATGTTATTGATTATTTTTAATCATTTTTTCTCTCTCTTTAATTTCATGACTTTATGTTAACAAGACACCAAAAACGTGTTTGTACACAAACTGAATTAAAATGATCGACGAAGTTTGTGCTTTCGTACTGAATATATAGTGGATATGTAATAAATGTTTTCATCTCTACAAATATGGAATGTTTCGTCATGCACTCATGCTTGATCTACACAATCCCTGTCCTGCATTTACACATTATATAACGGTAATGAATAGAAAAATCATAAAATTAATTATATAACAAACGGATTCTTAGGGGGTGTTTGGTTTAAGAAAATGTTTTCTATTTTTATTTTCTAGAAATAGTTTTCATTTTCAATTTTTTAAAATTTAGAAAAATATGTTTAATATGTCTTCCTAATTTTTATTTTCATTTTCTGAAAATAGATTCAGAAATTAATCTTCCCTCAACAAAGTGATTGACATGTTATTGTGTCTGAGTCGTTTACAAAGGAATTAGGAAATCCATTTAAACGGTCATTACAAATATGCCACTGTGTTTTCACACAAAAAACACTGAAAATGACAAATTATTATTTTCTGATTTAAGCCTATTTTTAGAAATATTTTCTTTGAAAATGTTTTCAAAATTTTAACCAAACGTATTTTCAACCTTATTTTCTGTTTTCTTTAAAAATGAAAACAGAAAATGGTGAAATCAAACAGACCCTTATAAATCCACCCACTTTAGAAAACTCGATTGAACGTAAAAAAACAATTTAATCCATATTTTCTGCAAATGATTACACCCATTAAAATAAAATCCTAGCTTAGATCCATTCAATTTTTTTTTTTTTTACTGCAGATCCATTCAATATTGAAAGTTTGTTTTTTTTTTTTTCCAGCTATCATGTTTTTATTAATAATTATAAAATTATTATTTCTTTTTTAATTTATTTCTTGTTTTCATAATTTTATAAAAAAATGTTAAAATAAGATTTTATTATTTTTATTATACTTATATATTTTTCCAAAAAAAAGAAAGAAAAAAAAATAATCTTACACCAAAACTTCTAAAATTTTAAGTCAGTAAAATGGAACTAATGGTAAGAAATTTAAATAGTTTGCTTGACATCATAAATTTAATTAAATCTGATTGACACTGATGTTTCCGAAAAATATTCTTGAAATTCTAAGATGTGACATGCTTCTTAATAACCTATTTTATTGTCTTTAAGAGTAGATATTATGTTTATACTTTATTTAAATGAGAGGAGAGCAAATAAAAATATATATAAATTTGAAGTGTAGTAAAGGTTAAGAAAATTATAATTTTGTTTCTTAAATTTTCTTTCTTCTAATAGTTAAAAAAAAAACATTTCTTTCTTCATATTTTTTATTTTTCTTTTTAAAAAAATTCTTTCTTCTTTAATTTCTTTGTCTTCATTCCAGCAATATCTTAACCAATACTCGTCACGTTTCGGGGACCATTGAAGGTTCTATTTCAATACTGGTAAATTGAAAATAATTAGATGTAGGTCAATTTTAACATAAATGTGTGAAGGTCAATTTTATGATAAATGTGTGACAAATACATGATTTTGAGGATTTTTAATTGTCATAAATTAAAAAAATAAGATTTTGTTATAGTGCTCCATCCACCATGATTAAAGTAGAGCTACGTGCAGTGACTTTCATGAATGAATTAAGAGTCTTGTTGGTGTTACGAAGAACCATGTGATGACTATACTTGATTTTTTGATATTTTTATGCTGTCAATTTTAGTTTTATAGTGATTTTAAAAGATGTAGATGTATTTGTGTCAGATGGCTTTAAACAGCAAAAATCAAGAGTTAAAAAATTATAATTATAAAGATTAAAATAGAATGTTTTAAATTAAAGTGAAAGTTGTTGCAGCGGGTAAAAAGTTAATCAAACTTATTGAAAAATATATGAGAGGTTAGGATGCTTTCAAATCAAAAGCACGATAATGTCTTACTTGAAAAGCATGTGAGGCCCGGTGAGGGATTAGAAAGCGAAGTGAATTGTTTGTCGCGTAGTGGCAGCGTGAGACATGTGAATTTATCCGGAGTAAAATATATTTTTGTTACCTTATTTTATGTAAATTTTTATTTTTAGTCTTTCATAAATTTTTTTTCTATTTTTAATTTGTTAAAAATTATTTTATTTTATTTTTAGCT
This sequence comes from Pueraria montana var. lobata, assembly GCA_026413185.1. Lineage (NCBI taxonomy): Eukaryota > Viridiplantae > Streptophyta > Magnoliopsida > Fabales > Fabaceae > Pueraria > Pueraria montana. The sequence continues at coordinate 74,730,121 of CM048647.1, forward strand.
CTTCACAATAATTTTAACTGTTAAGTAATATCATTATCAGTATAATTTATACTTGAAAAATTTTTATTTAAGTTTCTAGTGATTTTTAAGTACTACAAATTTTCTGGTAAATTAAAACTATCAAAAATATTAAAAAAATAATAATAAAAAATCTAAATCTCGAATATGAGATTTTCTAAAATAACAAGAAATGTTACAAAAATAAACATTTCTGACTGCCAAAAAATTTGTAAGATTAAAAGTCACTATAAACTTAATTTGGAATTTTTTACCCATATAGTTTATGTCTGTCATGTCATTATTTAACAGTTAAAATTAATATCAGATACTAAAAATAGAACAAAATAATTTATAAGAAACTAAAAATAAAACAGAATAATTTATAAAAGATTAAAAATAATAATAATAATTTAAAAGACTACAAATAGAAATGAAGATAAAACGAGAAAAAAAAACATATTTTATCCATTTATTCATCAATTATCTATTGTTAGTCAATGGGAACGCCGGAACGGACTCCAGCTCACAGCGTCACAGTGCACATAGAGTTGGTACACTGGTACTGTGACTGATCTGTTACGCAATCAGCAAGCTTAGTCCGTGACCTAAGCAGCTAGAGTAACCATAAACTTACCTCCCAAAAAACAAGGTGTATGGAGATTGGAGTGAAAGAAAAGTTTAAACTAAATTAGGACGTGTTTAGTGACGCAGATTATAATGGGAGATCTTATAATATTTCTTATCGTGAGAAACTAATATGCACCGTTGAATTTTGAGATTAATGTGAGACTACCGTATAACCCTCTACACTAGATTTTTTTTTAAAAAAAAAGGGATTTTTTTTTTCTGTTTAAGTTTTTTTTTTTAAAAAACGACCATTCTTCTTTGTTGTTGCTTATTGATGTGGGACTACCATACAACTATTTACACTAGATTTTTTTTTAAAAAAAGGAATCATTCTTCTTCTGTTTAAAGTTTCTAGTGGTTCTTAACTACCGTAAATTTTTTAGCAAACTAAAACTGTCAGAAATGTTAAAAAATAAAATCAAAAATCAAAATCTCGAACACTAGATTTTCTGAAATTACAAAAAATATTACAAAAATAAACATTTATGACCACCAAAAAATTTGCAGCGGTTAAAAGTCACTAGAAACTTAATTAGAAAATTTTCACACACACAGTTTATGTCATCACTTAACAGTTGAAATTAATGTTAGGGACAAAAATAGAACAAAATAATTTATGATGGACTAAAAATAGAACAGAACAGAACAATTTATGAGGGACTAAAAATAAAAATCAAGATAAAATGACGGACAAAAAAATGGGAAGAGAGGCAGAAACAAAGCAACAACGGAGAAGAATGGTCTTTTTAAAAAAAAACTTAAACAGAAAAAAAAAATCACTTTTTTTAAAAAAAAATCTAGTGTGGACGGTTGTACGGTAGTCCCACATTGATCTCAAAATCCAACGGTGCATATTAGTTTCCCATGGTGGAGGACATTATAAGGTCCCCCATTATAGCCTGCGTTCGTGTTTAGTAGGAGAAAAATTTTTAGTTTATCAGGAATTCTAAGGAATTCTAAGTTGGAAAACTTAGGGAACGTTTGTTTTACAAAATCTTATTGGATTTTCGGGAATGTTATTCCTAGGAATATCATATGTGAATGACATTCATGGGTATTTCAAAAAAATTATGTTTGGTTAAATAGTAAAATTGATTGGGAATGTTTTTTATATTCCTAGAAATATTTAAAATATATGTTTAGTTAACATTATTTTTTCCTAGAAATATATGTTATATTACTAAAATATCCTTTTTGTATTAAAGAAATTATTATATTTTATATCAACAACCAAATTTCTTATGCTTCTCGTGAGTCCATACATTGTAATTACCGAATTTCAAGATAAAACAAACGTATCACAATACAACAATTATATCAGAAAAACTTGGTTTAGAACAAAGCATGCATCTCAATCATGGAGGTTATAAAGCAGTATGTGAATAAAATTCACACGGGTATTATTTAAGCGAGAATAAAATTAGATTTGCACAATAGCTAGAATAATAAAGTGGTGTAAAATAGTAGCTGGAATAAAATCAAGGTAGGTTGAGAGGTAGTGGGGTAGTAGGTATTAATAGTGAGGTTATAATAGAATTTTTACATAGTAAATATAATTTCTACCACACAGGAATCCACATTCCCACACTCTTTCCATGGGAATAGGATCACTATAAAATCAAAATAAGCATAGGAATCTCATTTTCCTGGGAATAGAAAATGCCCGGAAATCTTTTTTAATTACCTTCTAACAAACATGGAAATATATATTCTCATTTCCATATTCTTGGGAATCCAACACGATTCCGTGAAACAAACACACCCTTAGGTTTGGTACCCATTTAAAAAAACTATTTCTAGGAAACTATGATTCCCGGAAATCGTTTTTAACTCACTTTCCTACAAAAACATTCTCATCAGGGGAGATGGGAATCTAACTTTCCCGGGTTAATTTTTTTTTACTATAGTAAAAATATCACATTACTCTTTATAAGATTATTTAATGCAGTAAATAATTAAAGTAACAGGTAAAAATACCTCATAACTCTTTTGATTCTCAGGTAACTTATATAAATATTCACAAGAATATTTATGACTAAGCAAAGAGATTTTATTTATTCTCAAGAATCATCATTCCCAGGATTCATGATTCGCAGGAATCATATTTCTGGGCATGAAAAATTTCTCCCTTACCAAATGCCCCCTAAAAGTATTGTGGATCCCTTTATAGTTAAATTGTTTCTTTTATCTAAAGAGACACTACCTTTATAGTTTTTTTTTTTTTTTTAATGTCTAATCTACCTTTATAGTTTATAAACATTTTTTTGGGTAGAATAATTTATAAACATATTATTCAGGCGAAGATATATACTATTTTTTTATATATATTTTTGACACAATTTAACGCATGTTTATTGGTAAAGATTTATTTATGATGGGCAACTTGTATTTATTTTTGAAGATTTATTTATCATGGGCAACTTGTTTTTATATTTAGAGTTTAATAGTATACTGTCATCCAATTACAAATCACCATTGGTATAACTTTTAAGATAATTTCATAAAAGTTAACAAACTTACCATACATGATAGATTGTGATTGGATGATAATATAAAATTATTTTACACTGTAAGTGCATAGCCTTTTTTCTTTTATATTTATTATTAAAGTTGTCTTTAAAATGTTGGTTAATATTTTATTATTGCACTATAGAGAATTTAAATGGTTTGATTTTACATTTTCACCAAAATAAACGGGATTGATTTTACATAAATTGGGAACTTTGAGTAAGAAGATCACTAGAACACACGTTAATTTCTTGTTTATTTAAGATTTTTCCTGCCCATGATAATTAAAAAAAAAATGTTCCTAGCTCAAACGTGTTGTAGCACATTTTTAAAAATGGTTTTATACTTTTTTAATAGTAATTTAGTACAGTATATATATGTTTGGGAGCGAGACTTAATGAAAGAAAAGACAAAGTAAAATTTTAATTTTCAATAAATATATACTGATTTGATGCTTTTTAAATGAAAAATAAAATAATAAATTATATAAATATGTCAATTTTTTTTAATTCTCATTCCTTTTTCTTCAAAATTTTATTTTCACCAAATTTTGAAACCCTTTCAACAAATTTGCACTGAATAAGTCTGTAGTATAGATACTAGATATTGACCTGTTCGTACCAACCACTTTTTTTTAACAGGACGTACCAACCATTTTATGTTCATATTTAAATACTACATTTATTGTAAATCCTTGTGACATTAACAATGACAATGAATTAAAGTTTAACTAGTTTGCTAAGGTTAGTTCTATATCTTCTAGGAGTATTCAAATCGTCAGAAAAATCTCAAGGATTATTACATTTAAAAATTAAAAATAATAAAAAATACTTTAAGATTTTAATACATTAAATATTTACTTTAATTTTCTGTTTACTAAATATTTTGAGAGAAAATAGTGCATATATTGATAGTGTAAATGATGTTTATTATCTAATCATAATATGTCTTGTATAATAAATTTATTAACTTTTATAATAATTATCTTAAATACTACATATCATGTAATTATAATTTTTGATTGATTGATAATGTAAAACTATTTACATTAAATGCATAAAAATTGAACTCAATGGTTGTTGTTAAAAAAATTAAATAAAAAATAAACACTTTCATATTAACTATTTAGCCTTTCACTTTGAGTTTATTTTTGATATTATTAAAAATATTGCATTATCAAATAATTAGAAATCACTTTTCATATAATTTTAAAATAATATTTATACAAATTAACAATAATACTATACATAATAATTTTTTTATTAAATAATAATGTAAAAAATGTTTATATTATTTTTGTTAACTTTTTCTCTCTCTTTTTTTTTTCACTTTTGTTTCACTTATCGTGATTCGTGCCATTCATAACTGTACTTGACCGGATTGGACTCACGAGAATCGAGATAATTTAAACTAACAAAAATGTTTTATGCATTATATTTATATTTAGAAGTATATATTTTATAAAATTATAAATTTTTTTAAGAGTATTTTTAATATAATATATGCAATTTAGTATGTTTAATTTGAAATTGAGTGTCTATAATAAGTACTACTTCCTCCGTTCCAAATTATATGACGTTTAAGGTTTTTGCACAAGTATTAAGGAATGCAATTAATTTGTTGAATTTCCTAGAAAATATTAGGTAACTTCCTAATATACCCTTTATCTCTCTAATTAATTACTCATATTACACTACTCCACTAAGTATTAATTAAGGGTAGTCCTGGAAAAAGACATTTAATGCAGCATTGGTTTTGTAAAACGACATCTATTTTGGAACAAATTTTTTTCTCTAAAACATCATATAATTTGGAACGGAGGGAGTAACATATAGTATTTATATTTATTACATAATATCTGAAATTCAAATTTTATTATTCCCGAAAATGACTGATAATTAAGATATTCCCATCTAGCCCCCTAATTATAAAGGCGAATTTCTCTATGCATGGAGTCCATTTTTTTTTTTAATGATAAAAGCTTACGGACGCTACACGTGGCGATCATTGCATACGTTGGTGAATCATATCGATGGGTGTCTTTTTTTTGTGTCAAAATAAAGTAGCCACTAATCACTGTAACGTGTGCTTTAGAGTTGTTCTCATACACTTTGTTTGGTTCATAAAAGAAAATAAAAGAAAAAAAAATAGAAGAAAAGAAAGTAAAAAGAAAGAAAGAGAGAAAAAAATAAGATGATTTTTTAATTGTTTGGTTAAAAGGAAAATGAAAGGAAAGAAAATTTGTACTTTTCTTTTCTTTGTTTGGTTGAATAGAAAATGAATGGAAAGAAAAAAGTATTTTTACAAAAAGTCAAAAATACCCTTAAAGTTATTTACAAAGTTAAAAATAACTAAAAATTACTATTTATATAGTTTAACACTTATAAGAATATTATATAATTTATTTGCTCCAATTTATAAAAATATTTTGAATTTTGTGTTAGTTTATCTTTACGTTTGATAAAATATGTTCATATATTTTTCTAAACTAAAAAAATAAACATTAGAGAAAGATCAAAACACTCATGTATAAAATGACAGAAAAACAAAATCCTTTACACGGAAGGACACGGAAAAGACAAAGAAGAAGAGGTGGAAGAAGAGAAACAGGTAAAGAAATAAGAGAAGCAACAAACTTAGTGAAGAGAAGAGATAAGAAGTAAAGAAAAAAAAATACCTGAATGACAAGAAGAACTGAAGCAGAGCGCTTCTGCCTTGGGAGCGCAAACGAGAATGCAGTCGTAAACGAGAATGAGACTGTGAAGAGTGTCATCTAATTGGTTCAAGGGCTTTTAAGTCTTTCTGCTTATAAATTCAAGTTTTCCCTCTCCGTTCTTTCCAAATCGCACGGAAACGAATTTTGAGATGGGGCCCACATCAAAAATCTTTTCTTCCTTCTTTTTATCAGAACCAAACGACGGAAACATGCATCAATCCTTCCTTTTCTTTCCTTTCTTTTCCGTTCTTCTTATTTTCGGTTGAACCAAACACACGGATAAAGAAAAAAAAAAAAAGGAGTGCTACTATTTGTTAAGAAACAAGACAGCACGAACTGCACGAATTGTAAACGTGGGTGAATATTTGTTTTATAAATAATTAAGCGCATGCATTGTTTTTGTGTGGTGAAAACTTTTAAACAATATGAAATGAAAAGAAAAAGAAAAGAAATAATGAAAAGTGGAAACCATACATAAAAAAAATCTCAGACATGGGAAGAAAAAGAGTGTAATAACTAATAGTATCTATCAAGTTCTGCCAAATTTGCGCCTCAATATAAAATTAAAAAAAATAACCACGTTTTTTTTCACGTTATAAATAGCCTAGAACTTGGGAGATCTTGTCACAGCAGTAACCACAAACAAGGCATCAATAATCTTTTCTTTCGCTTCTTCCAAACCTTCGAGAATGAGCATAATCATGTCTGCGACCAAGTCTCTCCTCCAGAATGGTGAGAACGAGCATAATCCATTAACCATGTCTGATGAACAGATTTTGGAACAAATTTACTCAACCCATGTTCATAGCGACACAAAGTTTGATGTGGATTCTCTTTTCACCCTTGTTGAGAACACTCTTAGACGTTCAACACACATTGTTGACAATGTTGTGCAGGTATATATCCAACCATTTTCACTTTCTTCTTTCCCTCTACGTGTTTGCTTCCTATTTACGTACCCTTTAAATATTCATGCACTTAATTTAAATAATTTTTACAGGGATCCCATGCAAGCTTGGAGCACATAGATGACAAGATCCCCCAATTCAATTCACCACTTTGTACCTTGAAGCAAATTTCTTTTGAGGTCATTCAAAGTTCTAACTCAGACAGAAATTAAAAAAAAAAAGAAAAGAACAGAATATACACTCATATATGCATAATATAATACAAAAATTGTGCTAGTGAACTAAATTCATCAAAACTATATTTATGATTAATAGCTCATGCACGTAACATAATGACTTGTGGTGGCAGATGTCATGCAAGCCTCCAAGTGAGGAAATTGCTCACAAAACAACACTGGCCATACTTAACAAGCTCTCAAAGTATGAGTGGGATGCAAAGGCAGTGCTGACACTTGCCGCTTTTGCACTGGAATATAGCGAGTTCTGGCTGCTAGCACAATACCAACCAACAGATCCTCTTGCAAAATCTGTGGCTATTCTGAAGCGAGTGCCAGTGCTCACAAGGCCCGCAGCACTTCAAAAGCATCGCCAAGCCATTGTAGAGGTGAACAATTTGGTGAAAGCAACGTTACAAGTAATTGAGGTAATCTTTGAGTTAGAGAAGCTTACTACTTATGACACCAAGGATGTATCTGCTTTGGGGGTTGCAATAGAGCAGATCCCAGTTGATGTTTACTGGGCTATCATCACTATTGTCGCTGTGGTTACTCAGATTGATTGTCTCACCACTGATTCGTACGTTTAGTAGCTTATTGATTAAAACTTGTTTCAATTCCTTGTCATTTTATTATAATGGAATTTTTAAAATGTATAAATTTATTGATTATTTAAGAGAGCACAAGCAAGAATTGTCTCACTATGGTCAAAAAATCAACATCATACTCAGCAAACTCAGGAAGCAAATCACGCTTTGCAGACAACAGATAGGTTAGCAATTAAAATAATTGCCTTTGCCTTTAATTATTCTCTCATCATGTTTTTCCTTAAATCAAAATGTACTTTTGATTCAAAGCTATGATTGATGGAATAAAAGGCACCAAGCAGTAAATGAGATGCTAATTAGAGGATTTATCTATATTCTTTCAGACGAGGCAGAATATTATCGCAAGCTCAGGAAACTTTTCCAAACCCCCACTGAAATAATGGAGGTGTTTAAGGTTCTGATTTTCAACAAGGATGCTCCTCAGCCACTGTTCGTTGGTGCTACTAAGACTACGGTTTGTGATTTCTTGTTAGGTTATATTTAGATAAAAATTAAGAATGTGTTTTTGAGAATTTTAATGCACATTTTTAAATTTTAAGACATAAAATAAAGTAATAATTTATTATTTTGAAAACAAAACTAATTTTGAACTACTTTATCTAAACATTCACTTAAAATCGTTGGAAATTAATTTGTCCGCATTCGAAAGAAAATGATTGTGAAATTTTTGCTTTAATGAATATCCTACTCCTGTTCGAACTTATAGGCTTCAGAGAGGGTTGGACCTCCAAAACCTCGAACTAAAATGTACAAAATCGGTACAAAATAAACATAATTTATGCCACACCTTCGCATATAGGTTAATAATGTTGAACAAACATAATTGACGATCTAGTCTTGTAGAAAACGACGACAGGTGGTTTTTTGTCAAGGGAAATTAATTTTGGTACGGTGTGAAACGAAAGCCAACAAAACTTTTAGGTATGATTAGACAAGGAAAGGGAAAAAAAGAAAGAGAAAGAAAGGAAAGAAGTGAAATGATGAGATGATTATAAATAGTTTAGTAGGAAAAAGAGAAAAAGAAAGAAAATTAAGTGTGTATATAAAATAATACCAATATATTTAATTAAAAAAATAAATACACAAAAATAAATCACTTTTTCCTTTCCTTGTTCCCAATTTGACACTCACTATATATATAATGATATATTTTTTATTTATGTAGAAAAAGTTAAAAGAAAAATGTTAATTTTTACAAATAAAAATTCAAAATTTTCTTCCACTTTTTTTTTATAATTCAAAATTTAACTTTTATCTTTTTTTTTTTGTTTTTTTTTTCATCAAACCAAATAGACCCTTAACAAAAATATCTTCCCTTTTACTCTCGTTTGATTGGGACAGAGAAAAATGGAGAAAGATATTTTTAAAAAAATAAAAATTGAAAATTTTATTTCTTTTTAAAAATTAAAGTTTCTCTTTTTTATTTAATTAAATAAAATAATATATCCTTATCTGTATTTTTTTCTCTTTCAAAAACATCATTAAAATTTTGTTATATATAATTTTTTAAAATAACTGGTATTAAAAAATTAATTTTAAACCTCGTAATACTTGCTTTCAATTTTTACGGATAAAAAAATTAATTTTAAACATGATTTTAGGATAAATAATTTTCTTTACACAATAAAGTAAAATAGTTTTTAAAATATAAATACATTTTATAAGTTTTGTAACTAAACAAATTCTTTTATTATTATTATTATGAGGAGAAATTTACTTACTCCAAGAGTAAGTATAACCGTTCATTTTCTTGAAATCTAATGATTAAGATTAGTTACTTATTATAACCATTAGATCTCAAGAAAATGAATGGTGAGGATAAAAAGTAAGTCTCTTATACTTACTCTTGAAGTAAGTGGATCCTTCTTCTTCTATTATTATTATTATTATTATCAAAACGTTAAATTTTTACTTCTTTCTCTCGAAATTAATTAACTTGTAATAAAATTTATTTATTCATTTCCTTAGAGTTGAGAAATATTCAATCACAATTTTTGTTGCGGAGAATCTGGAGATGATGGAGTTTCTCAACCGCAAACAAAAAGGTGGTACTAAAGTAACCAAACAAACGCGACATGACCCCCAATTGATCAACAAAATAGAGTGCGCCACAAAACAGGAGCGGACAGAATTAATTTTACTTAAATTAATTTTAAGCTGTTGAATATTATTAAAATGTGTGTTTTTAAATTTTTTATTATAAATTATTAAATTTATATTGAAATATATAGTAATATATACATATATTTTTAATTGAAAATTATTTTTTAATGCCAAAATAAATTGGACAAGTTAAGCTAAAGTTATTTGGTTGATATTCATCTTATCCTAAAATCAACCCAGAAAGTCAATAAAGTTAAAAAGTAATTCTTTGATGTCGACGAGCATTTGAAAAAGAACAATTCATTCGAATGCAATTTAATAAACCTGATGATAACTATACAGATTTCTAAGATAGTGATATAAAAGAATGTAGATAAGATTGAAGAAAGATTAATATTATTCTCATTTCTCAGTTTACAACAATTTCTACAATAAAGAAAGAGAAAAGAAGTATTGTAAATTAAAGAAAGAGAAAAGAAGAGTGAGATAAAACAAGTATTGTAAATTTGTAATGGAAAAAATAAAGAAAAAAACAGTGTTGTGAGAATTTGAAATAGATTATCCTATTCCTATATATGATGCTTTTTCAAGTATTAACAATTCATGCATTTGTAATTCTTAATCTTGATTCATTTGTTGCTTGGTAGGTCGACATCACTGCACTAAAAAAGAAGAACGTGTACTTGTTTATTTCTTCCTTAGACATCACGGAGGAAGAGATTTCAGTATTGCGACCAGTTTATGATTCAATTAAAACTAATGATCAGTATAAGATTGTGTGGATTCCCATTGTGGAGGAATGGACCGAGCAGTTGCGCAAGAAATTTGAGGTTTTGAAAAGCAAGATGCCTTGGTTTGTGGTGCAACATTCTGGAACCATAGCAGGGTACAAGTACATTAAGGAGGAATGGCACTTCAAAAAGACACCTATGGTTGTGGTGTTGAGCCCTCAAGGGAAGGTGCAACACTCAAATGCATTCCATTTGATTCAAGCTCATGGAACCAGGGCTTTCCCCTTTACAACTTTGAATGAAGAGAAAATAAATAGTGAGATCAATTGGGTTGGCTCTGTAGTAGGCAACATTCACCCCAGCATAGACACCTGGGTAAGTATATTTCACAAAAAAATTAAGTTTTTAGCATATTATATATATGTGTGTACCATTTCAACAGTATCGGTTAATACTTATCCTTTTTGTCTGTAAGATTTGCCATTGAATTAGAAAACTAGGGTTGGATAAACATAATTATAAGGTGTTGTGATACTTTGTATGAAGCAGATCAAAGAGCAAAAGTACATTTTCTTTTATGGAGGCAAGGACAAAGAGTGGATCCAACAGTTCACAAAGTATGTTACTGCCCTGGCAAATGATGCCGTTATAAAGGAGGCAAAGATTTCCATAGAGTTGTTTTGTGTGGAAAAGGAAGACAAAAGTCTTGTGAGGCGATTTTGGAGTGGCATTGAGAGTTTGTTTGTGACTAAGATTAACAAGCCAGTTGATGCAGTGACTCAAGAAGTGCAAAAGATGCTTTCTTACAAGAATGAAACTGGATGGGCTCTCCTCAGCAAAGGGCCATCTGTGGTGGTGAGTGGTCACGGAACCACAATTTTGAAGACAGTTGCAGAGTTTGAGAAATGGAAAGAAGTTGTGATCAAAAAGGGCTTTGAGTTGTCCTTCAAAGAGTACCATCAGAAGATTGTGGGCACCACTCACCGTTGCTCACACCTTGAAATTCCTAATGTTGCAGGGAAGTTACCAGAGACCATCAAATGCCCCGATTGTCCAAAGAAAATGGAGATTTTCATAAGCTATAAATGTTGTCACAATGAGAATACCGCGAATGCCATTCACTAGAGAATTGAATGTGGCTGGCTTGTTTTGTTATCATGAACGAGAGAGTGTGAGAATAGAGGCTTAGCTGCGTATGTTTCAGGACTACGTACTAGCTTCTCTAGTAAAATAAAAATAGTATCAAGAAAAAAAAAGTGACTTAAGGTCTATGTTTTCTATGAAATATGGAGCTGTAATATTGAATCTTAGCATTCGATTAAGCTTCTTTATAGATTGTGTTGCAATGCTTGAGTTTCCACAACTTTTAAAGGTTCACTGCACTGGTCCATCTATGCTTCTGATTTTTGTTAACCATTTTTGCTCAACTTTATAGATTGTTTTGTTTCCTTTAATTATACTGTTGCACTACACAGCACCACTCGGTTTACTTTGATGGCGTTCTCTTTATGTACACATTCCATGCCATCAAACTCATTTTTGTTCCATCATAATACAACTAAATCGATCGTGCTACATATCATAGAGCCTCACCATCACACGGACCAGCCATCGTCTTTTCTGCAAGACACGTCCCCAGTTTTCAGTATATAGCTCTGTATCGATTTAGCTTTTGTTATATTTTGATTGTCTCTTACTAACTGGGTAGGATTAGGGTTGAAATTTGGATGTTGTTTGCTATTGGGCTTTATATTGGACTTATTAATATTTAGTGTCTTGAGTTTGGGTCCAATGCATTAATTAACATCAGTTTGCTCATTTCTTTCTTTGTTTATCGTGTGTACTGTTTCTCTAACAGTGAAATTTAGGACTAAAATAAAAGCAACATAATGAAATAAAATGCTCAAGTTTTCTTATTTTATTTGCTTGGTACCATGGCTTGCTATATATTACGCTTTAAGGGTGCTCGTGTATTTTTGAAAACAATGTTTAATAAATCTCGTTTTATTTAATGTGCTTATTGTAATCCCTTTGTATAAATTAGAATGTAGGAGATCCTTTTTAGCTATCATTCTTCAATAGAAGTGTTTTTAGAATTTTTTTTCAACGAGATCATTTTTAAATATTTTTCTTAACTTTTTGTCTCTTTTAATCTATCATTTTCAATAACTTTAGTTTTAACTTGAATTTCAATATTTTTAAAAAGAAATTATTAATTACTTGGTAGACACATGAACTATTTGTCAATTTTTAAATAAGTCCTTAAACTATATTTTTCTTTAATTGGATCTTAAATTAAAAACATAGGTTCATGAGGTTAGTATTATTAGATCCTACTTGGCTCGACCGATTGACCTGGAAACCTACTAGTTGTCACGCTGTGTGTAATACCCAAGGATGCTAGGCCTGCTGTTACACTGTGTAGTGCAACAGCCAAGTGATAGTTGGCTTTATTAGTGAAAATTAATAAAAAATAGAAAAAAGCACACTACCATAATGAAACCTACACACTAAGCTATCCCCATCATTTGGTTAGTTGTTGCGAATATATATATATATATATATATATATATATATATATATATATATATATATATATATTACACCGGTTCATACGGTTCAATTAGTAACTAACTGATTCGATCAATAATCCATTGATCCAATATCTCGACTGAGTCAATGACTAGTCCAGTTCAAATAACACTGTCTGAGGTTACTTTTTGGAGCTTAAAACTATCAAAAAATGACAATTTGTGGCATTTTTAGAAATTCTAGGGATTCAATTAAAAAAATACATAATGAATGACCTAATTAAAAAAATAGTTTAGATTCTTATTTAAATATTTGTAAATAGTTCAGAACCTACTAAGTAATTTTTGAAACTTAGAGACAAAACACAAACCAAAATATCTTATTAATAGAATATTCTGATATAATTTTTAGTTTAAGGAGTTTTAGGTTTTATGAAAAAAAAACAAAATATGATAAAATTGAAAAATTAAAGAATTAAAAATGACAGTCGTATAACAATTTTTTACACACATCTATTTTACAATTGAGACATATAAATATAAAATATTAAAAATTAATTGATATTTTTGTTTATGACATAATAAATAATAAATAGAAATAATTTTAATAATTTTTGGATCACTTATTTTCAATTACGTATGTCAACCACAAATATAAAAATGACAAAAAAAAAATAGTACAAATATAATACTAAAAGGTTTCTTCTCTTTATCTATTACCGACAATAAGCATTCACTAATCTTCATATAATCATTATTTCATGCTTTCATGATATTAGAGAGAAAAAAAAACTTAGATACCATGTATTTTTCATTTTTCATGGGGCGGCTGCCCTGCAGAGAAACAGTTCCGTACCTGCATAAAGAAAAAATAAGCGCCTTGTTTGAGTATTTTTCACGTGTTTAGATTGGCAAATTAAGTGCATGCATTGTTTATCGGAATCTTAGTGAAAACTGAAAACTAAGTCTGTCGACTGTCGTTTGTTTTAAACAATATGAAGCGAATAGAAGAAGAAAAGACTAACAAAGTCTAGCACAGTTGATAGATAGTTAAATTTCTTAAGTATGCTAATAAGAATACTTGATTTTCTGATCGTGTGTATGAAAAATACTTTGTTAGGAGAGGCAAAAGCCACTTCGATAATCTTTACGTCTTAGAAGATTAGTCTCATAACTTTCAACTATGGAAATACCTTGCTTTCAAATAATAATAATAATAATAATAGTAACAAAAGGAAAATGATAAAAATTAGAAAATAAGTTTTCGTCAAAAAAAACTCACAAAAGGTGATTTCCATGAAATTCTTTTTCATTTATATAACTACTTTCACCAAGATTTTTGTTTTGAAAAAATTACCACTGTAGTGTTGTGATTCATGTGATTCGTACAAGAATTCTTTCCTATTAAATAACACTGTTCTTAACAAAAATCTCAGACATGAGAAGAAAAGAAAAAGAGTGTAATAATATCTATCATGTTCCATCTAATTTGCGCCTCATAATAAAAAATAAAATAAATAAATCAACCACTTTTTCACATTATAAATAGCATAGAACTTGGGAGATGTTGCCACAGCAGTAAGCACCAACAAGGCATCAATAATCCTTTCTTTCGGCTCCAAACCTTGGAGAATGAGCATAATAATGTCCACCAAGTCGTCGCCGAAGTCTCTCCTCCAATATGGTGAGAACGAGTATAATCCATTAACCGTGTCCGATGAACAGATTTTGGAACAAATTTACTCAACCCATGTTCATAGCGACACAAAGTTTGATGTGGATTCTCTTTTCACCCTTGCTGAGAACACTCTTAGACGTTCAACCCACATTGTTGACAATGTTGTGCAGGTATATATATACACCTTTTTCACATTCTAGTTTCTTCTTTCCCTCCATGTTTTTGCTTCATATTTACGTACCCTTCAAATATTCATGCACTTAATTTAAATAATTTTTACAGGGATCCCATGCAAGCTTAGAGGCCATAGATGACAAGATTCCCCAATTCAATTCACCACTTTGTACCTTGAAGCAAATTTCTTTTGAGGTCATTCACAAATCTAACTCGAAGAGAGAGTTTTTCTTTAAAAAAAAAAAAGAATAAATCTATGCATTTATATATACATAATACTACTATAATACAAATTTGTGCTAGTGAACTATATTTATGATTAATAGGTCATGAACATAACATAGTGACGACTTGTGGTGGCAGATGTCGTGCAAGCCTCCAAGTGAGGAAATTGCCCACAAAACAACACTGGCAATACTTAACAAGCTCTCAAAGTATGAGTGGGATGCAAAGGCAGTGTTGACACTGGCAGCTTTTGCACTGGAATATAGCGAGTTCTGGCTGCTAGCACAATACCAACCAACAGATCCTCTTGCAAAATCTGTGGCTATTCTGAAGAGAGTGCCAGTGCTTACAAGGCCTGCAGCACTTCAAAAGCATCGCCAAGCCATCGTTGAGGTGAACAATTTGGTGAAAGCAACGTTGCAAGTGATTGAGGTAATCTTTGAGTTGGAGAAGCTTACTACTTATGACACCAAAGATGTACCTGCTTTGGGGATTGCAATTGAGCAAATCCCTGTTGATGTTTACTGGGCCATCATCACTATCGTTGCTGTGGTTACTCAGATTGATTGTCTCACCACTGATTCGTAAGTTACCAGCTTATTAATTAATACTTGTTTCACTTCCTTATCATTTTATTATAATGGAATTTTTAAAATGTATAATTGATTGATTATTTAAGAGAGCACAAGCAAGAACTGTCTCACTATGGTCAAAAGATCAACATCATACTTAGCAAACTCAGGAAGCAGATCACTCTCTGCAGACAACAGATAGGTCAGCAATTGAAATAATTGCCTTTGCCTTTAATTATTCTCTCATCATGTTTTTCCTTAAAGCAAATGTTCTTTTGATTCAAAGCTATTATTGATGGAATAAAAGGCACCGAGCAGTAAATGAGATGCTAATTAGAGGATTTATCTATATTTGTTTCAGATGAGGTAGAATATTATCGCAAGCTGAGGAAGCTTTTCCAAACCCCCACTGAAATAATGGAGGTGTTGAAGGTTCTGATTTTCAACAAGGATGCTCCTCAGCCACTGTTTGATGGTGCTACTAAGACCAAGGTTTGTGATTTCTTGTTAGGTTATGTTTGAATAAAAATTAAGAACATGTTTTTGAGGATTTTAATGCATATTTTTAAATTTTAAGACATAAAATAAAGAAAATTTTATTATTTTGAAAATAAAATTACTTTTGAACTCGTCTACCTAAACATTAACTTAAAATCATTGGAAATTTGTCCCCATCCAAAAGAAGATGATTGTGAAATTTCTGCTTAGTTTTTTGGTCAACCTTCCCCCATTTTTGGTCAACCTATTTTTGCTTAGTTAAAACTTAAAATTCTACTAAAATGCATAAAATGGGTACAAAATAAACATAATTTATGCCACACCTTCGCATGGGTTAAAATAAGAGTAATGATTATTCATCTTTTTAGTTTAAGATTTTACATGTTCTTAAGGTACTGATTAAGAAATTAAAAAAAAAAATATTTTGTAAAAATCATAGGAAAGTAAAAAAAAAATCATGAATAGCATAATTTTACACATTCCAATAAATTTTTTTTTTTTTTAATTTTTTAAGAACACTAGTTAATATTTATCTTATTTTAAACACTTCACTTACGTTTTTCATTCTTTTTTATCTCTATCTTTTTATCGCATTATAAATCCTATAATATCTATATTTATTTCTTCTTTTTTTTTCCTCTCACTAGGTATCTAATAGCATTGTGAGTGATCATTTATCTTTTTCCTTAAAATAATGCGTTGAACAAACATAATTGACGATCCTAGTCTTGTAGAAAACGATGACACATGGCTTTTTGTCACGAGAAATTATTTTTGGTACGGTGTGAAACGAAAGGCAACAACGCTTTTAGGTATTCATCTCACGCTAAAATCAACCCAAAACGTCAATCAAAGTTAAAAAGTAGTTATTGGATGTCGACGAGCATTCGAAAAAGGATAATTCAATGAATACAATTTAATAAACGTGATGATAACTATACAGAATTATAATTAAGATAGTGATCTAAAAGAATCTAGTTAAGATTTTTTTTAAAAGAGAATCTAGTTAAGATTGAAGAAAGATTAATGTTATTCTCACTCACATTTTCACAACAATTTCTAAAACATAGAAAGATAAGAGAAGAATGTGATAAAACAAGTGTTGTAATAGAAAAAAAAAAGTGCTGTGAGAATTTGAAATAGATTATCCTATCCCTATGTTTGTGAAATGATGCTTTCAAGTGTTAATCAATCACGCATTTGTAGTTTTTAATCTTGATTCATTTGTTGCTGGTAGGTCGACATCACTGTGCTAAAAAAGAAGAATGTGTACCTGTTTATTTCTTCCATAGACATCACGGAGGAAGAGATTTCAGTACTGCTACCAGTTTATGATTCAATTAAAACTAATGATCAGTATAAGATTGTGTGGATTCCCATTGTAGAGGAATGGACCGAGCAATTGCGCAAGAAATTTGAGATTCTGAAAAGCAAGATGCCTTGGTATGTGGTGCAACATTCTGAAACCATAGCAGGGTACAAGTACATTAAGGAGGAATGGCACTTCAAAAAGAAGCCTATGGTTGTAGTGTTGAGCCCTCAAGGGAAGGTGCAACACTCAAACGCATTCCATTTGATTCAGGCTCATGGAATCAGGGCTTTCCCCTTTACAACTTTGATTGAAGAACAAATAAACAATGAAATCAATTGGGTTGACTCCGTAGTAGGCAACATTCACCCCAGCATAAACACTTGGGTAAGTATATTTCACAAAAAAATTAAGTTTTTAGCATATTATATTTATGTGTGTACTATTTCAATAGTAGTGGTTAATACTTATCCTTTTTGTCTTTAAGATTTGCCATTGAATTAGAAAACTAGGATTGGATAAACATAATAATATGATGTTGTGATACTTTGTATGAAGCAGATCAAAGAGCAAAAGTACATTTTCTTTTATGGAGGCAAGGACAAAGAGTGGATCCAACAGTTCACCAAGTATATTACTGCCCTTGCAAATGATGTTGTTATAAAGGAAGCAAAACTTTCCATTGAGTTGTTTTGTGTGGAAAAGGAAGAGAAAAGCCTGGTGAGGCACTTTTGGAGCGGCATTGAGAGTTTATTTGTTACTAAGGCTCACAAGCCAGTTGATGCTGTGACTAAAGAAGTACAAAAGATGCTTTCTTACAAGAATGAAACTGGATGGGCTCTCCTCAGCAAAGGGCCATCTGTGGTGGTGAGTGGTCATGGAACCACAATTTTGAAGACAGTGGCAGAGTTTGAGAAATGGAAAGAAGTTGTGATCGAAAAGGGCTTTGAGTTGTCCTTCAAAGAATACCATCAGAAGATTGTGGGCACCACTCATCGTTGCTCACAGCTTGAGATTCCTAATGTTGCAGGAAAGTTACCAGAGACCATCAAATGCCCAGATTGTCCTAGGATAATGGAGATTTTCATAAGCTATAAATGTTGTCACAATGAGAATACCGCGAATGCCATTCACTAGTTTTGAATGTGGCTAGTTTGTTTTGTTATCATGAACGAGAGAGTGTGAAAATAGAGGCTTAGCTTCGTATGTTTCAGGACTACTTACTAGCTTCTCTTGTAAAATAAAGAGACTACATATTAGCTTCTCTAGTAAAATAATAATAGTATCAAGAAAAAAAGAGTGACTTAAGGTCTATGTTTTTTTATGAAATATGGAGCTGCGTGCAATATTGAATCTTAGCATTCGATTAAGCTTCTTTATAGATTGTGTTGCAATGCTTGAGTATTCCACAACTTTAAAAGTTGCTCTGCTCTGGTCCATCCATGGTTCTGATTTTGGTTAACCATTTCTGCCTAACCAAGCTGTCTTGTTTCCTTTAATTATTGTTCTTATCGAATTTGGTAAGTATTCCGATGCGATGGCTCCGTTGGGTTCTCCTCCGTGAATGATGGGGGTGTGCCTGCAAAGACACTCCGACGCTTAAGTTAGAGGCGCAGAGATAGGAGGCAGGTATCACAATTGGGAGTAGAATTTCGTACCTTGATTAGATGGAGTATTGTTG
Organism: Pueraria montana var. lobata; assembly: GCA_026413185.1. NCBI lineage: Eukaryota > Viridiplantae > Streptophyta > Magnoliopsida > Fabales > Fabaceae > Pueraria > Pueraria montana. The sequence goes on from CM048647.1 coordinate 74,749,205, forward strand.
TATTTATAAAGTATAAAGAGATAGATTTGATAGGGTTAGGTTATTTTCCTATCAAATCTCCTCAAATCTCGTAATTTATGATATAAATAATCTTATCTTCTATCATGATCTTGTGCCTTGATCTTTCTATATCTTATCTTATAGTAAGATGTACTTTCCATTATAACTTCCTTGGTCCGAGTAAGATCATTCTACTCGGTCAGGTTAACTACTCGACGGAGTGCCGAGTCCGAGTAGTACACATGCCCCCTAAGCTCTGAAGCTATGTAAGAGCTTAAGTGGACTTGTTAAATCCGGATTTTCGTTTGACCGAGTTGGCTTTGTGTTCTACTCATCTAGTTTGACTGGATTCAGTCGTCGAAGTGTTTGCTATGGTCGGTTACATCGCTTCAGACCCATTAAAGTCGTAACGCTTCCCAAGGGCGGCGACAATGATTATTTTTTAATTTTGGAAACGTCATCGGGATACTTAATGGTCTCAAGTCTCCCTAGCCGTTGATTCACTTGGCAAGGGGTCTTGATCCAACGGTCCTAGTCGCTTCGTCTTTTCGCATTCGGGACTCTTGGCCCCCTATATAAGGGTCACTGTGTTATCCCTGTTCACTTCTTCTTCTTCATTTTTTCGGTGACCTTTTCCCTATGCTCTTTCTTCCTCCTCCTCCTTGTCTTCTCCTTCCTTTTCTTTTTTAGCCAAGGTACTCCTTTTGTCCCCTTATTTTGTTATTTCTTTTGGAATTATGTCTTCTTCTTTTGGGGATTCACGGCGTTCCGGTGGTGACAAAATACTGCCATCAAAAGTGCATTTAATCAGAGAGGATTTTGATGGCGGGATTTCGCCGCGTCGTCACAACTCCAGTGGGGTTAGCGACGGCGCGTTGGCGTTTGGCGCTGCTGTTGTGGAAGTGGTTCGCCCTTCCATCCCTTCTGGTCAGGCTGAGGTGCCTTTAACTGCTACTCCGATGAGGGTTGTAGTTCTTGATGACTCTAAGGCAACCGAGGAGGTACCTTTGGTTCCTCGTCGCTTCTAAACCCCTCCTCCTCCTCCTCCCAAACCAAGTGGTTCTAAATCTCCTAAAAAGGTCTTTCCTCCCATTACTCTTCCGGGTTATTTTTGGGTTAGTGAGGAGGTAGGGAGCTATACTTCCCGGTATCAGACCCGAGAGTCTCTTCAATCTTTTTTAGAGGAGATTGAATTATGCCACTCGGACTTTCCGGATATCGTTCATGCCGAGCCTTGTAGTCTGAATGAGCGCGTCTTCCTTTGGGCTTTTCCATGTGAGTCTCACTTCACATGTATGATGCCCTATTCTCTTTTCTTGGTGTCACCGTTCCTTTTGACAAATTTGAGTGTGATGTCCTTCGAGATTTGAATGTTGCTCCTACCTAGTTGCATCCGAATGCCTGGGCTTCCATATGTGCTTTCTGGGTTCTGTGTAATGAGTTCTTCATCACGCCCACCGCTCCTAAGTTTCTCTTTTATTATACAGTGAATGAGAGTAAGAAGGGCGGTTGGATTTCCTTGATCGACATCCCGGGTAAATCTCTACTCGATCCCTATACCTCCTCTTGGAAAAACTTCAAGCGAGGGTTTTTTCAGGTTCGACCGGGGAAGGGCGGGGTGTCAAATTTTTTCGATAAATGGGAAAGGTCCAGGTTTCCTTTGTACTGGACTCGGTCTCCTAATAAGCAGTTTTCTTGCAAAATAGTAGACATGTCTCCTAGTAACCAGGATGACATGATTGATCTTTGTAGGCTTCCCCACCTTCTTAGGTGTAAAACCATAGTCGAGATTCCCTTTTCTAAGACTTCGAGAGCTTACTGGGATTGTGAGTACTCTTTTTGCTTTATTCAGTTTTCTTTCTTCTATACTTGTCTATTTTTGCTAACCTTTGTTTCTTTTGCAATTGTGATAGGTAAGTTTGATTACAAAACCGCCAAGAAGCTTCGACTCGAGAAGTTGAAGAGCAAGGACACTGCCGCTGAAGGAGTCCAAATCGCTTCTCCTATTCCTTCCCCTCCTCCTCCTCCTCCACGTCCTCTGTCTTCGCTGAAGAGGAAGCTTCAAGGGGCTGCACAGGGGGAAGACGACCCTTCGAAGAAGACGAAATTGAGTCCTCCTTCTGCTCAAGCTGCGGCTTCTCCCATTGAGAGGCATCCGACCTTTCTTTCTTTGAAGGACGGGCGGACTTCTTTTTGGGGGAAGGACTTCAACCCTCAGGCCCTTATTAGTGTCGAAAATATCGGTCAAGCTGATCAGGATATGTTGAGGGATACTAGGCCTCGGCTTTTGATGAAGGCTATTTTGCGCTTCCAGGCCCGTTCATGGGCCATTGCCCAATTTTGGGCTGAGGAGTTTGACCGCGGCCACTGGGAGCTTGTCTTAGTCAAGGAGGCTGCTTCCAAGGCCGAGCAGGCTTTGGTTGATGCTACTCAGGCTAACGAGACTCTTCTTCAGTCAGCTGAGGAGTCTCGAAAGTCCCTTGAGGCAGTAGAGATCAAGTTGAAGGAGGCAGAAGGCCGGGAGGAGGTCTTGAAGCTTTCTTTGACTACCGCTGAGAGCTCGGCGCAAGGCCTTCAAGCCAAGGTGGAGCGCCTTAATCAAGAGCTTGCACGGGTTAAGTTAGAGGTCGCTGGTTCCGAGGCCAAGATGAAAGCCGACCTGGGCGAGGCTCTGGATGAAGTCATTTCGACTCATGAAGCCGGGTTCAAGAAGACGATTCGCCAAGTTCGGTATTTTTTCAAGGATGCCGACACCTCTGTTTTTGATATTGATAAGGATGTCAATAAACAGGGGGAGTTGGTGGATGAGTCCACTATTCCAGATGGTGATTCGGCCCAGCCTGCTGCTTAGCTCTAGGTTTTTTAGGCTTTTTATGTTTTTCTTTTGTAAAGGCTTGCACTCGGCCCATCTAGTAGGGTGTTTTTATCTTAATGAAATTTGATTTTCTCTTAAGTATAGTCCTTTTACTTTTCTGCGTGTATGACGTTAATAGCTTGTAGCCTATTAGGGTCTATGTTTTATTAATTAAACTCATTTTTCGTATCCTGTTAAAGGTATACACGATTTTAGCTTAAGTCATCTTTTGTATCTTGTAAAAGGTCTACACGGTTAGCTTACTTTCGTAACTTAGTCTTTAGCGATCTAGTTATCGAGGTTCTTCAGTCACTCCTTTTCTGAGATGCCTAGTGTCAGGTATCCGATTCGTCTACTCACTTTTTGTGCCGAGTATCCGATTGGTCTACTTGGTCTTTACACAAAGATGATATGTAAATAGGAACTTTTATTAATGATGAAAGTCGGGTGTGCCTCATTAAAATATCTTTGAAAATATTCTTAGGAAAAAAATGTCAAAGTAGGAAAAAGAGTACATCACCACTTACAATTTTCTAGTTGTAATAAAACTTCAGATGAGTGGCGTTCCAAGTTCGAGGAATGGCTTTGCCGAATGGGTGTTCTAGTCGGTAGGCTCCATTTTCCAGTGACTCGATTACTCTAAAGGGGTCTTCCCAGTTGGCTGCCAACTTGCCCTTTCCAGTTGCTTTTCTTGCTTCTCCTGATTTTCTCCAAACCAAATCTCCGACTTCGAAGTTTCTTAGCTTGACCTTGCTGTTGTATCTTCTCTCGGCTCTTCTTTTGCAGGCCTCTGCTCTGATTTATACCTCGTTGAGGGTATCTTCGGTCATGTCGAGTGCATGCCTTAGTGACTGGTCATTGCTCTCTTGAATAAAGTTTGTTCTTCGCAAAGAGGGTTCTCCGACTTCTATTGGTATCATGGCATCTGATCCATATGAGAGTCGAAAAGGTGTTTCCCCAGTTGTGGATTGCGGCGTGCAACGGTATGCCCAAAGGATTGTAGGAAGCTCCTCGGCCCAACTTCCTTTGGCGTCGCCGACTCGCTTTTTTATTTCCCTCAGTATGACTTTGTTGGCTACTTCAGTTTGCCCATTGGTCTGAGGGTGCTCTACTAAGGTTACTCGATGCCGAATCCCGAGGTTCTTAAAAAACTCTTCTAGGTTCTTTTCGACAAACTGCTTTCCATTGTCAGATACTATTGAGTGGGGGATGCCAAATCGGCATACGATGTTTTTCCATATGAATTTTTGTACGTTGTTGGCCGTGATGGTGGCCAAGGGTTCGGCTTCGATCCACTTCGTGAAGTAGTCGATTCCAACCAGGAGGAATTTGACCTGTTCTTTAGCAAGTGAGAATGGTCCTAAGATGTCCACTCCCCATATGGCGAAGGGCCATGGTGCCATGACGTTGTGCAGTTCTTCTGCTGGTAGGTGAGATATGTTGTCATATTTCTGGCACTCTTCACATTTTCTTACGTACTCGGCACAGTCGTGGCGCATTGTTGGCCAGTAGTATCCGGCTCGTAAGACTCGGGTGGCCATGGCTTTTCCTCCTGAGTGCATTCCGCATATTCCTCTATGCATCTCATTTACCATGTATTCGACCTAAGTCTTCATAACGCATTTTAGCAATGGTGCGGTTAAGCCTCTTCTGTAAAGGTCTTCTTCTTCTATCACGTAGTAACTTGCCCTTCTTCTGATCTTCCTGGCTTCCTCTCGGTTTTCAAGGAGGGTTCCTCCTTTCAGAAAGTTTCATACCTCGGTCATCCACTCTCGATCTGCCGAGTTGATATTGGAAACTTCTTTGTCAATACTTAGAGAGGATAATGTCTCCTGTATGACAGTTCGGTGTTGACCTTTCTTCTTTGTACTTACCAATTTCGATAGTAGGTCGGCTCTTTCGTTTTGTTCTCTTAGGATATGGCTGAGTTCGAATTCGGTGAACTTGTTCTTCAACTGGGAAGTCAGGTGGTAGTACCTTGTCATCTAGGGGTCCTTCGTTTGATAGGATCTGTTCATTTACCCGATGGCTAGTTTTGAGTCACTTCAGCACCTAAGGTGTTTTTCCCCTACTTCTTTAGCGAGTTTCAGCCTGGCCAGCAGGGCTTCATACTCGGCTTGGTTGTTAAACGCATCAAAGTCGAATTTGAGTGATTGTTCCAAAATAATCCCTTCGGGACTTTCGATTATGATGCATGCTCCGCTGCCCTTGACGTTCGAGGAACCATCCATGTAGAGGGTCCACCATGGAGAGGATGCCTCTTCTACTAGTGCTAGCTCTGCGATGAAGTTGGCTAGGCATTGGGCTTTGATAGGTCCTATCGGCTCATACTTAATGCCAAACTCTGATAGTTCAACTGACCAGGCTATCATTCTCCCAACGAATTCTGGTTTCCTCAATACTTATCGTATTGGGTGCTCTGTTCGTACCACCACTTAATGGCTCTGAAAGTATGGTCGTAGCCACCGTGCTGAAGTGACTAGGGCTAGTGCTAACTTTTCGATCATATGGTACCTTATTTTGGCATCTTCAGCACTCGACTTACGTAGTAGACTGGTGTTTGCATCTGATTCTCTTCTTGGATGATGACCGAGCTGATCGCGTCCCCCGAGACTGCTAGGTATAACATTTAGTCTTTGTCGGGTTCAGGTCGTGTTAGAATTAGGGATGAGGTGAGTAGTGTTTTCAATTTTAGAAAATTCGCTTCACACTCTTCACTCCAATCAAATATTTGTTGCTTCTTGAGGATTTGGAAAAAGGGTCTGGCTACCTCCGCTACTTTCGGCAAGAAACGGGATAGGGATGTCAGCTTTCCGGTTAACCTTTGTATTTCCTTCATATTACTCGGGCTTCTCATGTTTATGATAGCTGTGCATTTCTCCGGGTTAGCTTCTATGCCTTTGTGTGTGAGCATGAAACCTAAGAATTTTTCACCTTGAACTCCGAATACGCACTTTTCTGGGTTTAGCCTCATGTTGTGTTTTCTGATCTCACCAAATATTTCGGCTAAGTCTCCTGAATGCGAGTTCGGGTCTCGGCTTTTGATTACCATGTCATCTACATAGACTTTTAGGTTTCGTCCGAGTTGATCTGCAAAATTCTTGTCCATTAAGGACTGGTATGTTGCGCCTACATTTTTTAGTCCGAATGGCATTACCGTATAGCGGTAGTTAGCCGTATCAGTTATGAACGCCATTTTCTACTCATCTAGTGGGAACATGGGCATCTGGTTGTAACCATAATACACGTCCAAGAAACTTAGGATGCAATAGCTGGATGCTCCGTCCACCAACCTGTCAATACTCAGCAGTGGGTATGAGTCTTTGGGACATGCTTTGTTGAGGTTTGTGTAGTCAATGCACATCCTCCATTTACCATTTGCTTTCTTTACCATCACGACGTTCGCAAGCCATGTGGTATAATGTACTTCTCTTATGAAGCTGACGCTAAGTAGCTTTTGGTTTCTTCTTTGACTGTTTCTCTTCTCTCGGTCCCAAGCTTTCTCTTCCTTTGGGAGATCGGCTTGGCCTCTAGGCAGATGGCAAGTTTGTGATAGTGGAAGTTTGGGTCGATCCCGGGCATGTCAGCGACTGACCATGCAAACAGGTCGACGATTTCTTCTTTGATTGCATTTTCAATTTTGCTCGTTAGCTAAGTCCTAAGCTTTGTGCATTGCTCTGCTTCTCTTCCTAATTGGAAGGATTTAACCTCCTCTAGGGTTCTGCTCTCGGCTCACCCTCCTTGGGGTCGAGATCAGCTTCTTCCATTAGTTGTGTTATGAGCGAAATGCATGCTACGTGTTTCACTCCTGGTTCTGGGACTTTTTTGCCGCAGGCTATCCTTAGACTTTCTAAGTAGCACTCGTGGCTGTTTCTTGATCAGCTTTTACTGTCACTATCTCTCCTTCCGAGTTGGGGAACTTCATTGCCAGGTGAGGGGTCGAGATCATTGCTCCTAACTTGTTGAGTGTAGGTCTGCTTATGAGAATGTTATACGAAGTGAGGGTGTTGACTAGGAGGTACCTGACTGTGATAGTCTTAGATCCTTTTTCTTCATCTCTGAAGGTGGTGAGGAGGTCAATGTAGCCTTCAGTATCCACTTTTTCGCCTGAAAAACTGATTAGTTGTTCGGTGTATGGTTGTATCTTGCTTTCGTGGATGTCCAACTGTTAGAAAGTGGATCAGTATAGGATGTCCGCCGAGCTGCCTTGGTCTACCAGGACCTTGCATACGAGAAAATTAGCGAGCTCAACCTTAACCACCATTGGATCGTCGTGGTTGGGTTCTATGTCTTCAAAGTCTGCATCAGTAAACGTTATGGGTGGCATGCTTCTCGGTGCTCTTGATCTTATAGAAGCCGAGTTGATTGACCGGATGCCATGTAGGTGTCTCTTCCTCGCAGAGCTTGAGCTTCCTCCCCTGACGAATCCTCCTGCTATAGTATTGATAACGCCTCGAAGTTGCGTCTTGGGAGGGTTAGTTTGCTCTTGGCGAGTCTCTTCGGTTCGTCGGGATTTTTTGTCACGATTTTCTCCCTTGTCTCAGGTTCGTTCTCACTCAGACTTTCGACTGTTGTCTCTGATGAAACGTCGAAGTTTGCCTTCTTGGATCATTTTTTCAATCTTATCCTTTAAAGTGGTGCAATCTTCGGTGGTATGCCCATGCACTCGATGGTATCGGCAGAACTTGGCCCTGTGCGCTTTTTCTGGGGACCGATTCCGAGTAGGCAAACTGATCAGTTCGGCACTACAGGCTTCTTCTAGGACTCGACTTCTGTTTTCTACTAAGGGAGTATAGTGAGTAAATATTGTGCGAGACGGCTTCTCAGCCCTGGATCTGCTGTTAGAAGTCCGCTCTCGGCTTGTTCCTGTTTTGTCGTGTTCCTTATGCTTCTTATGAGATTCGCCTCTGACGCGTTCTCGGAACTTTGTTATCTCTTCCATCTGAATATAGCCTGCTGCTCTTGCTTTGAGATCGTCCATGTCATATGGTGACTTCTTACAGAGGTTTTCTGAGAAAGGACCGGATTTCAATGCCATCAGTATGGCAGTTAGCGTTACTTGAGGATTTAGGTCTCAGATTTTTACCGAGACTTCAGCAAATCTCTCCATGAAGTCTCTAAGGGACTCATTGTCCTCTTGTCGAATGTTGGCTAATGCCACTGCTGTCAAATGGTGAGATCGACTTGTGGCGTACTGGGCACCGAAACGAGCGACCAGGGTGGTGAATAAATCAATCTAGTGTGGTGGGAGGCGCGTGTACCAGTTCAAAGCTGCCCCCTTCAGTGTGGTCAAGAAGACACAACACATAATGATGTCGTCGTTCATGTAGAGGTTGACCTGCGTGACGAACGCATCAATGTGTTCGTCTAGGTCCGTAAAGCCGTCGTAACGGTCCATAGATAGGGGTTTCCACCCGGCTGGTAGTGGTGTTTCCATAATGGCATCTACGAACGGGTGTCGTCTGGTTGTCTCTGGCATTATGTTACGTCTTAGGACTGTGCGCGAGGCGGACATTGGCCTGGATTCCATGTAGGTAGGGGTGTTCAAAAAAACTAAATTGAACTGAAATATTTGAAAACTGCACTGAATTAGACTACAAAAAACTGAACTGATTTTTATAAAAACTGAACTGAACTTTTTTTAAGTTCAGTTTTATAAAACTGAACTGTTTTAGTTAGTGGTTCAGTTAACTATTATAAAACTAAACTATCAATTTTCATCTTTTCAATGTTTGAATTAATGAAGTATCTACTGCATACTTCTATAGTGTATAAGTAAAGGATAAAATCATACAAAAGTTTGAGGAGATCCTTGTATTGGTTGATAATGTTATTAGTTTTAAAAATTCAGTTGCACTGTGTAGTTTTAAAAATTACAGTACTCGAATGATGCATTGTAGTTGCATATATGTTTGAAAACTTATATTGGACTACGTGATCTGTGCGCTAAGAAATTTGTATTTTGTTCAGGGAATAATTCATATCTACTTTAATGAAAACAAATTGGTGAGAATAATGCTTATAACATAAGAATTAACAATTTCTTTTTTAATTCAGTGCATAACAGTTATGCGTCCAACTGCACTATCAATTGGTCTAGTGCCCACTGGGCATCCAATTAATGCTTGAGAAAGGAGCGGCTAGTAATGCAACCTTTGATATGGGTAGACCAACTTGTGCTTGGTCAACTAGAGAAGGGTTAAAAAAAGTTCAGTTACAGTTTAGTTCAAACTTTAAATATGCAGTGCACTGAACTGAAAAATAGTTAAGTTCAATTCGCCTAAATTGATTTTCAGTTCAGTTTAGTTCACTTAAACTATTTTTCCAGTTTAGTTCAATTCTTAGACAGTTCAATTCAGTTTCACCTTTTTGAACACCCCTACATGTAGGTTGTTGTTCGGTCTGCCTTGCTCCATGTGGTGTCGTCCCGTTCTGCTCAATCGGGGTGTTTGTGGACGGTCGCATGGGCAGCCGAGTGTGCATTTCGGTCCTCTTGTAGTTTTTGATACTGTTCTCGGAGGGTAGCGTTCTCTCTACGGAGATCCTCTATCTCCTTCGTGCTGTTTTGTTTCAGCGCGTTTACCTCCCTTTGCAGGGCTTGGATCAACGGGTGATGCTCAAGTGCCTAACTCAGGATGGGCACCACATTATTAGGGTTACCCTCTTGGGTATCCCCCGATGCTAGTGTTCCCTTAGTTAGGGTTTCCAGCCCTTGTGGTCGCCTTTCTTGGTTTGCTGTTTTGCCTTGGGTTGCAGCCATCGCGATCGTTTCGCGTTGATTGTTGTGGCTGGGAAAAGTTTCATTGAGCCCCACGATGTTCACCAAATGTTCTTACCGGATATGGTAAGTATTCCGATGCGGTGGCTCCGTTGGGTTCTACTCTGTAAATGATGGGAGGTGTACCTGCAAAGACACTCCGACGCTCAAGTTAGAGGCGCAGAGATAGGAGACAGGTATCACAATTAGGAGTAGAATTTCGTACCTTGATTAGATGGAGTATTGTTGTATTTATATAGTATAAAGAGATATATTTGATAGGATTATTTTCATATCAAATATCCTCAAATCTCGTAATTTATGATAGAGATAATCTTATCTTCTATCATGATATTGTGCCTTGATCTTTCTATATCTTATCTTATAGTAAGATGTACTTTCCGCTATAACTTCCTTGGTTCGAGTAAGATCATTCTACTCGGTCAGGTCAACTACTCGGTAGAGTGCCGAGTCCGAGTAGTACAATTATATTGTTGCACTACACAACACCACTCGGTTTACTTTGATAACATTCTCTTTGTGTACACATTCCATGCCATCAAATTCATTTTTGTTCCATCATAATATAACTAAATCGATCGTGATTGTACTATATATCATAAAGCCTCACCATCACGGACCAACCTTTGTATTTTCTACGAGACACGTCCTTAGTTTTCAGTATCTAGCTCAGTATCCATTTACCTTTCTTTCTTTTTTTTTTTTTTAACAATAGGTATCCTCACCAGAAGCAATTTTGTTCTAGCCGGTATTAATTTACCTTTTGTTAAATTTTGTTTGTCTTTTTTTTTTAAAAGAATATTTTATTTGTCTCTTACTAACTAGGATTAGGGTTGAAATTTAGAGGGGCTTTATATTGGACTTGTTAATATTTAGTGTGTTAAGTTTGGGACCAATCTACTTGCACCTCATAATTTTTATTATGCACTTCCATAATTAAAAGGCTGTTGCTACTTGCTACTTGCACCTCCATAAGTTTGGGTCCAGTCTATTAATTAAAAGGCTGTTGCTACTTGCACCTCAATTTTTATTATGCACTCCATAATTTTCAATATCTCAACATTACCCTTCTCCTTCTCATTTTATAAGTTCCTCTCACCCTTCTTTTCCCGAAAGTCAAGCTTCACCCCACTATACCTCCTTCACTTCTGGTGCTTTCGTCCCTCTCCCCTTGGATTTTTTTTGGGGGGATGATATGGCTTTACGGAAATGTCATTCCGAAATTAGTTTTTAAATAGTTTTGAAATAAAATTATTCCACTAGGATAAAAAAAATAGCCCACAAAACATGTGGATCACCGAATTCAAGCTGAAATCCGTGCTCCCATATGAAAGCAATGGAAAATCAAATTTTTATCTCTTTAATTAAAAAAGGAAAAAGAGAAAACTAACTACCACCTCCATTCGTTTTTAACTTTTAAGTATTATTTAGAATTGTAATATGAAAATTAAAAAAAAATCAGAATTAATAAAATTAAATGATAATTTTATGGAAAATAAAATTATTAATTCTGATTTTTTAATCATTTTAATCATTTTCTCTCTCTCTTTAATTTCTCGACTTTATGTGAACAAGACAACAAAAATGTCTTTATGATTATGAATTGAAATTGAAATGCCCAAGCGTTTTTTGTGGACAAGACACCAAAAACGTGTTTGTACAAACTGAATTAAAATGATCGACGAAGTATGTGCTTTCGTACTGAGGCATATTCCTCACCAAAAAAATACTGAGGCATATTCTACCGTGAAGATAGTAAATAAGTGGTTCACCCATGAACCATTAATTACTACCGTTAGATGTATTATAAAATACTCCCTCCGATCCTTTATATAAGAAACAAAAAATTAAATCGTCAAGACCAATAAAAAAAGTTAAGTTAGTTAGTTATAATTAATAGGCTTAAATGCAATTTTGGTCCTCATATTTTGCATAATCTGCAATTTTAGTCCCCCTATTTTAAAATTAAAATATTTAGTCCTCCTATTTTGCATAATCCGCAATTTTAGTCCCTATGTTTTAAAATTGAGACATTTAGTCCCTCAATTTTGTAAAATCCGTGATTTTGGTCATTCTGTCAAATTATAATCGTTAACCGTTATAAGATTAATGTTGACTATGACGTGAAACATGCTTCAATGACGTGGGAATAATTTAAAATAAATGATTAAGACTCATGATTTTCAGATTAGGACTCACGATTACTCCAGTCATTAAAATAAACGATTTTATCTTTTTTTTTAAATATATTTTTCATCAATTTATCTACTCAGTATTTAAAATAATTAAAAAAATAAACAAATAATCTTGTGTCACATTACTATATATGGGTCACGTTAGGGTCAACGTTATTCTCTTAACGATCAATGCTTCCAATTTGATAGAAGGACTAAAATTACGGATTTTACAAAATTGGGGGTCTAAATGTCTCAATTTTAAAATAGAGGGACTAAAATTGTGAATTATACAAAATAGGGAGACTAAATGTCTCAATTTTAAAACGGAGGGATCAAAATTAGAGATTATACAAAATAGGGGACTAAAATTGCATTTAAGCCTAATTAATAATGTCATAAATTTTAATTTTATTCCAAAAGTACCTTTTAAATTAATTAGTTTAAGTAGTAGTTACATTAATGACGTTGCACCTCCACCAATAAGTGTAACTTGTATTGTTAATAGACCAATAAATGCATGAGAAATGAGTAGGTGTCTCATTAATGGATTTACAAGATGAAGGGTAAAAAAAAACTAGCAATTAATACAACTTAAAGTGGGTCTATGTTTTTTATAATTAGGACAAAAAAAGAACACCATTTTGTTTCTTATAAAAAGGACCGGAAGGAATATATTTAATGTATCATATTTAATATAGTGATATGGTGAAGTAATAAATGTTTTCATACCTACAATTATGAAAAGTTTCCTCTTGCTTGATGCAACCCTTTTATCACCCCTTTTATGGAGTTTTCCCCTTCCCCAACCAATGTTCTTTTCGCCGTTTTCACGTATCCTTTGTCCATTTCATTTAGAGAAAAAATGCTATGCATTGACAGTGTAAAATAATTTTACATAATCATCCAATCACAAACCATCATGTATGGTAAGCTTCTTAACTTTTACAAAATTATCTTAAAAGTCATGCAAACTAAGGGTGTTCATAGATTGGATTTTTGAAAATTTGATCCATTTCCAATCCAAATCCAATTAAATGGGTTGGATTTAAATCCATATCCATTTAATTGGATAAAAATTAGATTGGATTTTTTTGAAACCGATTAAAAGTGGTTTTCAAATCGGTTTATAGTTCGAAACCAATTTGGTTCTAAATCTAGTTTTAAACCATAAATCGATTTTCGTCTGACCTTGGTTGGGGCTATTTTTGGCTGACTTCAATCAGGGTTGTTTTCGATCAACTTCGCCTAGGGTTATTTTTTATCGAGGCAGTTTTCGGCTGACCTCGATCGAGGCTATTACGTCCTATGTCGGCTAGGGTATTTTCGGCCAACCTCAGCCAGGGAAGTTTTTAGCCAACGTCGGCCAACACAATTTTCGGCCGACCTCGGTCAGGGCTATTTTTAGACGACCTTGGCTAGGATTCTTTTCAATTGATGTCGGCTAGGGTTATTTTTGGCCGATGTCGGCCGAGATAGTTTTTGGCAGACTTCGATCAAGGCTATTTATGGCCGATCTCGACTAGGGTATTTTCTGCCAACCTCGGTCAAGGAAGTTTTCGGCCGACCTCGGTCAGGGCTGTTTTTAGTCGACCTTGGCTAGGATTATTTTCGATCGATGTCGGCTAGGGTTATTTTTGGTCGATGTCGGCCGAGATAGTTTTTGGCAGACTTCGATCAAGGCTATTTATGGCCGATCTCGACTAGGGTATTTTCAGCCAACCTCGGTCAAGGCAGTTTTTGGCCGACGTCGACCGAGACAGTTTTCGGCCGACATCGGCTAGGGTTATTTTCGACCAATGCCAGCTAGGGTTATTTTTGGCTAACGTCGAGTGAGACAATTTTTGGCCAACCTCGATCAAGGCTATTTATGGCTAATCTCAGCTACGATATTTTCGGCCAACCTTGGTCGGGAAAGTTTTTGGCCGATGCGGCTAGGGTTGTTTTCGATCAACGTCGACCAGGACAATTTTCGGCCAGTCTCAATTAGGATATTTTTGGGCGACATAGATTAGGAAAGTTTTCGACCGACATCGGCTAGGGTAGTTTTCGGCCGATGTTGGCTGAGGCAATTTTAGGCCGATGTCGATCAAGGCCGCTTTTGGTTGACTTCGGCCAATGGCTATTTTCAACTGACGTCGACTAGGGTTTTTGGACTAACCTTGGCGACCTTAGCCGAGGTTGCTTTTGGACGACCTTAGCCAGTACTGTTTTCGGAAGAATGTTATATCATTTAAAAAACGTTTGTGGTGGGCATGAGTTTTAGATTTAAAAATCCAAACAAATATCCAATCCATATCCAAATTAATTGGATTGGATTTAAAATCCAAAAAACTGGATTTGGATATTAAACTAATCCATTAAAATGGATTTAAAGTGGTTTGAATTAGGTTGGTTATGGATTGGCTTTATATAATTGGATTTTTTGAACAGCCCTAATGCAAACAGTGATATGTGATTGGATGACGAGTAAAACTACTTTACACTATCCATTAAACTCTTTCATTTAAGGGGATCATTTCATTATGAGGGTAAAATAAAATAAGATAAAATATAAGAGTTAAATAATAAAAGTATCTTATACTATCTAAATATTTTATATACATAAGATAATTTATTAGATAATACATATGCTATCATAATTTATGTTTGAGTTGGATTAGATATCAGAATATAATATAAATAAAGATTAAATTATTTACTTGGTTTCTATAGTCTTCGTTTTAATTTTTAATTCTTATATATATTGTAAGTTTTAGACTGAATATAATTTTTGTTCTATATTAGAAATCAAATTCTCGCATAAACTTTGTCAATGGAATTAAATAATGCGCATATCTCTTAATTAAATTTTTCTTAGTAATATCTCAATTACATTTAATGATATAGGATAATAATAAAAATTAACAAATAAAAAGTTTCCTTTAAAAATTACAGTAAAATGTGTTAATTTGGTAAAAAAAAAAATTAAATGTGTTAATGGCATTAAATATCACATTTCTTAAAAAAATCACACTTTAAATTTTTTATCTATTAAGGTAACGGTAGTGAATAGAAAAATCATAAAATTAATCATATCATATTACTTTTTTTTTTTATCAAATTTTAAAACAAAACAAACATTCTTAATCCACCCACTTTATAAAACTCGATTGAACGTAAAAAAAGACAACAATTTAATCCTTCTTTTCTGCAAGTGATTACACCCATTAAAATAAAATCCTAGCTTACACCCATTCAATTGTAATGTTGAAATTGTGTTTGAATTTTTTTTTTGTTTTTATTTTCAGTTACCATGTTTTTATTAATAATTATAAAATTATTATTTCATTTTTAATTTATTTCTTGTTTTCCTAATTTTATAAAAAAATTAAAATAAGAATTTATTATTTTTATTATACATATATATTTTTCAAAAAAGAAAAAGAAAAAAAATCTTACACCAAAACTTCTAAAATTTTAGGTCATTAAAATGGAACTAATGGTAAGAAATTTAAATAGCGTGCTTCACATCTTAAATTTAATTAAATCTCATAGTCACTGTTGTTTTCGGAAAAAATAGATGTGACATGTTTTTTTTTCCGTAACATATATTTGAAGTGAAGTAAAGGTTAAGAACATTATAATTAATTTTTTTTCTAAAAAAAAAGAACATTATAATTTTTTTTCTTAATTTTTCTTTCTTCATATTTCTATTTTTCTTCATCTAAATAATATTTTTAATTTATTTTAAAAAAAAAAGAATCTTTCTTTTTTTAATTTCTTTGTCTTATTCCAACAATATCTTAACCAAAATTCGTCACGTTTCAGGGACCATTGAAAGTTCTGTTTCATATACTGGTAAAATTAAATTGTCAGATGTAGGTCAAATTTAACATAATAATGTGAAGGTCAATTATATATATATATATATATATATATATATATATATATATATATATATATATATAAAAGGTGTGACAAGTACGCGATAAAGTGTGTGCTTGATGCAATTGATTTCTAATTGAAATGTATCTATTTATTTTATTTCTTAGGCCTTTTTTTTCTTTTCCTGCCGAGAGTTAGCCGTGATTTCTTATGGATAAAAAAAATAGATAAAACAATTAAGAAAATGTTAAAAATATATTATTTAATTTTTCAACATATTTTTATTATAGAGTGACACATATATGATCTTATTAAATAAAAAAAAAAACTTGTTTGTTTAAGTTTATTTTCTTAAAAAATATTTTTTAAATAAAATAAGTATTTTTTTGTCTAAACTATTTTTTTAAAATATTTTTTTTACTTTTTTAAAAAGTAAATTTTATCTAGTTTTTAAAAATTACTTTTTAAAAAAAGACACCTTTTTTTTTTATGTTTAACCAAATTCGTCTAATATCCGAATTGAAAGAGAAAAGAATTGTTTGTGGCGTAGTGGTAGTGTGAGACATGTGATTTTATCCATCAGTGGGAACGCCGAAACGGGACTCCAGCGATTTTCTGTCCATAGAAGTGGAGAATCTCCACCTTACTACGGTGAGTCTGTGACGTAATCACCAAGTTTAGTTCCTGATGTAAGCAGCTAGAGTAATCATAAACTTACCTCACAAAAATAAGGTAAGTGTTTTTTTATAAGCACAAAGAATAATAAGTGGATAAATAATGTAATGAAAAATTAAAATAAAAAAAATGAAATGTATTAGTTTATTTTACACTTACGGTAACTTTTATGTTCAAAGACTTTTGTAAAATGTTTAAAGTAAAATAAACTGATTCAGACTTACTTTGCAAATACTAAATATTTTCAGTTTTTCACATTAAAAATAATAATGTAAAACATAAGATAACAAGGGGTCAAATTACTGGTAATTATTAACCTACTAAAGTCGGGTCTAATCCTTTTTTTCACACTGCTAAAGCGAATTTCTCCATGCATGGAGCCCATTAATTAATGATAAAATATTACAGATGTTAACACGAGGCAATCGTGCCTACGTTGGTGAATCATATCATTACTACTATTATTTAGATGGGTGTCTTTTTTGTGTCAAATAAAGTAATTTTTTTATTAGGAAAATAAAGTAACTACTAATCAATGTAATGTGAGCTTTTGGGATTGTTCCATGAAAAAATAAAATAGATTGCCTTCATTTGAGCATTTTTTACGTGTCTAGTAACCTCTAAAACAAATTCAATCTAGCAAGTAACTTGAATGACTTGCCCAAATAAATTGAGTTAGGTTGTACATTCTAACCTAACAATCTGTATAACCCAACTCATTCAATCCATCAACCCAAGGATTAGATTGGGTTGATTCGTCGAGTTGGATCCTTCTTCTTCTTTTTTTTAAACTATATTTAACACTTTTTTTTATCATTATCTCCTAAATATTTTCTTGATTTATAAGTTTTATAACATTTTTTTTCTTTTTTTAATTATATTTGACTACAATATTTGGGAATATTTTATGAGAAATAAAATTTGAGATGAGTGGTTAAGCTTTATTGCTTCTACCTTATGGTGGTTAAACATTCTCATTGGTTTGTGCTTCTGTCTTGAGTGGTTAAGCATTATTTGGCTTATGCTCTTAATGGTTAAGCTTATTGCTTCTGCCTTATGGTGGTTATGCATTCTCTTTGGTTTGTGCTTCTGTCTTGAGTGGTTAAGCATTGTTTTGACTTCTGCTCTTGATGGTTAAGCTTGATTGCTTCTATCTTATGGTGGTCATTCTCATTGATTTGTTTGCTTCTGCCAAGTGGTAAAACTTTGAGGTATAGTTTCTGCTTGGTGGTTAAGCGTTTTTGCTTCTATTAAGTGGTTAAGCCCAGTGTTATGGCTTTTGCTTAACGGTTTATCGATCTAGTCATCAGCGTGTGGACAATGCAACAACAAGATTTGTGGATCTAACAACCAAGATTCAAGTTGCAGATGGCAACTTGATCTTGAGGGGGCGTATTGGAACAACATAAGTGCAACAAACTTTTGAATGTATTTATCTTTTTAATTATTATCTTTTAGACTTTTGAATTTATTACCAGATGTATTTATCTTTCTAGTTATTATCTTTCTAAAGTTTTATCTTTAATTTAAATTCATAGTTACAGTTCTATAAATGTAACATGTATCAACATCAATTAAATTGAACTCTTTATTTAACTTAGTTTCTATAAGATATGCGTGCATTTCCATGGGTTATTTTTGGTTTTTACGCATATTCGTAATACACTTATTTATAAAATTCAATTTTTAAATTGAGACAAATATAAATAACTATTTAAATTCTTAAAAAATGCAGAAAAGTGAGAGTATTCAACAATAATTCAACAAAATCCTAACTTATTAGACTTTCTTTACCTAGTGATGTGATGTGTAAAATGCATTCGCAAAGGACAAGCGTACCCTACGCAATAGTGACAGCGGACTCTAGGAGAAAATAGAGTTCAATTGTTTAGTTCTTAAGAGCTAAGGATTAAGATAAGAAGATTAATGTGAGACAGTAAGATTGGAACGCCAAGGATTATGATTTTGCATGCATCCCTTTTTTCCCAATCTTGATCTCAACGAATACTCTAATACTCTAATTAAATTAATTTCCAGTCCTCTTTAAATTCATTAGTAAACAATTGGTCATAGCTTACTACTGCTATTTCCCCTAATTCAATTCCCAATTGGTCATAGGTGAATTAAATTAGGGCAAACGATGATACTCATAGAGGTTGATTAATAGAATTAATCCACTAGAAATTCACACAATTTGTTTGATCATGCAAATCATATGAATTTAATCACTTTACAGTTCTGTCAATCCCAGGAAATTGATCATAGACAAGGGACTGACCAATATTTAGAGTGATCAGTTCGAATAACAAACAAAATAGTAAAGAGATTCAATAATTGAAAACATCGAGACATTCATTGATAATCAAAGATAGGGTACAAAGGACACAACTACATCATAATCTTGGGCTCGGAGGACTAGTCACTCATGTTCATAAACAAACCAGTAAACCCCATAGAAAACATAAAGATTACAAAGGGATAAGAGATTTTACAAGTGGTATTCCCAATGACGATCTCTACGTCTTACCGCAGTCAGACTCTCTCACACGACCTCTATCTCACTCAGAACCCTCAGTATTCAGAAACAAAGCCAAAGAAGATAATCCCAAAAGAGGGTTTTCAGCATTTATTTATAAAGTTTCAAACTGTTGACGCGGCTCACCACGGCTGTGTTGATCAGATGACCACGGCCGTGGTCCTTGCAAAGTTTGGAGGCCCAATCTGCGCGTACTTTAAGCACGGCCGTGGTAAATGGACCACGACTGTGCTCGAAAAATTGACGTTGATGCTCAACTTCCAGTGATTCCTGCTTTGCTGTGGTTCTTGAATCACGGCTGTGGTGACTTAGTAAGGCCGTGCTACATCTACCCCGGATGTGGTCTTCCAGACAATGGCAATTTTCCTCCAATTGATTTGATTTTAAGCTCTTTTCCTCAAGAAATCCTTGAATTGCCTGTCTTACACAAACTAGTGACAAATTGTGAGTTCTGTCAACAAAATAAGCTCAAATCATGTACAAATGACATCCAAATTCAGATAAAAACACACTCAAAATCCAGTTTATCAAACCTTCCCACACTTGAGCATTGCTTGTCCTCAAGCAATTATTCTGAGTTAGACATCAAAATTGATTCTCCCTAGCCAAGAACTTGTAACAGAATTCCCAATTTGTTTATACTGAAGAAAAGAAAATGACTAAAGCAGATACAACAGATTGCAGCAGGTTTCCTCTTGGGGTTTCTCAGGCCTAAACCTACACAAAAATTGGTTTCCTGGGAGCCATAGTTCACTCATCTCTCCTTCTCTCAGTGTTTCAGGGTCAATAGAGAAGCTCTCTAATCACATTCAAATGAACCTATTTACTAATCTATGCATCGATCAACTTAACTCAATTGGACTTTTTACAATCAAAACAGATGAGGCATGACGAGGTGTAACGGGGCCAGGATTTCAATGATGGGCAGATATTGAAAGAAAAATGATAGCAATGGGCTTTACAATCAATTTATGCTCAGTGATCCAAGCTCAAGGAGAGGCCAATGTTTATTTCTTATTCTTCTTTTCTCTCTCTCTCTCTCTCTTTTTTAATTTCTCAGCTCTCACTTCTTCTTTCTCCCCCTTTTTTCTCTCTTTTTTTTTGAAGGCCTTTGACCTTGATTTATTCATTGTATAGGAGAGGAAGTGAGACACACAAAGTCTTTTCTGTTTTAGACTATCAGTCATTACATTGGCTTTCTCCTGTCTTTCAAACCATCAAGCATATTGTAGAAAAACTAACATAACAGGGTGACAAAGAAATATTCACAAGGCTCAAAATAGGCAACTAAGTGGGATTGTATCACAAATTCTACATCTAGAAAAATGCCTAAACAATGCCTCAACAGTTTCAAAAAGTCAAAAGTCAATCAAGGATATGTATGTCAGCATAGAAAATAAAACATGTCACCTAAATTGATTCCATATTATACTGAAGGACTAAAGGCTCAAATCTCCCATCTCTATGTTCAAGCTCAAGGGAAATAATCTATTCGTCCAGTTTTAGTGCCAATGTTTCCCCTTTAGTGATCCTGCTGCTATCTGAAAGATTTTTTTTAAGAGGGAAATTCTGCAAACAAAAATTCTACAACTATTGAGGATCTAAAAATCACATCAGAACAAAGAAGTAACATAACCACACAATGTCTCAAGAGTGGGGAAAACAACCGTGACCTCCCTCCCCACACTCAATATATGTAGTGTCCTCAATGCATCCAAAATAAAAATGAAAACAGGAAACAATGTATGGAAAATGAAAGAACTAGTAGAGTACGGTGCTATAAACAAAATAGACTGAAGGAACAAAATAAAAGAAAAGAAAGAAAAAAAAACCTAAGGAAATAGCAAAGCTCCTCAAGAAGGAGGAGGATATGGAAAGAGATGATCCTGAAGCTGCCTCAAAAAGTCCATATAAGCAGTGAAATTGTCAGTTATCATCTGTTGCTGTGCCTCAAATCGGTTGTCCTGATCATCCAACCTCCGTGTCACCCTAGTCTCCAAATCATCCGTTCTCTGGAGGATCTGGCTCATGTCAAATGTGGGTGGTGGCGGTGGTGCCTGATGCTGCTCTGTCTGCTGCTCCTTCATGCCCAACTGCTGCTCTGCCATGCCTGGTTCCTAGGGCTGGATCTCTGGCTCTTCCTAATGTGGTTCAAGCTACTCAACGAGGAAGAATTGTTGGCCCTAGCGTTGAAGGATCCCCAGAGAAACCAGAGTGGATCTGTCAATATAGGAAACAACCGTGCTATCCTGGGCTACCTCCATGAAGCCAACGTGCGTAGTCAGCCTGGTGATGAATGATCCAACTGCAATGTGGCCAGTCTGGCTCTGAGAAATTCATAATCCTATGGTGCTACAATGTCTGATAAAGAGGAGGCCGATATTACACC
Source organism: Pueraria montana var. lobata (assembly GCA_026413185.1). Lineage (NCBI taxonomy): Eukaryota > Viridiplantae > Streptophyta > Magnoliopsida > Fabales > Fabaceae > Pueraria > Pueraria montana. The sequence goes on from CM048647.1 coordinate 74,770,478, forward strand.
GCCTTCCTTGAACCATGCACAATAGAGGGAAGAGGTCCTTCCCAGTGATCATGTCGGTGCTCTCCTTGCGGCCATGAAGGGTCCCAGATAACCACCGATGGCATACCAGAAGTGCTAGGTCTCTAATGTCGCTGGCCTTTGAGGTGCCAAGGATGAAGCGGGCCTGTCCTATGATCTCCCTCCAGAAGGCTGCTGGTCTGTAAGTCTTTGGGTGCCATCTCAGAGCACCCCTATACTCATCTGTTAGAATGGACTCTGGTGTCTCGAAACCCAAGACGACGTTGAAATTGACCAACGTCATCTTTCGGACCTGTCCCATCATGAAAAAGGAGACCATGTGCAGAAGGGTTGGGTCATCTATCTGTGGCACCTCCTCATCCTCCATGTCATCCTCATCCGCCTCCTTCGAAGGTGCAGGTCGAGGTGCGGGGTCCTACTCTTGGCAAGTGTTAGAATCTAAGACTTTGGACGATGACCAACCCCTCAAACTTCGATTTTGATGACAACAAATGAAGTTAAATTTTGAAGTATCTAATGATCTATGTTTGAGTATTATAGGTTCTACGTCGTCCAATGCCTCAATAGTATTGTATTTCTTAAACTCAATCATTATATTTCTATGTGTATAGTACGTCCAATGAGAAAGTGAAAACTTTTTCTTTAAGTGTAAAATTCAACGTCCAATACACTGTTATAAAACAAGCATTCAATGCATTGTGAAAACTAGTGTGTAAACACTGCGTCCATTCAAGGAAGCGTCCAACGCCTATATAACTTACATCATCTCTTTCTAGCAAATAGTTATATAATGCATCCATGATTGAGTAGAAGTACACTTATGCTTTTCGATGATGATTCTCTGAAATGTTCTATTATTCCCTCTCTTTTCTTATGTGACATTTCATTTAAATATTCAAAAAGTGTACCGCAAGGGACAGAAAAACTTCTCTCTGCAGAAACCGTACAAGTAGTGGAGGCATTGCATGTACTGTTGTCTCCTCCATCTCTCCACCCTAAGCTGACACGTAGCAACGGTCATATGATTGTGAGAGAATGGTTATTGGAAAAGGCACAGATCCCACAACAGATATCTTCACCAAGCTGCCTATAAATAGAGGAACAAGCTCACGATTTCAACAAGGAAGCATTCAAGTTTTTCAAAGAGCTGTAACTCTGCCAAATTGATTGGACGACCTACACTTATGCAAAAAGAGCAATCTACTTAGCTTTGCTAAATTATTCTGTGTAATTGAGTTTCATTGTAATATCCTCTCTATGAGAGCTGTTTATTTAACTTGTACTCAAACAGTTTCTGTTTGGAAAGCCAGGAGTGACTTAGTGACAAAGAATACTTGGGTGTTCTTTAATCTCAGGGGGAGATTAAAGGTGTGCCAGAAGTGGCCTAGAGAATACTTGTAGCCAGGAGTGACAGGGTATATAATACTTGTTTGTAATTAGAATTTGATTAGTGGAACCCTTCAAAGTTTTTTGAAGGAGAACTGGACGTAGCTCAGGTTGAGTGAACCAGTATAAACCAAGTGTTTTTACTCTATCGCTTTAAAGCTTACTTGTTATTCTCTTAAGTTATTTCTTCACACTTTGCGCACAAGTTTCTTTATATCTTATTTACAAAAATCTTTTATTTGCACCTGGACGATTAACAAGAAAACGCAGTTTTAATAAACTGTCATTTTAACTATTCGACGATACCTGTGATATTTTGTTTTACAAGTCCCTTGTGAAACTTAAGATATTTTATCTCCATCTTTGCGAAAACTTTTAAAGAATATAACTAACACACTATTCAACCACCCTTCTAGTGTGAATCTCTACATTGCAGTTGGTATCAGAGCTCGGCCTCTCGGGTTAAGTACTTGACAGTATAGAGGAAACCAGATCCTAAGAAAGATGGAAAATGAGGGACAAGCTGTGAACAAACCACCACTCTTCAAGGGTGTCAAGTATGATTATTGGAAGCAAAGAATGATAGCATTCTTTGAGTCCTGTCATATTGATATGTGGGACATTGTGGAGATGGGCGACTACATTCCAGTTGATGAAAGTCTCAACGAGATCCTAAAGGCTAGATGGACGGAGGAGCAGAAACAGTACATGCAATGCCTCCACTACTTGTACGGTTTCTGCAGAGAGAGGCTTTTTTGTCCCCTATGGTACACTTTTCGAATATTCAAATGAAATTTCACATTAGAAAAGAGAGGGAATAATAGAACATTTCAGAGAATCATCATCGAAAAGCATAAGTGTACTTCTACTCAATTATGGACGCATTATATAACTGTTTGCTAGAGAGGGATGATGTAAGTTATATATGCGTTGGACGCTTCCTTGAATGGATGCAGTATTTACACACTGGTTTTCTCAATGCATTTGGAAGTGTGTTTTATAATCAGTGTATTAGACGCTGAATTTTACATTTAACAAAATAGTTGCTCATTGGATGTACTGTACACATAGAAACATAATGATTAAGTTTAAGAAATACAATACCATTAAGGCATTGGATAGCGTAGAACCTATAAAACTCAAACATAGATCATTAGATACTTCAAAATTTAACTTTATTTGTTATCATCAAAACTGAAGTTTTAGGGGTTGGACATCGTCCAAAGTCTTAGATTCTAACATTTGCCTAGGCAATGGAGACCACAAGTTACAGCCTTGAGAGCAACCAAAGGACTGGATGACATGTCCCTAGAAGGGCTTATGGGAATCCTTAAGGTGCATGAGCTGGAACTGCAACAAGATGGTGATGGCAAGAAAAGCAAGTCTCTGGCACTCAGCGTCCAGAAGCCAAAGAAAGCATCATCGTCCAAAGCCATGCAAGCTGAAGCATCATCAAGTGAACAATCTAAAGATGATGACTCAGATGAGGGTGATGAGCTATCCTTCATATCCAAGAGAATCCACTCTATATGGAAGAAGAAAGGTGGATCTAGATGGAAAAACCTGAACAAGAAAGGTCTCAAAGAAAAGAAGGAGAAGAGTCCAATCGTATGCTATGAATGCAAAAATCCCGGACAGTTCAAATCAGAATGCCCAGACCTTGACAAGAGCAAGGACAAGAAGAATAAAATCTTCAACAAAAAGAAGGGCAAAAAGGTTTTGATGTCCACATCGAAAGATCTGGACGATGACTCATCATCGGACGATGAAGAAGAAGAGGAAGCACACATATGCCTGATGGCAGACACTACATCAAATTCTTCAGAACCAGAAGAGGAAGATGAGGTAAACTTTAATGATCTAAATTCACTTCAAGAAGCTTATCATGATTTACTTTCAAACTCTTCTATTCTATCAAAGGCCTACAAAACTTTGAAGAAATCGTCCAAATCACTTTCAAAAGAAAAAGAAGTTTTAGAAAATAGTCTCAAACAACTTGAAAGTGAAAAGGAAGATTTACAGAAAAAGTTAACAGAGCTCTCAAAGGAACATGAAGCCTTAAATGAGGATAGACGAACTCTCTGGAATGTTACTGCTCAAGCCTATAAATCCTATGAGGATTCAAGGACTAGAGAAATGAATCTTTCCATAGAGATTCGAACTCTCAAAGCAGAAAACAAAAGGCTAGTTGAGAAGCTTTTGAAAGTTAATGCAGATACTTCCTTAAGAGGTCAACCACATGATGTTGTAAAACTTCAAGAAGAGATTGACAGCCTAAAGAAGGATCCATCCAACTTTGTCAAGGGATCTGACAACCTTAAGATGCTTTTAAAATATGAAGGTTGTAAGAGACTAGGGATGGCAACGGGTCGGGTCGGGCACGGATAGTGGTTACCCGCTACCCGACCCGCCGGGTAAAATCCGCCCCGTTACCCGCCCCGTTACCCGCCGGATATCCGTTTGAAAAAATCCGCGGGTTTTTCTTATATCCGCGGGTATCCGTGGATACCCGTGGATATTTCATATTAAAAAAAAAATTTTAAAAAGGTGATTTTTTTAGAAGAAATACTAAGAAATAGATCCTTTATGTGCAATAAAATTTGGAAATAAAATCATATTATTTACTACAAGAAGAATAAAGAATCAAATGTGTAGTTAATTGAATTTTCATGTGAAAATTACATGTCTTTAATTAAAAAAAATCAAAGAAATAAGAATCTTATAATGTGATTTTGAATCTCTAGACATAATATTTACTAGTATCAAGAGCAAAAACTAGTGATTTTAAATTATATATATATATAAGGGTAATTTAGTAATTTTACGGGTAACGGGTATCCGCGGACACGGATAATATGATACCCGTACCCGCCCGTTAATGAGCGGGTAAATAAAAAACCCGTACCCGTTACCCGCGGGTATTCGTTTATACTATCTATCTTCTATCCGTGACGGATTTTATCCGCGGATATCCGCGGGCATGGATTTTTTTGCCATCCCTATAAGAGACCAAATGACAGGTCAGGGCATGGATATAAGGGAAAGAAATATATTTATGTTGAGAATGTAGATGTGTGTTACTTCTATGGGAAACCTGGACATATAACGTCCAAATGCAGACACCTACCTAAGAGGGGAGTGTTCAATGCCTTTCAAACTAACAAGAAAGGACCCAAGTCAATCTGGGTACCTAAGGATAAAATTGTTCCTGTTGCAGACATGCTTAACAGCAGGGAAGAAACTCCAGTCATGGTACCTGGACAATGGGTGCTCGCATCACATGACAGGAGAAAGGTGTATGTTCCAAAGCCTCCGACCCAAGACTGGTGGGACAGTCACTTTCAGAGGGAATTGGAAAGGGATGATAGCTAGTGTGGGTAAGATTGGTATACCACCCTATCCCTGTATTGATAATGTTCTTTATGTTAAAGGTATCAAGCACAATCTACTTAGCATAAGTCAATTATGTGATAGTGGATATGATGTTGCCTTTAACAAAGGTGAATGTATAGTCAAGAACTCTGATGTATCCCTTCTCTTTACTGCAAAGAGGCAAGGTAATCTGTATAAGATTAAACTTAAGGAGCTATCAAGTCAAAATGTTTCATGCTTACTTTCAGTTAAAGAAAATCATTGGCTATGGCATAAAAGACTTGGGCATGCCAGCTTGAGATTAATCTCAATACTTAATAGGCACAACCTTGTGAGAGGATTACCAAGTATGTCATATAAAGATGATCTTCTTTGTGAAGCCTGTCAGAAAGGGAAACAAGTGAAAAATTCTTTTCAAAGTAAAAATATTGTTTCCACTTCTAGACCTCTTGAGCTGTTGCATATTGACCTGTTTGGACCCACAAGAACAGCCTTAATAAGTGGTAAGAGGTACGGATTAGGTGTAGTGGACGACTATACTAGATGGAAATGGGTCATGTTCCTATCTCACAAAGATGAGTCTTTCAAGGCCTTCTATAACTTTTCCAAAAGAATTCAAAATGAAAAAGGAGTATGCATTACTTCGATTCGAAGTGATCATGGGGGATAATTCGAAAACGAAAGTTTTCAAAGGTTATGTGAAGAAAATGGTATCCTTCATAACTTCTCAACACCCAGAACACCACAACAGAATATTGTTGTTGAGAGGAAGAACAGGTCACTCCAAGAGATGGCCAGAACCATGTTGAATGATAATTCAACCCCTAAACACTTTTCGGTTGAAGCTGTGAATACTGCCTGTTATTTACAGAACAGAATCTATATCAGACCAATCTTAAAAAAGACTCCATATGAATTGTGGAAAGGGAGAAGACCCAACATATCCTACTTCCATCCATTTGGATGTTAATGCTTCATTCTGAACACTAAGGATAACTTGGGAAAATTTGATTCGAAGTGTGATGAAGGAATATTGCTTGGATATTCTGAAACTTCAAAGGCATATAGAGTTTATAATTCTAGAACCTTAGTTGTTGAAGAAGTTATTCATGTGAAGTTCAATGACACCCTGATAAGAAATTATCAGAGCTAGATGAATCATTTGCAGAACTCAGGCTGGACGATGCAAGGAAATCATTAGACACGTCCAACAGTGATGTCACGGTTGAAGAGTCCAATGTTCCCCTCGATGGTCCAACAGAAGAACAAAAGGAACCAACTGGACGCAATTGGCAAATAAAGAAGCATCATCCAGAAGATCAAATCATTGGTGATCCAAAGAATAGAGTCAGAACCAGATCTTCACTTCAACAACAAGGTCACACAGTACTCATATCACAGATAGAACCTAAGACTGTGGATGAGGCTTTGGAAGATGAAAGCTGGGTCAAAGCAATGCAAGATGAACTTGACCAGTTTCAAAAGAACGATGTCTGGAAACTTGTAGAACTCCCTAATAACAAAGAAGCTGTAGGAGCTAAGTGGGTGTTCAGAAACAAATTGGACGAAACAGGTAATGTTGTGAGAAACAAAGCCAAATTGGTAGCCAAAGGTTACTCACAACAAGAAGGTATAGATTATACTGAAACTTATGCACCTGTTACACGTCTAGAGGCAATCCGCATTTTACTATCATTTGCAGCTCATAACAATATGAAGCTATATCAAATGGACGTAAAAAGTGCATTCCTCGATGGATTGATAATAGAAGAAGTCTATGTGGAGCAACCCCCAGGGTTTGAGAGTGATATTTTTCCTAATCATGTTTTCAAACTTAACAAAGCATTATATGGACTAAAACAAGCACCGAGAGCTTGGTATGAAAAACTCAGCTCATTTCTTTTAGAAATGGTTTCTCAAGAGGAAAAGTAGACACTACACTATTTCGCAAAGATTATTCTTCTAATTTCATTATTGCTCAAGTATATGTTGATGATATCATATTTGGAGCTACTAACGAATCTATTTGTGAGGAATTTGCCAAGTTAATGTAGACAGAATTTGAGATGAGCATGATGGGAGAACTAAAATTCTTCCTTGGATTGCAAATCAAGCAAACTGATAAAGGCATATACATATATCAGACCAAGTATGTTAAGGAGCTTCTCAAGAAGTTCAAAATGGATGACGCAAAGCCAATGAAAACTCCTATGCATCCAACAACAGTACTTGGACTGGACGATGGTTCAAAGAAGGTGGACAACACCTTATACAGAGGAATGATATGATCACTCCTATACCGCACAGCGTCCAGACCTGACATCATGTTCAGCGTATGCTTATGTGGCAGATTCCAATCTGACCCAAGGAAAGTTCACTTAACTACTGTTAAAAGAATCTTTCGATATCTTGTTGGAACAACTAATCTTGGTCTTTATTTCAAAAGGCAGAAGGATTTCATATTAGTTGGATACTGTGATGCTGACTATGCTGGAGACAGAATTGAAAGAAAAAGCACTAGTGGAGGATGTCACTTCATTGGTCGAAACTTAGTCTCCTGGATATGCAAGAAGCAAGGAACAATTGCACTATCCACCACTGAAGCAGAGTATATTTCAGCTGCAAAGTGCTGCTCTCAAATCCTATGGATCAAGCATCAACTTGAGGACTACAGCATATATGAGAGTAACATTCCTATCTTCTGTGACAGCAAAGCTGCTGATCTTTCTAAAAACCCAATATTGCATTCAAGGGCAAAACATATAGAAATTAAACATCACTTTATAAGAGATCATGTTCAGAAGGGTACTGTGGAATTACATTTTGTAACCACAGATAATCAGCTAGCTGATATATTTACAAAACCCCTTACTGAAGACAAGCTAGTCCTTCTAAGGAAAAGACTTGGCATGGATCTTGTAAAAGAATGATTAAAATCCATATGAAGCATCCAATGTGACAAACAGTGTCCAATGGACATGTCGTCCAAAGGTCACTTTGTCATACACGTGCACTACATATGTTACACTTAAGTCCAATGACTGGATGATATTTTTATGATTTTTCATTTAACATTGTTTTAATAGCCAAAACGGTTTTGTTTTGTGTAATTGCGAATTAATGCCCTATGCTGAGTCACCTAGTTGTTAATAAATGTACACAGTTACCCATATCCTCAGCACGTCTCATCATGGCGGGTCTTATGGCATAATCTCCATTTCAAATATTCACAAAAGCCCAAAACCGTTTCGTGTTCTCCAAACAGAGCCTATACTTAAACTGACAAATTCACTCAGAAAAATACTTTACCAAATTTCCCTTCTCCGAAATTATCTTCTACCTTCAGCATTCTCTTTCTCTCTCTTTCTTAGAAAACCTAAACACTCTTTGCAAAACCTAAAAATCAAGTCTTTATCATCATGACGAACTCTGCTAACTCAAGCAACTCCGAACTTGATGTTCATACCTACCCTGAAACCACTATAGTGTCTCAACGTGTTGCCACTGTCCACATTGAGCACTTCTTCGACATTGGAAAGCTAGAAAAGTTAGGTCTGAATCTCGATGAAAGTCTTCTGAAATGCAGAATCAGATGATACTTCAACGAAAACCAGAAGATAATTCCAAAACTGAACAATCAACTGAACTAGACTCCTCAATACATTTATCCTATATAGCTTAAAATACTAGTAATAACAACTTAATTTTTTATAAGGAAACTACTAGTAATAATTTAATTCTTGAATTTTATTATGTATATGGATTAATATTTGAATCTATAAAGCTCGTTAATTTAAATTCTTTTAAATCCAGACATACGTAATTAAATTTAAATTAAAATATAATCATAATAATAAAATAAAATAAAATTGTAAGCAAGAAATATTATATTATCCTGAAAAAAAATTATTTAAAAATTTATGTTAGAGTGAGGGAGAGATAGATAAGGCTCCAACTCCAACTGTCGTGCATTTTTTCAGCCATTAATAATTTATCAATTAAAATCTGTGCTACGTGTCAGAAGGATAGATAATATATGGATTGGAGATCTCCATTTTTGTAGGACTGGAGTGGGGACAATCTGAACGCTTTTACTAGTATACCCTCACAGCCTGGACAGTTTTGTTTCCATTTATACTATATGGGTTGGAAGTAGTGTCGGTTTCGATCCGAACAAATTCCATTTATAGTAGAGTAGCGGACTGTGGACCAGTTGCCACACCTTTCCTCTTATCTGTCAGATGCGCAATCAAAACGCACACCTTTGCTTTTTTGGTTACACAACGCACACCTATTTTATTTGGATCTTGCTAATCATCAGTGATCTTACTGATTAAGGAATTAAAAAAAAATATATTTAATTTAAAAATTATAAAAAAAATATATTAACAGTATAATTTTATGTATTTTAATAATTTTTTAATTAGTATTCTAAGAATACTATATAGTATTTGTCATATTATTTTACCAGAAATAATAACAAAAGGATATATAGGATAATACTACTATCAAATTAGTCAATGTAATTTTTTTTACCTGCAGTATCTCTTGCTTGACTATCCATGATATCTCTTGAGAGAGGGAGTTAAAGACTAATATATCACGATATAAAGATTTACTAGTATTTAATAAATTGATCTCTCCAAATAAATAATCTCTCAATTTCTATTTATAAGATTCTTTTAATTACTTTACACTCCTTAATAAAAATAGTTAATTTAGTTAGACACATTAAATTTGTCAATAATATGTATTGTTCTTCCAAAAGTGTTCTTAATTTTTTTTTAAAAAAATTAATTATCTCTCTCCACTTAATTGTTTCTCATCTAATTAAATAATGTTTGGAGAGAGAATAATTAATTAAGGATACTATAAGAAAAAAAATTAATACATCTAGGAATTAGAAAATAGGCCTTATAAAAAGGGACAAACAATTTTTCAAAGGCAAATTGCATTGTCCATAATTTTTTTTTGCATTGACTTATGATTTTCACAATAAATACTTTTTCTTTCTGATTCCATAACTTGTGCTCTAAGAACACTGATTAACAAGACTCTTTTTAAAATATAGTCTTATAAATAGGAACGGAGGAAGTATTATTTTGTATAAACCTAATTGTTTTTGTAAAAGCTTTTAATTGAATCTTTGGATTGAATAATTTTATATTTTATATAAACTATTAAGTAATATATATACAAAATTTCGATATATAATAGTATAAGTTAATCTTGTCTCACACACACATAAAAGTTGTGTTAATCTATTATTTGAATTTTTATTTTAAAAAGTTATTAAATTAAATAATATCTATTAATTAAAATAAAAAAATTTCTATTTTGCTTTTCTCATTCAAAATTCAATCCTCAGATATGTCGAGGAACCAAACATGCGGGGAAAAGTTTTGAAATGTCTTGTTCAGTTTAGAGATTAGGACGTGTCTAGTGTCTACTGTCCACGATGGATAACATAAAGAGCAATGATATTTATAGATATTTCCCCTTTTTAAAAACCTAATTAATATTTATTTTTCTTTTATATTTTTTTATTATATCATATTATCTATTATATTACCAACATGTCGTTAGGCCAAGTGGTACTGAATTTGAATTCTTAAACAAGATCTCATGTTCGAGTTATGAATTGGAAAAACATGCTTGAAAGGAAAGGTTCTACTAAATTTGGACAATCAATTTTTTTATGAAGATTAATCATCGGTAAAATTAATTATGAATACTTCACATTAATGTTATGGTGACAAAAAGAAAATTATCTGATAAACTTATATTTTTCTCACTTTTATTTCTATCTTATTAAGTGTTAAATAAATTTTTGGATGTCCAATTTTTTTTAACATAAAATAGTAGTTATCATATTCAAATGCAGCAGATAAACCATCTACCACAAAAAACTGAAATGTACCAAAAAAAAAATGCAGCAGATAAACCAGTTGTGGTCAGAGTTTGATGGAATCGCCGGGATTTATCGTTGCACCACAAAATAACATAATATAACCGATTTGCAATTTTGCAAGGATTGAAAAGCTTTCATTTGGAATTGCAATGTGCGCTTTTGGAATTGTCCCCACAAAAGGAAAGAAAAAAGTCGCCACTCGTTTGAGTATTTTCATCGTTTCACACTTTAACGTTAACGTATATAACTAGATTTTCAACCCGTGCTGCACGGATTCGATTAAATTATATATTTTTTTATATTTGTATTTAATGATTACATATAAAAATATATATATTAAAAAATTATTTTTAAAATAGGATATTAAATATGATTATATTAAAATTGGAAAAGATAATTAATTATTATATTTTTAATTTAACAGATCTTATCTTTAAAAATATTAAGGTTATTAAAATTTGTTTAAAATTTAAATTTTAAATTCGTGCATTGTATGAGTTTATTTAAATTATTTATTATTTATATTTGTATTTAATATTTTTAAAATATATGTATATAAATAAAATTACCATTTTTTAAAATATTTAATATCATATTAAATATAATTATATTAAGATTGAGGAAGATGATTATAGTAATAGTAGTGGTATAATAGTAGTACTTTTCAAAGTTTTTTATTTATAAGTTAGTAAAAAAAAATTTATTTATTTATAAGAATTATTATATAATTGAGACTTTATGTTTTAATTTAATTATTATTAGGATTATTTATCTATATAAGAATTATTATTTATATGTGATCCACATTTTTTAATATTATTACAATTTTACTTTTTATATGTTATTAATTATTTTCTCACTTTCAATGATTTTGGAAAGATAATGTTATTAATAATAATAACTATACTATTATTGAATATTTTACAACTATTATAATAATATTTTTAATAATAATAATAATAATAATAAATATTTTTCATAACGGTCAATTATGAGACACTATGATTTTTTATTCTTATAAATTTATATCTTAAAAAAAATAAACATCCATTATGTCTCATAAATATAAATAATAATATTTATCATTATTATTATTATTATTATCTTATTTGTATATTATTTATATATTAAATTAGTGTTATAAATTATGTACTATTTAACATAATTTTGCCTATAAAATATCTGTGAGACTTTTGCATCAATTCAATTGTTATTTTTCAAAGTGTTATATATATATATATATATATATATATATATATATATATATATATATATATATATATATATATATATATATCTGTGTGTGTGTGTGTGTGTGTGTGTATAAGGAAAAAATAATTATGAAACACACTTAAGTGAACCTACTACTATTGTACTACTACTCTATATATTATCTATAATAAGGTCTTTTCATGTCATGTTAAAAAAAAATTATAAGTTGAAGATATTAAGTAAAATCAAATTAATTATTGATTTTTTTTGTTGCTAAAAATGAGAAAGGATAAAAATATATACATTATTTATTTATAATATATGGAGAGAGCAGAGAAAATAATGATAATAAAAAAAACACATACATTAGTTGTTATGTGATGTTTGGTTCCCAATTCTCACTTCCCATACTTTGTCAAATTCTTTGGATGGTGAACTTTCGTCTCTTATTTGTACAAAAGAATAACTATTGCAAGCTAATTAAATAACACATATTGAGCGACATTCTCGTTTTCTTAAACCGCAACAGCAAAATGAGAGAGAGAAAAATGTTAATTAAGCAAAAAAAATAAAAGAAATACTGAACAAATAAAAAGATAAAGAATGGAAGAATAAACCTACTAATTGATCCCTAAAAAGAGAATATTAATGAAGTAAAGCATTCAATCTCTCTATATGTATGCCAAGCAAGTATGCAAAAAGAAAAATTTGTGATTTTTACTAAATAGAAGTCAATATCAAAATAAAATAAATCTTATATGAAAAATAATAGGAACAATTAACCAAACAACTAAAATAATATTAAGATAACTTCAGCATAAGTTTTGATATCTTTTTTTTTTAACTTAATTATCTTGATTTCTGATTGTTTGCGTTTATATATAGATACTAATATACTCAAGAGTATTATGAAGAGGTTGTCATATATACTAATACTCAAGAATTGATTAGCAAAATGAAACAAAAAGAAAGAAGCTACAAAGAGTGAGAGGTTAAAGTTTCATACCTTTAAATTTTCATTTGACTCCACTTTTACATGTTGCATACCTATTGTAATTGTTGGATGTATATTTTCTTGAAATTTTTTAGTCCTATCATCCTTCATATCTTATCTATACAATAGTGTCATTGTTAGCTAAGTAAGATATATTGAGCAAAATTGTCATTCTCTCAAACCTCAATAGCAAAATGAGAGGGAAAAATGCTAAGCCAAGAAAAGAAACAGTGAGCAATTGAAAAGATAGAAAATGAAAAAAATACCCAAAAATACAACTGCTAATTGACCCCTAAACCTCATGGAAGAATATAGAATATATAAGAGAGGATAAAGGCACACCTACTTCATATTTTTAATCATGATAATATGAGGTCAGTTAATGTTTTCAATAAAATTTAAAATGTTTTGAAAAAAAAGTTACAAAACTTAAATTAATTTTATACATTATTGATTGATTTAAACATTAAATGAATTATTCTTGGTTGTCTTGTGGAGTCAAATGCTTACTTTAAGTTTACACTTTCCAAAACTTTGTTCATTCTTAGAAGAAAAACGTTTTTTTAGTGTTAAACCGAAGAATATTTTCATTTAAGTTGAATCATTGTGCCAGAAAAAATATATAATTTCATCTTACACTAAAACGCTTTCACTTGAATATATTAATTAACCATATTCGGTGAATTATTCTTGGCCTTCTAAATCAATGGAACAAATTAATTGGTGAAATAAATTGATAATTGTAACATCCCCATTTTACTATTTGTACGCATTTATATATGTACATTATGAACACTTATGCACTGTATTTTATAGAAACTTTATGAACATATTTTCTTAATGAAATTAATACAGTTCTATTCAGAAGAATTTTCTGAATTTCCAAATGTCTTTATTTTTGCCGAAATTGATAGTTGACTGGACTGCTATGTCAGACTGCTGTCCAGGATAAATTTTCAAGTATAGAATTTTGAACTCATTTATAACTTAAAAGAAAGGTAATAGAATATAGATTAAAAATATATACAGATAAAGAATTAAAATGCTTATTCAGAATTGTTAGGATTTTCTGAAAGTTAGAACTTTGAGAAATTATTACGGTAAAATTTTAAGACAGAAAATTTAGAGAAAATTCATAGGATATCTATAGAATTATCTAATAATTGTAATATACTTAGAATAATTATTAAAAATGTTTAACCAAGAAAATTTTAATTTAGAACCTTAACCAATCAAAAAGTGACAACTTAGGCTTTTCTAATGTCACTAAATTAAGCTAATTAGGCTTGGATTAAGAGATAAGTAAGACACTACCCCAAGGTTTTTGATAGTGAGGAATCCAATGGTGGTGTTATTTTCTTCAAATTCTAATTAGTTTGTAAGATAATTAACAGCCCTAAATTATTCTAGAAAATTATATTAAATTACCTACAAATGTTGACTTTTGACCTTTTGGAAGGCAAGTCACTTGCTGCACTCCTTTGGCTGTCCAAGTGGATGGGGAAGCTTGGAGAACTGATCTCCCTTGGCCAATAGAGGCTGCTGGACGTGCAGGGCAGTGGACTTGAAGAAAAAATTCAATTTGGTGAATTAAGTGTAAAATAAAGCATTAAAACTTAAGCTAAAAGGAAAAAGCACCAAGGCTAGTTTCCCATAAAACAGAATCGTGAACCTGGACAGCAGCTGCAGTCTCCATTTTCTCTTCATCTTAGCTTCATCTTTTCTTCTCAAATTAAGAAACCCAACCATCCAAACTTCACCCTACCTCACATAATTCGGCTAGTAGAGAAAGAAATTGAAGGAAATCTCAAAAATTCCTACAAGACCAAGGAGTGAGGGAGAAAGGAATTCAAGGCTTTTTCTTCAATTAAAGAGTTTAAGGTAAGGATCTAGGCATTTAATTTCAATTAGAACCCTTGGAATTAGAAGAAAACATGTTATAGGCTTAGATTAAAATTTTGACCTAGAATCATGAAAACTTGAAATTGATTTAGGGGTTTTGTGTTTTTGATGCTTGTGATTGTAATTCATGGATTGGAATGATGTTTGATTGAATTTTTGATGTGTTGTGATGGTTGAAATTTGGTTTGTTGAATTTTGATTGAATTTGTGATTTGGTTGATTTTTGGTTGGAATTGGAAGTTGTTGCTTTGGAAAACATGTTGGAAATGGTGTGTATACCATTCGACCAGCCCTAAATGCAAGGGATATTATGTGGAAATTTTTGTAAAATCAAGGGCAAAATGGTCATTTTACATGTAGGGACAAAATGGGAATTTTTGAAAAAGAGCAAGGGTAATTTGGTCATTTCAAAATTTAGGACATAGATGGAATTTTAGAAAAGATTAAGGGTAGTTTAGTAACTTTACCTAATAGTGAATTTTTATAATTTTTATGTGATTGCTTAATATTAATTATTTGTTTATTAGCATCATTGTCATATTGCATAAGCTTGAGTTCTTGGAAAATACAAAGATTTCAAATGAGAAATGAGTATTTTTGGGGGAATTGATTTCCAGGACTGTGTTGACTGACCGGACTACGGTAGTCATGTATTTGAAAATATGATTGAGATTATGAAAAGAGAACTGTGTTGACTGACCGGACTGCGGTAGTCATGTATTTGAAAATATGATTGAGATTATGAACAGAGAACTGTGTTGACTGACCGGACTGCGGTAGTCATGTATTTGAAAAGATGATTGAGATTGTGAACAGAGAATATGATAGTCCTGAGAAATGGGTGAGCAGAGTAAGTTAGACAGGACTGTATAGTCTGTGATTATATAGTCTGTGGGGTGAGGGATATTGGCAATTCCACATGTGGCTGTAATCTGGACAGAGATGCTGCCGTGGTGGCCTTCCGGGTGTCCTGACCTCCTAATTCTGTTTAGTTTATTCGCGTTTAGTAGGGGCTGATAGCTGAATTGCAGTACGTAATGGTAGGTCAGTTACTTACTAAACACTCAAAGGGGAAGTCTCCATGGAGCAGGGTCAAAAAATGAATTTGAGTCAAAAACTGCATTTGCATAAATCATACTGCATTTAATTATGTATGTAATTAATTAATTTGTTATGATATGTATTTGTTTGAAATTGTTTTATTGTATGAGAAATTAAATGCCTGATCCGGTAATGTTGTCCCCAGATTCTAGGGGAGTGTGAATTGCAGGTGTCTGAAGATATAGTTAAATGATGAAGATGCAGAAATTCCAGAGCATATAGGATGAGACTATTTTGGGTAGACAATAATTTGTAGTACTTAGAATTATTTTGTAGTAGTGTTTATATAAATTTTAATGATGTAAATTATAGAACATATTTTGGATTGTAAGAGAACGTATCAGAAATTTGAAATAAATATATATAAAGTAAATTAAATAGTTAAATTATGTTTTATAAGAAAGGAGAGTTACAATAATACTTCTAACATTTGATCAAGTACTGATAACAAATCAATCGTGTACACACACACACACACACACACACACACACATATATATATATATATATATATATATATATACACACACACACACATATATACCACCATTGAAATGAAGGTTACATAATTGAATCAGATCAATGTCTATTGTGAAGTTAAAGTTTCAATCCGACGATTATAAAAAAGTTCAAGTGAAGTTTACATATAGATATTGATGATTGATTGATATTGATATAGATATAGATGAATTATAAGAATTATTGTTGATTTGTTTAACTATTCTTTTAATAGTATTACATTTTACTTTTTTATCAAATTTAAAATGCAACGTTATTAATAATAATAATAATAATAATAATAATATTGCATACTTTACAACTATTTTATATTTATTATATGTAATCAATATTTAGTACTTTATGGTCTAAATTTATAAGAATAAAAAATCACAATAAAAAATATTATGAATTCTTTAAAATTTATCCACATATTTACAAAATCTTTACTTTTAATTATTATTTCTCATGAAATATATTTTAATGTAAATAATTAATAAATATAATATAATATTCAATAAAAATAAAAAATATATAATATTTAATTTTTTTATTATAATATTTATATATGTGTAACTTATTTAAGATTTGAATAAAATGAAATAATAAATATTAAATAAATTTTTTTAAAACTAATTAACGGTAAGAAAAAACTTAGATTATTATTATTATTATTATTATTATTATTATTATAGTATTTAAGATTTGAATAAAATTAAACTAAAAAACAACGTATACTAAATTATAAAATTCTAAATTTTAAATATCTATAATAGTATTTAAGATTTAAATAAAATCAAAGTATACTAAATTATAACATCTAAACTATATCACAAAAATTGTAAAAACATAAATTTATTTAAAATATTATCATAAAAATATTTTATGATATATGTATAAATTATACTCTCACCTACCATCTACACAACTAAATATTCTCTCAACAAATATTAATATAATATTTTTTTTCAATATCTTCAATGAATAATAAAATTACATCCTCTATTGTATTGTTTATATATGTCAGAATCTCGGAGAATGCATGCATTGCTTTTCCTACAAATACGATAATGAACGAGGCAGGAGGAATGAGACATAAGAAAAAAAATGGATACTTTCGACTCTTACACTTAAAAACTATTTTTTTAGTTCATGCTGTGAGAGATTTTCAAAATTAATGAAAGGTTGTATCCTTTCATGAAGTTATGTGTCTATTCATATAAAGGTGTAAGTATGAATAGATATGACTCTTCTTTAAGAGACATGAGATGAGACTCTTCGTCAATAGTTACGAGATGTGACTCTTCACTACGGGTCATGAGATGCGACTCTTCACCAAGGGTCATGAGATGTGTCTCTTTGAAAGGTTAAATCTCTTCACTAAAAGACATGAGATGGTCTATAAATAGAACCAATCTACATGCAGAAAAAGATAACAAAAATAGAACAACAGAAACAGAGAAATCACCAGATTCTTTGTATCCAAATCATTTCCTTTCTTCCCTTATGCGCAAAGAGAATTAAGAAAATTATTATTCTGTAAACTGCCATTGACGATATGGTTGATGTGGGTGTGCAAACTATGTCAACGGACTCCATTGTATCCTGAAGGGAATTCGTCAAGACACCCTATTGCATCCAATTCTATAGAGATTGGTGGGGGCGAATCGAACCTAAAGGTTAGTGTTTTACACACGCCTTGGAGAATTGCATTTTTCTTTGTTGTTTCTTCTTTCTTGCAGGATCATTATCATCAATGGTTTCTTCTTTGATATTTCTTCATTGTTGCGGAGCCATTACCACCAATTTGCACCAACAATCTTTTGGTTGGAGTACCAGCCAATAAAGTTTGTTCCAACAATCTTTAGGTTCGAATACCAGCCAATAAAGATTGTTCCAACACATGCCGTTATAAAATGATAAAAATTAAAAAGTAAAGTTTATATAATAACAGAAATAAAATAATTTGAAAGTGTACAGGGATAAAAAGGAAATGATTTTTAAATGTAGGGATTGAAAAGTAAAGTTTGTATAATTATAGAAATCAAATGAGTAATTTTTTTCTAAAAAAATGGTAAATAATATAATAAAAAAGGAAAAATGTATGATAGACACTCAATATGTTATCCAATATCTAGAGAGAGAGAAAAAAAGAAGGAAAATATAATTATGATTAGGTTTATGATATAATGAAGAGAAAGATGGAGACAAATGAAATGTATTGGTGTGGTGTTTAAAATAAAAGGATGTTCATATATCATTGTTCTAAAAAAAGAAAAAGATAAAAAGAAAGTGAAGTGAAAGAAAATATAAGAGAAAACAAGTGTCTGGTGAACATTTTCCTATATTTGAAATTAATAATTTTTACCTTTTAGAAAATTTTAAAACTAGATGGAGGAAAAAAAACGTGAAAACTAAAGTTTGTTCGTTAGTTTTAAACGAGATGAAATGAAAAGAGGAAGAAAATAAATAATGGAAACCACACAAAATAATCGGATATCCGACGGATACGAGTGTAATAATGATATATATCTACCAAGTTGTTGCCTTAAAAAAAAAAAAGGAAAAAAACCCCTCTTTTTCACGTTATAAATAGGAGAGTACTTGGGCAATCTTCCCACAACAGTTAGCCCTACCAAGACAACAAAAAATCATTTCTTTCGCATCCAAATCCTAAGCAATGTCTACCAAGCTATCACTAGGGAATCTCATCCGTAGTGCTGAGAATGAGCATAACCCATTAACTATGTCCGATGATCAGATTTTGGAGCAAATTTACTCAACCCACGTCCATAGTGACACCAAGTTTGATGTGGACTCTCTTTTCACCCTTGAGAACACCCTTAGACGCTCAACCCACATTGTTGACAATGTTGTCCAGGTTTATATACAACCTTATTTTCACTTTCTTCTTTCCCTCCACGTTTACGTACCCTTCAAATATTCATGCACTTAATTTAAATAATTTTCACAGGGATCCCATGCAAGCTTGGAGCACATAGATGACAAGATCCCCCAATTCAATTCACCACTCTGTACCCTGAAGCAGATTTCTTCCGAGGTCATATTCATAGATCTAACTCAAAGAGAGAAAAAAAAAACTATGAGGAAATTGTGATACACTTATTTTATATCCATAATATAATACAAAAAAACTGTGATAGTGAATAAAACTCATCATAACATTATGACTATAATAGCTCATGCACGTAACATAATGACTTGTGGTGGCAGATGTCATGCAAGCCTCCAAGTGAGGAAATTGCTCACAAAACAACACTGTCCATACTTAACAAGCTCTCAAAGTATGAGTGGGATGCAAAGGCAGTGCTGACACTTGCGGCTTTTGCACTAGAATATAGCGAGTTCTGGCTGCTAGCACAATACCAACCAACAGATCCTCTTGCAAAATCTGTGGCTATTCTGAAGCGAGTGCCAGTGCTCACAAGGCCCGCAGCACTTCAAAAGCATCGCCAAGCCATCGTTGAGGTGAACAATTTGGTGAAAGCAACTTTGCAAGTGATTGAGGTAATCTTTGAGTTGGAGAAGCTTACCACTTATGACACCAAAGATGTACCTGCTTTGGGGGTTGCAATTGAGCAAATCCCTGTTGATGTTTACTGGGCCATCATCACTATTGTCGCAGTAGTTACTCAGATTGATTGCCTCACCACTGAATCGTAAGTTATTCACCAAAAACAACTAATACTTGTTTCATAAAACCACCTTTATTGTTTTAATAATTGTACTTTTTAAAATGTATAATTTATTGATTATTTAAGAGAGCACAAGCAAGAACTGTATCAATATGGTCAAAAGATCAACATCATACTCAGCAAACTCAGGAAGCAGATCACGCTTTGTAGACAACAGATAGGTCAGTAATTAAAATAATTGTCTTTGCCATTATTAATCTCTTTTTTTTCCCCTTAAAACAAGTGTGCTTTTGATTCAAAACTAAATTTGATGGAGTAAAAGGCATGGAGCAATAAATGAGATTCTAATTAGAGGGTTAATTTGTCTGTATTGTTTTAGATGAGGTAGAATATTATCGCAAGCTGAGGAAGCTTTTTCAAACCCCCACTGAAATAATGGAGGTGTTGAAGGTTCTGATTTTCAACAAGGATGCTCCTCAGCCACTGTTTGATGGTGCTACTAAGACCACGGTTTGTGATTCCTATTCAAAATTATTAGAAAAATTTGTCATCGTCTAAAAGAAAACGAGTGTGAAAATTCCACTTTATTCAACATCTTACTCTTGTTCAAATTTCTGCACTTGAGATATCCGATTAAGATCGAAGAAAAAGGCTTGAAAAAAATAGAGAAAAAAGCATAGCAAAAAATTAAAATAAAAATAGCATTATTCTAACAGAAATATCCTATTCATCCCTATATTTGTGAAATGATGCTTTCAAGTGTCCATCATTAATGCATTTGTACTTAATCTTGATTTTTTTGTTGCCTGGAAGGTCGACATCACTGTGCTAAAAAAGAAGAATGTGTACCTGTTTGTTTCTTCCCTGCATATCATGGAGGAAGAGATTTCAGTACTCCGAACCGTTTATGATTCAATTAAAACTAATATTCAGTATAAGATTGTGTGGATTCCCATTGTTGAGGAATGGACGGAGCAACTGCGCAAGAAATTTGAGGTTTTGAAAAGCAAGATGCCTTGGTTTGTGGTGCAGCATTTTGGAACCATAGCAGGGTATAAGTACATTAAAGAGGAATGACACTTCAAAAAGACACAAACGCATTCCATTTGATTCAGGCTTATGGAATGAAGGCTTTCCCCTTTACAACTTGGAATGAAGATAACATAAACAAAGAAATCAATTGGGTTGGCTCTGTAGTAGGCAACATTCACAAAGACATAAACATCTGGGTAAGTAAATTTCACAAAAAAAAAAAAGGTTTTTCTCATACTATATATATATATATATATATATATATATATATATATATATATATATATATATATATATACTATCTCTCTCCCTATATATAAGACCATTTCAATTAATTCATATCTTTTAAGAAAACTAGTTAATTTACTTAATCACATTAAATTTGTCAATTATTTATACTATTGTTCTAAAATTATCATTTATTTCGCTCTCCACTTAATTGTTTCTTACCTAGGAATAATTAATGTTTGGAAAGAGAATATTGTAATTAATGAAAGATATTATAGGGAAAAATAATTAATGTACTGAACAATTAGAAGATAGTTTTATGAAAATGGATAAACAAAAAAGAAAAATAATCTTATATATAGGGACAAAAGTAGTACTAATTTTACAATATTGGTTAATACTTATCCTTTTTGTTTGTAAGATTCGCCATTGAATTAGTATATAAACATATTTACAATGTGTTGTGATACTTTCTACGAAGCAGATCAAAGAGCAAAAGTTCATTTTCTTCTATGGAGGTAATGACAAAGAGTGGATCCAGCAATTCACTAAGTATGCAACTGCCCTTGCAAATGATGCCATCATAAAGGAGGCAAAGATTTCCATAGAGTTGTTTTGCGTGGAGAAGGAGGACAAAAACCTGGTGAAGCACTTTTGGAGTGTCATTGAGAGTTTATTTGTGACTAAGGTTCACAAAACAGTTGATGCAGTGACTCAGGAAGTGCAAAAGATGCTTTCTTACAAAACTGGATGGGCTCTCCTTAGCAAAGGCTCATCTGTGGTGGCGAGTGGTCACGGAACCACAATCTTGAAGACAGTGGTAGAGTTTGAGAAATGGAAAGAAGTTTTAATAAAAAAGGGCTTTGTTGCAGGGAAGATTGTGAGCACCACTCACCGCTGCTCACACCTTGAAATTCGCAATGTTGCAGGGAAGTTACCGGAGACCATCAAATGCCCAGATTGTCCTAGGACAATGGAGATTTTCATAAGCTATAAATGCTGCCACAACGAGAATACTGCGAATGGCACTCGCTAGAATTAATTGAATGTGGCTGGCTTGTTTTGTTATGCATGAACGAGAGTGTGAG
The DNA here is from genome assembly GCA_026413185.1 of Pueraria montana var. lobata. Classification (NCBI taxonomy): domain Eukaryota; kingdom Viridiplantae; phylum Streptophyta; class Magnoliopsida; order Fabales; family Fabaceae; genus Pueraria; species Pueraria montana. The sequence continues at coordinate 74,792,876 of CM048647.1, forward strand.
AATAAGAGGCTTTCCTGTTATGCTATCTTTCAGGACCACTAGCTTCTCTAGTTAAATAAAGATCTCTCGGTATTAAGGAAAAAAAAAAAAAAAACTGTGACTTTTGGTGTATGTTTTGTTTTCTATGTAATGTAATATGGGGCTGTAATATCGAATCGTAGCGTTCGATTAAGCTTCTTTATAGATTGTGTTGCAATGTAATGCTCATCCATGGTTGTTATTTTTGTTATCCATTTTTCCCCAACAGAGTTGTCTTGGTTCCATTAATTATGTTGTTGCACTACACATCACCACTCGGCTTCCCTACACAACACTTTAACAACATTCTCTCACCTCTGCGTGTACACAATCCATGCCATCAAAATCATTTCTGTCCCATCCCTAAGCCGCACTTTTCATCATAATACAACTTAAAATTCATCAGGGAGTGGATTGTCTACCTTTTTGGCGCGAACGTTAGGTGCCGTTGCTTAGGTTTTATCGATTAATGTATTGTATAAGATATTGACACATGTTTTGTAATTTTTAATCTTGCCCAAAGTTTGTTTGGCTTTAATATTGGCTTTACCCGACTTTGGACCAGGATTCCCTCCAGTCATAAAGCAACTGTAGGCTCCTGCAGTCATCATCCAGGGTATAAAATTTTTTGAGTTACAGTTTTCTTAATTATTTAAAACATAGTATAATTTATTTTGGAAGGCTAAGATTTCATGCAGTCACAAAAGTGACTGCAAAGAATCCATTTCCCCCAACTTTACCTCGGTTAAAAGCTCCTTTAAACTCCTATGGTCTATTTCTATGATAAAAAAATCATCTTAATTAGTGTCATCTTTTTATGGCGCTTATTATTGCATGTCGTTCTTGCTAAAATATAAGCAGAGGGAGGAGTATGCGGTGGAAGAAAACCTTGCTAATTAAATAAGGGATAGGGTGATTCATGCAGCAAAATGGCTCAATGGCTCATGGTTGTACCAACTACCAAATGCATCAGTTTGGACTATGAAGGTTCTTTATGCGCTATGTCTCTGGGAACCCAACACCTGACATAGCGTTTAACATTTTAAGCTTATTTATTTGGATGGACTGGGCCTGAGACCTCATTCTCTGCTCTAATAACCCTACTGTGAAGGGTAAACTACCACCTGGGTCTAGTATAACCATTGAAGTGCATCTTGGTGCGCGCAAGTTCTTTCAAGATTTTCTGCTACATGTATAAGTATAATTAGTATCAGCAAAAATCCCTAAACATTTTGGATTGCCTTGGTTTAACTTGAACATGGAATCATTATATGAAGACTCACATTCTTGATGTTTCCAATAACTACTTGCACCAATGCTAACCTACATGCATGCCGAGTCCCATACTATTGTGATCTTTGTTTTGAATGTCAATCTGCATTTCATTATCTAAAGCAACGGTGCCCTTATCATTGGTAGAACAATGGTGGATAATTCATTAATTCCTCACCTTTGGGGCCTAAGGGAATCTTCTAAAGCCACATCACCATTTTCGCATTTACCATCAACCTCTTCTCTTAAGCTAACAACCTATATGGTCAATGAGACATATTATAGCTCCTAAAAGTCTCTCATTCAACAATAATTTCTAAAAATATTTTTATTTAAAAATATTTTCTAAAAAAATGTTTTCATTTAATATGAGGTTTCAGATTTATAATACAAGGGTAGATAAATCAAAACTTCCCAAAAAAAAAAAAAAACAGATAATTTGAAATGAAAGAATAAGTAATATGAAAGAGCAAAAGAGGCTCCTTTTAAAGGAGTAAAGAATAATATAAACAAATTAGTTTAGTTTGTTTAAAAAAAAAAAAAAAAAAACTTGAGCGGTTGCAATATTTTTGGCAGACCGTGATTAGTCCCACAATGCAAGGGATACAATCATACAAATACGCAATGCATGTTTTTAATTTTGGTGAACAATACGCAATGCATGTGGCACCCACCATTATCCTCTTGATTTTAGGGCCCTAAACGAAGAGAAATTTTATTCATGTAATATTTTTTACATTTTTTTTCACAATTAATAGGGATAAACAAATATGAGATAAATAAGTAATATAATAAAAATAAAAAGATAAAAAAATAGTTATAAAAAATATATGTAAGAATAATACAACTTAAAAATAACTATTTTAGTTTTTACAAATCATAATTTTTATATTTATCTTATAGTTTTTATCTATATATTTTTGTTTCTTTATTATCATGTCAGGTAGTACAATAAGAACGTCCGCATCAAAATAAAAAGAAAAAAAAATTGAAAGAAAGTAATAGATGTAATAAATCATGTGATGAAAAAAGAAAAAAAAAAAAGGTAGAAGAGGAAATAAGTGTATATCAAATATTTTTCTTATAATTTTTTTCTCATTTTTCTCTTTCTTTTCTATGTAGGTTAATACATGCAAAAGTAGTGCAAAGTGATATTTATACAAACAATAATCTCAAACATATATAATGCATTGCACCTCAAAAAAAAAAAAAAATCAACCGCTTTTCACGTTATAAATTGCATGGGAGACGGGAAATCTTACCACAGCAGTTTGTACCAACAAAGAAACAATAAATCATTTCTTTCGCATCCAAACTTTCGAAATGAGCATGATATTAACGTCTACCAAGTTGTTACTACTGTCTCTCCTCCAGCTGCTGAGAATGAGCATAATCCATTAACCATGTCTGATAAACAAATTTTGGAGCAAATTTACTCAACCCACGTCCATGGTGACACAAAGTTTGATGCTGACTCTCTTTTCACCCTTGTTGAGAACATTCTTAGAGGATCAACCCACATTGTTGACAATGTTGTGCAGGTATATTTACAACCTTTTTTCACTCTCTTCTTCCCCTCCATCTTTCTACTTCAAATATCCATGCACTTAATTACTTTAAATAATTTTTTACAGGGATCCCATGCAAGCTTGGAGCACATAGATGACAAGATCCCCCAATTCAATTCACCACTCTGTACCCTCAAGCAGATTTCTTCCGAGGTCATATTCATACATCTAACTCAAAGAGAGAAAAAAAATATACATCTATATATATACACACACATAATATAATACAAAAATTGTGCTGGTGAATTAAATCCATCAGAACATTATGATTAATAGGTCATGAATGTAACATAGTGACTTGTGGTGGCAGATGTCATGCAAGCCTCCAAGTGAGGAAATTGCTCACAAAACTACATTGGCCATACTTAACAAACTCTTAAACTATGAGTGTATTAGAGTTTCTGAAAGAGAGAGAAAAAGATAGAAAGGGAAGAAACTGATTATATTTCTTAACTCAACTGAACAGAAAGATACACACATCTATTTATAGAGACAGTTGTCTTGATGACAACTATTATAACTAACTATCTCTATAACTGACTTAACAGATTATTATATTGCAGTTGAATAACTGCACTTACTACATTATACTCTAATACCCCCCTCCCTCAAACTCAGGGTGGTTGAGACTTTGAAAAAGTTTCAATCACATTGAGTTTGCTTTTGAGAAATAGAAATCTTTGTGGAGAAAGTGGCTTTGTCAGAGCATCTGCCCACTGATCTAGAGTTGGTATATGTTGAACCAAAGTTGCTTGGCTAGAACCTTTTCCCGAACAAAAAACACATCGATTTCCATATGTTTATTCCTAGTATGTAGAATAGGATTGTGAGCCAATGCTACTGCACTCTGATTATCACAAAGGACCTGTGGTATAGTGAACATGATACCAAGTTCTGTTAACAAAGTTTGGATCCATAAAATCTTAGCTGTAGCTTGAGCTAAGCTTCTGTACTTTGCTTCTGTACTGGAGCGAGCAACAACCTGCTGCTTGTCGGACCACCAGGAAATGAGGTTGGGTCCAAAAAATATAGCTACACCAGATGTAGACCTACGATCATCCGGGTCAGAGGCCCAGTCAACATCACATAAAGCTTGAATAGTAAATGGTTTACCCAAAATAGTATACTTGAGATGAAGACCATGATTGACAGTCCCTTTAAGATATCTGAGGATGCGCTTTACTGCTACCCAATGGGATTCAAGGGGATTTGCCATGAATTGGCAAACTTTGTAAACTGCACAGCTTATCTCAGGTCTAGTAATAGTAGTTACTGTAAGGCACCAACAACAGACCGATACATGCTAGGATCAGGAAAGAGATTAGAACCAGACTTAGTGAGCTTACAGTTTGAAGTCATAGGTGAGGAAATAGGTTGAGCTTCAAGCATCTTTGTCTTCTGAAGGAGATCTTTAATATACTTTGCTTGAGTGAGAAGAAGAGAATTATCAGGCATAGTTTTGACTTCAATTCCAAGAAAGTAATCCAGCTTTCCAAGCTGTTTGAGGGTTGAATTCAGTTTGGCTGTAAGTTGCTGAATCAAGTTAGTAGAGCTGCCAGTGATAATGATATCATCAACATAGACTAGAAGGTATACAGTTTGAAGATTAACTTTGTATATAAATAATGAGGGATCACATTTGCTAGCTGTAAATCCAAACTGAATAAGTGTTAACTGAAGACGATCAAACCATTGTCTAGGTGCTTGTTTAAGCCCATAGAGGGCTTTATTCAACTTACAAACAAGAGAAGAGTCTGAACTTTCAAAATCAGGTGGTTGAGTCATATAGACTGTTTCAGTAAGAAATCCATTAAGGAAAGCATTATCAACATCTAGTTGAAATAGATCCCATTTATTTGTGAGGGAGAGAGTTAGAATAAGTCTGATTGTAACAGGTTTAACTACAGGAGAAAAGGTTTCATGAAAATCAAACCCATGGACTTGGTGAAAACCTTTTGCAACCAACTTGTCCATATATCTATTAATGGACCCATCAGCATTTTCTTTTATTCGAAAAACCCATTTGCAGCCAATTGCTTTTTTGTTAGGTGGTAAATGAACTAAATCCCAAGTATGATTTTTTTATAAGAGCAACATATTCTTGCTCCATAGCTGAAAACCAGTTGGTATCAGCTAAGGCTTGTTTCAGACTCTTAGGTTCACAATGAGTCAAAAACAGAGATGGATGTATTATGGGTTTATGTATGCAGACTTTGATCTAGTCTGCATAGGATGAGTATTTTGTGGGCTAGGAGGAGAGTGAGAAGTATTTGAGGAGGTAGGTGATTGATCAGTGTTTGACTCAGGCTGAGAAGGTGCAGGATCAGTGTTTGGAACATGAGGTTCAAAAGACTGATTATTGGTGGACTGAGAAGGTGAACTATGAACATTATAAGAATTATTAGACTCATGAGTAGCATTGGAATTAGGTGAACAGTGATATGTGGAGATAAAGGGGGTATAGGGGCAGTGGGTTGACAAGGTTGGACAGGTGTAATAATGGGTATATAGGCTAAAGGAAAGGTAACAGAAGTAGTGGATGAAGGTTGCTGTGTAGGGGAGGAATTAAAGAGATCATTATAAGGAAATCTAAATTCATTAAACACAACATCCTTAGATATAAAAAGTTTCCTTATGGGAGACAAACACTTGTAACCTTTGTGAAAGGTTGAATATCCCAAGAAGATGCATTCATGGGATCTGAAATTTAGCTTGTGATTGTTATAGGGTCTGAGAAAAGGAAAACAGGCACAACCAAATGTTTTGAGAAAAGTATAGTCAGGACTTTGCTTGAACAGAACCATATAGGGAATATCAAATTTGAGAGAGGCTGTGGGGAGTCTATTGATGAGGTAAACAGCAGTAGTAAAGGCAAAGTCCCAGAGTTTAAGAGGTAATAAAGCATGATTGAGAAGTGTAAGACCAAGATCAACAATATGTCTATGTTTTCTTTCAACAACACCATTCTGATGGTGTGTATGAGGACATATAATTCTATGATTTATACCATGACTAGCCAGAAAGGTGGTTAAAGGTCAAAATGTCGAAATTCCCCTCCCCAATCAGTTTGTAAACTCTTTATTTTGGCATTGAATTGAAGTTCTGCCATAGCCTTAAACTGTTGAAAAATAGTAAAGGTTTCTGACTTGTTTTTAAGAAGATATATCCATGTAAACCGAGAGTAGGCATCAATAAAGGTAATGTAATAAAGAAAGCCATTTGTGGAAGGAATATGTGAGGGGCCCCAGAGATCACTGTACACTAATTCCAAGGGAGAATGATAAACAGTATCAGATAAAGAAGAAGGTAATCTATGAGACTTGCCAGCACAACAAGCAGAACAAAAATCAACATTTTTATTAACAAATGGTATATTACAGTGATGCATAACAATTTTGAGTACATGATTATTAGGGTGACCAAGTCTAGCATGCCATTGCTAGATTTATTACAAGTATTTACAGTGGAATGGTCAAGACTAGAAACAAAACAGGAGGCTAAACCAATAGGAGCACTGCAGAGCTTGAGATTTGGGAAGCAATAGAGACCATCAGGGCTAACACAGCCTTTCAGCAAGACTTCATTGGAACCCTGTGATTTAACAACACAAGAATTTGGATTAAATTCAAAGAATACACCATTATCACTAGCAAATGTACTGACACTGATTAGGTTCTTTGTTATGGATGGTACATGCAACAAATGGTTAAGAGAAAAGGAGACTTGAGGATTATAAGGAGAAATAAATTTTGATGAACCAAAAGAGTGTATTTGCAAACCTTGGCCATTTCCAACAAAGATTTGATTAGGTCCTTCGAAAGGACCTTGCTGCTGAATGTTCTGTGATTCACAAGTCACATGGAATGAAGCACCAGAATTTGGAATCCAGGTTGAAGGCATGTTGGATTGAGAACCTGTATTGGTCAACATAGCACTCGGCATGACTGAGGCATTAGGAAAATTCTGATACTGATTGTTTTGATACAAATTACTATTCATTACTCTGTGAGAGTTATTCATCCAAGTGTTGGTAGGACGAAAACCACTGTGTTATCCTGAATTGTTCTGAGAAGAGGATTGAGAAAATTGCTGATGTTGAGGCTGAGTATTCTGAGAAAAGTATTGACCTGAAGTTTCTTGAAGCGTTAAGGAGGGATTTGGTTGATAATATTGATCAAATCTATAGTAGCAAAAAGCTGCAGTGTGTCCAAACTTGAGGCACACTTGGCACTGAAAGTTCGAGTAACGTCCTCTGCGGCTGTGACTGCCATCACGACGACCACCACTGCCAAAGCTATTTCCATGGCCAAAACCTCCACGAGAATTAGCTGTAAAATTATCAGATTCAAACTTGTTTGTTGCTGTAGGATTTTCACTCATCAATTAAGTAGAGTTAGGGTTTGTTGTCCCAGCTTGCATCAGGTTGATCGAAGGAGATTCAAAGAGAAGTTTCTTTCGAAACTTCTGAAGACGTGATTCATGTGCAAGAAGTAACGCCTCAATTTCTTCAATTGAGAGAGGTTCAAAACGACCTTCAATAACAGAGATAACCGAAATAAAATCTTGCGGAAGACCTTCTAGAATGACATCGACATGTTCTTGATGAGAAACAGGTTCTCCAACTGAGGCGAGAGAATCTACTAGGGCTTTGATTCGAAGTAAGAACTCACGAACAGATTTATCATCGAGATTTGTAGCTCGTAGCTCGGTTCGAAGTTGACGAGCTCTGGCACGCGTTTGCTTGTGAAAGTAATCGTGAACTTTGTCCCAGACTTGATACGAGTGAGTTGATCCAAAAACTCGAGAAAGAAACGACGAAGACAGCGTCGATTGAAGCCATGTGAGAAGAACTTGATCTTATTGCTCCCAAACTAAGTACGCAGCAGGGTTTTCATTTCCTGCTTCTTCTCTGCTTTAGAGAGAAAACGAGGTGGAATCGAAGAATTGACCACAAATCATTGTAATCGATGAGATTTGATGACTGGTTCAACTTGTTGCCTCCACAGAAGATAGTTTGAATCATCGAGTTTTTCAGAAATGGAGTTAGGAAAGGTTTGAGGAGTGGAAGAGGTGGGAAGATTAGCCATGATCGATATTCACCGAGCTCTATGATACCATATTAGAGTTTCTGAAAGAGAGAGAAAAAGATAGAAAGGAAAGAAACTGATTATATTTCTTAACTAAACTGAACAGAAAGATACACACATATATTTATAGAGACAGTTGTCTTGTTGACAGCTGTTATAACTAACTATCTCTACAACTGTCTTAACAGATTATTATATTGCAGTTGAATAACTGCACTACATTATACTCTAATAGAGTGGGATGCAAAAGCAGTGCTGACACTGGCGGCTTTTGCACTGGAATATGGTGAGTTTTGGCTGCTAACTCAGCATCAACCAACAGACCCTCTTGCCAAATCTGTGGCTGTTCTGAAGCAAGTGCCAATGCTCACAAAGCCCGCAGCACTTCAAAGGCACCACCAAGCCATCATTGAGGTGAACAATTTGGTGAAAGCAACGTTGCAAGTGATTGAGGTAATCTTTGAGTTAGAGAAGCTTGCCACTTATGACACAAAGGATTTACCTGCTTTTGAGCTTGTAATAGAGCAAATACTTGTTGATGTCTACTGGGCGATCATCACTATCGTCGCTGTAGTTACTCAGATTGATTGCATCACTACTCAATCGTAAGTTATTCACCAAAAAAATTAATATTTGTTTCAAATAAAACCTTAATTTATTGTTTTATTAATCGCACATTTTAAAATGTATAATTTATTGATTATTTAAGAGAGCACAAGCAAGAACTGTCTCACTATGGTCAAAAGATCAACATCATACTCAGCAAACTCAGGAAGCAGATCACTCTCTGCAGACAACAGATAGGTCTGCAATTAAAATAATTGTCTCTGCCTTTAGTCTTTCATGTTTTTCATTTCAAAGCTATAAATGATGGAATAATAAAAGGCACGGAGCAGTAAATGAGATGCTAATTAGAGGATTTATGTATATTGTTTCAGATGAGGCAGAATATTATCGGAAGGTCAAGAAGCTTTTCCAAACCCCCACTGAAATAATGGAGGTGTTTAAGGTTCTGATTTTCAACAAGGATGCTCCTCAGCACTGTTTGATGGTGCTACTAAGACCACGGTTTGTGATTCCCAATCAAAATTATTAGAAATTTGTCACCATCCAAAAGAAAATTGAGTGTGAAAATTTTCTGCTTTATTCAACATCTTACTCTTGTTCAAATTTCTACATTTCAAAAATCTAGTTAAGATTAAAGAAAGAGTTAAAATATGAGATAAGATGAGTAATGGCACAGATAAATAGAAGAAAAAAGTATAGTGAGAATTTTACATAAGAATAACATTATTATAAAACATGTATGTGTGCACTGTAAAAATGATGCTTTCAAGTGTCCATCATTCACTCATTTGTAGCTCTTAATCTTGATTCATTTGTTGCTTGGTAGGTCGACATTGTTGTGCTAAAAAAGAAGCATGTGTTTCTGTTTATTTCTTCCCTAGACGTCATGGAGGAAGAGATTTCAGTACTGCGACCAGTTTATGATTCAATTAAAACTAATGATCATTATAAGATTGTGTGGATTCCCATTGTGGAGGAATGGACCGAGCAGCTGCACAAGAAATTTGAGGTTTTGAAAAGTAAGATGCCTTGGTATGTAGTGCAGCACTTTGGAATCATAGCAGGGTAAAAGTACATTAAGGAGGAATGGTACTTCAAAAAGAAGCCTATGGTTGTAGTGTTGAGCCCCCAAGGGAAGGTGCAACACTCAAACGCATTCCATTTGATTCAGGCTTATGGAATGAAGGCTTTTCCCTTTTCAACTTGGGATGAAGAACACGTACACGCAGACTCTGATTGGGTTGGCTCTGTTGTTGGCAACATTCACCCCAGCATCGATAACTGGGTAAGTAAATTTCAAACAAAAACTAAGTTTTTAGCATATTATATAGATATATACTCATTCAATAGTATTGTTGAAGACTTATCCTTTTTGTCTATAAGATTTTATTTAAATTAGTATTAAATTTTATTTAAGGGAAAATAGAAAACTAGGATTGATGTAAACATAATTACAAGGTGCTGTGATACTTTGTGTGAAGCAGATCAAAGAGCAAAAGTACATTTTCTTCTATGGAGGCAAGGACAAAGAGTGGATCCAACAATTCTCTAAGTACGCAACTGCCCTTGCAAATGACGCCGTTAAAAAGGAGGCAAAGATTTCCATAGAGTTGTTTTGTGTGGAAAAGGAAGACAAAAGCCTTGTGAGGCGCTTTTGGGGTGGCATTGAGAGTTTGTTTGTGACTTAGGTTAACAAGCCAGTTGATGCTGTGACTCAACAAGTGCAAAAGATTCTTTCTTACAAGAATGAAACTGGATGGGCTCTCCTCAGCAAAGGACAATCTGTGGTGGTGAATGGTCACGGAACCACAATTTTGAAGACAGTGGCAGAGTTTGAGAAATGAAAAGAAGTTGTGATCAAAAAGGGCTTTGAGTTCTCCTTCAAAGAATACCATTAGAAGATTGTGGGCACCACTCACCACTGCTCACACCTTGAAATTCCAAATTTTGCAGGAAAGTTACCAGAGACCATGAATTGCCCCGAGGAGTGTCCCAGGACAATGGAGATTTTCATTAGCTTTAAATGCTGCCACAATGAGAGTACTGAACGTCGCTTGGCGATTATTTGATATCATGAACGAGAGTATGAGAATAAGACTATAAGAGAACGTTCCAGTTATCTGCAACTTTCAAGCTACTAGCTTCCCTACTAAAATAAAGATTTCTCTGTACCAAGTAAAAAAAAACTGCGTAACTTAAAAGATAATGAGTATGTTTTCTATGTAATATTGAATCTTAGCATTCAATTAATTAAGCTTCTTTACAGATTGCGTTGCAATGCTTGGGAATACTATAACTTCGAAATTCGCTACAATGGTCCCATAACTTTGTATCCATGGAATGGTCCTAATATGATTTAACAAGTAATAGTAGGTTCCATTAACAGTAATATTAGGTTCTAATATTACTTGATCTAGACATGTTTGGGTTGTGCTCACCTTTGAGAATCTCCACATGGGATCAAACTTGATCTCGACAATGGTTCTCATCTGTTGCAAAAGTTGCAGCAACATTATGCTTCTCTCAATTATTTCTTGGGTTTGGGTAAATCCTAGGGACATTTTGTATACAAGAGTACACAATGCTATGATTGTTATTGATCAAATTTATCTCTGATACTTAATTGTTGTAGGATAAGCCATTTAGTTACACAGAAAAGATATAGATAGAAAAGGATGGACAAATAGATCTGAAACACAACTAGGAAGGCCCAACTAAGAAAAATAAAACATAACCTATAAAGTTCTGGAAAAACCGAACTCTTCCCAGTTACAGCAATTAAACCCCTTTGCCCTTTCTAAGCAGACAACCTTATTAAAAACAAATTCTATCAATTGGAATAGATCTAATTCTGGCTATATAAATTAATATATTATTTTGCATAAATAGGAATTAAAAGACTAATAAAACATAAAATAATACTGTTACAGTACCTATTCCAAAGCGGTATGGACAATACTCATGCAGCCATGTTACAGTAGCATGAGCAGTACTTGTTTATATTAAGCCCAAACAGAAACTCAACAAGTAATTTATAATTTGGATAAAAAAAAAAGTAATTTATAATTAATTCCCATTTCTTCTGCTGCATTATCATAGTAGGTGATATTTTAGCTCAATGTTGGTGACGTATTAGGTTTTTCACTATATGCGTAAATCAAGGAAGAAATTTTGAAACAAACTTTTGCATGCTTGTTATCACTCTGTAAATCAATCAGGACGTGATTAGCAATTTAGCATACAACTCAATTAATTATCTAGCACTTGTCTTCTGTCTTCCCAGTCTGGGCCAGGCTGGAAAAATATCAAACAGCAATGAAAATGGATAACTTCATACAAGCTGCCTTTTTGTTCATTTTACCATTTTGTGTTCTATTCTTTATTTTGTTAGTTCAGGTCTGGCGTTTTTTACATCGTTTTAACATATTTGTCTCTGCTATATATGGAAATTGGGTTTACATGTCATTGGTGTTAAATAATATGTATTTTCGTCCTTAAAAAAATAGGTTAAATTATTCATATGGTCCCTTATCTTTATTTTAGGCTGCAAATTGATCTTTTATTTTTAAAAAGCTGCAAAATAGTTCCTTATCTTTATTTTAAGTTGCAATTTGATCCTTAGTTTTTAAAAGTTGCAAAATGATCATTTAAGTAATTTTTTATAGCATGTTTATCCAAAAAAAAAAAGTACATTACTTATGGGGTAAATATGCTATAAAAAATTACTTAAGGGACCATTTTGTAACTTTTAAAAAATAAAGGACCAAATTGTAACTTAAAATAAAAATAAGAGACCATTTTGTAACTTTTTAAAAATAAAGGACCAAATTACAACTTAAAATAAAGATAAGGGATCAAAAGAGTAATTTAGAAAAAAATAATATGTACTTTCTTATTCTAATTCTCCTGGAGGGTATTTAGTATTACTATTACTTGTTGTCTTTATATTTTTAATTGTCTGCCACTGTTTAAATTTTTGTAATTTTTTTTTTCCAAAGCCAAGCACTTGTTTGACACTCTTTACTTTTTGCAATTTTCATTTAAAGATAATAAATAAAATACAAAAAATTGTTTTATTTTGAAAGTAAAATAAATATTTTTACCGATGAGGTCTAGCTCAGTTGGTTAAGCAGGGTGCGTGAGTTGTTGTCTTCCTATACTTGTCTTCAATTCTCACGGATAAAAATAAATAAATATTTTTAACTAAGGGAGTGTAGATCACTTGGTTAAGCAGGTGCGTGAGTTATCCTAGGATATTAGTACATTCTCTAAGGGTAATAACTCTTGAACCTAAAATATGGTTTCAAATCTCTTCACAAATATTTTTTCTAATATTTTTCCTTAAAATTAAATCTTGGTGGAGACTTCTATTTTTAAAAAAAATAATAATAATAACTGTTGTCTCATCGCAGTCCTTGTTGTGACAATAAGTCGTACATGATCAATACAACTTTTAATTATTTAAAATAAAAAATTAAAGTCATAAATGATAATTACGACTTTTATATTTGATTATGAAAAATAAAATATAAAAGGTTAAATAAATGATTTTATTAATGACTTTATTTGCTTTATTATTTCTCTCTTTTTCACATTTAAAATAACAATTATTTTACAACTTCATTTTAAAAGTCTTAAGTGTAAATAATAATAATTTATCCTATTTTAAAAATAAATCAAATTCCATGCTATTTTAATAGTTTTCAAATAAAATTAATCCACTAGGATAAAAAAATATCCCACAAAACATGTGGATCACCGAATACAAGCTGAAGTCCGTCCTCCCATATGAAAGCAATGGACAATCAAACTTTATCTCTTTAATTAAAAGAAGAAAAAACAAACTAACTAGTAACTACCACCTCCATTCGTTTTTAAGTATTATTTAGAATTGTAATATGAAAATTAAAAAGCATAATTAATAATTTTATTCTCTTTAAATTATTATTTAATCTTTATTATAGCTTTTATAAATGTTATTGATTATTTTTAATCATTTTTTCTCTCTCTTTAATTTCATGACTTTATGTTAACAAGACACCAAAAACGTGTTTGTACACAAACTGAATTAAAATGATCGACGAAGTTTGTGCTTTCGTACTGAATATATAGTGGATATGTAATAAATGTTTTCATCTCTACAAATATGGAATGTTTCGTCATGCACTCATGCTTGATCTACACAATCCCTGTCCTGCATTTACACATTATATAACGGTAATGAATAGAAAAATCATAAAATTAATTATATAACAAACGGATTCTTAGGGGGTGTTTGGTTTAAGAAAATGTTTTCTATTTTTATTTTCTAGAAATAGTTTTCATTTTCAATTTTTTAAAATTTAGAAAATATGTTTAATATGTCTTCCTAATTTTTATTTTCATTTTCTGAAAATAGATTCAGAAATTAATCTTCCCTCAACAAAGTGATTGACATGTTATTGTGTCTGAGTCGTTTACAAAGGAATTAGGAAATCCATTTAAACGGTCATTACAAATATGCCACTGTGTTTTCACACAAAAAACACTGAAAATGACAAATTATTATTTTCTGATTTAAGCCTATTTTTAGAAATATTTTCTTTGAAAATGTTTTCAAAATTTTAACCAAACGTATTTTCAACCTTATTTTCTGTTTTCTTTAAAAATGAAAACAGAAAATGGTGAAATCAAACAGACCCTTATAAATCCACCCACTTTAGAAAACTCGATTGAACGTAAAAAAACAATTTAATCCATATTTTCTGCAAATGATTACACCCATTAAAATAAAATCCTAGCTTAGATCCATTCAATTTTTATTTTTTTTTTGACTGCAGATCCATTCAATATTGAAAGTTTGTTTTTTTTTTTTTTCCAGCTATCATGTTTTTATTAATAATTATAAAATTATTATTTCTTTTTTAATTTATTTCTTGTTTTCATAATTTTATAAAAAAATGTTAAAATAAGATTTTATTATTTTTATTATACTTATATATTTTTCCAAAAAAAAGAAAGAAAAAAATTAATCTTACACCAAAACTTCTAAAATTTTAAGTCAGTAAAATGGAACTAATGGTAAGAAATTTAAATAGTTTGCTTGACATCATAAATTTAATTAAATCTGATTGACACTGATGTTTCCGAAAAATATTCTTGAAATTCTAAGATGTGACATGCTTCTTAATAACCTATTTTATTGTCTTTAAGAGTAGATATTATGTTTATACTTTATTTAAATGAGAGGAGAGCAAATAAAAATATATATAAATTTGAAGTGTAGTAAAGGTTAAGAAAATTATAATTTTGTTTCTTAAATTTTCTTTCTTCTAATAGTTAAAAAAAAACATTTCTTTCTTCATATTTTTTATTTTTCTTTTTAAAAAAATTCTTTCTTCTTTAATTTCTTTGTCTTCATTCCAGCAATATCTTAACCAATACTCGTCACGTTTCGGGGACCATTGAAGGTTCTATTTCAATACTGGTAAATTGAAAATAATTAGATGTAGGTCAATTTTAACATAAATGTGTGAAGGTCAATTTTATGATAAATGTGTGACAAATACATGATTTTGAGGATTTTTAATTGTCATAAATTAAAAAAATAAGATTTTGTTATAGTGCTCCATCCACCATGGTTAAAGTAGAGCTACGTGCAGTGACTTTCATGAATGAATTAAGAGTCTTGTTGGTGTTACGAAGAACCATGTGATGACTATACTTGATTTTTTGATATTTTTATGCTGTCAATTTTAGTTTTATAGTGATTTTAAAAGATGTAGATGTATTTGTGTCAGATGGCTTTAAACAGCAAAAATCAAGAGTTAAAAAATTATAATTATAAAGATTAAAATAGAATGTTTTAAATTAAAGTGAAAGTTGTTGCAGCGGGTAAAAAGTTAATCAAACTTATTGAAAAATATATGAGAGGTTAGGATGCTTTCAAATCAAAAGCACGATAATGTCTTACTTGAAAAGCATGTGAGGCCCGGTGAGGGATTAGAAAGCGAAGTGAATTGTTTGTCGCGTAGTGGCAGCGTGAGACATGTGAATTTATCCGGAGTAAAATATATTTTTGTTACCTTATTTTATGTAAATTTTTATTTTTAGTTTTTCATAAATTTTTTTTCTATTTTTAATTTGTTAAAAATTATTTTATTTTATTTTTAGCTCTTCACAATAATTTTAACTGTTAAGTAATATCATTATCAGTATAATTTATACTTGAAAATTTTTTATTTAAGTTTCTAGTGATTTTTAAGTACTACAAATTTTCTGGTAAACTAAAACTATCAAAAATGTTAAAAAAATAATAATAAAAAACCAAAATCTCGAACATGAGATTTTCTAAAATAACAAGAAATGTTACAAAAATAAACATTTCTGACTGCCAAAAAATTTGTAAGATTAAAAGTCACTATAAACTTAATTTGGAATTTTTTACCCATATAGTTTATGTCTATCATGTCATTACTTAACAGTTAAAATTAACATCAGATACTAAAAATAGAATAAAATAATTTATAAGGAACTAAAAATAGAACAGAATAATTTATAAAAGATTAAAAATAATAATAATAATTTAAAAGACTACAAATAAAAATGAAGATAAAACGAGAAAAAAAAACATATTTTATCCATTTATTCATCAATTATCTATTGTTAGTCAATGGGAACGCCGGAACGGACTCCAGCTCACAGCGTCACAGTGCACATAGAGTTGGTACACTGGTACTGTGACTGATCTGTTACGCAATCAGCAAGCTTAGTCCGTGACCTAAGCAGCTAGAGTAACCATAAACTTACCTCCCAAAAAACAAGGTGTATGGAGATTGGAGTGAAAGAAAAGTTTAAACTAAATTAGGACGTGTTTAGTGACGCAGATTATAATGGGGGATCTTATAATATTTCTCATCGTGAGAAACTAATATGCACCGTTGAATTTTGAGATTAATGTGAGACTACCGTATAACCCTTCACACTAGATTTTTTTTTAAAAAAAAAGGGATTTTTTTTTTCTGTTTAAGTTTTTTTTTTTAAAAAACGACCATTCTTCTTTGTTGTTGCTTATTGATGTGGGACTACCATACAACTATTTACACTAGATTTTTTTTTAAAAAAAGGGATCCTTCTTCTTCTGTTTAAAGTTTCTAGTGGTTTTTAACTACCATAAATTTTTTGGCAAACTAAAACTGTCAGAAATGTTAAAAAATAAAATCAAAAATCAAAATCTCGAACACTAGATTTTCTGAAATTACAAAAAATATTACAAAAATAAACATTTATGACCACCAAAAAATTTGCAGCGGTTAAAAGTCACTAGAAACTTAATTAGAAAATTTTTACACACACAGTTTATGTCATCACTTAACAGTTGAAATTAATGTTAGGGACAAAAATAGAACAAAATAATTTATGATGGACTAAAAATAGAACAGAACAGAACAATTTATGAGGGACTAAAAATAAAAATCAAGATAAAATGACGGACAAAAAAATGGGAAGAGAGGCAGAAACAAAGCAACAACGGAGAAGAATGGTCGTTTTAAAAAAAAAAACTTAAACAGAAAAAAAAATCACTTTTTTTTAAAAAAAATCTAGTGTGGACGGTTGTACGGTAGTCCCACATTGATCTCAAAATCCAACGGTGCATATTAGTTTCCCACGGTGGAGGACATTATAAGGTCCCCCATTATAGCCTGCGTTCGTGTTTAGTAGGAGAAAAATTTTTAGTTTATCAGGAATTCTAAGGAATTCTAAGTTGGAAAACTTAGGGAACGTTTGTTTTACAAAATCTTATTGGATTTTCGGGAATGTTATTCCTAGAAATATCAGATGGGAATGACATTCATGGGTATTTCAAAAAAATTATGTTTGGTTAAATAGTAAAATTGATTGGGAATGTTTTTTATATTCCTAGAAATATTTAAAATATATGTTTAGTTAACATTATTTTTTCCTAGAAATATATGTTATATTACTAAAATATCCTTTTTGTATTAAAGAAATTATTATATTTTATATCAACAACCAAATTTCTTATGCTTCTCGTGAGTCCATGCATTGTAATTACCGAATTTCAAGATAAAACAAACGTATCACAATACAACGATTATATCAGAAAAACTTGGTTTAGAACAAAGCATGCATCTCAATCATGGAGGTTATAAAGCAGTATGTGAATAAAATTCACACGGGTATTATTTAAGCGAGAATAAAATTAGATTTGCACAATAGCTAGAATAATAAAGTGGTGTAAAATAGTAGCTGGAATAAAATCAAGGTAGGTTGAGAGGTAGTGGGGTAGTAGGTATTAATAGTGAGGGTATAATAGAATTTTTACATAGTAAATATAATTTCTACCACACAGGAATCCACATTCCCACACTCTTTCCATGGGAATAAGATCACTATAAAATCAAAATAAGCATAGGAATCTCATTTTCCTGGGAATAGAAAATGCCCGGAAATCTTTTTTAATTACCTTCTAACAAACATGGAAATATATATTCTCATTTCCATATTCTTGGGAATCCAACACGATTCCGTGAAACAAACACACCCTTAGGTTTGGTACCCATTTAAAAAAACTATTTCTAGGAAACTATGATTCCCGAAAATCGTTTTTAACTCACTTTCCTACAAAAACATTCTCATCAGGGGAGATGGGAATCTAACTTTCCTGGGTTAATTTTTTTTTACGATAGTAAAAATATCACATTACTCTTTATAAGATTATTTAATGCAGTAAATAATTAAAGTAACAGGTAAAAATACCCCATAACTCTTTTGATTCTCAGGTAACTTATATAAATATTCACAAGAATATTTATGACTAAGCAAAGAGATTTTATTTATTCTCAAGAATCATCATTCCCAGGATTCATGATTCGCAGGAATCATATTTCTGGACATGAAAAAATTTCTCCCTTACCAAATGCCCCCTAAAAGTATTGTGGATCCCTTTATAGTTAAATTGTTTCTTTTATCTAAAGAGACACTACCTTTATAGTTTTTTTTTTTTTAATGTCTAATCTACCTTTATAGTTTATAAACATTTTTTTGGGTAGAATAATTTATAAACATATTATTCAGGCGAAGATATATACTATTTTTTTATATATATTTTTGACACAATTTAACGCATGTTTATTGGTAAAGATTTATTTATGATGGGCAACTTGTATTTATTTTTGAAGATTTATTTATCATGGGCAACTTGTTTTTATATTTAGAGTTTAATAGTATACTGTCATCCAATTACAAATCATCATTGGTATAACTTTTAAGATAATTTCATAAAAGTTAACAAACTTACCATACATGATAGATTGTGATTGGATGATAATATAAAATTATTTTATACTGTAAGTGCATAGCCTTTTTTCTTTTATATTTATTATTAAAGTTGTCTTTAAAATGTTGGTAAATATTTTATTATTGCACTATAGAGAATTTAAATGGTTTGATTTTACATTTTCACCAAAATAAACGGGATTGATTTTACATAAATTGGGAACTTTGAGTAAGAAGATCACTAGAACACACGTTAATTTCTTGTTTATTTAAGATTTTTCCTGCCCATGATAATTAAAAAAAAAATGTTCCTAGCTCAAACGTGTTGTAGCACATTTTTAAAAATGGTTTTATACTTTTTTAATAGTAATTTAGTACAGTATATATATGTTTGGGAGCGAGACTTAATGAAAGAAAAGACAAAGTAAAATTTTAATTTTCAATAAATATATACTGATTTGATGCTTTTTAAATGAAAAATAAAATAATAAATTATATAAATATGTCAATTTTTTTTAATTCTCATTCCTTTTTCTTCAAAATTTTATTTTCACCAAATTTTGAAACCCTTTCAACAAATTTGCACTGAATAAGTCTGTAGTATAGATACTAGATATTGAATTTTTTTTCTTTTAAAAATTGTTTTTCCAAACTAAATGTGATTGTTAAGATATATTGACCTGTTCGTACCAACCACTTTTTTTTAACAGGACGTACCAACCATTTTATGTTCATATTTAAATACTACATTTATTGTAAATCCTTGTGACATTAACAATGACAATGAATTAAAGTTTAACTAGTTTGCTAAGGTTAGTTCTATATCTTCTAGGAGTATTCAAATCGTCAGAAAAATCTCAAGGATTATTACATTTAAAAATTAAAAATAATAAAAAATACTTTAAGATTTTAATACATTAAATATTTACTTTAATTTTCTGTTTACTAAATATTTTTAGAGAAAATAGTGCATATATTGATAGTGTAAATGATGTTTATTATCTAATCATAATAAGTCTTGTATAATAAATTTATTAACTTTTATAATAATTATCTTAAATACTACATACCATGTAATTATAATTTTTGATTGATTGATAATGTAAAACTATTTACATTAAATGCATAAAAATTGAACTCAATGGTTGTTGTTAAAAAAATTAAATAAAAAATAAACACTTTCATATTAACTATTTAGCCTTTCACTTTGAGTTTATTTTTGATATTATTAAAAATATTGCATTATCAAATAATTAGAAATCACTTTTCATATAATTTTAAAATAATATTTATACAAATTAACAATAATACTATACATAATAATTTTTTTATTAAATAATAATGTAAAAAATGTTTATATTATTTTTGTTAACTTTTTCTCTCTCTTTTTTTTTTCACTTTTGTTTCACTTATCGTGATTCATGCCATTCATAACTGTACTTGACCGGATTGGACTCACGAGAATCGAGATAATTTAAACTAACAAAAATGTTTTATGCATTATATTTATATTTAGAAGTATATATTTTATAAAATTATAAATTTTTTTAAGAGTATTTTTAATATAATATATGCAATTTAGTATGTTTAATTTGAAATTGAGTGTCTATAATAAGTACTAACATATAGTATTTATATTTATTACATAATATCTGAAATTCAAATTTTATTATTCCCGAAAATGACTGATAATTAAGATATTCCCATCTAGCCCCCTAATTATAAAGGCGAATTTCTCTATGCATGGAGTCCATTTTTTTTTTAATGATAAAAGCTTACGGACGCTACACGTGGCGATCATTGCATACGTTGGTGAATCATATCGATGGGTGTCTTTTTTTTGTGTCAAAATAAAGTAGCCACTAATCACTGTAACGTGTGCTTTAGAGTTGTTCTCATACACTTTGTTTGGTTCATAAAAGAAAATAAAAGAAAAAAAAATAGAAGAAAAGAAAGTAAAAAGAAAGAAAGAGAGAAGAAAATAAGATGATTTTTTAATTGTTTGGTTAAAAGGAAAATGAAAGGAAAGAAAATTTGTACTTTTATTTTCTTTGTTTGGTTGAATAGAAAATGAATGGAAAGAAAAAAGTATTTTTACAAAAAGTCAAAAATACCCTTAAAGTTATTTACAAAGTTAAAAATAACTAAAAATTACTATTTATATAGTTTAACACTTATAAGAATATTATATAATTTATTTGCTCCAATTTATAAAAATATTTTGAATTTTGTGTTAGTTTATCTTTACGTTTGATAAAATATGTTCATATATTTTTCTAAACTAAAAAAATAAACATTAGAGAAAGATCAAAACACTCATGTATAAAATGACAGAAAAACAAAATCCTTTACACGGAAGGACACGAAAAAGACAAAGAAGAAGAGGTGGAAGAAGAGAAACAGGTAAAGAAATAAGAGAGGCAACAAGTTTAGTGAAGAGAAGAGATAAGAAGTAAAGAAAAAAAAAATACCTGAATGACAAGAAGAACTGAAGCATAGCGCTTCTGCCTTGGGAGCGCAAACGAGAATGCAGTCGTAAATGAGAATGAGACTGTGAAGAGTGTCATCTAATTGGTTCAAGGGCTTTTAAGTCTTTCTGCTTATAAATTCAAGTTTTCCCTCTCCGTTCTTTCCAAATCGTACGGAAACGAATTTTGAGATGGGGCCCACATCAAAAATATTTTCTTCCTTCTTTTTATCAGAACCAAACGACGAAAACATGCATCAATCCTTCCTTTTCTTTCCTTTCTTTTCTGTTCATCTTATTTTCGGTCGAACCAAACACACGGATAAAGAAAAAAAAAAAGGAGTGCTACTATTTGTTAAGAAACAAGACAGCACGAACTGCACGAATTGTAAACGTGGGTGAATATTTGTTTTATAAATAATTAAGCGCATGCATTGTTTTTGTGTGGTGAAAACTTTTAAACAATATGAAATGAAAAGAAAAAGAAAAGAAATAATGAAAAGTGGAAACCATACATAAAAAAAATCTCAGACATGGGAAGAAAAAGAGTGTAATAACTAATAGTATCTATCAAGTTCTGCCAAATTTGCGCCTCAATATAAAATTAAAAAAAATAACCACGTTTTTTTTCACGTTATAAATAGCCTAGAACTTGGGAGATCTTGTCACAGCAGTAACCACAAACAAGGCATCAATAATCTTTTCTTTCGCTTCTTCCAAACCTTCGAGAATGAGCATAATCATGTCTGCGACCAAGTCTCTCCTCCAGAATGGTGAGAACGAGCATAATCCATTAACCATGTCTGATGAACAGATTTTGGAACAAATTTACTCAACCCATGTTCATAGCGACACAAAGTTTGATGTGGATTCTCTTTTCACCCTTGTTGAGAACACTCTTAGACGTTCAACACACATTGTTGACAATGTTGTGCAGGTATATATCCAACCATTTTCACTTTCTTCTTTCCCTCTACGTGTTTGCTTCCTATTTACGTACCCTTTAAATATTCATGCACTTAATTTAAATAATTTTTACAGGGATCCCATGCAAGCTTGGAGCACATAGATGACAAGATCCCCCAATTCAATTCACCACTTTGTACCTTGAAGCAAATTTCTTTTGAGGTCATTCAAAGTTCTAACTCAGACAGAAATTAAAAAAGAAAAGAAAAGAACAGAATATACACTCATATATGCATAATATAATACAAAAATTGTGCTAGTGAACTAAATTCATCAAAACTATATTTATGATTAATAGCTCATGCACGTAACATAATGACTTGTGGTGGCAGATGTCATGCAAGCCTCCAAGTGAGGAAATTGCTCACAAAACAACACTGGCCATACTTAACAAGCTCTCAAAGTATGAGTGGGATGCAAAGGCAGTGCTGACACTTGCCGCTTTTGCACTGGAATATAGCGAGTTCTGGCTGCTAGCACAATACCAACCAACAGATCCTCTTGCAAAATCTGTGGCTATTCTGAAGCGAGTGCCAGTGCTCACAAGGCCCGCAGCACTTCAAAAGCATCGCCAAGCCATTGTAGAGGTGAACAATTTGGTGAAAGCAACGTTACAAGTAATTGAGGTAATCTTTGAGTTAGAGAAGCTTACTACTTATGACACCAAGGATGTATCTGCTTTGGGGGTTGCAATAGAGCAGATCCCAGTTGATGTTTACTGGGCTATCATCACTATTGTCGCTGTGGTTACTCAGATTGATTGTCTCACCACTGATTCGTACGTTTAGTAGCTTATTGATTAAAACTTGTTTCAATTCCTTGTCATTTTATTATAATGGAATTTTTAAAATGTATAAATTTATTGATTATTTAAGAGAGCACAAGCAAGAATTGTCTCACTATGGTCAAAAAATCAACATCATACTCAGCAAACTCAGGAAGCAAATCACGCTTTGCAGACAACAGATAGGTTAGCAATTAAAATAATTGCCTTTGCCTTTAATTATTCTCTCATCATGTTTTTCCTTAAATCAAAATGTACTTTTGATTCAAAGCTATGATTGATGGAATAAAAGGCACCAAGCAGTAAATGAGATGCTAATTAGAGGATTTATCTATATTCTTTCAGACGAGGCAGAATATTATCGCAAGCTCAGGAAACTTTTCCAAACCCCCACTGAAATAATGGAGGTGTTTAAGGTTCTGATTTTCAACAAGGATGCTCCTCAGCCACTGTTCGTTGGTGCTACTAAGACTACGGTTTGTGATTTCTTGTTAGGTTATATTTAGATAAAAATTAAGAATGTGTTTTTGAGAATTTTAATGCACATTTTTAAATTTTAAGACATAAAATAAAGTAATAATTTATTATTTTGAAAACAAAACTAATTTTGAACTACTTTATCTAAACATTCACTTAAAATCGTTGGAAATTAATTTGTCCGCATTCGAAAGAAAATGATTGTGAAATTTTTGCTTTAATGAATATCCTACTCCTGTTCGAACTTATAGGCTTCAGAGAGGGTTGGACCTCCAAAACCTCGAACTAAAATGTACAAAATCGGTACAAAATAAACATAATTTATGCCACACCTTCGCATATAGGTTAATAATGTTGAACAAACATAATTGACGATCTAGTCTTGTAGAAAACGACGACAGGTGGTTTTTTGTCAAGGGAAATTAATTTTGGTACGGTGTGAAACGAAAGCCAACAAAACTTTTAGGTATGATTAGACAAGGAAAGGGAAAAAAAGAAAGAGAAAGAAAGGAAAGAAGTGAAATGATGAGATGATTATAAATAGTTTAGTAGGAAAAAGAGAAAAAGAAAGAAAATTAAGTGTGTATATAAAATAATACCAATATATTTAATTAAAAAATAAATACACAAAAATAAATCACTTTTTCCTTTCCTTGTTCCCAATTTGACACTCACTATATATATAATGATATATTTTTTATTTATGTAGAAAAAGTTAAAAGAAAAATGTTAATTTTTACAAATAAAAATTCAAAATTTTCTTCCACTTTTTTTTTATAATTCAAAATTTAACTTTTATCTTTTTTTTTTTGTTTTTTTTTCATCAAACCAAATAGACCCTTAACAAAAATATCTTCCCTTTTACTCTCGTTTGATTGGGACAGAGAAAAATGGAGAAAGATATTTTTTAAAAAATAAAAATTGAAAATTTTATTTCTTTTTAAAAATTAAAGTTTCTATTTTTTATTTAATTAAATAAAATAATATATCCTTATCTGTATTTTTTTCTCTTTCAAAAACATCATTAAAATTTTGTTATATATATTTTTTTAAAATAACTGGTATTAAAAAATTAATTTTAAACCTCATAATACTTGTTTTCAATTTTTACGGATAAAAAAATTAATTTTAAACATGATTTTAGGATAAATAATTTTCTTTACACAATAAAGTAAAATAGTTTTTAAAATATAAATACATTTTATAAGTTTTGTAACTAAACAAATTCTTTTATTATTATTATTATTATTATTATTATTATTATTATTATTATTATGAGGAGAGATTTACTTACTCTTCATACTCACCGTTCATTTTCTTGAAATCTAATAATTAAGATTAGTTACTCATTATAATCATTAGATTTCAAGAAAATGAATGATGAGGATAAAAAGTAAGTCTCTTATACTTACTCTTGAAGTAAGTGGATCTTCTTCTATTATTATTATTATTATTATTATTATTATCAAAACGTTAAATTTTTACTTCTTTCTCTCGAAATTAATTAACTTGTAATAAAATTTATTTATTTATTTCCTTAGAGTTTCTCTCGAAATTAATTAACTTGTAATAAAATTTATTTATTTATTTCCTTAGAGTTGAGAAATATTCAATCACAATTTTTGTTGCGGAGAATCTGGAGATGATGGAGTTTCTCAACCGCAAACAAAAAGGTGGTACTAAAGTAACCAAACAAACGCGACATGACCCCCAATTGATCAACAAAATAGAGTGCGCCACAAAACAGGAGCGGACAGAATTAATTTTACTTAAATTAATTTTAAGCTGTTGAATATTATTAAAATGTGTGTTTTTAAATTTTTTATTATAAATTATTAAATTTATATTGAAATATATAGTAATATATACATATATTTTTAATTGAAAATTATTTTTTAATGCCAAAATAAATTGGACAAGTTAAGCTAAAGTTATTTGGTTGATATTCATCTTATCCTAAAATCAACCCAGAAAGTCAATAAAGTTAAAAAGTAATTCTTTGATGTCGACGAGCATTTGAAAAAGAACAATTCATTCGAATGCAATTTAATAAACCTGATGATAACTATACAGATTTCTAAGATAGTGATATAAAAGAATGTAGATAAGATTGAAGAAAGATTAATATTATTCTCATTTCTCAGTTTACAACAATTTCTACAATAAAGAAAGAGAAAAGAAGTATTGTAAATTAAAGAAAGAGAAAAGAAGAGTGAGATAAAACAAGTATTGTAAATTTGTAATGGAAAAAATAAAGAAAAAAACAGTGTTGTGAGAATTTGAAATAGATTATCCTATTCCTATATATGATGCTTTTTCAAGTATTAACAATTCATGCATTTGTAATTCTTAATCTTGATTCATTTGTTGCTTGGTAGGTCGACATCACTGCACTAAAAAAGAAGAACGTGTACTTGTTTATTTCTTCCTTAGACATCACGGAGGAAGAGATTTCAGTATTGCGACCAGTTTATGATTCAATTAAAACTAATGATCAGTATAAGATTGTGTGGATTCCCATTGTGGAGGAATGGACCGAGCAGTTGCGCAAGAAATTTGAGGTTTTGAAAAGCAAGATGCCTTGGTTTGTGGTGCAACATTCTGGAACCATAGCAGGGTACAAGTACATTAAGGAGGAATGGCACTTCAAAAAGACACCTATGGTTGTGGTGTTGAGCCCTCAAGGGAAGGTGCAACACTCAAATGCATTCCATTTGATTCAAGCTCATGGAACCAGGGCTTTCCCCTTTACAACTTTGAATGAAGAGAAAATAAATAGTGAGATCAATTGGGTTGGCTCTGTAGTAGGCAACATTCACCCCAGCATAGACACCTGGGTAAGTATATTTCACAAAAAAATTAAGTTTTTAGCATATTATATATATGTGTGTACCATTTCAACAGTATCGGTTAATACTTATCCTTTTTGTCTGTAAGATTTGCCATTGAATTAGAAAACTAGGGTTGGATAAACATAATTATAAGGTGTTGTGATACTTTGTATGAAGCAGATCAAAGAGCAAAAGTACATTTTCTTTTATGGAGGCAAGGACAAAGAGTGGATCCAACAGTTCACAAAGTATGTTACTGCCCTGGCAAATGATGCCGTTATAAAGGAGGCAAAGATTTCCATAGAGTTGTTTTGTGTGGAAAAGGAAGACAAAAGTCTTGTGAGGCGATTTTGGAGTGGCATTGAGAGTTTGTTTGTGACTAAGATTAACAAGCCAGTTGATGCAGTGACTCAAGAAGTGCAAAAGATGCTTTCTTACAAGAATGAAACTGGATGGGCTCTCCTCAGCAAAGGGCCATCTGTGGTGGTGAGTGGTCACGGAACCACAATTTTGAAGACAGTTGCAGAGTTTGAGAAATGGAAAGAAGTTGTGATCAAAAAGGGCTTTGAGTTGTCCTTCAAAGAGTACCATCAGAAGATTGTGGGCACCACTCACCGTTGCTCACACCTTGAAATTCCTAATGTTGCAGGGAAGTTACCAGAGACCATCAAATGCCCCGATTGTCCAAAGAAAATGGAGATTTTCATAAGCTATAAATGTTGTCACAATGAGAATACCGCGAATGCCATTCACTAGAGAATTGAATGTGGCTGGCTTGTTTTGTTATCATGAACGAGAGAGTGTGAGAATAGAGGCTTAGCTGCGTATGTTTCAGGACTACGTACTAGCTTCTCTAGTAAAATAAAAATAGTATCAAGAAAAAAAAAGTGACTTAAGGTCTATGTTTTCTATGAAATATGGAGCTGTAATATTGAATCTTAGCATTCGATTAAGCTTCTTTATAGATTGTGTTGCAATGCTTGAGTTTCCACAACTTTTAAAGGTTCACTGCACTGGTCCATCTATGCTTCTGATTTTTGTTAACCATTTTTGCTCAACTTTATAGATTGTTTTGTTTCCTTTAATTATACTGTTGCACTACACAGCACCACTCGGTTTACTTTGATGGCGTTCTCTTTATGTACACATTCCATGCCATCAAACTCATTTTTGTTCCATCATAATACAACTAAATCGATCGTGCTACATATCATAGAGCCTCACCATCACACGGACCAGCCATCGTCTTTTCTGCAAGACACGTCCCCAGTTTTCAGTATATAGCTCTGTATCGATTTAGCTTTTGTTATATTTTGATTGTCTCTTACTAACTGGGTAGGATTAGGGTTGAAATTTGGATGTTGTTTGCTATTGGGCTTTATATTGGACTTATTAATATTTAGTGTCTTGAGTTTGGGTCCAATGCATTAATTAACATCAGTTTGCTCATTTCTTTCTTTGTTTATCGTGTGTACTGTTTCTCTAACAGTGAAATTTAGGACTAAAATAAAAGCAACATAATGAAATAAAATGCTCAAGTTTTCTTATTTTATTTGCTTGGTACCATGGCTTGCTATATATTACGCTTTAAGGGTGCTCGTGTATTTTTGAAAACAATGTTTAATAAATCTCGTTTTATTTAGTGTGCTTATTGTAATCCCTTTGTATAAATTAGAATGTAGGAGATCCTTTTTAGCTATCATTCTTCAATAGAAGTGTTTTTAGAATTTTTTTTCAACGAGATCATTTTTAAATATTTTTCTTAACTTTTTATCTCTTTTAATCTATCATTTTCAATAACTTTAGTTTTAACTTGAATTTCAATATTTTTAAAAAGAAATTATTAATTACTTGATAGACACATGAACTATTTGTCAATTTTTAAATAGGTCCTTAAACTATATTTTTCTTTAATTGGGTCTTAAATTAAAAACATAGGTTCATGAGGTTAGTATTATTAGATCCTACTCGGCTCGACCGATTGACCTGGAAACCTACTAGTTGTCACGCTGTGTGTAATACCCAAGGATGCTAGACCTGCTGTTACACTGTGTAGTGCAACAGCCAAGTGATAGTTGGCTTTATTAGTGAAAATTAATAAAAAAAAAAATAGAAAAAAGCACACTACCATAATGAAACCTACACACTAAGCTATCCCCATCATTTGGTTAGTTGTTGCGAATATATATATATATATATATATATATATATATATATATATATATATATATATATATATATATATTACACCGGTTCATGCGGTTCAATTAGTAACTTACTGATTCGATCAATAATCCATTGATCCAATATCTCGACTGAGTCAATGACCAGTCCAGTTCAAATAACACTGTCTGAGGTTACTTTTTGGAGCTTAAAACTATCAAAAAAATGACAATTTGTGGCATTTTTAGAAATTCTAGGGATTCAATTAAAAAAATACATAATGAATGACCTAATTAAAAAAATAGTTTAGATTCTTATTTAAAAATTTGTAAATAGTTCAGAACCTACTAAGTAATTTTTGAAACTTAGAGACAAAACACAAACCAAAATATCTTATTAATAGAATATTCTGATATAATTTTTAGTTTAAGGAGTTTTAGGTTTTATGAAAAAAAAAACAAAATATGATAAAATTGAAAAATTAAAGAATTAAAAATGACAGTCGTATAACAATTTTTTACACACATCTATTTTACAATTGAGACATATAAATATAAAATATTAAAAATTAATTGATATTTTTGTTTATGACATAATAAATAACAAATAGAAATAATTTTAATAATTTTTGGATCACTTATTTTCAATTACATATGTCAACCACAGATATAAAAATGACAAAAAAAATAGTACAAATATAATTGAAACGCACCGTTTTAATTTAAAAAAAAAATATTATTATTATATAATAAAGCAAAGACTTTCACCCCCCCCCCCCATTTTCTTCTCTGTCCCGAAACTCCCCCACCCCCCCCCTGCGCTTCGTTTTCTTTCTCTTTCGAAAAAAGAAAAAAAAAACTAAAACCCTTCTCCTCTCTTCATCTCATTTCTTCCATTCTCTTTTCCTTCCTTGTTCCAAAATCCATCAAATTTCTTACACTTTTGTGGTGCTCAAGCTTGGGAAGGTGATTGGAGTTAAGGGAAATAATACTCATCTCCTTAAAATTTCCTATTTGAAGCTTTTGAGGTAAATCCATGAACAACAAAGCTAGATAATTATTTTTTTTAGCATAGATTAGTTATGGGTTGTGTGTGAGAGGTGTTGGAAATTTAAATATTAGGATTATTGTGGTTTCCCCAAAAACCCTGGGTATATTAAATTGGGGATTTTATCTAATTTTTCATTATCTTGTTATTAATGTCTAGATTCCTTGGAAAGCACAGTGGTTGCTCCTCCCCACGTCATTGGAAGACACTGATTGGGTTCTCTTTGGTTGTGAGTAGCTAAATTTACCTAGTGACTTTTTCATTGGTATTTTTAGGAGAAGCAAGTATATTTTAAAAATACGTTTTCTTAGTGATCTTAGTTCCTATGAGTACTTGAGAAAGAAAAAATAAGTATAATATTTATTTTACTTGGTTGGATTTAATTCTTTATGATTTTTGATAATTTGATGATATAATTTAGATGTGTAAATTGAGTTCTCATTGTGAATAATGACCGTTTGCTACAACGAAGAGATAAAGTAGCCTATAGGTTAAATACCTATAGTTTATATAATTTCCGTTTGCTATAACGAAGAGATAATGTAGCCTATGGGTTGAATATCCGTAGTTTCTATCCATTTGCTGCAACGAAGAGATAATGCAGTCTACGAGCCAAGTGTTGTAGTTATATAATTTCCGTTTGCCACAACGAAGAGATAACGTGGTCTATGTATACATAGTAGAATTAAAGTTTATATAAAGTTGTTAATCTTGATTATGATTTGATTTTAATTCTTATGAGTTAGCAAGGGAGTAAATATAAGTTTTATAAAAAATGAGCTGTATTTATTTCACTTTAATTTAAATTCCATTTAAATTCTTTTCGGATGAAAAACTCGTGCTATGGTTGCTTTTCTCCTTCCTGTCCACTTTGTATTTTTATGCTCTCACTAAGTCCTTGTGACTTACCCCATTCTTTCCTTTTCCTCTCAGATTCACAGGTAGTTGAGTAGCAAACTTCCTGGGATTTGCTGATCTCCTTAGGAATTTTGTTCATCTTTTGGTAGGCCTCCATTGCATATAATGGAGAGTATATTTTGGTGACTCCAGTATAATGCAGCTATAGTGACAGGGACAGAAATAGATATAGATGAAATCCCTTTATTTTGAGTTTATTCTAGTGATGTATTTGGATATATACCCATATCAAGGGCCTATGTTGTGATGTGTGGCCTTGATATCTAACTGTTGGATTTAAATATATGTATGTATGATTTCACATGTGGTTCTGCATACTTGGTTTGTTCTGTTTTTAGGGGAGACTCTGCCGGATTTTTGGTAGTCCCCTTTATTTGTCTTTATTTATGTCTTTGTGTTCAGGCTAGCCAGGCTAAAGAACATGTAGCTTGTGCGCCGGTCATAATCCTAGGACGGGTTGTGACAAAGTTGGTATCAGAGCTTAGGTTAATAGGTCCTATGGCTGCATTATTGGGTATGTTGTAGCATCTTGTTTGTAACTTGTGTACCCGGGCACAAATTACATGCAAGAGGCCATGACAATCCATTGTTAAACTGGAGTTTGTTGTATTAGTTGGTGTAATGGATTCTAGGCTTGCCTTTCTTATTCCTCTTCATAATTACATCTTTGATCCTCATTGTTAGGTTGAGATGCCACCCAGGACTAGACCTACTAGAGAGCAAGTTTCTGATGAGGCTTCTACTCAACCCAGAATGTAGCCCTGAGGGGCCGTGGACGTGGTCGCGGTCGTGGTCGGGGAAGACGTGGAAGGGGTGGTGGAATGCCAGAGGTTGAGGTTCCTAGAGCTGCACGTGGAAACCCAACACTAGCTCAGTTAACTACTAATATGCAGAATATGCAAGAGACACTACAACAATTAGTTGATGTGATTGGAGTTCAGAGGCAGCAACAAACAGGGCCACAACAGCCAGTTTTTGAGACTAATCAGGATGAGGAACTACATGAGCAATCACTTGTTCAGCCCGTTAGAGCAGAGGTTTCATTGACTGCATTCACTAAGCTTAATCCTCCGACTTTCAGCTGCTCAGACATTCATGAGGATCCTCAGGCATTTCTAGATGAGGTGTCATGGATATGTCAGGGTTTAGGTTGTTCTACTACTCGGATGGTTCAGTTGGCTGCTTTTCGTTTGCGTGATGTGGCGAGGGGATGGTATGAGACCATGCTCCTTGCGAGACCGGCAGGATCACCTCTTTTGATGTGGGATGAGTTTGTTGAGTTGTTCTTAGCTCACTTCTTGCCTCAGAGTGTTAGAGATAGCAGAGCACGAGAGTTTGAGACACTTGTGCAAACAGATCAGATGTCAGTGATGGAGTATAATATCCAGTTCATGCGACTTTCTAGATATGCACCACACTTGGTGGCTACAGAGAAGCTTAAAGTTCAGAGGTTTTTAGATGGTTTGAAGAGTTACTTGTTCAGGGCAATTGCAGGGCATGGTGACATGAGTTATGAGCAAGCCTTGAATAGGGCTTTGACTGTTGAGCGAGGAAACAGAGATAGAGGTGGGAATTCTCGCGACTCACGCAAGAGGTCCCACTTGGAGACATCTCGTGGTGGCCATTAGGGCCATGGTGGTGGAGGCTCTAGGGATGATACTAGTCAGTATCGTCGAGGTCAACAAGGAGGTCGACAGCCACATGTCACTCAAGTTAGCCAGGCAGCTAGTACAACTCATAGCTGAGGTGTTTCACAGCATCGCACTACTTCTGATTGGACCCCTACTACTTGTGCTACATGTGGGAAAGTGCATGTTGGATCTTGCAGGCAAGGGTCAGTAGGATGTTATCGATGTGGACAAGTTGGACACTTTGCTAGGAATTGCCCTATGTCATCTTTCCAGCCTTCTTTTAGCAGAGTGGCAGCACCTATGGTTCAGGTGAGGCAGTCTAGTGGTCCAAGTGGCTCATATCGGGGTGGTAGAGGACCAGGAGGTAGAGGACTAGGAGGCAGAGGACAGGGACAGACTAGCGAAGGACAGGCTCGTGTGTTCACCTTGACTCGTCAGGATGCTCAGGCATCTAATGCTGTTGTGACAGGTATACTTTCCATAGATTCTCGAGATGCACATGTTTTGTTTGACTCCGGAGCTACGCATTCCTTTGTGTCTCCATTCTTTGCATTTGCTTTTGGGAGAGATCCATCACCTTTGGATGAGCCTTTGATAGTGGCTACACCCATGGGTCATTCTTTATTAGCAAATTCAGTGTACAGATCTTGTGAGGTTTTGGTGGAGGGCAAATCGTTGATGGTAGATCTTATAGAGTTGGATATGATCGATTTTGATGTGATATTGGGTATGGACTGGTTGGCTTCTTGCCATGCTACTTTAGATTGCCACAATAAAGTGGTGAAGTTTGATATGCCAGGGAACCAACCTTTGTGTTTTAGGGTGATCAGAGTTGGTCATCAAGTAACTTGATTTCAGCAGTAAAAGCACACAGGTTATTGAGGAAGGGTTGTCATGGGTACCTTGCAATGATAAAAGATGTTGATGTGGCAGTAGTGGAGTTGAGGCAAGTCCCAGTGGTATGTGAATACCCTGATGTTTTCCCTGAACAGTTACCTGGTGTCCCACTAGATAGAGAGATAGAGTTTGGTATTGATTTACTCTCAGGAACTCAACCCATATCCATACCTCCATATCGGATGGCTCCAGCCGAGCTTAAAGAGTTGAAGAAACAGTTGCAGGATCTTCTTGACAAAGGTTTCATCCGTCCTAGTTGTTCCCCCTGGGGTGCACCAGTGTTGTTTGTCAAGAAGAAGGATGGTTCACTACGTTTATGTATTGATTATCGACAATTAAACAAGGTGACAGTGAAGAATAAGTATCCTTTACCTCGCATTGATGACTTGTTCGATCAACTTCAGGGATCTCAATGTTTCTCAAAGATTGATTTGAGATTTGGATATCATCAATTGAAGATAAGGGTGGAGGACATTTCTAAGACAACTTTTCGTACCCGATATGGACATTATGAATTTTTGGTTATGTCTTTTGGACTAACCAATGCTCCTGCAGCTTTCATGGATTTGATGAATCGAGTCTTCAAGCCGTTCTTAGACCACTTTGTGATAGTCTTCATTGATGACATTTTGGTGTATTTTAAGAGTAAAGAGGAGCATGAGCAACACTTGAGGTTAGCCTTGCAAACCTTAAGGGAGCATAAGTTATATGCAAAGTTCTCTAAATGCGAGTTTTGGTTGGATAATGTAGCCTTTTTAGGCCATGTGGTATCTAAGGATGGAATAAGTGTAGATATTAAGAAAGTGGAAGCGGTTCAGGCTTGGCCTAGGTCTACATCGGTGTCAGAAATTCGTAGTTTTCTTGGACTTGCAGGATACTACCGTCGATTCGTTAAGGATTTTTCCAGACTTGCAGCTCCTCTAACCAGATTGACACAGAAGCAGGTTATGTTCCAATGGGATGATATATGTGAGCAAAGTTTCCAGCAGCTAAAGGATTGTTTGACATCCGCTCCTGTCTTGGCCTTACCTTCGAGTGGTGGTGGTTATGTGGTATATTGTGATGCATCTATAGTTGGATTAGGGTGTGTGTTGATGCAACTTGGAAGGGTGATTGCTTATGCTTCTAGACAGCTTAAAAGGCATGAGCAAAACTATCCTACGCATGACTTGGAGATGGCAGCAGTGATCTTTGCTCTTAAGATTTGGAGGCATTATCTGTATGGTGAAACTTGTGAGATCTACACTGATCATAAGAGCCTTAAGTATATCTTTCAGCAGAAGGACTTGAATTTAAGGCAAAGAAGGTGGATGGAGCTTTTGAAAGACTATGATTACACGATCTTGTATCATCCAGGTAAAGCAAATGTAGTTGCTGATGCTTTGAGTAGGAAATCTATGGGTAGCCTGGCTCACATAGTTGAAGTTAGGAGACCTATAG
Organism: Pueraria montana var. lobata; assembly: GCA_026413185.1. NCBI lineage: Eukaryota > Viridiplantae > Streptophyta > Magnoliopsida > Fabales > Fabaceae > Pueraria > Pueraria montana. Next base: position 74,827,287 of record CM048647.1, read on the forward strand.
TGAAAAAGTTTCAAGATCTTGTAACTAATGGAGTGAAGTTTGAAGTCATAGGCACCGGATCACTTTTAGCTCATATTCATGCTCGTTCCACTTTAGTGGATACCATTAAAGCAACTCAAGGTGAAGACCCTCTTTTGATGAAGATTATAGAGGAGACTCAAGCAGGCAAGGTGTTTGATTTTGTGGTTGATTCGGAGGGTGTCTTACACTTTGGCACTCGCCTATGTGTTCCTAATGTAGGAGACTTAAGGGAGAAGATTTTGGGAGAAGCCCATCATTCCTCATATACCATTCATCCGAGTTCTACTAAAATGTATCAAGATTTGAAGGAGTTTTATTGGTGGGAAGGGATGAAAAAGGATGTAGCTGAATTTGTATCTAAATGTCTAGTATGCCAGCAAGTTAAGGCAGAGCATCAAAAGCCCACAGGGTTGTTTCAGAGAATTGATGTACTAGAATGGAAATGGGAGAGGATCACTATGGATTTTGTGACGGGGTGCCTAGAACCTCAAAGGGTTATGACTCAGCTTGGGTGATTGTAGATAGATTGACCAAGTCAGCACACTTTTTGCCTGTGAAAACTACCTACTCAGCAGCTCAGTATGCTAAGCTTTATATAGAGAGAATAATATCTTTTCATGGAGTGCCATTATCTATAATATCAGATCGAGGACCTCAGTTCACAGCTCAATTTTGGAGATCTTTTCAGAAGGGTTTAGGGACTAGATTGGATTTGAGTACTGCTTTTCACCCTCAGACGGATGGCCAATCTGATAGGACAATACAGATCCTAGAAGATATGCTTCGTGCTTGCATGTTTGATTTTGGAGGTAGTTGGGATCAATACTTGCCTTTGGTAGAGTTTGCTTATAACAATAGTTATCAATCTAGTATTCAGATGGCACCTTTTGAGGCCTTGTATGGAAGGCGTTGTAGATCACTGATTGGTTGGTTTGAAACTGGAGAGTCTAAATTGGTAGGTCCAGATCTAATTCAAGAAGCTGTTGAGAAGGTCAAGATAATCCGAGATCACTTGGTGACTGCTCAGAGTAGACAGAAGTCGTATTCAGATCGAAGACGTCGACCTTTGGAGTTTAGTGTAGGAGAACATGTGTTTTTACGTGTGTCTCCAATGAAAGGCATCTTACGTTTTGGCAGGAAGGGTAAGCTTAGTCCCAGGTTTATTGGTCCTTTTGAAATTCTAGAGAGGGTGGGACAAGTGGCTTATCGCTTAGCTCTCCCACCTAATCTCTCTGGAGTTCACCCAGTTTTCCATGTATGCTTTGGAAGTATGTTCATGATCCTTCTCACATTATTCAACATCAGTCGGTGCAACTTGATGAGAATCTAAGCTATACAGAACAACCAATGGCTATAGTAGACAAACGCGTGAAGCGTTTACGTTCTAAGGATGTTGTGTCAGTGAAAGTGGTTTGGCGAGGAGCAGCAGGTGAGGAGATGACTTGGGAACCAGAAACTGTTATGCGTGAGAAGTATCCTCACTTGTTTGAGACTCAAGGTTAGTTACAGATTAAATTCGAGGACGAATTCTTTTAAGAGGGGAAGAATGAAACGCACCGTTTCAATTTAAAAAAAAATATTATTATTATATAATAAAGCAAAGACTTTCACCCCCCCCCCCCCATTTTCTTCTCTGTCCCGAAATTCCCCCACCCCCCTTGCGCTTCGTTTTCTTTCTCTTTCGAAAAAAGAAAAGAAAACTAAAACCCTTCTCCTCTCTTCATCTCATTTCTTCCATTCTCTTTTCCTTCCTTGTTCCAAAATCCATCAAATTTCTTACACTTTTGTGGTGCTCAAGCTTGGGAAGGTGATTGGAGTTAAGGGAAATAATACCCATCTCCTTAAAATTTCCTATTTGAAGCTTTTGAGGTAAATCCATGAACAACAAAGCTAGATAATTATTTTTTTAGCATAGATTAGTTATGGGTTGTGTGTGAGAGGTGTTGGAAATTTAAATATTAGGATTATTGTGGTTTCCCCAAAAACCCTGGGTATATTAAATTGGGGATTTTATCTAATTTTTCATTATCTTGTTATTAATGTCTAGATTCCTTGGAAAACACAGTGGTTGCTCCTCCCCACGTCATTGGAAGACACTGATTGGGTTCTCTTTGGTTGTGAGTAGCTAAATTTACCTAGTGACTTTTTCATTGGTATTTTTAGGAGAAGCAAGTATATTTTAAAAATACATTTTCTTAGTGATCTTAGTTCCTATGAGTACTTGAGAAAGAAAAAATAAGTATAATATTTATTTTACTTGGTTGGATTTAATTCTTTATGATTTTTGATAATTTGATGATATAATTTAGATGTGTAAATTGAGTTCTCATTGTGAATAATGACCGTTTGCTACAACGAAGAGATAAAGTAGCCTATAGGTTAAATACCTATAGTTTATATAATTTCCGTTTGCTACAACGAAGAGATAATGTAGCCTATGGGTTGAATATTCATAGTTTCTATATTTACCGTTTGCTGCAACGAAAAGATAATACAGTCTACGAGCCAAGTGTTGTAGTTATATAATTTCCGTTTGCCACAATGAAGAGATAACGTGGTCTATGTATACATAGTAGAATTAATGTTTATATAAAGTTGTTAATCTTGATTATGATTTGATTTTAATTCTTATGAGTTAGCAAGGGAGTAAATATAAGTTTTATAAAAAATGAGCTGTATTTATTTCACTTTAATTTAAATTCCATTTAAATTCTTTTCGGATGAAAAACTCGTGCTATGGTTGCTTTTCTCCTTCCTGTCCACTTTGTATTTTTATGCTCTCACTAAGTCCTTGTGACTTACCCCATTCTTTCCTTTTCCTCTCAGATTCACAGGTAGTTGAGTAGCAGACTTCTTGGGATTTGCTGATCTCCCTAGGAATTTTGTTCATCTTTTGGTAGGCCTCCATTGCATATAATGGAGAGTATATTTTGGTGACTCCAGTATAATGCAGCTATAGTGACAGGGACAGAAATAGATATAGATGAAATCCCTTTATTTTGAGTTTATTCTAGTGATGTATTTGGATATATATCCATATCAAGGGCCTATGTTGTGATGTGTGGCCTTGATATCTAACTGTTGGATCTAAATATATGTATATATGATTTCACAGGTGGTTTTGCATACTTGGTTTGTCCTGTTTTTAGGGGAGACTCTGCCGGATTTTTGGTAGTCCCCTTTATTTGTCTTTATTTATGTCTTTGTGTTCAGGCTAACCAGGCTAAAGAACATGTAGTTTGTGCGCCGGTCATAATCCTAGGACGGGTTGTGACAATAATACTAAAAGGTTTCTTCTCTTTATCTATTACCGACAATAAGCATTCACTAATCTTCATATAATCATTATTTCATGCTTTCATGATATTAGAGAGAGAAAAAAACTTAGATACCATATTTTTCATTTTTCATGGGGCGGCTGCCCTGTAGAGAAACAGTTCCGTACCTGCATAAAGAAAAAATAAGCGCCTTGTTTGAGTATTTTTCACGTGTTTAGATTGGCAAATTAAGTGCATGCATTGTTTATCGGAATCTTAGTGAAAACTGAAAACTAAGTCTGTCGACTGTCGTTTGTTTTAAACAATATGAAGCGAATAGAAGAAGAAAAGACTAACAAAGTCTAGCACAGTTGATAGATAGTTAAATTTCTTAAGTATGCTAATAAGAATACTTGATTTTCTGATCGTGTGTATGAAAAATACTTTGTTAGGAGAGGCAAAAGCCACTTCGATAATCTTTACGTCTTAGAAGATTAGTCTCATAACTTTCAACTATGGAAATACCTTGCTTTCAAATAATAATAATAATAATAATAGTAACAAAAGGAAAATGATAAAAATTAGAAAATAAGTTTTCGTCAAAAAAAACTCACAAAAGGTGATTTCCATGAAATTCTTTTTCATTTATATAACTACTTTCACCAAGATTTTTGTTTTGAAAAAATTACCACTGTAGTGTTGTGATTCATGTGATTCGTACAAGAATTCTTTCCTATTAAATAACACTGTTCTTAACAAAAATCTCAGACATGAGAAGAAAAGAAAAAGAGTGTAATAATATCTATCATGTTCCATCTAATTTGCGCCTCATAATAAAAAATAAAATAAATAAATCAACCACTTTTTCACATTATAAATAGCATAGAACTTGGGAGATGTTGCCACAGCAGTAAGCACCAACAAGGCATCAATAATCCTTTCTTTCGGCTCCAAACCTTGGAGAATGAGCATAATAATGTCCACCAAGTCGTCGCCGAAGTCTCTCCTCCAATATGGTGAGAACGAGTATAATCCATTAACCGTGTCCGATGAACAGATTTTGGAACAAATTTACTCAACCCATGTTCATAGCGACACAAAGTTTGATGTGGATTCTCTTTTCACCCTTGCTGAGAACACTCTTAGACGTTCAACCCACATTGTTGACAATGTTGTGCAGGTATATATATACACCTTTTTCACATTCTAGTTTCTTCTTTCCCTCCATGTTTTTGCTTCATATTTACGTACCCTTCAAATATTCATGCACTTAATTTAAATAATTTTTACAGGGATCCCATGCAAGCTTAGAGGCCATAGATGACAAGATTCCCCAATTCAATTCACCACTTTGTACCTTGAAGCAAATTTCTTTTGAGGTCATTCACAAATCTAACTCGAAGAGAGAGTTTTTCTTTAAAAAAAAAAAAGAATAAATCTATGCATTTATATATACATAATACTACTATAATACAAATTTGTGCTAGTGAACTATATTTATGATTAATAGGTCATGAACATAACATAGTGACGACTTGTGGTGGCAGATGTCGTGCAAGCCTCCAAGTGAGGAAATTGCCCACAAAACAACACTGGCAATACTTAACAAGCTCTCAAAGTATGAGTGGGATGCAAAGGCAGTGTTGACACTGGCAGCTTTTGCACTGGAATATAGCGAGTTCTGGCTGCTAGCACAATACCAACCAACAGATCCTCTTGCAAAATCTGTGGCTATTCTGAAGAGAGTGCCAGTGCTTACAAGGCCTGCAGCACTTCAAAAGCATCGCCAAGCCATCGTTGAGGTGAACAATTTGGTGAAAGCAACGTTGCAAGTGATTGAGGTAATCTTTGAGTTGGAGAAGCTTACTACTTATGACACCAAAGATGTACCTGCTTTGGGGATTGCAATTGAGCAAATCCCTGTTGATGTTTACTGGGCCATCATCACTATCGTTGCTGTGGTTACTCAGATTGATTGTCTCACCACTGATTCGTAAGTTACCAGCTTATTAATTAATACTTGTTTCACTTCCTTATCATTTTATTATAATGGAATTTTTAAAATGTATAATTGATTGATTATTTAAGAGAGCACAAGCAAGAACTGTCTCACTATGGTCAAAAGATCAACATCATACTTAGCAAACTCAGGAAGCAGATCACTCTCTGCAGACAACAGATAGGTCAGCAATTGAAATAATTGCCTTTGCCTTTAATTATTCTCTCATCATGTTTTTCCTTAAAGCAAATGTTCTTTTGATTCAAAGCTATTATTGATGGAATAAAAGGCACCGAGCAGTAAATGAGATGCTAATTAGAGGATTTATCTATATTTGTTTCAGATGAGGTAGAATATTATCGCAAGCTGAGGAAGCTTTTCCAAACCCCCACTGAAATAATGGAGGTGTTGAAGGTTCTGATTTTCAACAAGGATGCTCCTCAGCCACTGTTTGATGGTGCTACTAAGACCAAGGTTTGTGATTTCTTGTTAGGTTATGTTTGAATAAAAATTAAGAACATGTTTTTGAGGATTTTAATGCATATTTTTAAATTTTAAGACATAAAATAAAGAAAATTTTATTATTTTGAAAATAAAATTACTTTTGAACTCGTCTACCTAAACATTAACTTAAAATCATTGGAAATTTGTCCCCATCCAAAAGAAAATGATTGTGAAATTTCTGCTTAGTTTTTTGGTCAACCTTCCCCCATTTTTGGTCAACCTATTTTTGCTTAGTTAAAACTTAAAATTCTACTAAAATGCATAAAATGGGTACAAAATAAACATAATTTATGCCACACCTTCGCATGGGTTAAAATAAGAGTAATGATTATTCATCTTTTTAGTTTAAGATTTTACATGTTCTTAAGGTACTGATTAAGAAATTAAAAAAAAATATATTTTGTAAAAATCATAGGAAAGTAAAAAAAAAATCATGAATAGCATAATTTTACACATTCCAATAAATTTTTTTTTTTTTAATTTTTTAAGGACACTAGTTAATATTTATCTTATTTTAAACACTTCACTTACGTTTTTCATTCTTTTTTATCTCTATCTTTTTATCGCATTATAAATCCTATAATATCTATATTTATTTCTTTATTTTTTTTCCTCTCACTAGGTATCTAATAGCATTGTGAGTGATCATTTATCTTTTTCCTTAAAATAATGCGTTGAACAAACATAATTGACGATCCTAGTCTTGTAGAAAACGATGACACATGGCTTTTTGTCACGAGAAATTATTTTTGGTACGGTGTGAAACGAAAGGCAACAACGCTTTTAGGTATTCATCTCACGCTAAAATCAACCCAAAACGTCAATCAAAGTTAAAAAGTAGTTATTGGATGTCGACGAGCATTCGAAAAAGGATAATTCAATGAATACAATTTAATAAACGTGATGATAACTATACAGAATTATAATTAAGATAGTGATCTAAAAGAATCTAGTTAAGATTTTTTTTAAAAGAGAATCTAGTTAAGATTGAAGAAAGATTAATGTTATTCTCACTCACATTTTCACAACAATTTCTAAAACATAGAAAGATAAGAGAAGAATGTGATAAAACAAGTGTTGTAATAGAAAAAAAAAGTGCTGTGAGAATTTGAAATAGATTATCCTATCCCTATGTTTGTGAAATGATGCTTTCAAGTGTTAATCAATCACGCATTTGTAGTTTTTAATCTTGATTCATTTGTTGCTGGTAGGTCGACATCACTGTGCTAAAAAAGAAGAATGTGTACCTGTTTATTTCTTCCATAGACATCACGGAGGAAGAGATTTCAGTACTGCTACCAGTTTATGATTCAATTAAAACTAATGATCAGTATAAGATTGTGTGGATTCCCATTGTAGAGGAATGGACCGAGCAATTGCGCAAGAAATTTGAGATTCTGAAAAGCAAGATGCCTTGGTATGTGGTGCAACATTCTGAAACCATAGCAGGGTACAAGTACATTAAGGAGGAATGGCACTTCAAAAAGAAGCCTATGGTTGTAGTGTTGAGCCCTCAAGGGAAGGTGCAACACTCAAACGCATTCCATTTGATTCAGGCTCATGGAATCAGGGCTTTCCCCTTTACAACTTTGATTGAAGAACAAATAAACAATGAAATCAATTGGGTTGACTCCGTAGTAGGCAACATTCACCCCAGCATAAACACTTGGGTAAGTATATTTCACAAAAAAATTAAGTTTTTAGCATATTATATTTATGTGTGTACTATTTCAATAGTAGTGGTTAATACTTATCCTTTTTGTCTTTAAGATTTGCCATTGAATTAGAAAACTAGGATTGGATAAACATAATAATATGATGTTGTGATACTTTGTATGAAGCAGATCAAAGAGCAAAAGTACATTTTCTTTTATGGAGGCAAGGACAAAGAGTGGATCCAACAGTTCACCAAGTATATTACTGCCCTTGCAAATGATGTTGTTATAAAGGAAGCAAAACTTTCCATTGAGTTGTTTTGTGTGGAAAAGGAAGAGAAAAGCCTGGTGAGGCACTTTTGGAGCGGCATTGAGAGTTTATTTGTTACTAAGGCTCACAAGCCAGTTGATGCTGTGACTAAAGAAGTACAAAAGATGCTTTCTTACAAGAATGAAACTGGATGGGCTCTCCTCAGCAAAGGGCCATCTGTGGTGGTGAGTGGTCATGGAACCACAATTTTGAAGACAGTGGCAGAGTTTGAGAAATGGAAAGAAGTTGTGATCGAAAAGGGCTTTGAGTTGTCCTTCAAAGAATACCATCAGAAGATTGTGGGCACCACTCATCGTTGCTCACAGCTTGAGATTCCTAATGTTGCAGGAAAGTTACCAGAGACCATCAAATGCCCAGATTGTCCTAGGATAATGGAGATTTTCATAAGCTATAAATGTTGTCACAATGAGAATACCGCGAATGCCATTCACTAGTTTTGAATGTGGCTAGTTTGTTTTGTTATCATGAACGAGAGAGTGTGAAAATAGAGGCTTAGCTTCGTATGTTTCAGGACTACTTACTAGCTTCTCTTGTAAAATAAAGAGACTACATATTAGCTTCTCTAGTAAAATAATAATAGTATCAAGAAAAAAAGAGTGACTTAAGGTCTATGTTTTTTTATGAAATATGGAGCTGCATGCAATATTGAATCTTAGCATTCGATTAAGCTTCTTTATAGATTGTGTTGCAATGCTTGAGTATTCCACAACTTTAAAAGTTGCTCTGCTCTGGTCCATCCATGGTTCTGATTTTGGTTAACCATTTCTGCCTAACCAAGCTGTCTTGTTTCCTTTAATTATTGTTCTTATCGAATTTGGTAAGTATTCCGATGCGATGGCTCCGTTGGGTTCTCCTCCGTGAATGATGGGGGTGTGCCTGCAAAGACACTCCGACGCTTAAGTTAGAGGCGCAGAGATAGGAGGCAGGTATCACAATTGGGAGTAGAATTTCGTACCTTGATTAGATGGAGTATTGTTGTATTTATAAAGTATAAAGAGATAGATTTGATAGGGTTAGGTTATTTTCCTATCAAATCTCCTCAAATCTCGTAATTTATGATAGAAATAATCTTATCTTCTATCATGATCTTGTGCCTTGATCTTTCTATATCTTATCTTATAGTAAGATGTACTTTCCATTATAACTTCCTTGGTCCGAGTAAGATCATTCTACTCGGTCAGGTTAACTACTCCACGGAGTGCCGAGTCCGAGTAGTACACATGCCCCCTAAGCTCTGAAGCTATGTAAGAGCTTAAGTGGACTTGTTAAATCCGGATTTTCGTTTGACCGAGTTGGCTTTGTGTTCTACTCATCTAGTTTGACTGGATTCAGTCGTCGAAGTGTTTGCTATGGTCGGTTACATCGCTTCAGACCCATTAAAGTCGTAACGCTTCCCAAGGGCGGCGACAATGATTATTTTTTAATTTTGGAAACGTCATCGGGATACTTAATGGTCTCAAGTCTCCCTAGCCGTTGATTCACTTGGCAAGGGGTCTTGATCCAACGGTCCTAGTCGCTTCGTCTTTTCGCATTCGGGACTCTTGGCCCCCTATATAAGGGTCACTGTGTTATCCCTGTTCACTTCTTCTTCTTCATTTTTTCGGTGACCTTTTCCCTATGCTCTTTCTTCCTCCTCCTCCTTGTCTTCTCCTTCCTTTTCTTTTTTAGCCAAGGTACGCCTTTTGTCCCCTTATTTTGTTATTTCTTTTGGAATTATGTCTTCTTCTTTCGGGGATTCACGGCGTTCCGGTGGTGACAAAATACTGCCATCAAAAGTGCATTTAATCAGAGAGGATTTTGATGGCGGGATTTCGCCGCGTCGTCACAACTCCAGTGGGGTTAGCGACGGCGCGTTGGCGTTTGGCGCTGTTGTTGTGGAAGTGGTTCGCCCTTCCATCCCTTCTGGTCAGGCTGAGGTGCCTTTAACTGCTACTCCGATGAGGGTTGTAGTTCTTGATGACTCTAAGGCAACCGAGGAGGTACCTTTGGTTCCTCGTCGCTTCTAAACCCCTCCTCCTCCTCCTCCCAAACCAAGTGGTTCTAAATCTCCTAAAAAGGTCTTTCCTCCCATTACTCTTCCGGGTTATTTTTGGGTTAGTGAGGAGGTAGGGAGTTATACTTCCCGGTATCAGACCCGAGAGTCTCTTCAATCTTTTTTAGAGGAGATTGAATTATGCCACTCGGACTTTCCGGATATCGTTCATGCCGAGCCTTGTAGTCTGAATGAGCGCGTCTTCCTTTGGGCTTTTCCATGTGAGTCTCACTTCACATGTATGATGCCCTATTCTCTTTTCTTGGTGTCACCGTTCCTTTTGACAAATTTGAGTGTGATGTCCTTCGAGATTTGAATGTTGCTCCTACCTAGTTGCATCCGAATGCCTGGGCTTCCATATGTGCTTTCTGGGTTCTGTGTAATGAGTTCTTCATCACGCCCACCGCTCCTAAGTTTCTCTTTTATTATACAGTGAATGAGAGTAAGAAGGGCGGTTGGATTTCCTTGATCGACATCCCGGGTAAATCTCTACTCGATCCCTATACCTCCTCTTGGAAAAACTTCAAGCGAGGGTTTTTTCAGGTTCGACCGGGGAAGGGCGGGGTGTCAAATTTTTTCGATAAATGGGAAAGGTCCAGGTTTCCTTTGTACTGGACTCGGTCTCCTAATAAGCAGTTTTCTTGCAAAATAGTAGACATGTCTCCTAGTAACCAGGATGACATGATTGATCTTTGTAGGCTTCCCCACCTTCTTAGGTGTAAAACCATAGTCGAGATTCCCTTTTCTAAGACTTCGAGAGCTTACTGGGATTGTGAGTACTCTTTTTGCTTTATTCAGTTTTCTTTCTTCCATACTTGTCTATTTTTGCTAACCTTTGTTTCTTTTGCAATTGTGATAGGTAAGTTTGATTACAAAACCGCCAAGAAGCTTCGACTCGAGAAGTTGAAGAGCAAGGACACTGCCGCTGAAGGAGTCCAAATCGCTTCTCCTATTCCTTCCCCTCCTCCTCCTCCTCCACGTCCTCTGTCTTCGCTGAAGAGGAAGCTTCAAGGGGCTGCACAGGGGGAAGACGACCCTTCGAAGAAGACGAAATTGAGTCCTCCTTCTGCTCAAGCTGCGGCTTCTCCCATTGAGAGGCATCCGACCTTTCTTTCTTTGAAGGACGGGCGGACTTTTTTTTGGGGGAAGGACTTCAACCCTCAGGCCCTTATTAGTGTCGAAAATATCGGTCAAGCTGATCAGGATATGTTGAGGGATACTAGGCCTCGGCTTTTGATGAAGGCTATTTTGCGCTTCCAGGCTCGTTCATGGGCCATTGCCCAATTTTGGGCTGAGGAGTTTGACCGCGGCCACTGGGAGCTTGTCTTAGTCAAGGAGGCTGCTTCCAAGGCCGAGCAGGCTTTGGTTGATGCTACTCAGGCTAACGAGACTCTTCTTCAGTCAGCTGAGGAGTCTCGAAAGTCCCTTGAGGCAGTAGAGATCAAGTTGAAGGAGGCAGAAGGCCGGGAGGAGGTCTTGAAGCTTTCTTTGACTACCGCTGAGAGCTCGGCGCAAGGCCTTCAAGCCAAGGTGGAGCGCCTTAATCAAGAGCTTGCACGGGTTAAGTTAGAGGTCGCTGGTTCCGAGGCCAAGATGAAAGCCGACCTGGGCGAGGCTCTGGATGAAGTCATTTCGACTCATGAAGCCGGGTTCAAGAAGACGATTCGCCAAGTTCGGTATTTTTTCAAGGATGCCGACACCTCTGTTTTTGATATTGATAAGGATGTCAATAAACAGGGGGAGTTGGTGGATGAGTCCACTATTCCAGATGGTGATTCGGCCCAGCCTGCTGCTTAGCTCTAGGTTTTTTAGGCTTTTTATGTTTTTCTTTTGTAAAGGCTTGCACTCGGCCCATCTAGTAGGGTGTTTTTATCTTAATGAAATTTGATTTTCTCTTAAGTATAGTCCTTTTACTTTTCTGCGTGTATGACGTTAATAGCTTGTAGCCTATTAGGGTCTATGTTTTATTAATTAAACTCATTTTTCGTATCCTGTTAAAGGTATACACGATTTTAGCTTAAGTCATTTTTTGTATCTTGTAAAAGGTCTACACGGTTAGCTTACTTTCGTAACTTAGTCTTTAGCGATCTAGTTATCGAGGTTCTTCAGTCACTCCTTTTCTGAGATGCCTAGTGTCGGGTATCCGATTCGTCTACTCACTTTTTGTGCCGAGTATCCGATTGGTCTACTTGGTCTTTACACAAAGATGATATGTAAATAGGAACTTTTATTAATGATGAAAGTCGGGTGTGCCTCATTAAAATATCTTTGAAAATATTCTTAGGAAAAAAATGTCAAAGTAGGAAAAAGAGTACATCACCACTTACAATTTTCTAGTTGTAATAAAACTTCAGATGAGTGGCGTTCCAAGTTCGAGGAATGGCTTTGCCGAATGGGTGTTCTAGTCGGTAGGCTCCATTTTCCAGTGACTCGATTACTCTAAAGGGGTCTTCCCAGTTGGCTGCCAACTTGCCCTTTCCAGTTGCTTTTCTTGCTTCTCCTGATTTTCTCCAAACCAAATCTCCGACTTCGAAGTTTCTTAGCTTGACCTTGCTGTTGTATCTTCTCTCGGCTCTTCTTTTGCAGGCCTCTGCTCTGATTTATACCTCGTTGAGGGTATCTTCGGTCATGTCGAGTGCATGCCTTAGTGACTGGTCATTGCTCTCTTGAATAAAGTTTGTTCTTCGCAAAGAGGGTTCTCCGACTTCTATTGGTATCATGGCATCTGATCCATATGAGAGTCGAAAAGGTGTTTCCCCAGTTGTGGATTGCGGCGTGCAACGGTATGCCCAAAGGATTGTAGGAAGCTCCTCGGCCCAACTTCCTTTGGCGTCGCCGACTCGCTTTTTTATTTCCCTCAGTATGACTTTGTTGGCTACTTCAGTTTGCCCATTGGTCTGAGGGTGCTCTACTGAGATTACTCGGTGCCGAATCCCGAGGTTCTTAAAAAACTCTTCTAGGTTCTTTTCGACAAACTGCTTTCCATTGTCAGATACTATTGAGTGGGGGATGCCAAATCGGCATACGATGTTTTTCCATATGAATTTTTGTACGTTGTTGGCCGTGATGGTGGCCAAGGGTTCGGCTTCGATCCACTTCGTGAAGTAGTCGATTCCAACCAGGAGGAATTTGACCTGTTCTTTAGCAAGTGAGAATGGTCCTAAGATGTCCACTCCCCATATGGCGAAGGGCCATGGTGCCATGACGTTGTGCAGTTCTTCTGCTGGTAGGTGAGATATGTTGTCATATTTCTGGCACTCTTCACATTTTCTTACGTACTCGGCACAGTCGTGGCGCATTGTTGGCCAGTAGTATCCGGCTCGTAAGACTCGGGTGGCCATGGCTTTTCCTCCTGAGTGCATTCCGCATATTCCTCTATGCATCTCATTTACCATGTATTCGACCTAAGTCTTCATAACGCATTTTAGCAATGGTGCGGTTAAGCCTCTTCTGTAAAGGTCTTCTTCTTCTATCACGTAGTAACTTGCCCTTCTTCTGATCTTCCTGGCTTCCTCTCGGTTTTCAAGGAGGGTTCCTCCTTTCAGGAAGTTTCATACCTCGGTCATCCACTCTCGATCTGCCGAGTTGATATTGGAAACTTCTTTGTCAATACTTAGAGCGGATAATGTCTCCTGTATGACAGTTCGGTGTTGACCTTTCTTCTTTGTACTTACCAATTTCGATAGTAGGTCGGCTCTTTCGTTTTGTTCTCTTAGGATATGGCTGAGTTCGAATTCGGTGAACTTGTTCTTCAACTGGGAAGTCAGGTGGTAGTACCTTGTCATCTAGGGGTCCTTCGTTTGATAGGATCTGTTCATTTACCTGATGGCTAGTTTTGAGTCACTTCAGCACCTAAGGTGTTTTTCCCCTACTTCTTTAGCGAGTTTCAGCCTGGCCAGCAGGGCTTCATACTCGGCTTGGTTGTTAAACGCATCAAAGTCGAATTTGAGTGATTGTTCCAAAATAATCCCTTCGGGACTTTCGATTATGATGCATGCTCCGCTGCCCTTGACGTTCGAGGAACCATCCATGTAGAGGGTCCACCATGGAGAGGATGCCTCTTCTACTAGTGCTAGCTCTGCGATGAAGTTGGCTAGGCATTGGGCTTTGATAGGTCCTATCGGCTCATACTTAATGCCAAACTCTGATAGTTCAACTGACCAGGCTATCATTCTCCCAACGAATTCTGGTTTCCTCAATACTTATCGTATTGGGTGCTCTGTTCGTACCACCACTTAATGGCTCTGAAAGTATGGTCGTAGCCACCGTGCTGAAGTGACTAGGGCTAGTGCTAACTTTTCGATCATATGGTACCTTATTTTGGCATCTTCAGCACTCGACTTACGTAGTAGACTGGTGTTTGCATCTGATTCTCTTCTTGGATGATGATCGAGCTGATCGCGTCCCCCGAGACTGCTAGGTATAACATTTAGTCTTTGTCGGGTTCAGGTCGTGTTAGAATTAGGGATGAGGTGAGTAGTGTTTTCAATTTTAGAAAATTCGCTTCACACTCTTCACTCCAATCAAATATTTATTGCTTCTTGAGGATTTGGAAAAAGGGTCTGGCTACCTCCGCTACTTTCGGCAAGAAACGGGATAGGGATGTCAGCTTTCCGGTTAACCTTTGTATTTCCTTCATATTACTCGGGCTTCTCATGTTTATGATAGCTGTGCATTTCTCCGGGTTAGCTTCTATGCCTTTGTGTGTGAGCATGAAACCTAAGAATTTTTCACCTTGAACTCCGAATACGCACTTTTCTGGGTTTAGCCTCATGTTGTGTTTTCTGATCTCACCAAATATTTCGGCTAAGTCTCCTGAATGCGAGTTCGGGTCTCGGCTTTTGATTACCATGTCATCTACATAGACTTTTAGGTTTCGTCCGAGTTGATCTGCAAAATTCTTGTCCATTAAGGACTGGTATGTTGCGCCTACATTTTTTAGTCCGAATGGCATTACCGTATAGCGGTAGTTAGCCGTATCAGTTATGAACGCCATTTTCTACTCATCTAGTGGGAACATGGGCATCTGGTTGTAACCATAATACACGTCCAAGAAACTTAGGATGCAATAGCTGGATGCTCCGTCCACCAACCTGTCAATACTCAGCAGTGGGTATGAGTCTTTGGGACATGCTTTGTTGAGGTTTGTGTAGTCAATGCACATCCTCCATTTACCATTTGCTTTCTTTACCATCACGACGTTCGCAAGCCATGTGGTATAATGTACTTCTCTTATGAAGCTGACGCTAAGTAGCTTTTGGTTTCTTCTTTGACTGTTTCTCTTCTCTCGGTCCCAAGCTTTCTCTTCCTTTGGGAGATCGGCTTGGCCTCTAGGCAGATGGCAAGTTTGTGATAGTGGAAGTTTGGGTCGATCCCGGGCATGTCAGCGACTGACCATGCAAACAGGTCGACGATTTCTTCTTTGATTGCATTTTCAATTTTGCTCGTTAGCTAAGTCCTAAGCTTTGTGCATTGCTCTGCTTCTCTTCCTAATTGGAAGGATTTAACCTCCTCTAGGGTTCTGCTCTCGGCTCACCCTCCTTGGGGTCGAGATCAGCTTCTTCCATTAGTTGTGTTATGAGCGAAATGCATGCTACGTGTTTCACTCCTGGTTCTGGGACTTTTTTGCCGCAGGCTATCCTTAGACTTTCTAAGTAGCACTCGTGGCTGTTTCTTGATCAGCTTTTACTGTCACTATCTCTCCTTCCGAGTTGGGGAACTTCATTGCCAGGTGAGGGGTCGAGATCATTGCTCCTAACTTGTTGAGTGTAGGTCTGCTTATGAGAATGTTATACGAAGTGAGGGCGTTAACTAGGAGGTACTTGACTGTGATAGTCTTAGATCCTTTTTCTTCATCTCTGAAGGTGGTGAGGAGGTCAATGTAGCCTTCAGTATCCACTTTTTCGCCTGAAAAACTGATTAATTGTTCGGTGTATGGTTGTATCTTGCTTTCGTGGATGTCCAACTGTTAGAAAGTGGATCAGTATAGGATGTCTGCCGAGCTGCCTTGGTCTACCAGGACCTTGCATACGAGAAAATTAGCGAGCTCAACCTTAACCACCATTGGATCGTCGTGGTTGGGTTCTATGTCTTCAAAGTCTGCATCAGTAAACGTTATGGGTGGCATGCTTCTCGGTGCTCTTGATCTTATAGAAGCCGAGTTGATTGACCGGATGCCATGTAGGTGTCTCTTCCTCGCAGAGCTCGAGCTTCCTCCCCTGACGAATCCTCCTGCTATAGTATTGATAACGCCTCGAAGTTGCGTCTTGGGAGGGTTAGTTTGCTCTTGGCGAGTCTCTTCGGTTCGTCGGGATTTTTTGTCACGATTTTCTCCCTTGTCTCAGGTTCGTTCTCACTCAGACTTTCGACTGTTGTCTCTGATGAAACGTCGAAGTTTGACTTCTTGGATCAGTTTTTCAATCTTATCCTTTAAAGTGGTGCAATCTTCGGTGGTATGCCCATGCACTCGATGGTATCGGCAGAACTTGGCCCTGTGCGCTTTTTCTGGGGACCGATTCCGAGTAGGCAAACTGATCAGTTCGGCACTACAGGCTTCTTCTAGGACTCGACTTCTGTTTTCTACTAAGGGAGTATAGTGAGTAAATATTGTGCGAGACGGCTTCTCAGCCCTGGATCTGCTGTTAGAAGTCCGCTCTCGGCTTGTTCCTGTTTTGTCGTGTTCCTTATGCTTCTTATGAGATTCGCCTCTGACGCGTTCTCGGAACTTTGTTATCTCTTCCATCTGAATATAGCCTGCTGCTCTTGCTTTGAGATCGTCCATGTCATATGGTGACTTCTTACAGAGGTTTTCTGAGAAAGGACCGGATTTCAATGCCATCAGTATGGCAGTTAGCGTTACTTGAGGATTTAGGTCTCAGATTTTTACCGAGACTTCAGCAAATCTCTCCATGAAGTCTCTAAGGGACTCATTGTCCTCTTGTCGAATGTTGGCTAATGCCACTGCTGTCAAATGGTGAGATCGACTTGTGGCGTACTGGGCACCGAAACGAGTGACCAGGGTGGTGAATAAATCAATCTAGTGTGGTGGGAGGCGCGTGTACCAGTTCAAAGCTGCCCCCTTCAGTGTGGTCAAGAAGACACAACACATAATGACGTCGTCGTTCATGTAGAGGTTGACCTGCGTGACGAACGCATCAATGTGTTCGTCTAGGTCCGTAAAGCCGTCGTAACGGTCCATAGATAGGGGTTTCCACCCGGCTGGTAGTGGTGTTTCCATAATGGCATCTACGAACGGGTGTCGTCTGGTTGTCTCTGGCATTATGTTACGTCTTAGGACTGTGCGCGAGGCGGACATTGGCCTGGATTCCATGTAGGTAGGGGTGTTCAAAAAAACTAAATTGAACTGAAATATTTGAAAACTGCACTGAATTAGACTACAAAAAACTGAACTGATTTTTATAAAAACTGAACTGAACTTTTTTTAAGTTCAGTTTTATAAAACTGAACTGTTTTAGTTAGTGGTTCAGTTAACTATTATAAAACTAAACTATCAATTTTCATCTTTTCAATGTTTGAATTAATGAAGTATCTACTGCATACTTCTATAGTGTATAAGTAAAGGATAAAATCATACAAAAGTTTGAGGAGATCCTTGTATTGGTTGATAATGTTATTAGTTTTAAAAATTCAGTTGCACTGTGTAGTTTTAAAAATTACAGTACTCGAATGATGCATTGTAGTTGCATATATGTTTGAAAACTTATATTGGACTACGTGATCTGTGCGCTAAGAAATTTGTATTTTGTTCAGGGAATAATTCATATCTACTTTAATGAAAACAAATTGGTGAGAATAATGCTTATAACATAAGAATTAACAATTTCTTTTTTAATTCAGTGCATAACAGTTATGCATCCAACTGCACTATCAATTGGTCTAGTGCCCACTGGGCATCCAATTAATGCTTGAGAAAGGAGCGGCTAGTAATGCAACCTTTGATATGGGTAGACCAACTTGTGCTTGGTCAACTAGAGAAGGGTTAAAAAAAGTTCAGTTACAGTTTAGTTCAAACTTTAAATATGCAGTGCACTGAACTGAAAAATAGTTAAGTTCAATTCGCCTAAATTGATTTTCAGTTCAGTTTAGTTCACTTAAACTATTTTTCCAGTTTAGTTCAATTCTTAGACAGTTCAATTCAGTTTCACCTTTTTGAACACCCCTACATGTAGGTTGTTGTTCGGTCTGCCTTGCTCCATGTGGTGTCGTCCCGTTCTGCTCAATCGGGGTGTTTGTGGACGGTCGCATGGGCAGCCGAGTGTGCATTTCGGTCCTCTTGTAGTTTTTGATACTGTTCTCGGAGGGTAGCGTTCTCTCTACGGAGATCCTCTATCTCCTTCGTGCTGTTTTGTTTCAGCGCGTTTACCTCCCTTTGCAGGGCTTGGATCAACGGGTGATGCTCAAGTGCCTGACTCAGGATGGGCACCACATTATTAGGGTTACCCTCTTGGGTATCCCCCGATGCTAGTGTTCCCTTAGTTAGGGTTTCCAGCCCTTGTGGTCGCCTTTCTTGGTTTGTTGTTTTGCCTTGGGTTGCAGCCATCGCGATCGTTTCGCGTTGATTGTTATGGCTGGGAAAAGTTTCATTGAGCCCCACGATGTTCACCAAATGTTCTTACCGGATATGGTAAGTATTCCGATGCGGTGGCTCCGTTGGGTTCTACTCTGTAAATGATGGGAGGTGTACCTGCAAAGACACTCCGACGCTCAAGTTAGAGGCGCAGAGATAGGAGACAGGTATCACAATTAGGAGTAGAATTTCGTACCTTGATTAGATGGAGTATTGTTGTATTTATATAGTATAAAGAGATATATTTGATAGGATTATTTTCATATCAAATATCCTCAAATCTCGTAATTTATGATAGAGATAATCTTATCTTCTATCATGATATTGTGCCTTGATCTTTCTATATCTTATCTTATAGTAAGATGTACTTTCCGCTATAACTTCCTTGGTTCGAGTAAGATCATTCTACTCGGTCAGGTCAACTACTCGGTAGAGTGCCGAGTCCGAGTAGTACAATTATATTGTTGCACTACACAACACCACTCGGTTTACTTTGATAACATTCTCTTTGTGTACACATTCCATGCCATCAAATTCATTTTTGTTCCATCATAATATAACTAAATCGATCGTGATTGTACTATATATCATAAAGCCTCACCATCACGGACCAACCTTTGTATTTTCTACGAGACACGTCCTTAGTTTTCAGTATCCATTTACCTTTCTTTCTTTTTTTTTTTTTTAACAATAGGTATCCTCACCAGAAGCAATTTTGTTCTAGCCGGTATTAATTTACCTTTTGTTAAATTTTGTTTGTCTTTTTTTTTTAAAAGAATATTTTATTTGTCTCTTACTAACTAGGATTAGGGTTGAAATTTAGAGGGGATTTATATTGGACTTGTTAATATTTAGTGTGTTAAGTTTGGGACCAATCTACTTGCACCTCATAATTTTTATTATGCACTTCCATAATTAAAAGGCTGTTGCTACTTGCTACTTGCACCTCCATAAGTTTGGGTCCAGTCTATTAATTAAAAGGCTGTTGCTACTTGCACCTCAATTTTTATTATGCACTCCATAATTTTCAATATCTCAACATTACCCTTCTCCTTCTCATTTTATAAGTTCCTCTCACCCTTCTTTTCCCGAAAGTCAAGCTTCACCCCACTATACCTCCTTCACTTCTGGTGCTTTCGTCCCTCTCCCCTTGGATTTTTTTTGGGGGGATGATATGGCTTTACGGAAATGTCATTCCGAAATTAGTTTTTAAATAGTTTTGAAATAAAATTATTCCACTAGGATAAAAAAAATAGCCCACAAAACATGTGGATCACCGAATTCAAGCTGAAATCCGTGCTCCCATATGAAAGCAATGGAAAATCAAATTTTTATCTCTTTAATTAAAAAAGGAAAAAGAGAAAACTAACTACCACCTCCATTCGTTTTTAACTTTTAAGTATTATTTAGAATTGTAATATGAAAATTAAAAAAAAATCAGAATTAATAAAATTAAATGATAATTTTATGGAAAATAAAATTATTAATTCTGATTTTTTAATCATTTTAATCATTTTCTCTCTCTCTTTAATTTCTCGACTTTATGTGAACAAGACAACAAAAATGTCTTTATGATTATGAATTGAAATTGAAATGCCCAAGCGTTTTTTGTGGACAAGACACCAAAAACGTGTTTGTACAAACTGAATTAAAATGATCGACGAAGTATGTGCTTTCGTACTGAGGCATATTCCTCACCAAAAAAATACTGAGGCATATTCTACCGTGAAGATAGTAAATAAGTGGTTCACCCATGAACCATTAATTACTACCGTTAGATGTATTATAAAATACTTCCTCCGATCCTTTATATAAGAAACAAAAAATTAAATCGTCAAGACCAATAAAAAAAGTTAAGTTAGTTAGTTATAATTAATAGGCTTAAATGCAATTTTGGTTATCATAGTTTGCATAATCTGCAATTTTAGTCCCCCTATTTTAAAATTAAAATATTTAGTCCTCCTATTTTGCATAATCCGCAATTTTAGTCCCTATGTTTTAAAATTGAGACATTTAGTCCCTCAATTTTGTAAAATCAGTGATTTTGGTCATTCTGTCAAATTATAATCGTTAACCGTTATAAGATTAATGTTGACTATGACGTGAAACATGCTTCAATGACGTGGGAATAATTTAAAATAAATGATTAAGACTCATGATTTTCAGATTAGGACTCACGATTACTCCAGTCATTAAAATAAACGATTTTATCTTTTTTTTTAAATATATTTTTCATCAATTTATCTACTCAGTATTTAAAATAATTAAAAAAATAAACAAATAATCTTGTGTCACATTACTATATATGGGTCACGTTAGGGTCAACGTTATTCTCTTAACGATCAATGCTTCCAATTTGACAGAAGGACTAAAATTACGGATTTTACAAAATTGGGGGTCTAAATGTCTCAATTTTAAAATAGAGGGACTAAAATTGTGAATTATACAAAATAGGGAGACTAAATGTCTCAATTTTAAAACGGAGGGATCAAAATTAGAGATTATACAAAATAGGGGACTAAAATTGCATTTAAGCCTAATTAATAATGTCATAAATTTTAATTTTATTCCAAAAGTACCTTTTAAATTAATTAGTTTAAGTAGTAGTTACATTAATGACGTTGCACCTCCACCAATAAGTGTAACTTGTATTGTTAATAGACCAATAAATGCATGAGAAATGAGTAGGTGTCTCATTAATGGATTTACAAGATGAAGGGTAAAAAAAAAACTAGCAATTAATACAACTTAAAGTGGGTCTATGTTTTTTATAATTAGGACAAAAAAAGAACACCATTTTGTTTCTTATAAAAAGGACCGGAAGGAATATATTTAATGTATCATATTTAATATAGTGATATGGTGAAGTAATAAATGTTTTCATACCTACAATTATGAAAAGTTTCCTCTTGCTTGATGCAACCCTTTTATCACCCCTTTTATGGAGTTTTCCCCTTCCCCAACCAATGTTCTTTTCGCCGTTTTCACGTATCCTTTGTCCATTTCATTTAGAGAAAAAATGCTATGCATTGACAGTGTAAAATAATTTTACATAATCATCCAATCACAAACCATCATGTATGGTAAGCTTCTTAACTTTTACAAAATTATCTTAAAAGTCATGCAAACTAAGGGTGTTCATAGATTGGATTTTTGAAAATTTGATCCATTTCCAATCCAAATCCAATTAAATGGGTTGGATTTAAATCCATATCCATTTAATTGGATAAAAATTGGATTGGATTTTTTTGAAACCGATTAAAAGTGGTTTTCAAATCGGTTTATAGTTCGAAACCAATTTGGTTCTAAATCTAGTTTTAAACCATAAATCGATTTTCGTCTGACCTTGGTTGGGGCTATTTTTGGCTGACTTCAATCAGGGTTGTTTTCGATCAACTTCGCCTAGGGTTATTTTTTATCGAGGCAGTTTTCGGCTGACCTCGATCGAGGCTATTACGTCCTATGTCGGCTAGGGTATTTTCGGCCAACCTCAGCCAGGGAAGTTTTTAGCCAACGTCGGCCAACACAATTTTCGGCCGACCTCGGTCAGGGCTATTTTTAGACGACCTTGGCTATGATTCTTTTCAATCGATGTCGGCTAGGGTTATTTTTGGCCGATGTCGGCCGAGATAGTTTTTGGCAGACTTCGATCAAGGCTATTTATGGCCGATCTCGACTAGGGTATTTTCTGCCAACCTCGGTCAAGGAAGTTTTCGGCCGACCTCGGTCAGGGCTGTTTTTAGTCGACCTTGGCTAGGATTATTTTCGATCGATGTCGGCTAGGGTTATTTTTGGTCGATGTCGGCCGAGATAGTTTTTGGCAGACTTCGATCAAGGCTATTTATGGCCGATCTCGACTAGGGTATTTTCAGCCAACCTCGGTCAAGGCAGTTTTTGGCCGACGTCGACCGAGACAGTTTTCGGCCGACATCGGCTAGGGTTATTTTTGACCAATGCCAGCTAGGGTTATTTTTGGCTGACGTCGAGTGAGACAATTTTCGGCCAACCTCGATCAAGGCTATTTATGGCTAATCTCAGCTACGATATTTTCGGCCAACCTTGGTCGGGAAAGTTTTTGGCTGATGCGGCTAGGGTTGTTTTCGATCAACGTCGACCGGGACAATTTTCGGCCTGTCTCAATTAGGATATTTTTGGGCGACATAGATTAGGAAAGTTTTCGGCCGACATCGGCTAGGGTGGTTTTCGGCAGATGTTGGCTGAGGCAATTTTAGGCCGATGTCGATCAAGGCCGCTTTTGGTTGACTTCGGCCAATGGCTATTTTCAACTGACGTCGACTAGGGTTTTTGGACTAACCTTGGCGACCTCAGCCGAGGTTGCTTTTGGACGACCTTAGCCAGTACTGTTTTCGGAAGAATGTTATATCATTTAAAAAACGTTTGTGGTGGGCATGAGTTTTAGATTTAAAAATCCAAACAAATATCCAATCCATATCCAAATTAATTGGATTGGATTTAAAATCCAAAAAACTGGATTTGGATATTAAACTAATCCATTAAAATGGATTTAAAGTGATTTGAATTAGGTTGGTTATGGATTGGCTTTATATAATTGGATTTTTTGAACAGCCCTAATGCAAACAGTGATATGTGATTGGATGACGAGTAAAACTACTTTACACTATCCATTAAACTCTTTCATTTAAGGGGATCATTTCATTATGAGGGTAAAATAAAATAAGATAAAATATAAGAGTTAAATAATAAAAGTATCTTATACTATCTAAATATTTTATATACATAAGATAATTTATTAGATAATACATATGCTATCATAATTTATGTTTGAGTTGGATTAGATATCAGAATATAATATAAATAAAGATTAAATTATTTACTTGGTTTCTATAGTCTTCTTTTTAATTTTTAATTCTTATATATATTGTAAGTTTTAGACTGAATATAATTTTTGTTCTATATTAGAAATCAAATTCTCGCATAAACTTTGTCAATGGAATTAAATAATGCGCATATCTCTTAATTAAATTTTTCTTAGTAATATCTCAATTACATTTAATGATATAGGATAATAATAAAAATTAACAAATAAAAAGTTTCCTTTAAAAATTACAGTAAAATGTGTTAATTTGGTAAAAAAAAAAAAATTAAATGTGTTAATGGCATTAAATATCACATTTCTTAAAAAAATCACACTTTAAATTTTTTATCTATTAAGGTAACGGTAGTGAATAGAAAAATCATAAAATTAATCATATCATATTACTTTTTTTTTTTTATCAAATTTTAAAACAAAACAAACATTCTTAATCCAACCACTTTATAAAACTCGATTGAACGTAAAAAAAGACAACAATTTAATCCTTCTTTTCTGCAAGTGATTACACCCATTATAATAAAATCCTAGCTTACACCCATTCAATTGTAATGTTGAAATTGTGTTTGAATTTTTTTTTTGTTTTTATTTTCAGTTACCATGTTTTTATTAATAATTATAAAATTATTATTTCATTTTTAATTTATTTCTTGTTTTCCTAATTTTATAAAAAAATTAAAATAAGAATTTATTATTTTTATTATACATATATATTTTTCAAAAAAGAAAAAGAAAAAAAATCTTACACCAAAACTTCTAAAATTTTAGGTCATTAAAATGGAACTAATGGTAAGAAATTTAAATAGCGTGCTTCACATCTTAAATTTAATTAAATCTCATAGTCACTGTTGTTTTCGGAAAAAATAGATGTGACATATTTTTTTTTCCGTAACATATATTTGAAGTGAAGTAAAGGTTAAGAACATTATAATTAATTTTTTTTCTAAAAAAAAAGAACATTATAATTTTTTTTCTTAATTTTTCTTTCTTCATATTTCTATTTTTCTTCATCTAAATAATATTTTTAATTTATTTTTTAAAAAAAAGAATCTTTCTTTTTTTAATTTCTTTGTCTTATTCCAACAATATCTTAACCAAAATTCGTCACGTTTCAGGGACCATTGAAAGTTCTGTTTCATATACTGGTAAAATTAAATTGTCAGATGTAGGTCAATTTTAACATAATAATGTGAAGGTCGATTATATATATATATATATATATATATATATATATATATATATATATATATATATATATATATATATATATAAAAGGTGTGACAAGTACGCGATAAAGTGTGTGCTTGATGCAATTGATTTCTAATTGAAATGTATCTATTTATTTTATTTCTTAGGCCTTTTTTTTCTTTTCCTGCCGAGAGTTAGCCGTGATTTCTTATGGATAAAAAAAATAGATAAAACAATTAAGAAAATGTTAAAAATATATTATTTAATTTTTCAACATATTTTTATTATAGAGTGACACATATATGATCTTATTAAATAAAAAAAAACTTGTTTGTTTAAGTTTATTTTCTTAAAAAATATTTTTTAAATAAAATAAGTATTTTTTTGTCTAAACTATTTTTTTTAAATATTTTTTTTACTTTTTTAAAAAGTAAATTTTATCTAGTTTTTAAAAATTACTTTTTAAAAAAAGACACCTTTTTTTTTTTTATGTTTAAACAAATTCGTCTAATATCCGAATTGAAAGAGAAAAGAATTGTTTGTGGCGTAGTGGTAGCGTGAGACATGTGATTTTATCCATCAGTGGGAACGCCGAAACGGGACTCCAGCGATTTTCTGTCCATAGAAGTGGAGAATCTCCACCTTACTACGGTGAGTCTGTGACGTAATCACCAAGTTTAGTTCCTGATGTAAGCAGCTAGAGTAATCATAAACTTACCTCACAAAAATAAGGTAAGTGTTTTTTTATAAGCACAAAGAATAATAAGTGGATAAATAATGTAATGAAAAATTAAAATAAAAAAAATGAAATGTATTAGTTTATTTTACACTTACGGTAACTTTTATGTTCAAAGACTTTTGTAAAATGTTTAAAGTAAAATAAACTGATTCAGACTTACATTGCAAATACTAAATATTTTCAGTTTTTCACATTAAAAATAATAATGTAAAACATAAGATAACAAGGGGTCAAATTACTGGTAATTATTAACCTACTAAAGTCGGGTCTAATCCTTTTTTTCACACTGCTAAAGCGAATTTCTCCATGCATGGAGCCCATTAATTAATGATAAAATATTACAGATGTTAACACGAGGCAATCGTGCCTACGTTGGTGAATCATATCATTACTACTATTATTTAGATGGGTGTCTTTTTTGTGTCAAATAAAGTAATTTTTTTATTAGAAAAATAAAGTAACTACTAATCAATGTAATGTGAGCTTTTGGGATTGTTCCATGAAAAAATAAAATAGATTGCCTTCATTTGAGCATTTTTCACGTGTCTAGTAACCTCTAAAACAAATTCAATCTAGCAAGTAACTTGAATGACTTGCCCAAATAAATTGAATTAGGTTGTACATTCTAACCTAACAATCTGTATAACCCAACTCATTCAATCCATCAACCCAAGGATTAGATTGGGTTGATTCGTCGAGTTGGATCCTTCTTCTTCTTTTTTTTAAACTATATTTAACACTTTTTTTATCATTATCTCCTAAATATTTTCTTGATTTATAAGTTTTATAACATTTTTTTTCTTTTTTAATTATATTTGACTACAATATTTGGGAATATTTTATGAGAAATAAAATTTGAGATGAGTATGCATTTAAGAATATAAGTGTACTTATAAGGATAAAATGAGAGAGATTTGAGATTGTTGAGAGAAAAAAAAATTAATTAGTTGTCAAATAGTGTATAAAATACACATCTAAATAAAAGAAGAGATAAAATATTAAGAATGTATAATTAGAATATTGAGGAAAGTGAAAGTCTCATTCTTCAAGTTGTTTGTTTTATTTATAAATAGTATTTTAGTTTGTATATTTACTGAATAAATATTTATTTATATAATTAAAATTTATACTAAATAAATACTTTTAAATATATAAATTATATTATAATTAAAAATATAATAAATAAATATTTTTTTAATATATAAATTATATTTTAAATTTATGATAAATAAATTATATTGTGATATAATGTTATTTTTAATTATTGATATTGAAAGCGATAGATTCGAGGAGATAAAAAAGTTAAAAGAAAGAAAATTTTAATAAAAGAAAGAAATAAAAACAACTAAAGAATGACAATTAAAAGTACTCTCTTTCATAATAACTATTCTAGTTTATATATAACGAGGGATATAATAGTAGAATTTTTTTAAATATTTTTTAACAAAAATAAATAAAGAATTTTTTTTTATTAAATGATACAAAAGAAAAATAGTTTATCCTGGAATATTTATTTAAAAATTTATGTTAGCACTCATGACTCAACACTCAGCAGAGATAAGCCTCCAACTGTCATGCTTCACATTTCATTTCATTCACGTTTTTCAGCCATCGATCAATTAATTTATAAAAATCTATGTGTCTGAACGATATTACAGCCACAGAGATTGGAGATCTCCATTTTATAGTATTTTATTAGGACTGGAGACAATCTGAACGTTCTTAATAGTTAATACCCCGACAGGTCTGTTTTGTTCCCATTTGGAATGGCTTTATGGTGCATGCTTCGAAGCAGTGTCGATTTCGATCCATGCATTCCGATTCCCAGTGGACTAGTTGCCACAAATATTGCCCAAGGTGACACAGCACAGACTACTTTGTAATTAGTATATACTCAAAGTTCAAATTTCAAAACATTAGTCAAGCTGAAAAAATTTATTCCAATTAATTCACACGCATAATAGTGGAAAATATAACACTTTTACATATACATTTATAATGTATAATCTATAATATATAAATTTCATAATCATTTATTGACAATTTTTAACAAGTGCCAAATTCTGCTGAAAAAAAAAAAGTGCCAAATTCTTGAACTAAATGCACATAAATATGCTACAGGACAAAATGACTTTGACAAATTGCTTTCATAATATTAACAACGTACGAAAACAACATTGGTGTGCCTGCTAGAGGACAAACGAGGCCAGGTGTTTGTGGACAAATTGCTTCAACAATTTTTGGCTTACGTAGCAAGATAAACCAAATACGTGGCTACCACCTTTGCTTAACTAATTTCAATAAATTGTTTTAAATTTAATTATGTTTTATATTTTAAATTAGGCTTGATTGCAATATTATTAATATTAATCTTTCAAGTACAACAATAGTGTGATTTAAGTCTCTCATGTTCCAATTGTACCAATTAGGTTCTCCAATTACATATGTACAATTTTAGTCCCTCATATTTCAATTGCATTAATTGGATCCTTTAGGTACCACAATTATGTAATTTTAGTTCTTCAAGTATGACAATTGTGCAATATAATTTCAATACTTGGACGACTAAAGTTGCATGTTTGCAACATCTAAGAGACCTAATTGGCATAATTAGAATATAAGGGACTAAAATTACATAATTACAATATTTAAGAGACCAAAAGTACAATTAAATTTTTAAATTAGTCAAATTATTGTTTATAAACTTTAAATATTATAAAAATAACAATTTATTTTTTTAATATCACTATAAAATAATTGAATTATTTTATTATTTTACATTTAAAATTATAATAACATTTAAATTTAAGTGTAATATTAAATACATTATAATAAATTTAATTATTTAACATCTAATAGTAATAAGAAATCATTTAAAATTTTATATTATTTATAATATTTAAATTTAGAATTTTGTTATGCTCAATATTTAAATAATATTGAAAAAGTTTTATATTCATCGTTATGTTGTAGAATGAATGTTTCACACGTAAATTTTTATAATTAATATAAAACTCAAGTGTGTAATAGTTTATACTTTATAATACAAAATATACAATATTTTAATAATTGAAATAAATTAATAAAATATTTATGAATAAAAAAATTAAAAAAATATTTTTTTTATATAAATTTAAAAAAAAAATTAAAACTAAGATTATTAAGCTCATGTACTACTATGATTACACATATATATTTTGTTACATTATTTTTTTCCTTTAAAAATATATAATTTTACTGTAAATTTTTTATTTTGAAAATTAATTTATTTAAGGCAAATGCTAACCAGTGCCCTAAGGGCACTGATTAAGGAACTAAAAGGAGAAAGAATTTTATTGGGAGGCGGATTGCGTTGCCCATATTTTTTTTGCGCTCTCCTATGAATTCCACAATAAATATTTTTTCCTTTTAATTCCTTAACCAGTGTCCAAAGGGCACTGGTTAGCAAGACCCTTTATTTAATATTATATTATGTCAATTTTAATATACTTACAACATATATTATCATTAAAGTTACTACTAATCACTGCAATGTGAACATTTAGATTTAGAATTGCTTTTCAAAAAAATAACTTGCCCACGTTGGAGTATTTTTCACGTGTCTAGGTCAGCAAATTAAGCCCAATGCCCATGCATTGCTTTTCAAAAAACTGTTACTATCAAACTTATTATTATTATTATTATTATTATTATTATTATTATTATTATTATTTTTGAAAAGTGTAAGATCATGAGTTTTATTAAATAAAAAATAAGAAATTCATAAAATTCTATATAATTTTCATAAAATTTC
The DNA here is from genome assembly GCA_026413185.1 of Pueraria montana var. lobata. NCBI lineage: Eukaryota > Viridiplantae > Streptophyta > Magnoliopsida > Fabales > Fabaceae > Pueraria > Pueraria montana. The sequence continues at coordinate 74,856,245 of CM048647.1, forward strand.
AACTAATAATAAAAAAATGTATTTAAAATATGTTAGAGAATGGTTTATTAATATTTCTCTTACTTTTCATACAAATGTAATTAACGTACTTCCCCTATTTAAATATAGGCAAAATTAACTTAAATATAAGTAAAATTAATCAACTTTTACGCTAATTAAGAAAGTTAATTAATATCACTTAGTTTTACTATTTACATTTGAGAAATAAACATTTTTCTAAAGTGTCCTTAATTAGAACTCAATATCAAGAATAAAATTAAAAAATTATAATTGAAAATAGAATCTAAATTAATTGAAGAGTATTTTTGAAATAATATCATTAAATAGGATGCAAGTAATTAAAATTAGCTTATATTTGAGTTCAATTTTTTTTTGCTTATAATTAAGTTCGGAGGGATTATTATTTTGGTGAATGAAAAAAGAAGAGAAACAAAAAAGAGAGCATATATGTTTTAAATAAATATACTATTGGAAAATTTAAAATTAAAAAAGAAAATAAAGAATTACTGTTATCAATTCTCAAAGAATTATTATTATAATATATTTATTCATTTTTAATCTTTTTTTTATTACACTATTTATTACATCTATCACCTTTTTTTTTTTTTTTCCTTTTTATCTCCATGTTCCGTCCATCCATCAATTTCCAAATTGGCGTGTAAATTCACCATATTCCTTCTCAAAACATTCAAATATTTATTTATGTTTTATTTTTATTATTTTTTTGACAGAATTTATGTTTTATTTATATTTATTTATGTTTTATTTTTTAAAATTGGAAAGCTTGTAATTTAACTTAACATCTAGACATGATTATTCTCTACTAGACTCTTTCTCATTTTTTTTTCTTCTATTCACATGCTTACATTGTAAAGTATGTTTGGTAGGAGGTTTGTTTGTGAAGAAAGAACTAGACGAAAACAGAACGTGAAGAGTGAAAACTAAAGTCCGTCGTTAGTTTTAAACAAGGTGTGAAATGAAAAGAAAAAGAAATAATAGAAACCACACGTAAGAAAAATCTCAGACATGTGAAGAAAAATGAGTGTGTGATAATATCTATCACTTTTTCATGTTATAAATAGGATTTGCGCCTCAAAATAATAATAAAAAAAAATAATCAACCACTTTTTCATGTTATAAATAGGATAGAACTTAGGAGATCTTGCCACAGCAGTAAGCACCAACAAGGCAACAGCAAATCCTTTCTTTCGCATCGAAACCTTCGAGAATGAGCATAATCATGTCTGCAACCAAGTCTCTCCTCCAAAATGCTGAGAATGAGCACAACCCACTCACCATGTCTGATGAACAGATTTTGGAGCAAATTTACTCAACCCATGTCGACAGTGATACAAAATTTGATGTGGACTCTCTTTTCACCCTTGCTGAGAACACTCTTAGACGTTCAACCCACAATGTTGACAATCTTGTGCAGGTATATATACAACCTTATTTTCACTTTCTTCTTTCCCTCCACGTTTACGTACCCTTCAAATATTCATGCACTTAATTTAAATAATTTTTACAGGGATCCCATGCAAGCTTGGAGCACATAGATGATAAGATCCCCCAATTCAATTCACCACTCTGTACCCTCAAGCAGGTTTCTTCCGAGGTCATATTTGATGCGTAAAAATGTGTTTGCAAAGGACAAGCGTACCCTACGCAGTAGTTACAGTGGACTCTAAGAGTCCGGATATCGAACCCAAAAGACCAGTTGTGTTCCCAAACAATCAATTTTGTAATGGTTAAACAATTCAATCAGGAATCAAATTTGGGAGAAAATAGAGTTCAATTGTTCAGTTTTTAAAAGTAAGGATTAAGACAAGAAGATTAATGTGAAACAATAAGAATGAAACGCCAAGGATTATGATTTTGCATGCATCCCTTTTTCCCTCATCTTGATCTCATTGAATGCTCTAATTAAGTTAATTGCCAGTCTTCTTTAAATTCATTAGTAAACAATTGATCGTAGCTTACTACTGCTGTTTCCCCTAATTCAATTCCCAAATTGGTCATAGGTGAATTAAATTAGGGTAAACGATAATACTCAGAGAGGTTGATTAAGAGAATTAATCCACTGGAAATTCATACATTTAGTTTGATCATGCAAATCATATGAATTCAATGACTTTACAGTTCTATCAGTCCCAAGCAATTGATCATAGTCAAGGGACTGACTAATATTTAGAGTGATCAGTTCTAATAGCAAACAAAATAGTAAAGAGATTCAATAACTAGAAACATTGAGACATTCATTGAAAATCAAAGATGGGGTACAAGAGACGCAGCTACATCATAATCCTAGGCTTGGAGGACTAGCCACTCATGTTCATGAACAAACTAGAAAACCTCATAGAAAACATAAAGATTACAAAGGGATTAGAATTGTTACAAGTAGTACTCCCAATGACGATCTCTACGTCTTACAGCAATCGAATTCTCTCACACGTTCTCTATCTCAATCAGAACCCTCAGTTTTTGGAAACAGAGCAAAAGATACCTCCCACCGGTTTTCAGCACTTATTTTATAAAGTTTTAAACTGCTGACGCGGATCACCACGACCATGCTGATCAGATGACCACGGCCGTGGTCCTTGCATAGTCTGGAGGTCCAATCTGCGTGCATTACGAGCACGGCCGTGGTAAATTAACCACGGCTGTGCTCGGAAAGTTGACGCTGATGCAAAACTTTCAGTGATTTCTGCTTGGCCGTGGTTATTTCACCATGGCTGTGGTGGCTTAGCACGGCCGTGCTTATTCTACCACGGCCGTGGTATGCCAGACAAAGGTAACTTCCTTCAATTTATTTATTTTTGAGCTCTTTTCTTCAAGAAATCCTTGAATTGCCTGTCTTACACAAACTAGCAATAAACCGTGAGTTCTGCCAACAATTAAGCTCAAATCATATGCAAATGGCATCCAAACTGAGATAGAAAATACAGTCAAAATCTGGTTTATCAAAACCTCCCCACACTTGAGCATTGCTTGCCCTCAAGCAATTATTCTAAGTTAGACATCAAAATTGATTCTCCCTAGCCAAGAACTTGTAACAAAATTCCCGATTTATTTATGACAGAAGCAGATACAGCAGAATGCAGCAGGTTTCCTCTCGGGGTCTCTTAGGCTTAAACCTACACAAAAATTAATTTCCCAGGAGCCATGGTTCACTCATCTCTCCTTCTCTCAGTGTTTCAGGGTTAATAGAGAAACTCTCCAATCATATTCAAATGAACATATTCACTAATCTATGCATCGATCAACTCAACTCAATTGAACTTTTTACAATCAAAACAGATGAGGCATGACAAGGTGTAACGGGGCTAGGATTTCAATGATGGGTGGATATTGAAAGAAAAATGTTAGCAATGGGCTTTACAATCAATTTATGCTCAGTGATCCAAAATCAAGAAGATACCAATGTTTATTTCTTCTTCTTCTTCTTCTCTTTTATTTGATTTTGATTTTTGATTTTTTTTTCAGCTCTCACTTCTTCTTTGTCTCCTTTTTTTTTTTTTTTTTTGAAGGCCTTGACCTTGATTTATTCATTGTATAGGATAGGAAGTGAGACATACTGAGTCTTTTCTGTTTCAGAATATCCTTCATTACATTGGTTTTCTCCTGTCTTTCAGACCACCAAGCATATTGTACAAAGACTAACATAACAGGGTGACCAAAAAAGAAAATATTCATAAGGCTCAAAACAGTCAACTGAGTGGGGTTGTATCACAAATTTTGCATCTAGAAAAATGCCTAAACAATGCCTCAACAGTTTCAGAAAGTCAAAAGTCAATCAAGGATATGTATATCAGCATAGAAAATAAAACATGTCACTTGAATTGATTCCATATCATATTGAAAGGCTTAAGGCTTAACTCTCCCATCTCTATGTTCAAGCTCAAGGGAAATAATCTATTCGTCTAGTTTTAGAGCCAGTGTTTCCCCTTTAGTAACCTTGCTGCTATCTGATTTTATTATTATTTTTTTTTATTTTTTTTTAAAGAGGGAAATTCCGCAACACAATTCTACAACTATTGAGGATCTAAAATCACATCAGAACACAGAAATAACATAACCACACAATGTCTCAAGAATAGGGAAAAACAACCGTGACTCCCTTCCCCACACTTAATAAATGCGTTGTCCTCAATGCATCAAAAATAAAAATGAAAACAGGAAACAATGTAAGGAGGATGAGAGAAACAAAAAACTAGTAGAGTACGGTGCTATAAACAAAACAGACTGACAAAACAAAATAAAAGAAAAAGAAAACAAAACCTAATGAAATAAAAAAGCTCCTCAAGAAGGAGGAGGATTTGGAAAGAGACGATCCTGAAGCTGCCTCAAAAAATCCATCTGAGCAGTGAATTGGTCAGCTATCATCTGTTGTTGTGTCTCAAATCGGGTGTCCTGATCATCCAACCTCTGCGTCACCCTAGTCTCCAAATCATCCAATCTCTGGAGGATCTGGCTCATGTCAAATGTGGGTGGTGGTGGTGATGCCCGATGCTGCTCTGTCGGCTGCTCCTCCATGTCAAACGGCTGCTCTGCCATGCCTGGCTCCTGGGGCTGGATCTCTAGCTCATCCTGATGTGGGTCAGGCTGCTCAACAAGGAAGAACTGCTGGCCCTGGCGTCGAAGGATCCCCAGAGAAACTAGAGTGGATCTGTCAATGTAAGAAACGGCTGTGCCATCCTGGGCTGCCTCTATGAAGCCAAAGTGAGTAGCCAGCCTGGTGATGAATGATCCAACTACAATGTGACCAGTCTGGCTCTGAGAAACTCGTAATCCAATGGTGCGACAGTGTCTGATAAAAAGGAGGCCGGCATTACACCGCCTTCCCCTAACCATGCACCATAAAGGGAAGAGGTCCTTCCCAGTAATCGTGCCCGTGCTCTCCTTGCGGCCATGGAGGGTCCCAGATAACCACCGATGGCACACTCGAAGTGCTGGGTCTCTGATGCCGCTGGCCTTTGAGGTGCCAGGGATGAAGCGGGCCTGTCCTGTAATCTCCCTCCAGAAGGTCGCTGGTCTGTAAGTCTTCGGGTGCCATCTCAAAGCACCCCTATACTCATCTGTCAGGATGGACTCCGGTGTCTCGAAACCCAAGACGACGTTGAATGTTGCCAACGTCATCTTCCGGACCTGTCCCATCATGAAAAAGGAGACCATGTGCGGAAGGGCTGGGTCATCTATCTGTGTCACCTCCTCATCCTCCATGTCGTCCTCATCTGCCTCCTGCTCTGGTGCAGGTCGAGGTGCAGGGTCCCACTCCTGGCAAGTGGAGATGAAGTCAATAGTGGGGCATCTGTATGCCTGCTCTGTGATGTCCACTATCCTCTCCCATCCCACAGCTGTGAGGTATGCCATGACCCGTTGCAGTAGACCAAGCTCCTCTAGAAGTGCTGTGTCTAAAGCTCTGGTGGGGATGATAATCAAAGGTCCTAAGTACTGTGTACCGGTCCATGTGCTCTGGTGGTACGGGAGTATCATAATGCATAGGCTGAGCCCCAGGATGGCGTCGAGGTGGTGGGTTAGGTGGTGATGAAGTGGATCGTGTGGAAGATGCTGCACCCTGTCTTGGCTGAGCCTGTGTGGTCCGAGCACGCTTCCCACGAGTACGAGATGGGCCGTCACCTGTCATAACTGCACACAACGAGCATAATCCAAAAAGAATGAAGTAGTATGGGTTAGAGCAACAACAAAAAGCATGGCCACTGTGTACATGACCACGGCTGTGGTAACATTTACCACGGCCGTGGTAAGCATGACCACGGCTGTGGCAAACATGATCACGACTGTGGTAAACATGACCACGGCCGTGGTTCCCGTGACCACGGCTGTGGTTCCTGTGACCACGGCTGTGGTTCCCGTGACCACGGCTGTGGTAAACATGACCACGGCCGTGGTGACTGTCAGAAACTGTTTTTTTTTTTTTTTATTAATACTAAACAGAAAAGAAAAAGGAAATAACATATGATCAATAAAAATGCATGCTGACAAATCATGAAAAGCTTACTTGCTAGGATTGCCAAGAATAGGAGAGACAGAACAGATAAAGCAGGAGGGAACCACGGGTGGTGGTAACTGACCACCCCCGTGGCTATATATAGAGATGGGCAGACCACGGCCGTGGTAAATTTACCACGGCCGTGGTGAGCCTCTGGTGTCCCCCCCCTTTTTTTTTTGGACAACTAACCACGGATGTGGTAAAAGTTACCACGGCTGTCCAGACTAACCACGGCCGTGCTTAATTTACCACGGCCGTGGTCGTATATGACGCTGTTGGGAAAATCTGGGGGCAAGGCTGTGGTAAGTTAATATCACTACTTGGCTTCTACCACCACGGCCGTGCTCAGCTTAACACGGCCGTGGTCCCCACATGCGGACTAAAACAATAAGAAAATTAATTCTAGCTGCGAAAGAAAAATAAATGTAAACTAAAGTTAATAAAAGGAAAGGATACACTGGGTAATGAACCCAGCTCCCACAGGTTGCCTCCTGGGTAGCGCTTGTTTAACGTCCCGAGCTTGACGGGTGAAAAGGGAACTCAGTTCATTCCTGGAAGTGCGCAATAAAGCGCACTTGTTGCAAACTTGCATCATATGTTTTTACTCTATGCCCATTTATTTTGAAGGTAGAACCATCTTCTTTCTGTAGCTCTAGTGTCCCATAAGGGAACACTTGGTGCACAGTGTAAGGCCCATTCCACCTTGAGCGGAGTTTCCCAGGGAACAGATGTAGGCGAGAGTTGTAAATGAGGACCTTCTCGCCTACATGGAATTGTCTCTGTCTAATACGAGCGTCATGCCATTTTTTGGATCTCTCCTTGTAAATCTTGGCATTCTCGTATGCTGCAAGACGGAACTCGTCAAGTTCATTCAGTTGCATTAACCTGTGGGTACCTGCAAGCTCAGAATCAAAGTTTAGAAATTTCAGAGCCCACATGGCTCTGTGTTCTAACTCAACAGGTAAATGACAATTTTTTCCAAACACAAGTCTGTAAAGAGACATCCCAATGGGAGTTTTAAAAGCAGTTCTGTAAGCCCAAAAAGCGTCATCTAATTTGATAGACCAATATTTCCTAGACGCACTTACAGTTTTTTCCAAAATCCTTTTCAACTCCCTATTGGAGAGCTCCACTTGACCACTTGTCTGTGGATGGTAAGGAGTAGAGACCTTGTGAGTTACTCCATATTTGGCCAAGAGGCCATCAAACAATTTGTTGCAGAAGTGAGTACCACCATCACTAATGATTGCTCTAGGGGTGCTAAATCTTGTAAAAATGTTTTTTTTCAGAAATTTAATCACACTCCTAGCATCATTAGTGGGCAGTGATACAGCTTCTACCCACTTTGATACATAATCCACAGCAACCAAGATATATTCATTACCAAAAGATTTGGGAAAAGGACCCATAAAGTCTATTCCCCACACATCAAACATCTCCACAACTAACATGTTATTTTGAGGCATCTCAAATCGCCTCGATAAAGCGCCAGTGCGCTGACATCTATCACAAGCCTTCACAAATGCATGTGCATCTTTGTAAAGGGAAGGCCAGTAAAAACCACACTGAAGCACTTTATGGGCGGTCCTCATAGGGCCCGAGTGTCCGCCGGCTTCTAAAGAGTGACAATGGTTTAAGATGGAACTTACCTCATTATAAGGCACACACCGCCTTACCAGGTTGTCACCACACACCTTGTATAAAAAGGGGTCATCCCAGAAATACTTCCTTGCTTCTAACATTAATCTCTTCTTCTGCTGATAATTGAATTCAGGGGGAAATACTTGGCAGGCTAAATAGTTAACTATATCAGCATACCAAGGTGTCCCTTCAGAGGAAATGACAGCAAAAAGATGCTCATCAGGGAATGTCTATTTAATGGCCCCATCTTCTGCAGGTTGCATGACAGAGGGATCTAGACGGGACAGGTGGTCCGCAACCAAGTTCTCTGATCCTTTCTTGTCCTTTATTTCTAAATCAAATTCTTGCAGCAACAATATCCACCTGATGAGTCTTGGCTTTGCATCCTGTTTACTCAAAAGAAACTTGATAGCAGAGTGGTCAGTGAAAACAATAACTTTAGACAACACTAAGTAATGTCTAAACTTATCAAAAGCAAAAACTACTGCCAAAAGTTCTTTTTCAGTGGTAGTGTAATTCCTTTGGGCCTCATCTAATGTCCTACTGGCATAGTAAATAGTATGAAAAATTTTATTTCTCCTTTGACCCAAAACAGCCCCTACAGCTGTGTCACTAGCATCACACATCAGTTCAAAAGGCAGTGACCAATCAGGGGCTACTACCACAGGAGCGCTAACAAGCCTCTCTTTCAGTAGTTTGAATGCCTGTAAGCACTCATCAGAAAACTCAAAGGTGACGTCTTTAGCCATTAGGTCATTCATGGGTTTTGCAATTTTTGAAAAATCTTTTATAAAGCGCCTGTAAAACCCAGCATGACCCAAGAAGCTTCTGACAGCCTTCACAGAATTTGGTGGAGGTAATTTTGCAATCACCCCCACCTTAGCGGGATCTACCTCAATGCCTCTGTGAGACACCTTGTGCCCCAATACGATACATTCTTGTACCATAAATTGGCATTTTTCCCAATTCAAAACCAGCCTTTTCTACCTTGGCATTCTCGTATGCTGCAAGACGGAACTCGTCAAGTTCATTCAGTTGCATTAACCTGTGGGTACCTGCAAGCTCAGAATCAAAGTTTAGAAATTTCAGAGCCCACATGGCTCTGTGTTCTAACTCAACAGGTAAATGACAATTTTTTCCAAACACAAGTCTGTAAGGAGACATCCCAATGGGAGTCTACCGGAATGATCTACAGAGCGGAACAGAGCGGAACAGAGAAGAAGAGTAATGGCTGAAGAAAATGATCTACCGGTGGAGCAGTCTCTGTTAGACTATCTCACTCCTCAAGTTGGGGTAGCTAACAGCATCTTGTTGCCAGCACTGGGGGATGTCAGTTTCGAATTGAAACATGGCTTCCTCCAGATGATAGAGAGTAACCAATTTAATGGGCTGGCCACTGAGGACCCGGTGGAACATCTGAGAAGATTCCTGAGGATGGCTAGCACAGTCAAGTATCCTCGGGTGTCTGCTGAATATATCAGACTGGCTGCTTTCCCATTCTCCCTCAACGGGAAAGCACTCAGTTGGTTGTGCTCGCTTCCAGCCAACAGCATCACTACCTGGGAGATGTGCACCAACAAATTCCTACGGAAGTACTACTCTGTAGTGAAGACAGACCAAATGCAGAGAGAGATAGGCAATTTTGCTCAGAGGGAGCAAGAGAGCTTGTCAGAAGCCTGGGACAGATTTCAGGAGCTGCTTCATAGTTGCCCACATCATGGGTTTAGCCAGCAGAGAATCATCCAGATTTTCTATGGAGGTGTGTCCAACCATAACAGGACTAGCCTCGACGCTGCTTGTGGAGGTTCGTTGATGGCTAAATCACCAACAGAGGCAAACAGAATCATTGAAGCTATGGCCTCCAACGCCTACAACCATACTGCAGATAGGCGTATTCTGAGGAAGCCTGTGAATCAATTGGAGACCGGAGCATCTAGCTCCGGGATTGATCAGAAGCTAGAGATACTGTCCAAGCAGTTGGAGAATATGATGAAGGCATAGGCTCAGATTCTCTCAGCATCTCGTCCACCTCCTACTTGTAATAAGTGTTGGGAGGGTCATGAGGAGAATGAATGCCCTATAGATGCTGAATTGGCTTAAGCTATAGAGGAGGTGAATTGGGCCGATGGGAAGAGCGCCGAATATGATCCCTTCTCTAACACCTTCAACCAAGGATGGAGGGATCATCCTAACTTCTCCTGGAAGAATCAGAGGGATCAAGGACAGAGACAAGGGCAGAGCCAGAATCAAGGTGTCTAAAGACCTCCACATTTGCAAAATCAGAGGTCAAGACAAGAGGAGAGAAGACCCTCTCTTCAGGAGGTCATGATGCAATACATAGCCAAAAATGATGAAAGAATGAAGAGCATAGAGTCGCAAATGACCGACATGAAAACCTTGCTGTCTCAGAGGACTCCTGGAACACTGCCATCTTAAACAGAGACTAATCCTAAGAAGGAAGATGTCAAAGCAGTGTCAACCAGGAGCAAGAAGGCCAAGGAGGAGTCAGAACAGAAGGAAGGCCCAGCCACAGTTGATGATGAAGAGGTTCTTACTGAAGAGAATCAAGTTCCCGAGAAAGAGAAGAAAAAGGAGGTACTGACACCTCCCAAGGTAAGTATTCCTTTTCCTCAGAGAGTCAGGAATGAGAAACATGACCAGCAGGTCTCTAGATTTTTAGAGATGTTTAAGAAACTGCACATAAACATCCCTTTTGCTGAGGCTATTGCTCAAATGCCAAAGTATGCTAAATTTTTAAAAGAGATCATTTCTAACAAGCAGAAATTGGCGGAATTTGAGACAATAGGCCTTAATGAGGAGTGTTCGGCTGTGGTCCTTAAGAAATTGCCCCCCAAAATGGCAGACCCAGGGAGTTTTACTCTGCCTTGCAAGATAGGGAACGCCTATTTTGAAAGATGCTTGTGTGATTTGGGGGCAAGCATTAATCTGATGCCTTATTCTGTTTTTAAGAAAATAGGCATGAAAGAACCACAGCCTTCCAACATTACCATTCATCTTGCGGATAGGTCTATAGTATACCCAAGGGGAGTCATAGAGGATGTATTGGTAAAAGTAGGCAAGTTTATTTTCCCTGCTGATTTTGTGGTGCTTGATATGGAAGAAGAGGATGATGTCCCAATCATATTAGGGCGTCCCTTTCTGAACACTTGTGACATGGTAATTGAGGTAAGGCAAGGAAAACTCACCTTAAGATTGGGTGATGAAAATGTAGTTTTCAACTTATCTGATTCTATGAAAAAGCCTACCTCTTTTGCCTCTTGCAATTTTGTTCAGTCTAAGGACATAACTGATGACTTCACTGAGGCTTCATTCCCCACTGTGGGGATAGAAGACCCTTTGGAAAGAGTTCTCACCATGGAGGACTTGGATTGGGAACTAAATGACATTGAGGAGGAAATACTGATGTTCCTCCAAGATCAACAGGAAACCAAAGCTGTTGGCTTTGAGAAGTTGGAAAGGAGCAAAGGCCCAAAACCCAAGCCCTCCATTGAGGAACCTCCTGTTTTGGAGTTGAAGCCGCTACCTTCCAACTTGAAGTATGCTTTTCTTAACCAACCCTCTGCTCTACCAGTTGTTATTTCTGCAGGTTTAACTAAAACAGAGGAGGACAAATTGCTGCAGGTTCTAAGAGATAACAAGGAGGCTTTTGGGTGGACTATCCATGACATTAAGGGTCTTGACCCTACTGTGTGTACTCACAGAATTCATTTGGAGGATGGATTTTCACCCAAAAGACTTCCTCAGAGGAGACTCAACCCAAACATGATGGAAGTGGTAAAGGGCAAGCGTACCCTACGCAGTAGTTACAGTGGACTCTAAGAGTCCGGATATCGAACCCAAAAGACCAGTTGTGTTCCCAAACAATCAATTTTGTAATGGTTAAACAATTCAATCAAGAATCAAATTTGGGAGAAAATAGAGTTCAATTGTTCAGTTTTTAAAAGTAAGGATTAAGACAAGAAGATTAATGTGAAACAATAAGAATGAAACGCCAAGGATTATGATTTTGCATGCATCCCTTTTTCCCTCATCTTGATCTCATTGAATGCTCTAATTAAGTTAATTGCCAGTCCTATTTAAATTCATTAGTAAACAATTGATCGTAGCTTACTACTGCTGTTTCCCCTAATTCAATTCCCAATTGGTCATAGGTGAATTAAATTAGGGTAAACGATAATACTCAGAGAGGTTGATTAAGAGAATTAATCCACTGGAAATTCATACAATTAGTTTGATCATGCAAATCATATGAATTCAATGACTTTACAGTTCTGTCAGTCCCAGGCAATTGATCATAGTCAAGGGACTGACTAATATTTAGAGTGATCAGTTCTAATAGCAAACAAAATAGTAAAGAGATTCAATAACTAGAAACATTGAGACATTCATTGAAAATCAAAGATGGGGTACAAGAGACGCAGCTACATCATAATCCTAGGCTTGGAGGACTAGCCACTCATGTTCATGAACAAACTAGAAAACCTCATAGAAAACATAAAGATTACAAAGGGATTAGAATTGTTACAAGTAGTACTCCCAATGACGATCTCTATGTCTTACAGCAATCGAATTCTCTCACACGTTCTCTATCTCAATCAGAACCCTCAGTTTTTGGAAACGGAGCAAAAGATACCTCCCACCGGTTTTCAGTACTTATTTTATAAAGTTTTAAACTGCTGACGCGGATGACCACGGCCGTGCTGATCAGATGACCACGGCCGTGGTCCTTGCATAGTCTGGAGGTCCAATCTGCGTGCATTACGAGCACGGCCGTGGTAAATTAACCACGGCTGTGCTCGGAAAGTTGACGCTGATGCAAAACTTTCAGTGATTTCTGCTTGGCCGTGGTTATTTCACCATGGCTGTGGTGGCTTAGCACGGCCGTGGTTATTCTACCACGGCCGTGGTATGCCAGACAAAGGTAACTTCCTTCAATTTATTTATTTTTGAGCTCTTTTCTTCAAGAAATCCTTGAATTGCCTGTCTTACACAAACTAGCAATAAATCGCGAGTTCTGCCAACAATTAAGCTCAAATCATATGCAAATGGTATCCAAACTGAGATAGAAAATACAGTCAAAATCTGGTTTATCAATATTCATAGATCTAACTCAAAGAGAGAAAAAAAAACTATGAGGAAATTGTGATACACTTATTTTATATCCATAATATAATACAAAATGTTCCTGTCGTGGGATAAGGGGGAGGCCTTCGGTCGTCTCTTTGTGTTCTAAGATCTTTGTAACTTGTCCGAAAGGTGGGGTACCTGCAATAAACACTCCAACGTTCAAGTTAGGGTTCGGCGCAGAGCATTTAATGTGTGTAATAAATGAGAATTCTCAGAGTTTACCTTGGGGAGCAGATCCCCTTTTTATACATATTCTTATTGGGCTTGGGCCTTCATGGGCCTTGGCCCTCATGGGCCTTGGCCCTTTTCTTAATCATATTTATGTGGTAATTAAGAGTACTTAATTACCTTTTAGCCTTATGTTTACGTTGTCTTTAGTTACTAATGGTGCATATATCTCTACCAGTGTTCGGCCTATTTGTGCCGAATACTATCATTTAGGCCCAAGGTGAGGGGTTTAGGGGTCTTCGGATTTATAGATGTCGAATACTCTGTCTGCCGAACGGATCATATAGCGTTGGGGTGTTCGGCTATGCTTCGGGTACCGAACACCTGTTCCTATTGTCGGGGGTATTCGGTTTATATGCGTTGCCGAATACCCCAACTAGTACACATGCCCCCAGCCTCAAGCGAAGGAAGATAGCGAAGAGGTTTATTGTTGATACTGGCGTTTTAAGGTTGTGTCGTTTGAAATCACTGCCATTTATGGCAGAATAAAGCCGTTGGGTTGGGGGGATCGAAGCGTTGCGTTACGTGAACCGTTAGATCTTGACAGATCTAACGGTTGGGGGGTTTTGGACCGTTATGGGCTTGGGCCCTATAAATAGGGGAAAGATGTCGTTCTCGTTCCCCATATTTACGATTTCACTAAAATCTTCTTCTCTTGCTCTCGGACGAATAGTTCTTCTAGCTTCATTCTTCTCGTCTTAATTAAGGTACGAGAGTTCGGCTTTTTCTTTTTTCTTTGTTGTTATGAGTTCGGTTGGCCTTGAGCTTTCTGGGGGAATCGAGGTAGTTGACTTTCCGTCCACTTCCTCTAGTAGTGGAGATTCTACCGAGGGGTCTTCGACTGCCTCGTCTTCTGAGTCCGTTTCTTCTTCTTCGGCTTCTTCTTCTTCGTCTCCAAACCGAGAAGGGATGGGTGAGAATGTTATGGGTCCTGCAGCCTCTTCTGCCTCTTCGGCGGAGGAGGCCTCTGGAGCAAAACCGAAGCGTAGACCCCGGGTTGCTCATGTGAAAAGGGTTTTTCCACCCATTACCCTTCCAGGGTATACCTGGGTTGCTGGAGAAGTTGGGGCCTATTGGTCTTGGTATGACGATAGGAATAACGTCTGTAATTTTGTAAACTATGTAGATGTGTCTTCCATTGCCGAAGATGAATTTTGTCCCGTAGGGTTACAGTGTTGTCGGCGAGAGCCGGACCCTGAATTTGTTTTCATGGGGAAAGGCAACTCGAAAAAGGATTTCTTTTATATGTATGATTGCGTATTTCGTGATCTACATGTGAAGGTTCCTTTCGACGACTTCACTATGGGGGTGCTTCGGGTTTTAAACGTGGCACCCTCGCAGTTGCATCCGAATGGGTGGGCTGCTATCCAGGCATTCCGAGCTCTCTGTATTTTTAATTTTATAGAGCCTTCGGTAAGCATGTTTCTATATTACTTTTGTACTCGGCCTAAAGATGGTTTATGGGTTTCCTTGATAAGAAAACCGAAAAGGCCTCTTTTCAAGTCATTCACTACCTCTTATAAGAATTTCAAAACTAGTTTCTTCAAGGTAGTTGTTAGGCCGAACATAGGGACTCACCATCTTTATGATACGAGTGGAAAGTCCCTATTTCCGTTCTATTGGGAGCAAAACCCTCGGCGTTATGACAAGTTTCCAAAATCCATGATGACCGAAACGGAACGCGAGGATCTCCTTTTTCTAGAGTCTCTCCCCCGAAAGCTCCCTGCTAGGCAGCTTGTGGCCCTGTTAAATTCTTCCACTATTTTAGCAGATATGTGTGGTAAGATTTTTGTTCTTTCTTTACTAGTGTTTAAAAGTTTTAGCTTTTGTCACTGACTAAGTGTTTTTTGTGTAGGTATTATGGCCGATGCCGGAGGAGATGTATTTTCATTCCGGAATGCACGGAGGAATCGGGCACAAGTTGCGGGGAATAAGTCCGGAATTGCTGCCGTGCCCCCCATTCCCAAACAACCGATCCCCCGACCAACTCCAGTAGATACTGTGCCACCTCAGGCAGGAGAAAAGAAAAGCAAAGAGAGAGAGCACAAGAAAAGGCACCGGAGTCGTGAGGCTTCGGAAGAAGAAAGGGTTAAGAAGCTGAAGCAACAGACCTTGGGTTTTCCTGCTTCGGCTTCTTTATCTGCTATTAATGCCTTGACTGCCGAAGGCTTTTTTGCTAAAGACTTTAGGCCCAAGAAGATGGTGAGCTCCAACGACATTTCGGACACTGGGAAGGCCATCCTCAACAAAGCCGATGCTGCGGCCAACTGGTCGGCCTTTTGCGAATTTCAGGCAAGGGCCACAGTAGTCGCATATCATCTGTTTGGGAATCCTTTGAAGGAGGCCGATAAGTTGAAGGAGGATTTGGAGGAGGCCCAGGCGTCAAATAGACAAGTGTTGGAGGCCAACTTGGTTCTGGCCAACGATAATGGGCATTTGAAGGATGAAGTTAAGGACCTCTCGGTCAAAGTGCATGAATTAGACACCAAAGTATTAATGGCCGAGAAGGATGCTAAGCTTCAATCTGATGAGATCGAGCGGCTAAGGGCTCTGTTGGCCGAGGCTCGGGAAGAAAGGGATGCGGAGCGTGTTGCCAGGGAGAGGTTTCGCTCTTCGGCTGAAGAAAAGATTCTAGCCGAACACGAGGCTGGTTTCCTCCATGGGATGCGGCAAATAACACATTTCTATAATGTTCGTGACCGCAACATCTTTGATATGGAGAATGATGTTTATCAAGGGCAACTGGTGCCTATTGATGACATTCCAGATGATGCCATTCTCGAGAATCCTCTATATGGTTCGGCTGCTGATGATGGTGCAGATCCTGGGGCCGCTGGTAAGGGAGGTGATGAGGAAACCGCTGACGCCGATGTTCATGAGGACTAGGCAAAAATAGAATGATTTTTTGTAGTTTTTAGGCCGTTAGAGCCTTTTGACATTTTGTATATATGGACTCGGCCCTTTATGATAATCTAATGAAAAATATATTCTTCCTTTCGGTATTAATTTAGCTTATTTCGCTTTTTTACTCGTTTTGTAATACTTGCGTTTTTATTTTTGGGCGAAGTAGAACTGTAAGTGTTTTTCGAGGATGCGGTTCCTCTATTGACGTTTGTCATAAAAATGGTTGAAGAAAATCCGAATGGTGCATCCTTAGCCGAGTGGGAGCACTCGGGAGGGAAACCATTTTGAAGAAAATCCGAATGGTGCATCCTTAGCCGAGTGGGAGCACTCGGGAGGGAAACCATTTTGAAGAAAATCCGAATGGTGCGCTCAAATAATAATAGCGAATTGTATGCCGTTTAGGATTCTTTTGGAGGTATGCCTCATAAAAGCCTTACCCGAATACATCCTTCTACATTTTTGTAGGGATTATAAAATAAGGAGGGAAGAAAGTACCACATTTTAAATATATAGTGAAAATACATCAACTGAAGTAATATTTAAGATGAGTGGAATTCCAGGTTCTTGGTATTGTTTTTCCTGACAGTTCTTCCAACCTGTACGCTCCATTGTTTAGGTTTTGCCGAACTCTGAATGGGCCGTCCCAATTGGCTGCCAACTTTCCTTCCTTGGAATCTCTTCGGCGTCGCCTTGCACCCTAAGGAGTAGATCTCCTTCTTTAAAGTCTCGTGGCTTCAGCTTTGAATTGAATCTTCGAGTCATTCTTTGTCTGCATGCTTCGGCATTGAGACGTGCTCGGTCACGTATTTCTTCAACCAAGTCTAGTTCGTACCTCATGGAACTTTCGTTTTCGGAAGTCTCGAAGTTTTGTCTTCGGAATGAGGGTTCTCCTACTTCGACTGGGATCATTGCTTCGGTCCCATAAACCATTCTGAAAGGTGTTTCTTTGATGGTTGATTGTGGGGTGCACCTGTATGCCCACAATATTTCGGGTATCTCCTCGGCCCAAGCCCCTTTGGCTGTTCCCAACCTTCTTTTCAGTTCTCCCAGGATGACTTTGTTTGCGGCTTCTGCTTGTCCGTTTGTTTGGGGGTGCTCAACCGAGGTAACTTTATGCTTTATTCCCAAACCTTCAAGGAAAGCGTTTAACTTCTTGTCCGTGAATTGTAGGCCGTTATCTGTGACGATTGCATATGGAATGCCGAAGCGAGTGATGACATTTTTCCACAAAAATTTCTGTACGTTCAGAGCCGAGATGATTGCCAAAGGCTCGGCTTCTATCCATTTTGTGAAGTAATCGACAGCTACTATCAAGAACTTGCGTTGTCATGTGGCTATAGGGAAAGGACCTAGGATGTCGGTTCCCCATACAGCAAAAGGCCAAGGTGACGATATGGAGTGCAACTTATCCGCTGGTTGGTGGATAAGGTTAGCATGATTTTGGCACTGGCTACACCTTTTAGCGTGCTAGGCGCAGTCAGTTTTGAGGGTCGGCCAGTAATATCCTGCTCGGAGAACTCGTGTTGCCATCGTTCGTGAACCAGAGTGCATGCCACAGATTCCCTCATGCAGCTCCTTCATCACGTATTCTGCTTGTTCTTTCTCAAGACACTTTAACAAGGGCATGGAAAATCCCCTTCTGTACAACTCTTCGGCTATCATAACGTATCTTGAAGCATTGATTCGCAATCTTTTGGCTTTTTCTTTATTCTCCGAAAGGATTCCTTGTGCCAAGTACTGTTGTATTTCGGTTATCCACGTACTTTTGGCTGCTGAAAGCTGCATGCATTCTCCGACGGTTATACTTGGTTCGGGCAACGTCTCCTGGATGAAGGTTCTCAACTGTCCGAGTTTTTGGGTAGTAGCTAATTTAGCGAGCCGATCTGCCCTATCATTATGTTCTCTGGCTAAATGATTTACCCTTATTTCCTCGAACTCTTGTTTCAGCTGAATGAAAGTATGATAATACTTCAGCAATTGGGGGTCTTTGACTTGGAAACCACCGTTGATCTGTTCGGCTGCTACTTGCGAATCACTCCAACATTGTACCTTTCGGGCTCCCATCTCTCTGGCCAGTCTGAGCCCAGCTAATAAGGCCTCGTACTCGGCCTGATTGTTGGATGCTTTAAAACCGAATCGTAATGACTGTTCCAGCCGTATTTGGTTGGGTCCTTCCAGTATGATGCCTGCACCACTTCCCCTTTGGTTTGACGATCCATCTACATGTACTGTCTACCATTCTTCTTCAAAGGTTTCAGCAGGGTGTAGTTCATTGATAAAATCTGCCAGACATTGTGCCTTGACTGGGCCCCTCGATTCGTACTTTAAGTCAAACTCTGAGAGTTCTACTGACCATGCTATCATTCTCCCTGCTAATTTTGGTTTCCTTAATACCTTTGCAATTGGGCAATCGGTTTTTACAATCACCCGATGTCCTTGAAAGTATTGTCTCAGGCGTCTTGCAGCATTTACTAATGCTAGGGCAGCCTTCTCAATCGTTTGGTACCTGGTCTCGGCTTCCTGTAGTACTCGGCTAGTGAAGTATATGGGTGCCTGACCACCTTCCCGTTCCTGTACTAATACCGCACTTATGGCTGTTTGGGAAACCGAGATGTAAAGCACTAGATCTTTTGTAGGTTCCGGTTTTTGGAGTATGGGAGGGGTCGAGAGGGTCTTTTTTAGTTCTTGAAAAGCCTCTTCACACTGCTGGTTCCATGAAAATTTCTTGGCTGTTTTCAGCAAACGCATAATGGGTTTTACCTTCTCGGCAATTCTAGGCAGGAATCGTGATAGAGAGGCAATTCTCCCTGTGAGTTTTTGGACATCCTTTGGGGTTCTCGGGCTTTTCATACGAATAACCGCTTCACATTTATCTGGGTTGGCTTCTATGCCTCGGCATGTTAACATAAAGCCCAAGAATTTTCCCCCTTGGACGCCGAAGACACATTTTTCAGGGTTTAGGCGCATGTTATGTTTCCTGAGTTCCTCGAAGATCTCTTCGAGGTCCTTTGCGTGTTCGTCAGGCATGGAAGATTTAACAACCATGTCGTCGACATACACCTCTAGATTTCGTCCTAACTGTTTTTGGAAAACTTTGTCCATCAATCTTTGATAAGTGGCTCCTGCGTTTTTCAGGCCGAAGGGCATTACTTGGTAGCAAAAATTGGCTGATTTGATTATGAAAGCTGTCTTGTCTTCATCTGGAGGGTGCATTCGGATTTGGTTGTACCCTGAATAAGCATCCAAAAAACTAAGACAAAGATGTCCAGCTGCCTCATCGACCAATCTGTCAATGTTTGGTAGCGGGTAGGCGTCTTTTGGGCAAGCTTTATTCAGATCCGTGTAGTCCGTGCACATCCTCCATCTTCCATTTGCCTTCTTTACCATGACCACATTGGCTAACCAAGTGGAATACTTAACCTCTCGGATAAAATTGGCGATTAACAATTTGGACACTTCTTCTTCTACTGCTCTTCTCCTATCGTCCCCCATCTTCCTTTTCTTTTGCGAAATTGGTCTTGCTTCTCGGCATATTGCCAACTTGTGGCAATGGAATTTTGGGTCAATGCCGGGCATGTCGTCGGCTTTCCAGGCAAAGAGATCGGCGTTTTGTTCTACTACTCTTTGAATCCGAAACCTGCCCTCTTCGGATAGATTGTTTCCGAGGTATGTAATTTGAGTTTTTTCTTGCCCAATTTGAAATGGATGGACTTCCTCATTCGACTTTACTCGCTGGTCCTCGATTCTGGGATCGAGATCCAAAGTTTGGTGCGAGGGTTCAGCCGCCGAGACCATATGTACTGACTTGCTGTCGTCTTCCCTTAGTTGAGTAACCTTTAGACTGGCTAAGTAACATTCTCTGGCCGCCTTTTGGTCCGCGTGGATCGTGACGACCGTGCCTCGGTTTGATGGAAATTTCATGGCTAGATGTGGAGTGAAGACTACGGCTCCAAGAGTGTTCAACGACGGTCGTCCGAGTAGTATGTTGTACGAGGTGTTGGCGTGCACCACAATGTATCTCACTCTTATGGTCTTGTACTCCTTTCCCTCATACCCGAAGGTCGTGTCCAACTCTATACATCCTCTGGTGTTAACCCTCTCGCCGGAGAATCCGACTAAGGGTTCGTCATACGGCATGAGCTTTTTCTCCGGTATGTCCAGTTGTTTGAAGGTGTTCCAGTATAGGATGTCGGTCGAGCTTCCTTGATCTACTAGGGTCTTCCGGACTGTGCACTCGGCCACATCTACACTGATGACCATTGGATCATCTTGCATTGGGTCGGACCCCTGAAAATCTGCATCTGTGAAGGTGATGGGTGGCATTTTGAGTTTGTTTGTAGTTGAAGTCATGTTGACTGATCGGACTAGCCAGAGGTGCTTTTTTCGGGCCGAAGAAGTACTTCCTCCTCCCGCAAATCCTCCGACAATCGTGTTAATGACCCTCCTAGGATTACAGGGTTTTATGTCTTGTCGTTCCCTGGACCTGCTCCTTTGTCTTTCGTCCTTTCTGGCATGGCTAAAGTCCGTCCTATAGGTTTTGTCATTGTCTTTATATCTCCAAAAATGAGATCTTTCGATCCTCGGATCATGGACGAAATCTTTAAGGTGTCCCATTTTGATGAGGTCTTCTATTTTGTCTTTAAGAGCGGCGCATTCTTCAGTGGAGTGACCCTTGTTGCGGTGGTATCGGCATTGCTTGCTGTAATCGGCCTTAAGGGGAGTGTTGGCCCTCTTCGGCATGGCCAAAATTTCTGTGGCCAGAGCCTGTTCGAGTATTCGGGATCGACTAGTGTTAAGCGGCGTATAAGTCATATACCTGGAGTCACGGTACTCCTTCTCCTTGCTGATCTTGTCTTTTCCCTTTCCTTGATAATCCTTTTCTTGTTCCCTCTTCCTTGGGTTGGACTCTGCTTGGACCTGGCTTCTGTATTCGGATAATTCTTCCATTTGCATGTATCTTGCTGCTCGTCGTCGGAGGTCATCCATGTCAAGAGCCGGCTTTTTGCAGAGACTGTTGACGAAGGCTCCCGGCTTAAGAGCCGTCACTAACTGGTGCATGGCCACCGCCAAGTCTAGGTTTCGGATATTTAAAGCAGTCCTACCGAACCTTTCCATGAACCCTCTTAGAGATTCCCCTTTTTCCTGCCGAATATTGACTAGTGCCACCGAAGTTAGATGATGGGGTCTGCTAGTTGCAAATTGATTGCCGAATCTGGTGACCAACGTCTCGAAACTGTCAATGGAGTTCGGTGGTAGGCGAGTAAACCAACTGAGGGCGTGTCCCTTGAGGGAGGTGGGGAACACCCTACATAGAACGGCATCTTCAGAGGTGTATAAACTGATTTGGGTTACATACACATCTACATGTTCATCTGGATCCATGCTACCATCGTATCGGTCCAGACTAAGGTTCTTCCAGTTTGGAGGAAGGGGAGTTTCCATAATCCCTGAGACAAAAGGGTGCCTACAGGGACGTGACTGACTGTTAAACGTAGAAAAGGAAGGCTGATTCGTCGTACCCTGCATGCTAAGGTTGATGATCGACTCCTCTTCATGATTTTTGTCTGGTTTCTGATTCTCTTGTCTCCTGGATTGGTTCAAGTCCCTCAACTCGGCATTTTCTTGGCGAAGGGCCGACAACTCCTGAGCATGCTGTTGCCTTATTGCCGAGATGTCGGCTCGCAACTGCCTCAAGTTTGACGAAAGATTTGTCTGATCTTCCACCAGGTTTTCGTCGACGAGACGTTCTTCCATGTGCGCGTGACTTCGAGTAGTAACCATTCTTTGTGAGGCTGCGGGGAAAGTTTTACCGGGCCCCACAGTGGGCGCCAAAATGTTCCTGTCGTGGGATAAGGGGGAGGCCTTCGGTCGTCTCTTTGTGTTCTAAGATCTTTGTAACTTGTCCGAAAGGTGGGGTACCTGCAATAAACACTCCAACGTTCAAGTTAGGGTTCGGCGCAGAGCATTTAATGTGTGTAATAAATGAGAATTCTCAGAGTTTACCTTGGGGAGCGGATCCCCTTTTTATACATATTCTTATTGGGCTTGTGCCTTCATGGGCCTTGGCCCTCATTGGCCTTGGCCCTTTTCTTAATCATATTTATGTGGTAATTAAGAGTACTTAATTACCTTTTAGCCTTATGTTTACGTTGTCTTTAGTTACTAATGGTGCATATATCTCTACCAGTGTTCTGCCTATTTGTGCCGAATACTATCATTTAGGACCAAGGTGAGGGGTTTAGGGGTCTTCGGATTTATAGATGTCGAATACTCTGTCTGCCGAACGGATCATACAGCGTTGGGGTGTTCGGCTATGCTTCGGGTACCGAACACCTGTTCCTACTGTCGGAGGTATTCGGTTTATATGCGTTGCCGAATACCCCAACTAGTACACAAAAAAACTGTGATAGTGAATAAAATTCATCATAACATTATGACTATAACAGCTCATGCGTGTAACATAATGACTTGTGGTGGAAGATGTCATGCAAGCCTCCAAGTGAGGAAATTGCTCACAAAACAACACTGGCCATACTTAACAAGCTCTCAAAGTATGAGTGGGATGCAAAGGCAGTGCTGACACTTGCGGCTTTTGCACTGGAATATAGCGAGTTCTGGCTGCTAGCACAATACCAACCAACAGATCCTCTTGCAAAATCTGTGGCTATTCTGAAGCGAGTGCCAGTGCTCACAAGGCCCGCAGCACTTCAAAAGCATCGCCAAGCCATCATTGAGGTGAACAATTTGGTGAAAGCAACTTTGCAAGTGATTGAGGTAATCTTTGAGTTGGAGAAGCTTACCACTTATGACACCAAAGATGTACCAGCTTTGGGGGTTGCAATTGAGCAAATCCCTGTTGATGTTTACTGGGCCATCATCACTATTGTCGCTGTGGTTACTCAAATTGATTGTCTCACCACTGATTCGTAAGTTACCAGCTAATTAATTAATATACTTGTTTCAATTCCTTATCATTTTATTGAAATGGAATTTTTGAAATGTATAATTGATTGATTATTTAAGAGAGCACAAGCAAGAACTGTCTTACTATGGTCAAAAGATCAACATCATACTCAGCAAACTCAGGAAGCAGATCACTCTCTGCAGACAACAGATAGGTCAGCATGCAATTGAAATAATTGCCTTTGCCTTTAATTATTCTCTCATCATGGTTTTCCTTAAAGTAAATATGCTTTTGATTCTAAGCTATGATTGATGGAATAAAAGGCACCGAGCAGTAAATGAGATGCTAATTAGAGGATTATCTATATTCTTTTAGATGAGGCAGAATATTACCGCAAGCTGAGGAAGCTTTTCCAAACCCTCACTGAAATAATGGAGGTGTTGAAGGTTCTGAATCTTCTGATTTTCAACAAGGATGCTCCTCAGCCACTGTTTAATGGTGCTACTAAGACCAAGGTTTGTGATTCCCTGTTAAAATCGTTAGAAATTTGTTCCCTTCCGTGAGGAAATTAGTGCGAAATTTCTGCTTTGGATGCTCAGTATCCTACTCTTAATCGAACTTATAGACTTCAGAAATAGAACACCAGAAAAAGGGGGTGGGCCTCGAATACCTAGAACTAATAATAATAATAATAATAATTATTATTATTATTATTATTATTATTATTATTATTATTATTATTATCAAAACGTTAAATTTTTATTTCTCAGAGAATTAATTAACTCGTAATAAAATTAACTTATTTTTCACCTTGAGAAATATTCTATCACAATTTTTGTTGTGGAGATGATGGAGTTTCTCAACTGCAAACAGGTGGGTATAAGACAAAGTTTGGCAAAAGTTATTTGTTTGATAATCACCTCATCCTAAAATTAACCCTAAATATCAATCACGTTAAAAAGTAATTATTGGATGTCGACGAGCATTTGAAAAAGGATAATTCATTTGAATACAATTTAATAAACTGGACGATAACTATACAGAATTATAAGATAGTGATAAAAAAAGAATGTAGTTACAATTGAAGAAAGATTAATACTGTTCTCACTTCACATTTTCACCAAATTTCTACGATAAAGAAAGAGAAGAGAAGAGAAAGATAAAACAAGTATTGTAATGGCAAAAAAAAAAAAAAAGTGTTGTGAGATTTTGAAATAGACTATCGTATTCCTATGTGTATGAAATGATGCTATGAAGTATTAATTATATCACGCATTTGTAGTTTTTAATCTTGATTCATTTGTTGTTTCACTTGTTTGGTAGGTCGACATCACTGTGCTAAAAAAGAAGAATGTGTACTTGTTTATTACTTCCTTAGACATCACGGAGGAAGAGATTTCAGTACTCCGACTAGTTTATGATTCAATTAAAACTAATGATCAGTATAAGATTGTGTGGATTCCTATTGTTGAGGAATGGACGGAGCAGCTGCGCAAGAAATTAGAGGTTTTGAAAAGCAAGATGCCTTGGTATGTGGTGCAGCATTCTAGAACCATAGCAGGGTACAAGTACATTAAGGAGGAATGGCACTTCAAAAAGACACCTATGGTTGTGGTGTTGAGCCCTTAAGGAAAGGTGCAACACTCAAACGCATTCCACTTGATCCAGACTCATGGAACGAGGGCTTTCCCCTTTACAACTTTGAATGAAGAACAAATAAACAGTGAGATCAATTGGGTTGGCTCCGTAGTAGGCAACATTGACCCCGACATCATCACTTGGGTAAGTAAATTCCACACAAAAAATAAGCTTTTAGTATATTATGAGTGTGTATGGATAAACTTTTTGTAAACACTTTAAGAAAAAGAAAATAAGAACAAAAGATGAAATAAGCTTTTCTATATGTTAAAATTAACTTATGGATATGTTACAAATCATCTTTTAGAGAAGTTGTCCTATAAGCTTTTCTTCATCTTTTCTATAAGTTTTTTTTTCTTCTTAAAAGTGCTTATAGAAAAGTTTATTTAATTAATATTGGTTAAGACTTATCATTAATTTTTGTCTGCAAGACTTGCCATTGAATTAATATTAAATTATCTTTGCGGGAAAATAGAAAACTAGGATTTGGAATACACATAATTACAAGGTGCTATGATATTTTGTATGAAGCAGATCAAAGAGGAAAAGTACATATTCTTCTACGGAGGCAAGGAAAAAGAGTGGATCCAACAGTTCACAAAGTATGTTACTGCCCTTGCAAATGATGCCGCTATAAAGGAGGCAAAGATTTCCATAGAGTTGTTTTGATTGGAAAAGGAAGACAAAAGCCTTGTGAGGCGCTTTTGGGGTGGCATTGAGAGTTTGTTTGTGACTAAGGTTAACAAGCCAGTTGATGCTGTGACTCGAGAAGTGCAAAAGATGCTTTCTTACAAGAATGAAACTGGATGGGCTCTCCTCAGCAAAGGGCCATCTGTGGTGGTGAGTGGTCACGGAACCACAATTTTGAAGACAGTGGCAGAGTTTGAGAAATGGAAAGAGGTTGTGATCAAGAAGGGTTTTGAGTTGTCCTTCAAAGAATACCATCAGAAGATTGTGGGCACCACTCACCGTTGCTCACACCTTAAAATTCCTAATGTCGCTGGAAAGTTACCAGAGACCATCAAATGCCCAGATTGTCCAAGGATAATGGAGATTTTCATCAGCTATAAATGCTGCCACAATGAGAATACAGCGAATGCCATTCAGTAGAATTGAATGTGGCTGGCTTGTTTTGTTATCGTGAACGATCGAGTGTGTGAGAATAAGAGGCTTACGTCAGTTACCTGTTATGCGTTTCTTTCAGAACTACGTACTAGCTTCTATAGTAAAATAAAGACCTCTCTCTCTGTATCAAGAAAAATGAAGTGACTTAAGGAGCGTCAATGTTTTCTATGTAATAATATGGAGCTGTAATGTTGAATCTGAGCATTCAATATATTAAGCTTCTTTATAGATTGTGTTGTAATGCTTGAGTGTTCCACAACTTTAAAAGGTGCATTGCACTGGTCCTTCCATGGTTCTAATTATTTTTGTTAACCAGCTTTGTCCGCAAAGCTGTCTTATTTCCTTTAATTATATATAGTGTTGCACTCACAGCACCACTCGCTTTACTTTGGTATCATTCTCTCACCTCTTTGTGTACACATTCCATGCCATCAAACTCATTTGTCATTTCTGTTCCATCGTGCTACATATATCAAAGAGCCTCACCATCACGCGACTAGAACCCATTACCACCTCCAAACAGCAACGGACATCCGGCCTTCATCTTTTCTGTTGACGAGATCACTTGGACTTACGTTATTTGATTGGATTGGATTGGATTGGGGTGAATTTATTTGAGACTATACATCCTGGATTCGGACAGTTTCTGGGAATTACTTCCTTAACCCCTTTTTTCTTCCTGCACCCCCTATTGTTTTAAAAATCCCATTTTATCCTTCCTTATTACGGAATGGACAGCTTCTAAGGTGGACCACTTTCTTAAGTGATCCACCATGAACCATTATTAACAGTCCTTAGATTCATCTAAGGTGCATGGTATTATCATAGACCGTCCTCATCAAAGCACTCCCTTTCTCTCTTCTACGATCAAGCCTTCCTTTACCACCATCGTGCTTCCACCGTTGTCGCTGCCAAACCCCCTCACATTACCAATCGACAAATTCCGCCGAAGATCTGAACCACAATCCATCGCAGATCTTGTTCACTGCTTAGGATTGGAGGTCCCGAGCCGCTGCGACCAATTCTCCTCCATTCTCCTCTCCCCCTTCTTCCCCAAATCCCACACCATCGCCTCCCGTGAACACAACAAATCCGAAGACAACAAAACATGGATCACCAATGCCTCTAAGTCGCTCACCACAAGCGATTCCAATGTCTCATCACTTGCACCCTTCTTCTTCCTCCGTTCTTAAAGTTTCCTTGATAGTGAATTTGGCTTTGCTTTCATTTTCCTTCTTGGGATTTTAGGTTTTCTTGTCCTGATGATGCGTTT
This sequence comes from Pueraria montana var. lobata, assembly GCA_026413185.1. NCBI lineage: Eukaryota > Viridiplantae > Streptophyta > Magnoliopsida > Fabales > Fabaceae > Pueraria > Pueraria montana. The sequence goes on from CM048647.1 coordinate 74,883,116, forward strand.
CATTTAGACTGTGGCAGGTTTCAAAGGTTTCTCATGGAGCAACGAGAAGAAAGAGAAGATATGATTTCGAGAACTTAATGGATGAGAGGAGAACAAGAATCGAATCTCTAAAGAAGAAAGCGTTTAACGTATCTTCGAAGTCCAGCCATAGGTCGTTGATGCGTTTCGCCAATCCTTGATTATGGACAAATTGCTTCCTGAAAAACGCCGTGATTAAGGTGTGCAGGTTAGGGGAAGGAGGGGGAGAGGGGTGGTGGTGGTGGTGGTGGTTGGTGGTTGGCGGCGAACCGTCAAAGGCGATGGAATGGCCATCGGAGATGGTGGTGCGGGAGGGAGAAAAAGGAGTAAAGATTTTGTGTAGGTGTATAATAAAAGTGTGTAACTTAGATTAATCCAAGGATTTTTAATAATGGTTCATGGTGGACCACTTATGAAAGTGATCCACCTTAGAAGCCGTCTACGAAATGACCATTGCGAAAGTGTATCTCTATTTTGATACCTATTCCATAGAATAGGTATTCTGAAATAAGTTTCCGGATTACTTATCCATATTTTGGAATAACTATTCCGAAATACGAAAAATTGAAAATTGTATTCCGGAATACAATTTTCATATTTCGGAATAACTATTAAATAGGAATATGCAATCCGAAAACTTATTCCGGAATATGAAAATTGAATTTTGGAATAGGTATTCTGAAATAGGAACCATCATCTTTGTGGAGCCTGCAACAATGATCATTGTTTTGTTTTCTCCACTTCATCGCGAGCATAAAGACGATCATTGTTCCCTCTATCTACACCTTGAAAGCGAGAATTCAAGTGGGAAGAAAGCGATTGTGGTTGTTCTATCATGCACCACCCCCGCGCGCCGACCACGACCTTGGCACCGCACCTGCGCGCATTCGCCACCATCTCCGTGCGCGTGGCCCACCAAGTCAGATCTGCGCAACCGTCGTCGTCCTCCCTTCCTCCACGTGTAGCGCCGTCCGTGCCAACCACCACCTCCGCGTAGCACCTGCGCGCGTCCGCCACCATCTCTTCGTCTCCGCGCACGGCCCACCAAGCCAGATCTGCGCGAGCGTCATCGTCTTCCCTTCCTCTGCTCAGTGCAGTCCGTGCCACCCGCGTGCCAAGCAGACCACCAAAGCGGCGCCTTCATTGAGGAGTCCACCATGAACTAGAGGCGGCGATGTGGGTCCATGAAAGATCGAAGTGAAAGGAGAAGAAATTGAGAAGGAGGTGGCGGAGGTGAGGAGGATGGAGGGAGGGAGGGAGGTGTGCTAGGGGGACAAGGGGTGCTTGGACGGCGCAACAATCAGCAGGGAAGAGGAGGTGCTAGGTTAAGGGTATTTTTGTCCCTTTCGATTTTTGGAGATGCTGGAAGCAAAAAGGGGGTGCAGTAAGTAATTCCCCAGTTTCTGCATTCTTGGTTGTTTGGATCTTGGCAGTGTACATTGGGTATTGGGCTGCTTACATGCAATTTGGGTCTGAGATATTTGCTTCTAGCTCCCTGGCACGTTGAGTTTAGTAGAGAGAACTGTTTTTCCCACCCCGGTTGCTGCTATTCTCATCCTATAGCTATTTTGTGCTTTTCTTATTATAAAAATATCCTTTTCACGGAAATGTGATTCCATTGATTAATTTATACAATGGATCCGCGTTTCTGTTCTGTAAGAGGGGTGCAAAATAATACAATGAAATATAAATATTCTCAAGAATATTTATGACTTCTTATTTTTTTTATTAAAAAAAAAATTGTTTTCTCATGGCAATCCCAGTTGTAACAATAAGTGGTACATGATAAATAAAACTTTTAATTAAAAAAAAAATTAAAGTCATAAATGATTATTACAACTTTTATATTTATTATGAAAAATAAAATATAAAAGTGAAATCATTGATTTTATTAACGACTTTATTTGCTTTATTATTTCTCTCTTTTTCACATTTACAATAACAATTATTTTACAACTTCGCTTTAAAAGTCATAAGTGTAAATTATAATTTATCGTATTTTAAAAATTAAATCAAATTCGATGTTATTTTAATAGTTTTGAAATAACTAGTCGGTAACCCGTGCATTCGCACGGGTCGCGTTTGTTGTTTGTACGCATGTTTAAAAATAATTTATGTTAGCAACTTGAAAATTCTACTTATATTTATAAATTACAAAATATTAAAGAAAATAAAATGATTTTATTATGGGCTAGGAGAGAGGTTGTAATTCCAAAAGTCTAAAGAGGTGAGACTACTTCCTAAAAAAGACTTTTCTACATGATGTTTTGGTAAGATATATTGGAACAACATAAGTGCAACAAACTTTTGAATGTATTTATCTTTTTAATTATTATCTTTTAGACTTTTGAATTTGTTACCAGATGTATTTATCTTTCTAGTTATTATCTTTCTAAAGTTTTATCTTTAATTTAAATTCATAGTTACAATTCTATAAATGTAACATGTATCAGCATCAATAAAATTGAACTCCTTATTTAACTCAGTTTCTATATGGTATCACATAGCCAGGAGCTTAATAGCCAAATCGATCCTTTTTTCCCCCTCATGGCCACTCATCATTGCTTTCAATCTATCCATTAAATTAAATCTCTACCAATTACCATACGTGATACAAGCAAATGACTCATCTCCTTGAAGCCAATGAACTTCTTAGCTATTTAATGAGGACCACATCATATCCTCCATCCAAAACCAATTTTGATGGCGCATATGTATCCAATCCAACCCACACACTGAAGATGCCAGGACCTTTTGTTCATGGTGGTTAAACATTGGATGTTGTTTTGTGCTTCTGTCTTGAGTGGTTAAGCATTCTTTGGCTTTTGCTCTTGATGGTTAAGCTTTATTGCTTCTACCTTATGGTGGTTAAGCATTCTCATTGATTTGTGCTTCTGTCTTGAGTGGCTAAGCATTGTTTGGCTTCTGCTCTTGATGGTTAAGCTTTATTGCTTCTACCTTATGGTGGTTAAACATTCTCATTGGTTTGTGCTTCTGTCTTGAGTGGTTAAGTATTGTTTGGCTTCTGCTCTTGATGGTTAAGCTTGATTACTTCTACCTTATGGTGGTCATTCTCATTGATTTGTTTGCTTCTGCCAAGTGGTAAAACTTTGAGGTATAGTTTCTTCTTGGTGGTTAAGCATGTTTGCTTCTATTAAGTGGTTAAGCCCAGTGTTATGGCTTTTGCTTAATGGTTTATCGATTTAGTCATCAGCGTGTGGACAATGCAACAACAAGATTTGTGGATCTAACAACCAAGATTCAAGTTGCAGATGGCAACTTGATCTTGAGGGGGCGTATTGGAACAACATAAGTGCAACAAACTTTTGAATGTATTTATCTTTTTAATTATTTTTTAGACTTTTGAATTTGTTACCAGATGTATTTATCTTTCTAATTATTATCTTTCTAAAGTTTTATCTTTAATTTAAATTCATAGTTACAGTTCTATAAATGTAACATGTATCAACATCACTTAAATTGAACTCTTTATTTAACTCAGTTTCTATAAGATATGCATGCATTTCCATGGGTTATTTTCGATTTTTACGCATATTTGTAACACACTTATTTATAAAATTCAATTTTTAAATTGAGACAAATATAAATAACTATTTAAATTCTTAAAAAATGCAGAAAAGTGAGAGTATTCAACAATAATTCAACAAAATCCTAACTTATTAGACTTTCTCTACCTAGTGATGTGATGCATAAAATGCGTTCGCAAATGACAAACGTACCCTACACAGTAGTGACAGCGAACTCTAGGAGAAAATAGAGTTCAATTGTTTAGTTCTTAAGAGCTAAGGATTAATATAAGAAGATTAATGTGAGACAGTAAGATTGGAACGCCAAGGATTATGATTTTGCATGCATCCCTTTTTCCCTCATCTTGATCTCAACGAATACTCTAATACTCTAATTAAGTTAATTGTCAGTCCTCTTTAAATTCATTAGCAAACAATTGGTCATAGCTTACTACTGCTGTTTCCCCTAATTCAATTCCCAATTGGTCATAGGTGAATTAAATTAGGGCAAACGATGATACTCAGAGAGGTTGATTAATAGAATTAATCCACTGGAAATTCACACAATTTGTTTGAACGTGCAAATCATATGAATTCAACCACTTTACAGTTCTGTCAATCCCAGACAATTGATCATAGACAAGGGACTGGCCAATATTTAGAGTGATCAGTTCGAATAACAAACAAAATAGTAAAGAGATTCAATAATTGAAAACATCGAGACATTCATTGATAATCAAAGATAGGGTACAAAGGACACAGCTACATCATAATCTTGGGCTCGGAGGACTAGTCACTCATGTTCATAAACAAACCAGTAAACCCCATAGAAAACATAAAGATTACAAAGGGATAAGAGATTTTACAAGTGGTATTCCCAATGACGATCTCTACGTCTTACCGCAGTCAAACTCTCTCACATGACCTCTATCTCACTCAGAACCCTCAGTATTCAGAAACAAAGCCAAAGAAGATAATCCCAAAAGAGGGTTTTCAGCATTTATTTATAAAGTTTCAAACTGTTGACGCGGCTCACCACGGCTGTGCTGATCAGATGACCACGGCCGTGGGTCCTTGCAAAGTTTGGAGGCCCAATCTGCGCGTACTTTAAGCACGGCCGTGGTAAATGGACCACGACTGTGCTAGGAAAATTGACGTTGATGCTCAACTTCCAGTGATTCCTGCTTGGATGTGGTTCTTGAATCACGGCTGTGGTGACTTAGTAAGGCCATGCTACATCTACCCCGGCTGTGGTCTTCCAGACAATGGCAATTTTCCTCCAATTGATTTGATTTTAAGCTCTTTTCCTCAAGAAATCCTTGAATTGCCTGTCTTACACAAACTAGTGACAAACTGTGATTTCTGTCAACAAAATAAGCTCAAATCATGTACAAATGACATCCAAATTCAGATAAAAACACACTCAAAATTCAGTTTATCAAACCTCCCCACACTTGAGCATTGCTTGTCCTCAAGCAATTATTCTTTAGACATCAAAATCGATTCTCCCTAGCCAAGAACTTGTAACAGAATTCCCAATTTGTTTATACTGAAGAAAAGAAAATGACTAAAGCAGATACAACAGAATTCAGCAGGTTTCCTCTTGGGGTTTCTCAGGCCTAAACCTACACAAAAATTGGTTTCCCAGGAGCCATAGTTCACTCATCTCTCCTTCTCTCAGTGTTTCAGGGTCAATAGAGAAGCTCTCTAATCACATTCAAATGAACCTATTCACTAATCTATGCATTGATCAACTTAACTCAATTGGACTTTTTACATTCAGAACAGATGAGGCATGACGAGGTGTAACGGGGCCAGGATTTCAATGATGGGCAGATATTGAAAGAAAAATGATAGCAATGGGCTTTACAATCAATTTATGCTCAGTGATCCAAGATCAAGGAGAGACCAATGTTTATTTCTTCTTCTTCTTCTTTTCTCTCTCTCTCTCTCTCTCTCTCTCTCTCTCTTTTAAATTTCTCAGCTCTCACTTCTTCTTTCTCCCCCTTTTTTCTCTTTTTTTTGAAGGCCTTTGACCTTGATTTATTCATTGTATAGGAGAGGAAGTGAGACACACTGAGTCTTTTCTGTTTTAGACTATCAGTCATTACATTGGCTTTCTCCTGTCTTTCAGACCATCAAGCATATTGTAGAAAAACTAACATAACAGGGTGACAAAGAAATATTCATAAGGCTCAAAATAGGAAACTAAGTGGGATTGTATCACAAATTCTGCATCTAGAAAAATGCCTAAACAATGCCTCAACAGTTTCAAAAAGTCAAAAGTCAATCAAGGATATGTATGTCAGCATAGAAAATAAAACATGTCACCTATTGATTCCATATTATAATGAAGGACTAAACGCTCAAATCTCCCATCTCTATGTTCAAGCTCAAGGGAAATAATCTATTCATCCAGTTTTAGTGCCAATGTTTCCCTTTTAGTGATCCTGCTGCTATCTGAAAGATTTTTTTTTAAGAGGGAAATTCTGCAAACAAAAGTTCTACAACTATTGAGGATCTAAAAATCACATCAGAACAAAGAAGTAACATAACCACACAATGTCTCAAGAGTAGGGAAAATAATCGTGACCTCCCTCCCCACACTCAATATATGCAGTGTCCTCAATGCATCCAAAATAAAAATGAAAACAGGAAACAGTGTATGGAAAATGAAAGAACTAGTAGAGTACGGTGCTATAAACAAAATAGACTGAAGGAACAAAATAAAAGGAAAAGAAAGAAAAAAACCCTAAGGAAATAGCAAAGCTCCTCAAGAAGGAGAAGGATCTGGAAAGAGATGATCCTTAAGTTGCCTCAAAAAGTCCATCTGAGCAGTGAAATTGTCAGCTATCATCTATTGTTGTGCCTCAAATCGGTTGTCCTGATCATCCAACCTTCGTGTCACCCTAGTCTCCAAATCATCTAGTCTCTGGAGGATCTGGCTCATGTCAAATATGGGTGGTGGCGGTGGTGCCTGATGCTGCTCTGTCTGCTGCTCCTTCATGCCCAACTGCTGCTCTACCATGCCTGGTTCCTGGGGCTGGATCTCTGGCTCTTCCTGATGTGGTTCAGGCTACTCAACGAGGAAGAACTACTAGCCCTGGCATTGAAGGATCCCCAGAGAAACCAGAGTGGATCTGTCAATGTAGTAAACAACCGTGCTATCCTGGGCTACCTCCATGAAGCCAATGTGCGTAGCCAGCCTGGTGATGAATGATCCAACTGCAATGTGGCCAGTCTGGCTCTGAGAAACTCATAATCCTATGGTGCTGCAATGTCTGATAAAGAGGAGGCCGGCATTACACCACCTTCCTCGAACCATGCACAATAGAGGGAAGAGGTCCTTCCCAGTGATCATGTCGGTGCTCTCCTTGCGGCCATGGAGGGTCCCAGATAACCACCGATGGCATACCCGAAGTGCTAGGTCTCTAATGCCGCTGGCCTTTGAGGTGCCAAGGATGAAGCAGGCCTGTCCTGTGATCTCCCTCCAGAAGGCTGCTGGTCTGTAAGTCTTTGGGTGCCATCTCAGAGCACCCCTATACTCATCTGTCAGAATGGACTTTGGTGTCTTGAAACCCAAGACGACGTTGAAATTGACCAACGTCATCTTCCGGACCTGTCCCATCATGAAAAAGGAGACCATGTGCAGAAGGGTTGGTCATCTATCTGTGGCACCTCCTCATCCTCCATGTCATCCTCATCTGCCTCCTGCGAAGGTGCAGGTCGAGGTGCGGGGTCCTACTCCTGGCAAGTGTTAGGATCTAAGACTTTGGACGATGACCAACCCCTCAAACTTCGACTTTGATGACAACAAATGAAGTTAAATTTTGAAGTATCTAATGATCTATATTTGAGTATTATAGGTTCTACGTCGTCCAATGCCTCAATAGTATTGTATTTCTTAAACTCAATCATTATATTTCTATGTGTACAGTACATCCAATGAGCAATTGAAAACTTTTTCTTTAAGTGTAAAATTCAGCGTCCAATACACTGTTATAAAACAAGCGTCCAATGCATTGTGAAAACTAGTGTGTAAACACTGCGTCCATTCAAGGAAACGTCCAACGCCTATATAACTTACATCATCTCTTTCTAGCAAACAGTTATATAATGCGTCCATGATTGAGTAGAAGTACACTTATGCTTTTCGATGATGATTCTTTGAAATGTTCTATTATTCCCTCCCTTTTCTTATGTGACATTTTATTTGAATATTCAAAAAGTGTACCGCAGGGGACAGAAAAGCTTCTCTCTACAGAAACCATACAAGTAGTGGAGACATTGCATGTATTGTTGTCTCCTCCATCTCTCCACCCCAAGCTGACACGTAGCAACGGTCATATGATTGTGAGAGAATGGTTATTGGAAAAGGCACAGATCCCATAACGGATATCTTCACCAAGCTGCCTATAAATAGAGGAACAAGCTCACGATTTCAACAAGGAAGCATTCAAGTTTTTCAAAGAGCTGTAACTCTGCCAAATTGATTGGACGACCTACACTTGTGCAAAAAGAGCAATCTACTTAGCTTTGCTAAATTATTCTGTGTAATTGAGTTTCATTGTAATATCCTCTCTATGAGAGCTGTTTATTTAACTTGTACTCAAACAATTTCTGTTTGGAAAGCCAGGAGTGGCTTAGTGACAAAGAATACTTGGGTGTTCTTTAATCTCAGGGGGAGATTAAAGGTGTGCCAGAAGTGGCCTAGAGAATACTTGTAGCCAGGAGTGGCAGGGTATATAATACTTGTTTGTAATCATAATTTGATTAGTGGAACCCTTCAAAGTTTTTTGAAGGAGAACTGGACGTAGCTCAAGTTGAGTGAACCAGTATAAACCAAGTGTTTTTACTCTATCGCTTTAAAGCTTACTTGCTATTCTCTTAAGTTATTTCTTCACACTTTGCGCACAAGTTTCTTTATATCTTATTTACAAAAATCTTTTATTTGCGCCTGGACGATTAACAAGAAAACGCAGTTTCAATAAACTGTCATTTTAATTATGGGACGATACCTGTGATCTTTTGTTTTACAAGTCCCTTGTGAAACATAAGATATTTTATCTCTATCTTTGCGAAAACTTTTAAAGAATATAACTAACACACTATTCAACCCCCCTTCTAGTGTGAATCTTTACAATGCAGTTGGTATCAGAGCTCGGCCTCTCGGGTTGAGTACTTGACAGTACAGAGGAAACCAGATCCTCAGAAAGATGAAAAATGAGGGACAAGCTATGAACAGACCACCACTCTCCAAGGGTGTCAAGTATTATTATTGGAAGCAAAGAATGATAGCATTCTTTGAGTCCTATCATATTGATATGTGGGACATTGTGGAGATGGGCGACTACATTCCAGTTGATGAGAGTCTCAATGAGATCCTAAAGGCTAAATGGACGAAGGAGCAGAAACAAAGATTTCATCTCAACTCCAGAGCCAGAAATATCATCATGTGTGCACTATCTGAACAAGAATACAACAAAGTGCACAGTTTCAAAAGCGCAAAACAAATGTGGAACACTCTTGCGTTAACATATGAGGGTTCCACCCAGGTAAAACATAACAAACTTAGTCTTCTTACTCGTCAATATGAATTGTTTAGTATGGAAGGAAACGAGGACATACAAAGTATGTTTGGACGGTTTCAAACCATACTAAATGAACTTAGAGCACATGGTAAAGATTACAATAACTATGAACATATTGACAAAATTATGAGGAGTTTGCTGAAATGTAGAGATTCACACTAGAAATGGGGGGTTGAATAGTGTGTAAATTATATTATTTAGTAAACTTTTCGCAAAGATGGAGATAAAATATCTTAGGTTTCACAAGGGACTTGTAAAACATAAGATCACAGGTATCGTCCAATAGTTAAAATGACAGTTTAGTGAAACTGTGTTTTCTTGTTAATCATCCAGGCGTAAATAAGAGATTTTCGTAAATAGGATATAAAGAACCTTGTGCGCAAAGTGTGAAGAAATAACTTGAGAGAATAGCAAGTAAGCTTGAAAGCGATAGAGTACAAACACTTGATTTATACTGATTCACTCAACTTGAGCTACGTCCAGTTCTCCTTCAAAAAATTTGAAAGGTTCCACTAATCAAGTTCTGATTACAAACAAGTATTATATACCCTGCCACTCCTGGCTACAAGTATTCTCTAGGCCACTTCTGGCACACCTTTAATCTCCCCCTGAGATTAAAGAACACCCAAGTATTCTTTGTCACTAAGTCATTCCTGGCTTTCCAAACAGAAACTGTTTGAGTACAAGTTAAATAAACAGCTCTCACAGAGAGGATATTACAATAAAAACTCAATTATACAGAATAACTTAGCAAAGCTAAGTAGATTGCTCTTTTCGCACAAGTGTAGATCGTCCAATCGATTTGGCAGAGTTACAGCTATTTGAAAAACTTGAAAAATTCTCTTTTTGAAAACGTGAGCTTGTTCCTCTATTTATAGGCAGCTTGGTGAAGATATCCGTTATGGGATATATGTCTTTGCCAATAATTATTCTCTCATAATCATATGACTGTTGCTACGTGTCAGCTTGGGATGGAGAGATGGAGGAGACAACAGTACAGGCAATGCCTCCACTACTTGTACGATTTCTGCAGAGAGAGAATTTTCTATCCCCTGTGGTACACTTTTTGAATATTCAAATGAAATGTCACATTAGAAAAGAGAGGGAATAATAGAACATTTCAGAGAATCATCATCAAAAAACATAAGTGTACTTCTACTCAATTACGGATGCATTATATAACTGTTTGCTAGATAGGGATGATGTAAGTTATATATGCGTTGGGTGCTTCCTTGAATGGACGCAGTGTTTACACACTGGTTTTCTCAATGCATTTGGACACGTGTTTTATAATCAGTGTATTGGACGCTGAATTTTACATTTAACAAAATAGTTGCTCATTAGACGTACTGTACACATAGAAACATAATGATTGAGTTTAAGAAATACAATACCATTAAGGCATTGGATAGCGTAGAACCTATAAAACTCAAACATAGATCATTAGATACTTCAAAATTTAACTTTATTTGTTATCATCAAAACTGAAGTTTTAGGGGTTGGACATCGTCCAAAGTCTTAGATTCTAACATTTGCCTACGCAATGGAGACCACAGGTTACAACCTTGAGAGCAACCAAAGGACTGGATGACATGTCCCTAGAAGAGCTTATGGGAATCTTTAAGGTGCATGAGCTGGAACTGCAACAAGATGGTGATGGTAAGAAAAGCAAGTCTCTAGCACTCAGTATCCGAAAGCCAAAGAAAGTATCATCATCCAAAGCCATGCAAGCTGAAGCATCATCAAGTGAACAATCTGAAGATGATGACTTAGATGAGGGTGATGAGCTATCCTTCATATCCAAGAGAATCCACTCTATATGGAAGAAGAAAGGTGGATCCAAATGGAGAAACCTGAACAAGAAAGGTCTCAAAGAAAAGAAGGAGAAGAGTCCAATCGTATGCTACGAATGCAAAAAGCGCGGACAGTTCAAATCAGAATGCCCAGACCTTGACAAGAACAAGGACAAGAAGAAGAAAATCTTCAACAAAAAGAAAGGCAAAAAGGTTTTGATGTCCACATGGGAAGATCTGGACGATAACTCATCATCGGACGATGAAGAAGAAGAGGAAGCACACATATGCCTGATGGCAGACACTACATCAGATTCTTCAGAACCAGAAGAGGAAGATGAGATAAACTTTAATGATCTAAATTCACTTCAAGAAACTTATCATGATTTACTTTGAAACTCTTCTATTCTATCAAAGGCCTACAAAACTTTGAAGAAATTGTCCAAATCACTTTCAAAAGAAAAAGAACTTTTAGAAAATAGTCTCAAACAACTTGAAAGTGAAAAAGAAGATTTACAGAAAAAGTTAACAGAGCTCTCAAAGGAACATGAAGCCTTAAATGAGGATAGACGAACTCTCTGGAATGTTACTGCTCAAGCCTATAAATCCTATGAGGATTCAAGGATTAGAGAAATGAATCTTTCCATAGAGATTCGAACTCTCAAAGCAGAAAACAAAAGGCTAGTTGAGAAGCTTCTGAAAGTTGATGCAGATACTTCCTTAAGAGGTCAACCACATGATGTTGTAAAACTTCAAGAAGAGATTGACAGCCTACAGAAGGATCTGTCCAACTTTGTCAAGGGATCTGACAACCTTAAGATGCTTTTAAAATATGAAGGTTGTAAGAGACCAAATGACAGGTCAGGGCATGGATATAAGGGAAAGAAATATATTTATGACGAGGATGTAGATGTGTGTTACTTCTATGGGAGTCCTGGACATATAACGTCCAAATGCAGACACCTACCTAAGAGGGGAGTGTCCAGTGCCTTTCAAACTAACAAGAAAGGACCCAAGTCAATCTGGGTACCTAAGGATAAAATTGTTCCTGTTGCAGACATGCTTAACAGTAGGAAAGAAACTCCAGTCATGGTACCTGGATAGTGGGTGCTCGCATCACATGACAGGAGAAAGGTGTATGTTCCAAAGCCTCCGACCCAAGACTGGTGGGACAATCACTTTCAGAGGGAATCGAAAAGGGATGATAGCTGGCGTGGGTAAGATTAGTATACCACCCTATCCCTGTATTGATAATGTTCTTTATGTTAAAGGTCTCAAGCACAATCTACTTAGCATAAGTCAATTATGTGATAGTGGATATGATGTTGCCTTTAACAAAGGTGAATGTATAGTCAAGAACTCTGATGGGTCCCTTCTCTTTACTGCAAAGAGGCAAGGTAATCTGTACAAGATTAAACTTAAGGAACTATCAAGTCAAAATGTTTCATGCTTACTTTCAGTTAAAGAAAATCATTGGCTATGGCATAAAAGACTTGGGTATGCCAGCTTGAGATTAATCTCAAAGCTTAATAGGCACAACCTCGTGAGAGGATTACCAAGTATGTCATATAAAGATGATCTTCTTTGTGAAGCCTGTCAGAAAGGGAAACATGTGAAAAATTCTTTTCAAAGTAAAAACATTGTTTCCACTTCTAGACCTCTTGAGCTGTTGCATAGTGACCTATTTCGACCCACAAGAACAGCCTCGGTAAGTGGTAAGAGGTATGGATTAGTTGTAGTGGACGACTATACTAAATGGACATGGGTCATGTTCCTATCTCACAAAGATGAGTCTTTCAAGGCCTTCTATAACTTTTCCAAAAGAATTCAAAATGAAAAAGGAGTATGCATTACTTCGATCCGAAGTGATCATGGGGGAGAATTCAAAAATGAAAGTTTTCATAGGTTCTGTGAAGAAAATTGTATCCTTCACAACTTCTCAACACCCAGAACACCACAACAGAATAATGTTGTTGAGAGGAAGAACAGGTCACTCCAAGAGATGGCCAGAACCATGTTGAATGATAATTCAACCCCTAAACACTTTTGGGTTGAAGCAGTGAATACTGCCTGTTATTTACATAACAGAATCTATATCAGGCCAATCTTAAAAAAGACTCCATATGAATTGTTGAAAGGGAGAAGACCCAACATATCCTACTTCCATCCATTTGGATGTTAATGCTTCATTTTGAACACTAAGGATAACTTGGGAAAATTTGATTTGAAGTGTGATAAAGGAATATTGCTTGGATATTATGAAACTTCAAAGGCATATAGAGTTTATAATTCTAGAACCTTAGTTGTTGAAGAAGCTATTCATGTGAAGTTCAATGACATTAAGCCTGATAAGAAATTATCAGAGCTAGATGAATCATTTGCAGAACTCAGGCTGGACAATGCAGGGAAATCATCAGACACATCCAACAGTGATGTCACGGTTGAAGAGTCCAATGTTCCCCTGGACGGTCCAACAGAAGAGCAAAAGGAACCAACTGGACATAACTGGCAAATGAAGAAGCATCATCCAGAAGATCAAATCATTGGTGATCCAAAGAATAGAGTCAGAACCAGATCTTCACTTCAACAACAATGTCACACAACACTCTTATCACAGATAGAACCTAAGACTGTGGACGAGGCTTTGGAAGATGAAAGCTGGGTCAAAGCAATGCAAGATGAACTTGACCAGTTTCAAAAGAACGATGTATGGAAACTTGTAGAACTCCCTAATAACAAAGAAGTTGTAGGAGCTAAGTGGGTGTTCAGAAACAAATTGGACGAAACAGGTAATGTTGTGAGAAACAAAGCCAGACTGGTAGCCAAAGGTTACTCACAACAAGAAGGTATAGATTATACTGAAACTTATGCACCTGTTGCACGTCTAGAGGCAATCCGCATTTTACTATCATTTGCAGCTCATAGCAATATGAAGCTATATCAAATGGACGTAAAAAGTGCATTCCTCGATGGATTGATAAAAGGAGAAGTCTATGTGGAGCAACCCCCAGGGTTTGAGAGTGATGTTTTTCCTAATCATGTTTTCAAACTTAACAAAGCATTATATGGACTAAAACAAGCATCGAGAACTTGGTATGAAAAACTCAGCTCATTTCTTTTAGAAAATGGTTTCTCAAGAGGAAAAGTAGACACTACACTATTTCGCAAAGATTATTCTTCTAATTTCGTTATTGCTCAAGTATATGCTGATGATATCATATTTGGTGCTACTAACGAATCTCTTTGTGAGGAATTTGCCAAGTTAATGCAGACAGAATTTGAGATGAGCATGATAGGAGAACTAAAATTCTTCCTTGGATTGCAAATCAAGCAAACTGATAAAGGCATGTACATATATCAGACCAAGTATGTTAAGGAGCTTCTCAAGAAGTTCAAAATGGACGATGCAAAGCCAACGAAAACTCCTATGCATCCAACAACAGTACTTGGACTGGACGATGGTTCAAAGAAGGTGGACAACACCCTATACAGAGGAATGATAGGATCACTCCTATACCTCACAGCGTCCAGACCTGACATCATGTTCAGCGTATGCTTATGTGGTAGATTCCAATCTGACCCAAGGGAAGTTCACTTAACTGCTGTTAAAAGAATCTTTCGATATCTTGTTGGAACAACTAATCTTGGTCTATATTTTAAAAGGCAGAAGGATTTTAGATTAGCTGGATACTGTGATGCTAACTATGCTGGAGACAGAATTGAAAGAAAAAGCACTAGTGGAGGATGTCACTTCATTGGTCGAAACTTAGTCTCCTGGATATGCAAGAAGCAAGGAAAAATTGCACTATCCACCGCTGAAGCAGAGTATATTTCAGCTGCAAAGTGCTGCTCTCAAATCCTATGGATCAAGCATCAACTTGAGGACTACATCATATATGAGAGTAACATTCCTATCTTCTGTGACAGCAAAGCTGTAATTGATCTTTCTAAAAACCCAATATTGCATTCTAGGGCAAAACATATAGAAATTAAACATCACTTTATAAGAGATAATGTTCAGAAGGGTACTGTGGAATTACATTTTGTAACCACAGATAATCAGCTAGCTGATATATTTACAAAACCCCTTATTGAAGACAAACTAGTGCTTCTGAGGAATAGACTTGGCATGGATCTTGTAAAAGAATGATTAAAATCCATATGAAGCATCCAATGTGACAAACAGTGTCCAATGGACATGTCGTCCAAAGGTCACTTTGTCATACACGTGCACTGCATATGTTACACTTAAGTCCAATGACTGGATGATATTTTTATGATTTTTCATTTAACATTGTTTTAATAGTCAAAACGGTTTCGTTTTGTGTAATTGCGAATTAATGCCCTATGCTGAGTCACCTAGTTGTTAATAACCGTACACAATTACCCATATCCTCAGCACGTCTCATCATGGTGGATCTTATGGCATAAGCTCCATTTCAAATATTCACAAAAGCCTAAAATTGTTTCGTGTTCTCCAAACAGAGCCTATACTTAAACTGGCAAATTCACTCAGAAAAATACTTTACCAAATTTCCCTTCTCCGAAATTATCTTCTACCTTCAGCATTCTCTTTCTCTCTTTTTCTCAGAAAACCTAAAGACTCTTTGTAAAACCTAAAAATCAAGCCTTTATCATCATGACGAACTCTGCTAACTCAAGCAACTCCGAACTTGATGTTCATACCTACCCTAAAACCAATATAGTGTCTCCACGTGTTTCCACTGTCCACGTTGAGCACTTCTTCGACATTGGAAAGCTAGAAAAGTTAGGTATGAATCTCGATGAAAGTCTTCTGAAATGCAGAATCAGAGGATACTTCAACAAAAACCAGAAGATATTTCCAAAATTGATCAGAATGTTCTGGAGAAACGTAAGATTCCAGAACTTAAGGGAACTCGTGTCCACTATGCTTGGATAAGAAGTGATTTTGTCTACTGAATCTATAGCCAAAGTCACTGGCTGTATCAGGGAACAAAATCAGTACAAGTCAGAGTGGGCCAAGCAATATGGAAACTATGTTGGGAAGGTACTTTGCAAGAACAAGTCTACAGACTCATCCAAGATTGAGTACAAGAATCTATATGAAGAAGCAAAGATATGGCAGCAAGGATGCAACAAGAGCATTTTGCACAAAGCCGGGTCTAAGGACTCAGTCACGGACTTACACAAGTTCGTGATATTTCATCTAATGGAAGGTATCCCATTCAACCTACCTCACACCATTTACATCAATATTCTGCGAATGATGAAAACTATTGGTGGAAATGATGACATCTTCTATGCCACACAGCTAAATAAGATCCTCTGGGATCAGAAAGTATACCAATGTTTCTTTGATGAGTTGGACAAAGATGATCATGAAAACATTGTGAAGAAAGGAGGAATAGTTGCAACATAGCAAATATTTGGTGAATCAAACATCAAGCCAATGAAGATAAAGCTTATAGCAAAGGTCCTAAGGGACTTGGACAAGGAAAGTATAAATAAGAAATGTCATGACCAAAGCAGACTCATTTCAAATGATGATGAAGAAGAAATTGATCTTCTTGGTCTTGGGAGAAAGATCAAACGGTTGATGAAGGAACAAGAAAGCAAGAAAGTAACAAGACGCATGTCGTAACAACATGAAAAAGATTCAGAGAAAGAAATAAGGACCAAGAAAAGGCATGCTGATCCTGCTCCATCCAGTCCACCTGCTGAGAAACATCCAAGGACTGCTCCGTCCAAACCAAAGCTGGATGAGTAGCGTCCAAAGACTGCTTCAGTGAAGCCTGTACCAAAAAAACCCAGAGTTCACAAGCTGAAAATGCTTGACAACTTCGATGATGAGGATCAAATGCCCATTAGCCAGATTAAAAGGAAAGTTGAGAGATGGAGTCTGCACAGCAGAAGAAACAAAAGGTATCTACTGCATCCAAAACTGGTGCTACAGTCTTTCCTACTAAAGTACCTAGACGAGTAAAAACTCAAGCAGCAAGGCCGAGGAAAGTTCTGATTAAACTCCCCACCTCTCAAGACACTAAGAGCGAATCTACAAGTGCTCCACAACCTGCTCCAACAATTGCTTCAACAGTCACATCAGCACAGCGTCCAACTCTCAAATTAAACTTATCAAAATTTGTGCGTCCATGGGATGCTTGGAGAGATGTATGGCCTCAATGGATGATTCCACCAAAAGGGAAGACGAAAGAAGAAGAAGACAAGGAAAGGTTTCCTATTGCATTCCTTACAAGGAATGAACAGAACTATTGTAAGAAAAGCGATGTTATCTGGAGATCTCAACAGAAACCACTGGAAAGGAGTCTGACTCCAGTATCTGCACCTGAATGGACGAGGTATGATTATGTTCATCCTCAATCTACTGAATTTGCTTTATTACCAGAAGGAACCATTATTAGCAATCTTCTACCTACTTGGACGAGAGAATCTTATCCAAATCTGGTTCGGATGGAACGCCCTTATACATGTCCAACTGGTACTCAACAAAGAGTGCGTCCAACTGAAGATGTACCGCCTGAGCTAGAGGTTGAAATTGCATCAAATTTTGCTAAAACTGTGGCTGAACAAAAGGGCAAGACTCAAAGGAAGAGGAAGCCAGCAAAAAAGAAGTCGTCTCCCAGCAATCTTGATGAATTGGATGTTGAACTGCAATTAGCCATTAAAGAAAGTCTAGACCCATCCAAGGCAAAACAACGTCCAGAAGTGCAATGGGTCAAAGATGTGGGACACCCACCACAAAATTTATTCCACTACCACCTGGAACTCCAGTGCTCAACTTTCAGCCCAGTGATTATGACGATCTTGGCAAACTGCTCTAGCAAATGTACATTCAAGACCAGGCTGTTGCTTATCCATCCAACCTCCACATTAGACGTTCCACAGATATCAAGTTTGTACTTGATAAGGTATGTCCTAGACTACCTCTATATGATGCTGGAAAGAAGAAAGGGTTTAAGTACTATGGCACAGAGATGCCTAGTCGAGATGAAAAGGTTCAGCTCTCATCTTCCTCACATACCTGGAATCATCTTTTGGATAAAGCTGAAATCTAACAAGGCCCCTTGGTACCTTTGATTGCATGACCTTCTGGCGTCAAATCGTATGGAGAGACACGTAGACTGCCTCACCATCTGGCTACTTCCAAACCGACTTCTTTCATCCTCCAGAAGGACTTGAAGTCCTGCGTCCAGTCAAGACATGTCATTTCTCTGATACCTTTGCTTGCTTTCTAACTGATAATGATGATTTTCTAGAAGTCTTAAGGACACTGCCAATCATCAGAAGCAACAAGGTATATGACCTTAGAAGTATTGACCGCTCTGAATTTGTACATGAAGTTCAAAGGCTTCATGATCTTCAAAAGGCTAAAGAAGAAAGAGCTTTGCAAGAGCATGCTGAAAGAGAAAGAGCTGAATAAGTTCTCTTGGAACAGGAACAGGAACGAGCAGTACAAACTGAGCAAGCTCACCTGGTGGAAATTGAAAATGAGCAAGCTGGAATTGCTACTAAAGAAAAAGCTGAGCAGATTTCCAAACCAACAATCACACAAGCAGAATTGGATGAAGCCTCTGCAAAAGTCACTAATATGCTCATTCATCTGGACTTACAGTCTGAGGTACAAGTGGATGTGGAACACTTGGTCACCTCTCATGAGGAACAAACAATACAATCTGACGCCTCCAAAGATGAAGTTATGCAACATATGGCTGATACTGAAGCGCCACAACCAAAGGAGTCCACTGCTGAAAAGCCTACTCCGGAGGTTGCTACAAGCCAACCAATTATTTATGCGTCCAATGAAGCATATTCTGGAACCAGACAAATGATTCCTACAGGGTCTTCAAGTCCAAGGGTTATATTCCCTTGCACTTTGTCGAACCTCAAGGAGTCTTTGAGGACAGAGTGAACGAGATTGTTCAACAGGCTCTAAGACAACAACAACTAGAAACCAAAGCTACTCTTCGTGCCTTCCTGAAAAGACAACAAGCAGAAGCCGCACAACACCGATTAATGTTGCAAAATGCTATTACTGATCAGTTCATGCATCTCTCACAGATGTTTGTCAATCAAATTCAATCCACTGCTGCTAACCTCATTGGCACTGTTATTCATCAGGTTCCTCCTGTTCAACCCATACCTCAACAACAACCACCTGTTAACCACCCTGCACCACCTCCTTAAGCACCACCAGAACAACCACCATCACCTCCATAAGATCCACCTCAACAGCCTTAGGTGACCATGATGGTTAAATCATTTTTCCATCTTTCAAACCCTTTTTTGTTTTGTTGATGACAAAGGGGGAGAAACTGGAATTTTTCATGTCATAGAGTATTTTTTTGTTGTTGTTACACTACTCTGTGAAACCTCTTTGGCTGTTCATTAAATACATACGAGGTGTTTTTGATCATAATTTTCGCATCCATATCTATGATATGCTTTTCACTCTGATATCTATCATCTCTGATACCTTATCATGCAGTGTTATCTGATATATATTACTTTATTAAATACATGAGAAATGTTAAACTTAGGGGGAGTACTTCATTTCATACTTTTTCACCCTGTCAACATACACTGGCATAATATAATCATTCAATCATATGCTCTGATATTCTTTAATGTGATTATGTATTTGCACACATCAAATTTTAGTATTATTTGTCATCATCAAAAAGGGGGAGATTGTTAGAATCTAAGACTTTGGACGATGATCAACCCCTCAAACTTCGGTTTTGATGACAACAAATGAAGTTAAATTTTGAAGTATCTAAATGTTTGAGTATTATAGGTTCTACGTCGTCCAATGCCTCAATGGTATTGTATTTCTTAAACTCAATCATTATATTTCTATGTGTACAGTACGTCCAATGAGCAACTGAAAACTTTTTCTTTAAGTGTAAAATTCAGCATCCAATACACTGTTATAAAATAAGCATCTAATGCATTGTGAAAACTAGTGTGTAAACACTGTGTCCATTCAAGGAAGCGTCCAACGCATATATAACTTACATCATCTCTTTCTAGCAAACAGTTATATAATGCGTCCATGATTGAGTAGAAGTACACTTATGCTTTTCAATGATGGTTCTCTGAAATGTTCTATTATTCCCTCTTTTTTCTTATGTGACATTTCATTTGAATATTCGAAAAGTGTACCACAGGGGACAGAAAAGCTTCTCTCTGTAGAAATCGTACAAGTAGTGGAGGCATTGCATGTACTATTGTCTCCTCCATCTCTCCACTCCAAGCTGACACGTAGCAACGATCATATGATTGTGAGAGAATGGTTATTGGAAAAAGCACAGATCCCATAACGGATATCTTCACCAAGCTGCCTATAAATAAAGGAACAAGCTCACGCTTTCAACAAGGAAGCATTCAAGTTTTTCAAAGAGCTGTAACTCTACCAATTCGATTGGACGACCTACACTTGTGCAAAAAAAGCAATCTACTTAGCTTTGCTAAATTATTCTGTGTAATTGAGTTTCATTGTAATATCCTCTCTATGAGAGCTGTTTATTTAACTTGTACTCAAACAGTTTCTATTTGGAAAGCCAGGAGTGGCTTAGTGACAAAGAATACTTGGGTGTTCTTTAATCTCAGGGGGAGATTAAAGGTGTGCCAGAAGTGGCCTAGAGAATACTTGTAGCCAAGAGTGGTAGGGTATATTATACTTGTTTGTAATCAAAACTTGATTAGTGGAACCCTTCAAAGTTTTTTGAAGGAGAACTGGACGTAGCTCAGGTTGAGTGAACCAGTATAAACCAAGTGTTTTAATCTATCGCTTTAAAGCTTACTTGCTATTCTCTTAAGCTATTTCTTCACACTTTGCGCACAAGTTTCTTTATATCTTATTTACAAAAGTCTTTTATTTGCGCCTAGACGATTAACAAGAAAATGCAGTTTCAATAAACTGTCATTTTAACTATTGGACGATACCTGTGATCTTTTGTTTTACAAGTCCCTTGTGAAACTTAAGATATTTTATCTCCATCTTTGCGAAAAGTTTTAAATAATATAACTAACATAGCTTGGGTTGATTGGAAAAGCATATGTTTACCAAAGGAATCAGGGGGTTTGGGTGTTAGGAACATAAAGGCTTTCAACTGGGCTTTACTATCCAAGTGGAGATGGAGACTGCATCACCAGCATTCCAGTCTTTGGTGTAAAATACTGTTTTCAAAATATGGTAACGGGACTGCTTTGGCACAACAAAGGGAGCAATCAAAGTTATCTGGGTGGTGGAGGGATGTTTTGAAAATTAGTGGAGGGACGAATTCAGAGGGATGGTTCTTAAAGCATGCAAAAAGGAAAGTGGGCAATGGTAGGAACATTGACTTCTGGAATCAACTATGGCTTGGTGATGAGCCACTGGGTATGAGATATCCAAGAATTTACTTGAATTCAGAACAAAAGGGATGCTCAATTGGGGATATGGGAAGATGGGAACACGGTATTTGGATATGGGATTTGAAATGGAGAAGGCCATGGTTTGAATGGGAGAAAAGTTTGGTAGAAAATTTGGAGAGGGAATTACAAAATATTCAGTTAAGAGAGGGGGTAGAGGATTCATGGATTTGGACTAACTGCCCAACAGGGGATTTCTCTGTCAAGAATGCCTACTGTCTGCTAAATCAACAACAACCTATTGGGGAGAATATGGATATATTTTGTGATTTATGGGGGGCTCCAATACCGTCTAATGTTCAAGCATTTGTGTGGCGAACACTTCCTGACAGAGTGTAGACTAAGACCAACCTGAGAAGGAGGAGAATACAGTTGGGGGATGAGGAAATGAAATGTCCTTTTTGCAGGATGCATGATGAGACTGTAACTCATTTATTCTTGACATGCAAGGTATCTAAGGCAATTTGGGATAAATGTTATAATTGGTTGGGTATAGATATGGTACAACATAATGAAGTTAAGAGCCATTTCCTTCAACACTGTGTGGGTAATCTTAACAAGGAAAAATCTGGGAAATATTATGTCATATGGTGCACTGTGGTGTGGGCATTATGGATGCATCGGAACAGCATTGTCTTTAAGGAGAAACTATTGAATGTGGAGAAAGTATGGGATACAATTGTAACTAACTCCTGGTGTTGGTTATCCGGGAAATCTCAAGGGTTCTCTTTTTCATGGTACTCGTGGGCCACAATGCCTTTCATGTGCTTAACAGGAAGATTGCCTACAACATAATAGGTTTTTCTGCTAAAGACATAGGGGCAGTGGGCTCAAATTGTCTGCATGGTTTTCTAGTGGGATGGTACGGGTTTGATGAGGAGATGGGATTGGGTTTGACACCAATTATGTCTCAACAGGTTGTAATGGAATTAGTTGGAGGGAGGAATTTTTTGTCATAAACTGGTACATTATGGGAAGCGGGGTATGAGTGTGGCACACATAAATCATAATCTTCTCTTCTTAAAATTATATAGCTACAGCAAATTGTGCAGGTTTACTTGTGGGCCTATTTTGTATACATACGATACTAGTATCTTCTCATATGCAACTAACCTTTGCATAGGATAAGATTCTGGTTAGTAGTAATGTGGGCACGGGAATACATAGTTGGGTGGTATATGTATTTCGTATATGACCTTTGTTTGATACTCTGAGTGAGGGGTATGAATGAAGCATCATGTAATTGTATAGCACATCTTGTGCATTATATTTTTATATATATATTTTTTGCTGATCAAAAAAAAAAAAAACTAACACACTATTCAACCCCCCTTCTAGTGTGAATCTCTACATTGCAGCAAGTGGCGATGAAGTCAATAGTGGGGCATTTATACGCCTGCTCTGTGATGTCCATTATCCTCTCCCATCCCATGGTTGTGAGGTATGCCATAACCCACTGCAGTAGACCATGCTCCTCTAGAAGTGTTGTGTTTAGGGCTCTGGTGGGATGATAGTTAAAGGTCCTCAGCACTATGTACTGGTCCATGTGCTTTGGTGGTACTGGAGTATCATAATGCACAAGCTGAGCCCCGGGGTGGCGTCGAGGTGATGACGTGGATCGTGTGGAAGATGCTGAATCCTGTGGTGGCTGGCACTGACGTTGACTCCTAGTGTCGGGATTTTGATCACGAATGACCAAATCCAGCTGAGCCTGTGTGGTTCGAGCACGTTTCCCACGAGTGTGCGATGGGTTGTCACCTGCCATGACTGCACACAAGAAGCATAACAAAAAATGAAGCAGTAAGGGTTAGAGCAGAAAAAGAATGGCCACTGTGTGGCTGACCACAACTGTGGTAATGTTGACCACGGCTGTGGTAAGCATTACCACGGCTGTGGTTAACATGACCACGGCTATGGTAAAATTGACCACGACCGTGGTAATTGTAAAAAAAAATTGGATTTTTAAATGAAAATAGTATGACTAAAAAAAAATAACATATGGTGAATGCAGTATGGTCCTGTGAATGAAAATG
Source organism: Pueraria montana var. lobata (assembly GCA_026413185.1). NCBI lineage: Eukaryota > Viridiplantae > Streptophyta > Magnoliopsida > Fabales > Fabaceae > Pueraria > Pueraria montana. The sequence continues at coordinate 74,906,491 of CM048647.1, forward strand.
CATGCTGACAAACCATAGAAAGCTTACTCTAATGCTTAGGATGCCAAAGGTTAGGGGAGGGAAAATAGAGAAGGAAGGAGAGAACCACGGGTGGTGGTAACTGACCACGCCCCTTTGAATATTTATAGCAGGGTACAGAGCACGGCCGTGGTAAATTAACCACGACCGTGGTGAACTTCTTATCTCCCACCTCTTTTTCTTTAATTGGAAATCTGACCACGGCTGTGGTAAATGTTACCATGGTCATGGTCGTAACTGATGCCTCTTACCAACTATTCAAGAAGTAGTTGGACAATGGTAAATATATGAGTGAGTAGATATGGACCAAGTCATGCAATGGGAGATGCTTATGTAAAAGGGGTTTAAGTTCTCTCTAAATGAAGGGACCTTAGCAACTGAAAAATTAATGCATATGAATGTTCTCCTATGGATATGGTTAAGTGTTAGAGTTAGGTCAGGTTCAGATGTCATGACGAAAAATATCAATGTTATGTCTCTGGGAACCTAACCCTTCTCTAACAACCTAGCCTTATTCATAACAACCTAAAAAAAAAAGACATGCTAAGTATAAATGAGTTGAATGGTAAATATGTAGTGGAAATTTTTTGTTTGTTTGCTGGACAACTGACCACGGTTGTGGTAGAAGCTACCACGGCTATCCAGTGTCACCACGGCCGTGCTTAACTAACCATGGTCGTGGTCGTATATGACGCTATTGGGAAAATCTGATAGCACAATTGTGGTCAGTTAGTACCACTGTTTGGCTTCTACCACCACGGTTGTGCTCAACGTAGCACGACCGTGGTCCCCACATGCGGAATGAAATAACAAGAAACTTAATCCTAGCTACGAAAAGAGAAAAGAAAAAAATGAATGTAAACTAAAGCTAATAAAATAAGAGGATACAGTGGGTAATGAACCCAGCTCCCACAAGTTGCCTCCTGGGTAGCGGTTGTTTAATGTCCCAAGCCTGACGGGTGAAAAGGGAACTCAATTCATCCCTGGAGGTGCGCTATGAAGCGCACTTGTTGCAGACTTGCATCATATGTTTTCACTCTATGGTCATTTATTTTGAAGGTAGAACCATCTTTTTTCTGTAGCTCTAGTGTCCCATAGGGGAACACTTTGTGCACAGTGTAAGGCCCATTCCACCTTGAGCGAAGTTTTCCAGGGATAGATGTAGGCAAGAGTTGTAAATGAGGACATTCTCGCCTACATGGAACTGCCTCTGTCTAATACGAGCATCATGCCATTTTTTGGATCTCTCTTTGTAAATCTTGGCATTCTCATATGCTGCAAGACGGAACTCATAAAGTTCATTTAGTTGCATCAACCTATTGGTACCAGCAAGCTCATAATCAAAGTTTAGAAATTTCAGAGCCCACATGGCTCTGTGTTCTAACTCAACAGGTAAATGACAGTTTTTCCCAAACATAAGCCTGTAAGGAGACATCTCAATGGGAGTCTTAAAAGCAGTTCTGTAAGCCCAAAGTGCATCATCTAATTTGATAGACTAATCTTTCCTAGACGCGCTTACAGTTTTTTCCAAAATCCTCTTCAATTCCCTATTGGAGAGCTCCACTTGACCATTTGTCTGTGATGGTAAGGAGTAGAGACCTTGTGAGTTACTCCATACTTGGCCAAGAGGCCATCAAACAATTTGTTGCAGAGTGAGTACCACCATCACTAATGATTGCTCTAGGAGTGCCATATCTTGTAAAAATGTTTTTCTTCAGGAATTTAATCACACTCCTAGCATCATTAGTAGGCAGTGATACAGCTTTTACCCAATTTGATACATAGTCCACAGCAACCAAGATATATTCATTACCAAAAGATTTAGGGAAAGGATCCATGAAGTCTATTCCCCACACATCAAACATCTCCACAACCAACATGTTATTTTGAGGCATCTCAAATCTCCTCGACAAAGCGCCAGTGTGCTGACATCTATCACAGGCCTTCACAAATGCATGTGCATCTTTGTAGAGGGAAGGCCAGTAAAAACCACACTGAAGCACTTTATGGGCGGTCCTCATAGGTCCTGAGTGTCCACCGGCTTCTAAAGAGTGACAATGATTTAAGATGGAAATTACCTCATCGTAAGGCACACACCGCCTTACTAGGTTGTCACCACACACCTTATATAGAAAGGGGTCATCCCAGAAATACTTCCTTGCTTCTGACATTAATCTCTTCTTCTGTTGATAATTGAATTCAGGGGGGAATACTTGGCAGGCTAAATAGTTAACTATATCAGCATACCAAGGTGTCCCTTCAAAGGAAGTGACAGTAAAAAGATGCTCATCAGGGAATGTCTCCTTAATGGCCCTATCTTCTGCAGGTTGCATGACAGAGGGATCTAAACAGGACAGGTGGTCCACAACCAAGTTCTTTGATCCCTTCTTGTCCTTTATTTCTAAATCAAATTCTTATAGCAACAATATCCACCTGATGAGTCTTGGCTTTGCATCCTGTTTACTCAAAAGAAACTTGATAGCAGAGTGGTCAGTGAAAACAATAACTTTAGACAGAACTAAGTAATGCCTAAACTTATCAAAAGCAAAAATGACTGCTAAAAGTTCCTTTTCAGTGGTAGTGTAATTCCTTTGGGCCTCATCTAATGTCCTACTGGCATAATAAACAGTATGAAAAATTTTATTTCTCCTTTGACCCAAAACAACCCCTACAGCTGTGTCACTAGCATCACACATCAATTCAAAAGGCAGTGACCAATCAGGGGCTACTACCACAGGAGCGCTAACAAGCCTTTCTTTCAGTAGTTTGAATGCCTGTAAGCACTTATTAGAAAACTTAAAGGTGATGTCTTTAGCCTGTAAGCATTCATGGGTTTTGCAATTTTTGAAAAATCTTTTATAAAGCGCCTGTAAAACCCAGCATGACCCAAGAAGCTTCTGACAGCCTTCACAAAATTTGGTGGAGGTAATTTTGCAATCACCCCCACCTTAGCGGGATCTAACTCAATGCCTCTGTGGGACACCTTGTGCCCCAATACGATACATTCTTGTACCATAAATTGGCATTTTTCCCAATTCAAGACCAACCTTTTCTCCCTGCATCTTTTCAAGACCAATTTTAGATTACTCAAACATGTGTCAAAAGTGCTTCCAAATACAGAAAAGTCATCCATAAAAATTTCAGTGCAATTTTCAAGTAAATAAGAAAATATTGACATCATGCATCTTTGAAATGTAGCAGGTGCATTACAAAGCCCAAAAGGCATTCGTCTATACGCAAATGTTCCATAGGGACATGTAAAAGTAGTTTTCTCTTGGTCCCCTTCAGCCAATGGAATTTATGTGTAGCCCGAATAACCATCTAAGCAATAATAGAAAGCTTTTCCTGCTAATTTTTCGAACATTTGGTCAATGAAAGGAAGGGGGAAATGGTCCTTCTGGGTGGCCTCATTTAATTTCCTATAGTCAATACACATCCACCACCCGATGATTTTCCTAACAGCTATGAGCTCATGTTGCTCATTTTCCGTTATAGTGGCGCCCCCCTTTTTAGGGACACATTGAACAGGACTCACCCAATCACTATCAGAAATAGGGTAAATAACATCTGCATCAAGTAGTTTAATTACCTCGGCTTTTACCACTTCCATCATGTTTGGGTTAAGTCTCCTCTGAGGAAGTCTTTTGGATGGAAATCCATCCTCCAAATGAATTCTGTGAGTACACACAGTAGGGGCGAGACCCTTAATGTCATTAATGGTCCACCAAAAAGCCTCTTTGTTATCTCTCAGAACTCGCAGCAATTTGTCCCCCTCTGTTTTAGTTAAACCTGCAGAAATAACAACTGGTAAAGTAGAGGGTGGGTTAAGAAAAGCATACTTCAAGTTGGAAGGTAGCGGCTTCAACTCCAAAATAGGAGGTTCCTCAATGGAGGGCTTGGGTTTTGGGCCCTTGCTCCTTTCCAACTTCTCAAAGCCAATAACTTTGGCTTCCTATTAATCTTGGAGGAACATCAGTATTTCCTCCTCGATGTCATTCAATTCCCAGTCCAAGTTCTTCATGGTGAGAACTCTTTCCAAGGGGTCTTCTATCCCCACAGTAAGGAATGAAGCCTCAGTCAAGTCATCGGTTATGTCCCTAGACTGAACAAAATTGCAAGAGGCAAAAGAGGTAGGCTTTTTCATAGAATTAGATAAGTTAAAAACCAAATTTTCTTCACCCAATCTTAAGGTGAGTTTTCCTTGCCTTACCTCAATTACCATGTCACACGTGTTCAGAAAGGGACGCCCTAATCTGATTGGGATGTCATCCTCTTCTTCCATATCAAGTACCACAAAATCAGCTGGGAAAATAAACTTGCCTACTTTTACCAATACATCCTCAATTACCCCCCTTGGGTATACAATAGACCTATCCGCAAGATGAATGGTAATGTTGGAGGGTTGTGGTTCTTTCATGCCTATTTTCTTAAAAATAGAGTAAGGCATCAGATTAATGCTTGCCCACAAATCACACAAGCATTTTTCAAAATAAGCGTTCCCTATCTTGCAGGGAAGAGTAAAACTCCCTGGGTCTACCATTTTGGGGGGGCAATTTCTTAAGGACCACAGCAGAACACTCCTCATTAAGGCCTATTGTCTCAAATTCCACCGATTTATGCTTGTTAGAAGTGATCTCTTTTAAAAATTTGGCATACTTTTGCATTTGAGCAATAGCCTCAGCAAAAGGGATGTTTATGTGCAGTTTCTTAAACATCTCTAAAAACCTAGAAAACTGCTGGTCTTGTCTCTCATTCTTGACCCTTGGAGGAAAAGGAATACTTACCTTCGGAGGTGTCAGTACCTCCTTTTTCTTCACCTTCTCAGGAAGTTGATTCTCTCCAGTAAGAACCTCTTCATCATCAACTGTGGCTGGGCCTTCCTTCTATTCTGGTTCCACCTTGGCCTTCTTGCTCCTGGTTAACACTGCTTTGACATCTTCCTTCTTAGGATTAGTCTCTGTTTGGGATGGCAGTGTTCCAAGAGTCCTCTGAGACAATAGGGCTTTCATGTCGGTCATTTGAAACTCTATGCTCTTCATTCTTTCATCATTTTTGGTCATGTATTGCATCATGACCTCTTGAAGAGACGGTCTTCTCTCCTCTTGTCTTGACCTTTGATTTTGCAAATGTGGAGGTCTGTAGACACCTTAATTCTGGTTCTGCCCTTGTCTCTGCCCTTGATCCCTTTGATTCTTCCAAGAGAAGTTAGGATGATCCCTCCATCCTTGGTTGAAGGTGTTAGATAAGGGATCGTATTCGGTGCTTTTCCCACTGACCCAATTCACCTCCTCTATAGCTTGGGCCAGTTCAGCATTTATAGGGCATTCATTCTCCTCATGAGCCTCCCCACACTTATCACAAGTAGGAGGTGGACGAGATGCTGAGAGAATCTGAGCCTATGCCTTCATCATATTCTCCATCTGCTTAGACAGTATCTCTAGCTTCTAATCAATCCTGGAGCTAGATGCTCTAGTCTCCACTTGATTCACAGGCTTCCTCAGAATACGCCTATCTGCAATATGGTTGTAAGCATTGGAGGTTATAGCTTCAATGATTATGTTTGCCTCTGTTGGTGATTTAGCCATCAAAGAACCTCTACAAGTAGCGTCGAGGCTAGTCCTATTATGGTTGGACACACCTCCATAGAAAATCTGGATGATTATACCCATGATGTGGGCAACTCCGAAGTAGTTCCTGAAATCTGTCTCAAGCTTTTGACAAGCTCTCTTGCTCCCTCTGAGCAAAATTACCTATCTCTCTCTACATTGGTCTTTCTTCACTATAGAGTAGTACTTCCGTAGGAATTTGTTGGTGCACATCTCCCAGGTAGTGATGCTGTTGGTCGGAAGTGAGCACAACCAACCGAGTGATTTCCCGTTGAGGAAGAATGGGAAAGCAGCCAGTCTGATATATTCAGCAGACACCCGAGGATACTTGACCGTGCTAGCCATCCTCAGGAATCTTCTCAGATGTTCCACCGGGTCCTCGGTAGCCAGCCCATTGAATTGGTTACTCTTTATCATCTGGAGGAAGCCATGTTTCAATTCAAAATTGACATCCCCCAGTGCTAGCAATAAGATGTTGTTAACTACCCCAACTTGAGGAGTGAGATAGTCTAACAGAGACTGCTCCATCGGTGAGTCATTTTCTTCAGCCATTACTCTTCTTCTCTATTCCGCTCTGTTCTTCCAGGCAAGCCTTTCAATCTCAGGTTCGTTCACAAGCTCTGGCCTCTGGGACTTGGTTAGCATGCACTATCAACACAGCAAGAAGATTAAACGTAACGAGTAAAGAAGAGGATGATATAATAAAAACAAACAGATTTTTTTTTAGATAAAATAAAATAAAATAAAAATTCAGAAATTAAACAAACAAAAACAAAATAAAAAAATTAAATTAAAATAGATAAAATAGAAAATTAAAAGGCACCAAAACTATGCACAATATGAACAAGAATTGCTTAATTTTCACAAAATAAATCATCTAGGAACTACACAACTAGTCCCCGGCAACGGCGCTAGAAACTTGATCTGTAAAATGTGTTCGCAAAGGACAAGCATACCCTACGCAGTAGTGACAGTGGACTCTAGGAGTCCGGATATCGAACCCAAAGGACCAGTCGTATTCCCAAACAATTAATTTTGCAATGGATTAAACAATTCAATTAAGAATCAAATTTGAGAAAATAGAGTTCAATTGTTCAGTTCTTAAGAGCTAAGGATTAAGATAAGAAGATTAATGTGAGACAGTAAGATTGGAACGCCAAGGATTATGATTTTGCATGCATCCCTTTTTCCCTCATCTTAATCTCAACGAATACTCTAATTAATTTAATTGTCAGTCCTCTTTAAATTCATTAGTAAACAATTGGTCGAAGCTTACTACTGTTGTTTCCCCTAATTCAATTCCCAATTGGTCATAGGTGAATTAAATTAAGGCAAATGATGATACTCAGAGAGGTTGATTAATAGAATTAATCCACTGGAAATTCACACAATTAGTTTGATCGTGCAAATCATATGAATTCAATCACTTTATAGTTCTATCAATCCCAAGCAATTGATCATAGACAAGGGACTGACCAATATTTAGAGTGATCAGTTCTAATAACAAACAAAATAGTAAAGAGATTCAATAACTGAAAACATCGAGACATTCATTGATAATCAAAGATGGGGTCAAAGGACACAGCTACATCATAATCTTGGGCTCTGAGGACTAGTCACTCATGTTCATAAACACACCAGTAAACCCCATAGAAAATATAAAGATTACAAAGGGATAAGAGATTTTACAAGTGGTATTCCCAATGACGATCTCTACGTCTTACTGCAGTCAGACTCTCTTACACGATCTCTATCTCACTCAAAACCCTCAATATTCAGAAACAAAGCCAAAGAAGATAATCCCAAAAGAGGGTTTTCAACATTTATTTATAAAGTTTCAAACTGTTGACGCGGCTCACCACGGCCGTGCTAATCAGATGACCACGGCTGTGGTCCTTGCATAGTCTGGAGGCCCAATATGCACGTACTTCGAGCACGGTCGTGGAAAATGGACCACGGCTGTGCTCGCAAAATTGACGTTGATGCTCAACTTCCAGTGATTCCTGCTTGGCTATAGTTCTTGAATCACGGCTGTGGTGACTTAGTACGGCCGTGCTACATCTACCACGGTTGTGGTCTTCCAGATAATGGCAATTTTCCTCCAATTGATTTGATTTTAAGCTTTTTTCCTCAAGAAATCCCTAAATTGCCTGTCTTACACAAACTAGTGACAAACAGTGAGTTCTATCAACAAAATAAGCTCAAATCATGTGCAAATGCAATCCAAATTCAGATAAAAACACACTCAAAATCCTGTTTATCGATGTACATGAGAGACCTTAATATTTTTATTTTTAAAAAAATATATAAAAATTATGTGATACAAAATGAAATTAATTTTGAAAATAAAATATTTTAAATCACAATAAAATTACCCATGTTAAAGTAAATGATAATGTGAAGATCTCAGGTTTCAGTCCTTTTATGCAACTGCGTTAAATATTTGGAGGAAGAGCGATTGCAACCTGTAGTGATGAGGCTCTCGAACATGATTGCTTCTAGTGAAGAATACCTGTTGTCTATAAAAAAAAATAATGTGATATAAAGTTACTCAATTTCAAATTTGCATAATAATATTTTGGATTTAAATCAATTAGTTTTTTTGAGCAAATTCTTTGTTTATGATTTTTTTTTCAATTTAATTCAAAATATTTAAAATGACATTTAAAAATTAAAAATCATAAAATCTATAAAAAAAAAGTATTACATAAAAAATTTCAAAAAGAAAATCCAATCACGTTTCAAATCTACTTGTGCATTATCACTCTCATTTTCATGCATATTTAAAATACATCTGTTTATAAAATTCTACAATTATAATTAGTTGTTTAAATTCTATAAAAATACAAAAAAAAAAATGAGAGTATTCAAGTAGAGATAATAATTCAACTAAATCCCAACTATTAGGCTATTTAAATTATTGTTTCCTATAAGATATTTGAAAATTGAAATCATTAGCTTGAATAAATGAAGATATATTTCATTGAGACCTATTCTTGCTATATTAGAATTTGAAAATTATTAGAACTTGAAACCGAATAAAAAAAATTAGAACTTGAAAAAATTATTCAAATTTAAATTCATTGAAGAAGTACATGCTCAAAAAAGTTGGACAACAACTGTCAAAGCATATTATTTATATCATGTAGATATTATTTATATTGTCATTAGACATAAAACTTTTTTAATGAGAAAAATATTAATAGTTATATACACATGATCAGATTGGTACATATCTATGGATATTTCATTTTATGTCAATTTACAAATATTTATGAAAATTCTTTAAAATTTGGTATTAATATTTTTTTTTTGTTAAAGAACGACACAAACTTTCTTACTTAATAATCAATTCAACAAATTTTAAAAATAATATTTATATTGTCAAAATCAATTTTTAAAAAAGTAGAATAGGACATGTCGAAGACAATATATTAGGGGGCGTTTGTTTCACGGATAACTTTTTTAATCCCGGGAATACAGGAGTGGAAAAAATTATCTTAAGTTTGTTATGAAGTAATAAAATATTTAATCCGGAGCATATTTTATTCCTAGGTAAACTATAATCCCAACTTCAACCAATATTTAATCCCAGCGAAGGGGGTAAGGAAGATTTATTCCCATGGAATAGGAACCGTCTTTGAGTAAAAATCCAAATATATCCTTTTTGTACCCATTACCTCACTACTCTCTCAATGTTATTATTTCTTCGTTCTTGGGAAGGTTGGCAACAAATTTAAATTTATGATATATATATATTGCTTAAGGTAGGCAATATAGGAAATGAATGTTACATGTAAATGAAGGGGTTACTTTACTATATAGGTTTTTTTATCACATGTTATGGATTTGAAGAGTTGTAATTTCGGTAGATTAATTATATATTGACAATCTGAATATAACTCTTCTGCGAAAATGGGTGATGTATCACTCTGTTAAAAAAATCATCTTTAACACAATAATGATATTTTAGTAATTATAATATATATTCCCAGAAAAAAATAACTGAACCAAACACATGTTTTAATTATGCTTGGGAATATAAAAAATATTGCCAACCTAATTTAATAATTAACCAAACACATTTTTTAATTATACCCGAGAATAACATTCCCATGTTACATTCCTAGGAAAAAATATTCACGAGATTAAAAAAGTTATCCGTGAAACAAACACCCTCTTAGTTTATAAACTCTAATCCTGTAAATCAATTAGATTATATTTTTTTGTAAAAAAAAACTACATGCCGAAGACACTATTATTTTGCAGAGTTTGTAACTTTTTAAGAGTTTTTTTTTATTTCTAACTTGGGAAGCAAACTCTCAAAACATAAAAAAAAATACATTAAATAAGCATTAGCTTGCCATAGGAAGTATAAACATTATGGACGTTGCTCCAACTTTGACCCCATAGGAAATGTTATGCATAGCTTGTCATATTAGATGTTGGCATTTTGCAGGCAACAGGTACTTCCCATATCTTCTTCCAAATAGCAGTCCTATTTTCACTTGTGAAACAAATATCATCACACAACCTTGCTCGTGCTATTTTGTATCCAGATTTAACTATATAAAATCTATCTTCTGTATGATTCCAAACCATCATATCATTTGATAAAACTGTGGAATAGGGAGAAGCCATTACATGTGAAAAAAAGGGACTCTACCAAGTTTGAATTCCTTGTAAAGGGGTGCTTCCAAGTCGTTGGGGTTAATGCACCAGAAAAATAATGCATGATCACAGAAGTTGACACTGAGGTTGCTATCAAACAACTGGTATAGTCTTATTAGCCTCCTATTGAACATCACATTTAGGTAAACTAATTTTAGTCTTGGAAACAATAAAATGGTAAAAAGCATAATTTTTATTTTGAAGTTTCTGACTAATGCTCTCCAGTGCATCGGATGATGCTACCAAAGCATTATAAGGTGTGAATATAGACATTTAGGAATCTGATTCAACAAAGCCTTAGCTAAATCTAGTTGTAGTGCTTTGCTGCAAGTGATTGAAAGTGTTGCCAGAGTTGAATCATATGGCTTAAAATTCTTCTGCTGCATTGTAAGATGAATGCTTGTATAAGTAATAAGTAATAGATGACATCGATGGAAATCCATTTTGGCATTTTGCTGATTATTTTAAGCAGCCTGCAATTTGAACATGCATATGAATTGCACAAATGGGGTAAGTTATGCTAATTGAGTTCTAAGATCCATTAAGAAGCATGCAAGATCATTATTGAAAGCAGAAAATATCCAGCATTTTTTCTGAAATAAAAAATGCATACACTTTATAGTAGAGAAAATTTTGGTGGCAGATATCAAAGCATGTCAAAGACAACATAGTTCCCCTATAATAAGCAACTGTACTCAGTTACTTGATATCAATGGTGCTGGCTTGGGGGATGCAATGAGGTAGTTTATTCAAGCATAATATATCCAAAAAAAAAAGTCATACCTTGCCATTATATCACCAATTATACTCAAGTACATGCACCAACAAAGAATCAACACTCGCCCTCTTTATAGGTAAGTGGAATGCATTTGCAGCGGAAGGTTCAATGTACAATCGAGTTTGCTGAATAAAAAAGAATAGAAATTATCAGGCAAGTGACCCAAGGTGGATACCTATTCTTAGAAATTCTTAGTTCTGATTGTTTAATTACTAACTTGAGATGACTAAATGGAGTGGATACCTGCCCAAGTAGAGATCATTCACCAACTGACCCAAGGTGGGTAAATTTAGCCTCAACCTTTACCAAATCCTGATACAAGCGAGCTCTAGACTTATTTGCTCTATCAACTTATCGTCTTTGTAAACTTCAAGCCAATCTTGCTCCAAATCTAGCAGAACTTTCTCCCTGTAGAACTTATATTCTCCAACTTCAAATGATGTAATCTAAATTCATTTAAGATAAAAAAAAATGTAACATGAGTTAGCCAAAAACATATATAACATATGAAATAAATAAGCCTCTTGCCTGTAGTTCTTGTAACAGGGATACATAGTATTGGTAAATACACAAATCAGGTCCATTTTAGGTCTAAACAAATTTTCAAAAGAAAATAAAATGTAAGGTCAACCATCACAAACCCGATCAAATCGAGTTACAGCAAAGCAACTGAACCAATTTAACATAGCATTAAAAACAAATAAAAAAATGAATAAGTTACCACTATCTAGAACTGGTGCTATAGAACTGGTGTTTCTTGCAAATATAATTGCCAAAGTTGTCAGTTAACTAAGAAGAGTATATTTTAAGTTCTTGTAGGGACAGAAAAGGAAATTGTTCCTATGTTTTGACAATACTTGTAAAACAAAAAGTTATAATTTATAAACAGAAGATAGATCTAGTTAGCAAGTTTAATAGCAATGTCCCTACATATTAGTTCTATGATTAAGATTATAACAGCCTTGCAAATTGCCTTTTTAGAATAAAAAATAGAAACAGATTTAGATAATGACACAATGAAGATTGCAGTGTAATACACAAAAAATATAGCAAGCATTATGATTGCTATATTTCTTGATCAGAAAAAAAAAAAAAAAAAAAAAAAAAGAACTCAAGATCTCATATATCAAGATGTAGCTTTCTTGTGCATGAAATTAAACTCAGATTAAAGGCCAATGATATTTTCCTTAAACTACATCAAAATTTCTTTCTATGAACATGTATAGACCATATCCGATCACTTGAATCAAATGTAAAATAAAATCTCTAAACTAATCTAACTTTATAATATTATTTATTAATCATCTATCCTAGTATCCCACACTTTATGATATTAATTTGGTATTGTTCGAGTATTCAAAAGCAAAATGGCCATGCCAGTACATCACCAAACAGAACATTATTTATTTTAAAAAATGTACATAATCATTAGCACCTCTTGAAATAAATAAACCTATCATTCAGTACTAATCAAATTAAATATAAGATGCAAAAAAGGTAATCACTCTGAAAATAAGGTACAACTTCAGCAACAATCCATCATAGATAATAAACACTACCATAGAACAAAAAGGAAAAAGGAATGGTAATACAAATGGGTATACCTACATTTTTAAAACTTTGATAAACAATTAAAAAAAAAGAATTACACAAATGGACTTTACCCCATCCCGAACCATAGTCCATCAAAAAACTCTAAAATAGTTAACGCAAGACCAATGTTGCACAACCAATAATAAGGAGTGAAAAAAAAACAACAAAACTTCACCAAAATAGCCCCTTGCAATGTTGAAGCACTATGAAAATGGAAAATACCTTTTGAATTAATTTGAAGCTTATCTAGAGCCAAAATTCAAAATGACAGAAGGCTTCAAGCCAATGTGTAGCATATTTAATCAACATTGCAGATACAATTTGAATTTGAAACTGGAAATATTAAATTGATGTCTGCAATAAGTTAAATAATATGCATGCTCTTCATAAAATTATCTAAATGATCACTTATAGTTTATTCTACCATGTCAGAAGAGACTTTTTTTTTTTTAAAGCAAAATGAATTTCATTTATAATAATAAAGTGAACCATAGCATAAGCCATGCTAAAGTCCATTCAAAAAGTGAAAGTTACAATGTCTCTTGATACAATAATTCTAAGATCATTTAAGATGCTAACATTTCCAAAAAAAAAATACCCTTCCAGCATAATCTCATGACCCCTCCCATCATGCTACCAAACAGAAGGCACTATCTAGCAGTTCCTATACTTATCTAAAATTCGAAAGGCACTAACTTTAAAACCAAAAAGAAGTCATTTGAAATAAAATGATTTACGAATCAAATCAAAGGTGGAAGCATTTATAAATTGTGAAACATTACCCACACAATAGATAAATAATTGCATTGAATACCTTCAAAAATATTGAAAATCAATGCATGAAAAAAGAAAAAAAAATCCTCACAACATTACATACATAATAGACATTTCAAACCATTCATGTGACTCAAATTAAAAAAAAAAATTCTGTAACAACGTATAATCACCAGAACCTTTTTTTTTTTAAAAAAAAAAAAGGGCAGTGATGAAGCAAACACCAGATCAATGTGAGAAAACAATAAAAAAAAAAAGCGTAATAAAAACTTACCTACATAGGGAATTCAGAAAAACTTCCCACGATCCCATTGCTTTTTCTTCCACTCAGTTTTTATCACAAAATTATTCAAAGAAAGAAAGAAATCATATCTACATATTCCTTATTCTACAACAAAGAAAGATAGTAGCAACATAAAGGAAACTAATATAAATAATTAAATTTATAAGAAACTCAAAGTCAAGTATATAAAGAGTAAAAGTTAGTTTACTGAGAGTCAAGATTCAGTTGGCGTATTTTGTTGAATATAGCTTAAGCAGTAGACATAAGAAAGAGCAAAACAACCCATTATAAGCATTCCAACTATAATCATATGCAGGGTTTATTTTTCTTTGGTTCTTACTGAAAACTACATATTTTTTCCTTTATATTCTAATAAGTTATTTATTGAATCTAGCTATACATATCAACTATTGTAAGCATAGCTAGATGGAATTTTAAAATGCAACATGAAAAATTGAGAAAAGTAATATGTCTATTAAAACTAAGTTCATGAAGATTTGAGACAATTAACAATGCTACTGCATCGACAACAAAAGCTAAATTATGCAGGAAAGATGAAAAAGATATAGCATCAAGAGTAGTTCAAATGCGAAAAATATAGCATAAAGAGCCATGCATATAAAGATAATTCACGTTAAGAAGGGATGTCATGTTAAGAAGGAAATACAATTATAAGTATGCAGCTCCATAACTTATACAAAAAGATCAAGAGGTTCAAAAAAATGAAAAGCTAGTGGAGATCATGCTTTATTCAGTTCAAACATTTTCTAGTAGAACAATTATGACAATAAACAATATATAAAAAAGCGGAAACAGGGGAGAATGCAAGTATTATATCAGATATTTTTACCCCTTTTGAACTGGATTTTAATTTGTCAGTGATGTGGTTATCAATATATGAATTTTCCTTAACCTGTTTTGTTGCACATTTTTCACTCCTTAATCATAGTCATCACACGTTTCCTGCAAAGAGAATTATACATTATTATAAATTACAATATAATGGAAGCCACAATCAACCTTTTTATCTTTGAATCATAAAAAATCTCATAAGTCACCTAACTTTTAAAAAAGAAAAAAGAAAAGGCTGAACTCGCAAAAAGATTGGAGTAGATTTGAAGCTTACCAACCGTATCAAATGTGTAGAGCCATGAATGAAGGGTTTTAGCTTTGGAAGTCTATCTTCCTACAACAAAGGTTTCAAATCCCTTGATTTTCCAATTCGCTATCATAAATAAACATCTTCACTCTCACTTACATGTCAACAAAACTGAAAATAAAGTTAATGTATTGGTAATAATTTCTAAAAAGAAAATCCAATTTTTGTTTACACCAAATACTTGTTTCAACTCTTATAATTAAAAGGCACAGATACACTAAAAATATAAAAAGGTGAAATCTAGAAATTAATGAAGAACATCATGCATCCATGTGAGGAAAGAATGAATAGCAGTTAAATTAGAAAGAATAAAAAGATAAAATTAAGAAAACATCACAAAGACAAAAAATGAAAATAGAGAAATAAAAGGAGTAAAAGAAAACGTCCTAACATAGGTAATCTCTATGGCGTCATCGCTTGGGCTTCCGACACAATAACTATTATGCTTGCATGAAGCTATAGCCATTATCGTGTAATTAAACCTCCTAAGAAGACGTAAAACATCAATTTCCTTTGCAAATAGGAAAAAAACGCATGAACAGAAAATAAAAGACAAATGGGGAAAGAAAAAGGCAAAGATAGAGGGAAAAAGTTAAAAGAGGAAAAAATGAAACATTACCCATGTTATGCTCCTCACACATGGTCCTAAGAGTGGAAAGGGGGAGAAGTAGAGAGAAAGATGAGAAAGGGATCATTGAGATTTAAAGGAAAAGAAGAAGAATGAATTACCATGTTATGGTGACCGTGGCAGTGACGAACCTGTGAGTTAAGATTCTCTTAAAATGAATTTGCTTTTTAAATTTTTTTTAGGGAAAAGGTAGATAGGGAGGTAAGAACGATTTAATCACTTTAAAATTGTGACCTAGAGACGCTTGAGACAGCGTCGGCGTATACGCCGGTGACCATAAGGGGTGCGATTGAGAGATTTAGGGAAAAAAAGAAGAAGTAAGCTTACAAATGGTTGATTGAAGAGGAGAAAGAGGATGAAATAAATAAAAAAAAATCTATACCAAAAATAAAACTGAGTTTAAGAGATGAAGATTTGCACCCATAAGTTCAACATTTTGAAATTTGAATCAATGGTTTAGAGGATTGGGGAAAAAGAAAGGAACACACCGGCGGAGTATGGAAACCAAGTGTTTGTCACCCCTCAAATCCTAACAACATTTGAATGTAAACTTTAGAAAAATAAAAAATAGAGAAGCAAGAAATGCAGCTTTTTAGCCCCTCAAAGTTTAACAACAAACGAACCAAGGATGAGAAGCAAAAAGGAGAGCCTTTGACCGGGAGAAAACCCCAACCGTAGTAGCCTTTGATGTATACATAGAGAAGAAGCAAAATGTAGTAGTGTGGTAGTGTATCTGGGGCACCCATCTTTTCAATTTTTTCAAAGAAAGAATAAGAAGAAACACTCAGGTGGCTAGGAGACTGATTTTGCAGTCGACGCAGAAAGAAGATTGAAAAGATCATTAGGTTAATTTTTTTTTTTGGTAAAATGTGTTTTTGTCCCTCATTTTATCTTGATTTCTATTTTTAGTCCCTCATAAAAAAATTGTGTTTTTAGTCTCTTAAAAAATGTTCCATTTTATTTTTAGTCCCTGACATTAATTTCAACTGTTAAGTATTGTCGTAACGAGCAAAATTTGCGCTTGAAAAATCTTTGTTTAAGTTTTTAGCAGTTTTTAACTGCTGCAAATTTTCTGACAGACTAAAACCATCAGAAATGTTAAAAAAAAAAAAATAAATCAAAACTTCGAACACCAGATTTTCTAAAATCATAAGAAATGTTACAAAAGTAAGCATTTTTTACAGCCAAAACATTTGTAACGGTTAAAAGTCATTAGAAACTTAATCAAGAAATTTTCACACTCACAGTTTATGTCCGCTATGTTATCACTTAATCGCTGAAATTAACATTAGGGACTAAAAACAGAATAAAATGATTTTTGAGGGACTAAAAATAGAACAGAACAATTTATGAGGGACTAAAAACAGAGAAAAAATTTATGAGGGACTAAAATCAGAAATCAAGATAAAATGAGGGACTAAAAACATATTTTACCCTTATTTTTTTTAAGAGCAATGATAGACGTATCACCACATAGTAAAACCACCCTTCCAACACCCGTTGATGTGGCATAGAATATATTATTTTATTATTTAATATTTAATAAAAGAAAATATTCAAATAAACAGGGATATTTGGCTCATTTAGAGTAAAACGCTTCTCTCATTTCCTCTATGCGTTCAAACCATTCCCACCCTATTCTCTGCACATTTTTGTCTCCACTCCCTGTATCGACTCTCAGCATTCACTTCCACGTTCGATTTCCAGCATTGTCAAGGATTAAAGAGCTTTTTCACAGGTTTGGTTTCTGTTTGTTTCTTGTTCATCGTTCTTTTCCTCTTTTGTTTGTTTGGTTGTTGTCATTCTGACTTGGGTGTCTATTTGGAAATAGTTGTGTGATATAGTTTGTCTAATTTCTCATCGTTCTTACTGTGTTGCCAATAGTTACGACTCTTAGTCAAAATTCTCACAATTAATCTCACTTTTGTGTGTGAGGGGGGGGAGTCCCGTGTGTGTGACTTGGGTGGGCATATGCATGAGATAGATGGTTGTGGTCGTGTGAGGGAAGAGGATTATGGGGTTGGGAATTTGGGGACTAAGGGGTTTCACTGTGTGTGTGTATGATAAATTTTCATTTACAAGATTTGTGGGTCTCTATTTCTCTTATGTTTTTTGTGCTAACTCACTTGAATAGCCGACAACTCCTTATCAACTCAGACCTTAGGGAGGTTGTTAGGCCTAGTATGTAGATGATTTACATTTGATTTTTCATTGTCTATGTTTTGCTTGGTGATTGAAGGAACTTCCAAAAACATGTCATGCCATTAAAACTTTCTATTTGTTACATACACATTTATGCAAGGTAATAAATGATGAGGACATGCCAATCTGATATACAATTGATAGCTTGTGCACATTTCTTATTTCCTTAGATTGCACATTTCTTTCGTTTGCATCTGTTATATAATTGATAGTTTGTGCAAGGTACCAAATTGCCCATCTATTTAAGTCCACGGGGTACTATTAAATATGAATCATAAATGGGTAATATAATATTTACATTTTTCAACTTTGACCCATCAAAAGCATTCATCCATCTTCTTGTCATTTGGTGTTAGAGTCTAGACTCACACTTATCCTAACACATGCTTTATTAGAAATGTTAAATATGTTTGAATAATCATTGTATGCTACATAGTAAGGTAAAAACAAATAAAAACTTCCTAAATAGAGCCTAAGGTCATTAGTGACCAACATGAGTTATGAGTTAACCACATTCATAATCAACCAGATGATATTAATAATCAACACATGCCACCACTTGATTAGTAACCAAACGTCATTAGTAACAAACACATGCAACCACTTTTGATTAGTAATCATTGAATATGTTTTGTTTGAGCTTGATGGAAGAACGAATTCTTTTACCTTGTGAGGAAAAAAAGGGGGAAGTGTAGATTGTTTACGTGACTACTGAGTGTTGACAATTCTCATAGTGTTTAGTTTGATAACATTTATAGAACCAATCAGCAAGTTCCTAATGTTCTTTTCAAATGCCTAAACTTTATCATCCACATCTTACTACTATTAAGTGTTAACTTGACTTTCATCTTCATTTTAAACTGTTAAACACCTAGTTTGCTGGGACTGATAGTTTTAGCTGGTCTAACAATATGCTAGTCTTCTTAGCTTATGTATGTGCATAATTCTTGGAGTTGAAAGTCTGGAAGTTTTTCCAATTTTTCATTTTAATTTATGCAGTCTTTTATACATGTTTGGGAACCTTTCTTGTATATTGGACATGTTATAGTCACATGGTTTAAGAAAAAAGGAATTTGAGACTTTAAATTCCGCACAATCGACTTTTAATTATTTCTTATATGACAATTACTTTTGTTTAATCAATGTTGAAAAGTAACACTTATGTTGACTTTTGAATTCTTCCTTTCTTATAGTTTGTTATTTAAGCTTTTTCCTCATACTTTTGTAGATCCATCTAATGTACCTAACCTACACAGAATAATAATTTTTTATTAGAAGTATTATTGAATTAGGATTCTTATTATATTAAGAGTGTTTTTAGGTTCAGCTTGCGTTAGTTGTACTACACTTGTGCTTGATCTAGATTATCAGTATAAAAAGACCATTAGTAGTAGGTGTGTTTCATATCACAAGATAATGATGATTCAGAGTCTTATTACATAAGTGCTTGGTCCCTAATGATCACCAGTCAACAAGTTCCTAATGCTCTTTCTGAATGCTTGGATTTTATCCTCCACATCACACTGTTGTTAAGTGTTAACTTGATGAAATAAATTTCATCTTCATTTTTGTTAAACACCCAGTTTGTTGGGATTGCTAGTTTTAGTTGGTCTAACAATCTACTAGTCTTTTTAGCTTATGTTAGTGCATAATTGTTGGAGTTGAAAGTCTGGTTTTAACAATTTTTTTCCTTTTACTTTATATAGTCTTTTATATAGGTTTGGGAACCTTTGTTGTATAATTCAAATGTTGGATAACATGTTATACTCACATGGTTTAAGAAAAAAGGAATTTGAGACTTTATATTCAACACAATCGACTTTTAACATTTGTCTTATTTTTTTAAGAGAAGTGTTGCAAATGATGTTGTCAATAGAGAACTCAATTCATATTTGACTTTTTGGCGTTGTTAATGTTTTAGGTTCATATGTAGTTTAAATTTTAGTTTTAGATATCTATTGTTAACTTTTCATATAAAGATGGTTAATTTAACTTACTAATTGGTTAGCCATAATTTTCTGAGATTGACATATACAGAATTGACCATGGTAATTGTGCACAATATAACCTATTCATAAATTAAGGTTAGCTTAATTATATGTGCATCATCAATAAGACCCAGTGCAACAATATTTTTTGTCTTGGATTTCTTTAACTTAAAATACAATAACTATTAGCTACACTAAATGGTCAATTACATTAGACAAAATTGGAGTGCTGAGAATGTTGGACCATATTAGCAGCATGGCTACTAAATTTAGACAAACTTAACACTCCAATTTTGTCAACTAAGTTTAGCGATCATGTATCCTATGATAAAAAAAACATTGTATTAACCATGCTGGAAACTATTTAATATGGTCTAAGTTTCCTAGCAGTTCTTAATTGCTAAAGCCATTTTTTGTCTTCCTCAAATTTGCACTGCAGTGTCATGATCTTTGCAATCAAAGTATAAATGATTTATCTTTGTTTGATCACTAAAAGAATAATATAAATTCCAAATGAAATCCATTTATAGAAATAATGTCACAGATTACAATAGCATTTAGAATTTAGAATAAGAAACAAGATATGGGACAAAAAGTCACAATGGCCAAGTTGTTTTACACCCATTCAATGATTAATTCTTGTCTACAAACTATTGTTATTAGACATACAATATGTAACAAATGAAAACAAGTTTTATAGATTGAAAACATTTTTAAAAATTCATTATTGTGGTTAAGTAAATGATATTTACTAGTTAATTGAGAACAATCATGGTTAACTGACAATTTCTCATATTATTACTCTCATGTCATACCATTATGGCATTACAGGGAGTCGCATGCCTAAAGTTTGCAAAAGTTTATAATGATGTTCCAAGTATGTATTCGAACATGTGAAGGAATTATTGGGATTGCTTGCTCTAGAAAGCACGCCTGCTACATTTGGTGGTTAATGACATTTGTAAATAGGGTTAATATAGTGAATTATATGGTCAAATTGTATTACCTTTCATATTACACGTAAAATTTTGTTCAAAAGTATTTTTAGTTAATAAGAAAAACAATGTGTGGTTAACCATGATTAACGACATGATTTGATGAATGGTTACTTAAGTCTTTAAACATGATTGAATGTAAATATGAGGTTAACCATGTGCAACATTTGGTTAATTAAGGGCTCATCAAAAAATATGCATGACTTTGGATTGTTTCACTTTTTACCCTTGAATGATTTACAAAATTAAGTTAAATGCGTAATTTGAGAAGTAAAAATTTGACAAAGAGTTACTTACTTTATGTGAGAATTAAAATTCAATTGTAGACCATAATAATTATTTTTTCAAATAAAAATGGTTAATTATACATACAAATTGGTTAACCTTCATGTTCTAAGAGAGATTGACAGAGTATTGACCAAGCTAACCGTGGACAATATAGTTTGTTCACAAGTTAAGGCTGCCTATTTTTTCATTAAATAAAAATGGTTAACTGAATGTAAATATATGGTTAACTATGTTTAACTTGTAAATTAGTTTGTCAAAAAATATGCATCACTTTGACTTATTTTATTTGATACACTTGAAACACTATTTGTTATGAACTTAAATACATAATTTAAGAATTAAAACTTTGAGAAAAAATTACTTACTTGACATTTAGAGATACAAATGTCAATTTTAGACAACTGTGATTAACTGTTCTTATAAAAAGGATTAACTATGTATAAATATTAGTTAACCTGCATATTTTGAGAGAAATTGACATATAGACAATTAACCATACTAATTGTGGACAATATAGCCTATTTACAAATTAATACTACCTTAAGTTTTCATTCACAAATATGGTTATTTATGTGGTTATTCACGTGCAACTTGTGGTTAATTAAGACTTCTTCCAAAAATATGCATGACTTTGATTGTTTTAATTTATACACTTCAATTATGACTCAAAATGAAGTTAAATTCGTAATTTGATAAGTGAAAATTTTATAAATAATGACTTACTTCACATGAGAATTATAACTCAGTTTTTTGACGTCATTGGTTAACTCTTCATATAAATATAGTTAATTACACTTACCAATTGCTTAATGATCATTTTTCGAAATATTGACATATGCAGAATTGTTCATACTAATTGTGCATAATATAGCTTAATCATAAGTGAAAGGTACCTTAATTATGTGCAATGTCTATTTGACCTAGTTCCATGATAACAAACCATAATTAATTGTTCATTATGGAAGAACTATTTGTGGTTAACTAATAAATTTGGCGCACAATTAACTCAGAGTAAATATGTGGTTAATTATTATTTGACTATCATTAAATCAGTCTATTCCAAAGACAAGTCATTGAACTTGTTAATTTTGCAAGTCCTTAACCATGGTTTTTTCACAAGTAAGTATTTCATTTTTTTACTAAAACAATCACCAAGTAATTTTTCAAGTCATGTTACATGCAAAACTTAGTTCTAAATTGCAATGGTTAATTATTTATTGTGAAAGAGTTAAATAATTTTATGAATTGGTTACTGGTATTATTATAAAAATATTTGACTCATTGTTAACCTAGTGTGAATATGTGATTAATCAATAGTTTAGTGTGGTTAACCACATATTTTTCAAAGACAAATGTCATTAAAATGTTGATAAATTCATCTTTAAGCATGATTTTTTTATAAATAAATAAATAAATTTTACATTAAAACGTTCATCAAGTAAAAGACCATTTCACATTGTACGCAAAACTCACTTCTAAATTTTAGTGGTCAATTGTTTGTTGTGAAATGGTTAAATACTTATACAAACTGACTAATGGTGTTATTGTAAAAAATTTCTCTCATAATCAATCTAATGTAAATAGGTGGTTAATAATTAGTTTACTGTGGTTAACCACATATTTTCAAAAGAAAGGGTTATTTCATGTTAATTTTTTACATTTTTAAGCATGATTTTTCCATAAGTAAATGAATAATTTTTATACTAAAACATTCACTAAGTCAAGATTCATTTCAACTGACCATACATTTATCAGTGAAGCACCTCATGCTTCTATTATCCACTTATGACATAGAGTTAACCATATTTTTAGGCATAGTGAGCAACTTCTATCAGTTAATAACTTGAGATACTATTAACCATTTGTGATACAATATTGACTGTACACTTAAATTATTTAACCAAATTTATTAGTGAATAACCTCATGTTTCTATTAACCACTTATGACATAAAGTTTACCATATTTTGAAACGTAGTTAGCCACTTGTGCCAATCAATAGCTTAAAAATACTATTAACCACTTTTGAGGAACCATTAACAATATATTTACATGTAGTTAACAAACTTTATTAGTCAATCATGTCACGCTTCTATTAACCACTTATGACACATTTTTTGATTTGTAATTAGTCACTTAAGGAAATAGATAACATACAAATATTATTAACCAATTCTTATAGAAAATTAACCATATTTGACATGTATTTAATCACTTTTGGCTGTCAAGTACCTCGACTTCTTATGAACCGCTTTTGTTATGTTGTTAACCATATGTTAACATGTAGTTAACCAAGTGTACCAGTCAATAACGACATTCTACTGTTAACCACATTCATTATAACAATTAGTAATATGAAAAATCCGTTCATACAAAGGACCCTAAACCCTTAAATCATTTTTGTCAACTGTTCGTATCATTATCTGAATAAAGGCTGTTTATATCACCCTAAATGCATTAGCACCCTGAATCCACCTACAACCTAACTCAGACAACAATTGGTAGGAGATTTCCAAATTTTTAGGCATTTTTAGAGCCCAACTAAAAGGAGTACCCTTAATCCATTTCCTTTGTGCAATGATCAATCTTTTATTCACTTCAACCAGGTTCTTAGGTTGACATACATACCTAATACGCATCTGAAAAAAATATTACAATGATCAAATGACGATAAATTATAAGAAAATCTTTAATTAAATAAAATAACCACATAAATTACATACCTTTTTAGAATCAGCCTCATTATCACCTTGCTTGTGTTTTCTCAAATTCATGGACAATTCTTGCTTAATTGACTAAATGAACAAGAAGCAGTTACCTTTCAAATAGGACAAACAAAATATTGTTATATGTGCAGTAGTATAAAGCAAATACATTAAAAAGTATCTAATTTAGTTTAATATTGATTCAAAATTTAAGTCACGATTACAACCTAGAATAAATATTTAAGGTTGAACAAAAAATTAACTCTCCATAGATGTTGGGAGTGCCAGTTGCGGCTATAGATGTTTTCACTACATAATCTATTTCTGAACCCCACACAATATATTTCTTTACCCCAAAGAATTAGGAGCATTAGAAAGAATCCTTAAATCTTATGCAGTCGAATGTCATCAAGTTTGTCATAGATTTTCAAGTGCCCCTTTCCACTAACACCAATGCGGTGGAAGTATCTTGCTTTGACATTATTACTCATGACAGCTAAATTTGAAGCCATATTTGCAACCACTTTTTTGTACTCCATGTCCATGTCCTCTATCCTTTCATCAATCTATATATGAAGAGTTTCTGGTTGCAACTTAGGTTTGAGATATATACGTTACCCTTATCTAGGATAAAATTCATTGGAGCAAACTGAAAGTACACCTAAAATGACATTCTTTTCTACAACAGAACTTGGGAGGATTAGGCTTTCACTCCCCACAACTGAATTATCCTAAACCTTTATTTTTCCATAAGCATATCCATTGGAATAATGGAAACAGACGATTATCTTGCTAAGATCACCGAGATGGACACCATCACCTATTGACAATAACTCAGGGTTTGAAACTGGGTTGATGGCTCTAATGGAACAACAATGTTGGTTAATTCTATCACTAATAAGTAGTTAACTCTACATCATAAGTGGTTAATTCTATCATTGATAAAGTGAGTTAACTACATGTATATGTATGTCAATAATATATCACAACTGGTTAACATACTTATTAACCAAATAAATTGTTATATACATTGATTTATATGGGGTTAAACATAACATATTGGAACCTGTTAGTGCAACCAAAACATCAAAGATAGGAAAAACTCCATCAACACAACAAAAACTCATTGAACACCCAACATGGAAACTACTTCACAATAAAATCCCAAACATTGTAAACAGTTTTTGCAGAATATACGACGAAATCGGCACATAAACATGAAATTTTCATAGTCATGAAATTCATCTTCTCATAAGTCAATTATAAAATAGAGTAAAAAAGCTCAAAATTTAAACGGGAAAGGGTTTCACCAATGCAATAACAATGACGCGAATGCAATAGTAATAATGTCTTCACAACAACAACCTCCACATTCTCAGGCCAAACAACCTTCACAAAGGGTGCATTGAGGAAGCGGTGCGTCCAATGTTCACAGCGGGAGCGACTACGGAATGGGTGTGTCCAATGTTTAGAGTGGGAGCGACTACGAAATGGGTTTTGGGCTTCACCTATGCAGTGACAGACAAATGCATCGACAACAAACGAAGGAGAAGAACAAGGGTGCGAAATCACCTTCACAAGGGTGTGAAGAAGAATAACGATGTGAGGGGGAGAAGCGATGCTTCAAAGCAGAGCATGAGGATATTTGGGTCTTCTAATCCCTTTTCCCTCTTTTCTTTTTTTGTTTTTCATTTTAAAATTTTCTTCTTCATTTACTTTTTATTTTATTAAATAAATATTGAATAAAAATATATTATATTTTAATGTCAACTCAGGGATGTCTATTGGAGGTGCGGCACTATTTGGGTGTATGTTAAAACTTTTTCTTTTTTTAATTGTGAAACAGACAACATGTAGTAGTGTGGTGTGGTACTGTATCTGAAACAATGACTCAAAGGAAGCAAAATGTCTAAAATAGTCCAAGTTATGACAGGTGTCAAGAAATTAAAAAGGTCTAATAAGTCTTTTTGCCCAGCACAAAATTTTTTAAATAGAAAGTAGAAATCAATCCGCAAATAGCCCAAAAAACATGTGGATTACCGAATTCAAATTCAAGCTGAAGTCCGTCCTCCCATATGGAAAATCAAATTTGATCTCTTTAACCTTAAATTTTAACTCTCTTCAATCTTCATCCATATGCAGCGCTTATTAACAAATATAAAAGCTTTGGTTGCTTTGGATTGGAATGTTTCTTTATGCTTAGGCGGATTCGCTTGCAAAGAATGGTGCATCTCAACAGGAAGGTTTTTTTCATGTACTCCTCTTGCTTGCAGATGCAATAGGAGTTGTTAGTATTAGACCTTAGTTTTTCCCTTGGTGTTTTCATTCGCTTTCTGCTGAATTAAAAATAAAAATAAAATAAAATAAACTAACTACCACCTCCATTCGTTTTTAATTATTATTTAGAACACGTGCTCAAATGGAAAATATATCAATCGCTTTTGGGATGTTTTTTGGGTGGTAGGAGTTAACTCTCAATTTTCCGGTGATTTAAGGGATGCATATTATGTATATGCTGGTTGTTCTTCTGATGTGATTTTCTGTCTTAGGTTGGACACAACTTGTGTTTCGTAACTTTCGTTTAAGATTTATCAATAATATTTTGCTTATAAAAAAAGGATTATTTAGAATTGTGATATGAAAATTAAAAAACATAATTAATAATTGTATTTTCCTTTCTTCAAAAATAAAAATTGTATTTTCCTTAAAATTATTATTTAATTTTTTATTTTAGATTTTATATACGTTATTGATTATTTTTAATCATTTTTTCTCTCTCTTTAATTTCGTGACTTTATGTGAACAAGACAACAAAAATGTCTTTATGAATTGAAATTGAAATGCCCAAGAGTTTTTTGTGGACAAGACACCAAAAATGTGTTTGTACAAACTGAATTTAAATCCACTCCCCCTTTTTACTTGTGCACTCTCCTTTCCATTTCTTTTTCGCATTTTTTCCTAAAGTACCCTCCATAATACACTCCCCTCTCTAATCTTCTTCTGGAAAAAAAAATCTCGTTCTGGTACCTCTACTCGGCACATCCGTGGACACAACAACATGCTGTGATGACCCTATTGAATATGTCCCTTCACGAAGACAACAAGATATTGAAAATCAATTGGGTGCAGTGGTTCATGACACATGTTGGAGGTGAGATTGTCGGTGATGCTATTAGCATAAAGCGTTGATGGTTTCGGGAACCTTGAAGTCAATTTCTTCCTTCTCAGATTTCTAAGCCATGAAAACGGGGTTGGATTTTGTAGTTTTTCGAGAGAGAGAGAGAGAAGGGAAGGAAATCATGTCTATGTCTTTTTTGCTTTTATTATAATGATAATTATTCTTACGCATTCCATGTGCATAATTTTTTTTTATTGTATTTGGGGATTTACGGTATGTTAAGGAATGGAAAACATGGACGTCACTGGTGAAGCATGCAGCCGTCTTGTTCGTTTTACAGGCTGAAACGCTCGTGACATTTGAGGGGGAGTGTGCTTAAGAGGGTAGTTAAGGAAACAAATAAGGGAAAGGAGTGTATAAGTAAAAAGGTAGAGTGCAAACAGTAACTGCCTTTAAATTATCGACAAAGTACGTGTTTTCATATTGATTTGATAGAATGTCATTCTTTTGTATTTATATTATATTTTTCTGATATTTTATATATGCATTTATAACTACATGTACTCTTTTCATCCATTCCATTTTGTTCCCTTGAAAATTAATGGTTTTGGTTGAAAACAACCCATTCATCCTATCATCTTGTCTTCTCACATATAGCCATTCACTACACCCTAATTCTACAATATAATAAATTTTTGCATGTCATCTTTTAAACTCTAGTATATTTGATTATTACATTTTGCATATTACTAAAAATTTAATGAATTTATGTGAGCAAACATTTCTAAAAATTTTAATGTGGTCATTTTAAAAAATATCATATTCTACTTGTATGAAATTAGCGATCTCCGTTCCTTTTTATAATATATTGTTTTGAACTTTTCTTATTTTTTTTATAAGACTTTATTTTAGTTATTTCATGTATTAATTATTTTTTACCAAAATATCTTTAATTATTTCAATCCATAAATAACAAA
The DNA here is from genome assembly GCA_026413185.1 of Pueraria montana var. lobata. Taxonomy (NCBI): domain Eukaryota; kingdom Viridiplantae; phylum Streptophyta; class Magnoliopsida; order Fabales; family Fabaceae; genus Pueraria; species Pueraria montana. The sequence continues at coordinate 74,934,272 of CM048647.1, forward strand.
TGTTATGATTTTTTTTATCCATAGGGAATCAAAGACGGGTACTAGAGGATATACAACAACTCACGTATCTGCTCAACCAACTGAGCTAAACTCCCTTAACAATAAATGTTATGAATTGTCTTTTTTTTTTAAATCTTTTATGAGAATCAAAAAATCAAAAAGTTTAGTTTTAAAAATTAAAACTTCATTACTTTTATCTCTCTCCATGTATTAATTATTAAAGGGTAAATTTGAAAAGATATTATAATTACAACAAATTTAATATTAATACTTAGACTAATCAATTTTCTTAATATGCATAAATTAGTCAACAACATTTTATAAATAGAGACGAAGATAGTATATAGTAAGTGATATGGTGAAGTAATAAATGTGTTTAAACATGTTTTTATTCCTTTTAAAATTAGCCAATTTTCATGTTAATTCTTATAATTTATTTTTTGGTTTTGATTCTCTCTCTTACAGCAGAATATCAAAGGGACCCTCTTCTTTAAAAAGTTGAAATCTTATTTTTAATCTCTACTATTATGTGACACTTTTATTAACTGCTTATATATTTAATGAAAAGTCAAATAACCATATAACACTCACTAATAGTTGTACAATATTAGTATGTGATACTTCTAAAAAAAATTTAAATCCCTAAAATAAATATTATTTATCAACCTTAAAATGAGTTTTAGGGACCAAAAATAATTTAAATTTTGGAAAGATGAAAATAATATATATATATATATATATAGTATTTTTATGCTATGAAATAATAAGAATTAAATATTTATATTATATATTGATATGAAATAAAAATTTTACATTCAACTTTATATTGTGGAATGAATATAGATAAATTTTATAGAATAAATTAAATAATATATCATTAAATATAAATCTAATTTTCTTTATTAAACACAGTAATTATGATATATACTATACAATTTTAATATCTACATATGATATAGAAATAGTGAACTTATATTTTCATTGATTATTATCTTATTTTTGTCAAATTCTTTTTTAACAAACATCATATTACTAATTAATTGTTAATCTTATTTTTTTAAAAAGAATTAATCTTATTATCTTAAGACCAGTGTGTTGCGTGGGTTTAAAACTAGTTTCTTCCATTGAAAAAAGTAAACATTAATTTTTCAAGCTTCAAACAATAATGCTAAAAACATACTTAAGCTTGAACCTGTCAAATGTTTTTTCAAATTTAATCGTTACACTAGTACCTCCTAATTCCTTAAAACTGTTAGTTCCATTAGCTCTAATACTCAAGTTCAATTTCTACGAATCAAAAAAATCACATCATCCCTGAAGTCACAGAATGTGACTTTGGAGAGTTCTAATGTTTTTAAGAATTTAATTTAATTATTCTTGTCAAAATTGGGTTACAATGGGACAATAAAAAATAAGTTAAAATAGAGGGGTTATTACCAATATTTATTTAAGAAAATATTTACTTATCATGATAAGTGTCATTCATATCTGTAGTTGATGGGATACTACTCATGAGAGTCAATTTTTTTTTTAATAACGATAACAAGATTGAAACCTAAAATTTTATACAAACTATTCAAATCTCTTAACATTAAGTTGACCCTAGTGAGTCAACTTATAAAATTATAAATTTAAAAATTATTTTGCTGATAACAAAAATATATACTTAAAAAATTTATTTGTAATTTTATTTTAATTAATATAATATTATTTTAATTTGTAAGTATTTTATTATATATGATATCTATAAAACAAATTAAAAATATTCTTTCAGTAGATAATTAAATAAAGAGAATCTCAACACATCTTGTGTTGTAGGCTCTTTTTCATGTTATAATAAAATTGTTCTTTTGCTTTCTAAAAAAATTAATTAAAGAGAAAAATTATTTTAATTTTATAAAATCCAATAAGACCTATATTTAAGAATAGAAAATTTGTGATTGTATGAGAAAAGAGTAAGTATACAAGTAATTTTATTTTAAGAAATGAAGACTCATATTTTGTATAAATATTTTATTTAAATTGATATGCATAATAATATTTTTTTTATGGATCATAATAATATTTTTTAAAGTGTATTTTTAATATAATTTATACAATTTAGTATATGTTTAATATGAAATTGAGTGTCTTGTAAAAAAAATGAAAACTGGGTATTTAAATTTAATTTAAGAAAAAGGGTTATACACTAATAGTATACAATATTTTTACATTGTCATCTTATTACAAACCATCATGTATAATAAATTTGCATGACTATTAAACATTTTTATTTATAATAACTAATTTAAAAGTCATACCAATAGTAAATTATAATTGAATGATAGTATAAAATTATTTTATATTATCGATACATGATTATTAAACTTTTTTAAATTTTATTATTGTCGTTGTAAAAATAATTACTCTACTGATAATTAAAGTTTTCCCACCCAACCCACTAATTATAACCGCGAATTTCTCCATGCATGGAGCCCAGTCCATTTAATAATGAAAGCGTGAATCATATCCATTAGTACTAATCATATCCGCGAATTTTATTTACTTATCTTGATTATCTAGTTATCTAGACTAGTAAATGGGTGACTTTTTGGTGTCAAAATAAAGTAACCACTAATCACTCGCCTTCGTTTGAGTATTTTTCATCTGTCTAGGTCCGCAAATTAGGAAAAATATATTTAAACACTTTAAAATGCTATTCAACACATGATGATAAAGAGAAAATAAAAAAGAAAAAAATATATAAATATAATAAATAATGTGATGCAATAGAAAAATAAAGATAGGAAAAAATTAGAATTATTGATAAAATATTTAAAATAATAAAGAGTCTAAATATCATTGCTCGACAAATTAAGCTCATGCAGTGCTTTTCGAATAACTGTTACTATCAAACTTATTAAAACATTTTTTATTATTATTAAAATTAAAATTTATAGAAAAGTGTAGAATCACGAGTCTCATTAAAGAAAAAATAAAATCAATAAAATTATGTAATTAAAAAAAAATCAACCTAATAATAAAGGTACTATTTTTGTGAATGAAAAAAGAAAAGAGAAAAAAAAGGGGATCATATATGTTTTAAATAATCTTTTTTGGAAAATTTAAAAGTAGAAAAGAAAATAAAGAATTACTGTCACCAATTATCAAAGGAATTATTATTATAATACATCTATTTTCTTTTTATCGCGCTATTTATTACATCTATCACTTTATTTTTATCTCCTTACTCCTTCCATCCGTTTACTCCAAAATGGGGTGCAAAACTGTAAATTCACCATATTCCTTCTCAAAACATTCAAATATTTATTTTATGATTAAAAAAAAAAATCGACAAGCTTGTAGTTTGACTTCATATTTAGACATGATGATTCCCTATTAAACTACTTTTTCATTTTTTATCTTTTCACATGCTTTCATTGTAACGTATATTTGGTAAGTGAAATGTATGTGAAACGTGAAAACTAAAGTGAAAAAAGTCGTTGTCAAAAAAAAAAAAAAAAACTAAAGTGAAAAGTGAAAACCAAAGTCCGTGTTAGTTTTAAACAAGATGAAATGAAAAGAAAAACAAAAGGAGTCCGACTCCTCTCCATTTTCCTGAAAAATGGACATTTCCATTTCAATTTATGTGCATTCAACACGTGGCCTAAAGATTTTGAACGGTTGAGATCTTTTTTTCAATAGTTTGCCTCTTTCTCAAACTTTTCAATTCTCATACAGTATATCTCAACAAAGAAAATAACCACTGCACATATTTTTTTAATACTTTTATTCTTACATTATTCATGTTTCATTAAAAATAAGTAAAAAAATATAATAGGGTCTGTTTTCTTTTAATTAATAAAAATAATCCTATTATCATAATTGCCATTCTATTGAATATTGATTTTGACCGCGAAAATGATATTTACATACACATTATTGTACGCAAGAACCTTATTACAACAGGGAAGCAGATGTTGATAAAAACGGTAATATTTTTCTTAATTTATTTTATTGTTAATAATATAAAAACTCTGACATAGTTATATAATGATATGCTATTATATATTTAATAAAGTTAAAAATAGATGTGCAGTCAAATTTATTGAGAATCTATTTTAATTTAAAATTGATTTCAGTAACATTAGTTTTGAATATTAAATATAAGAGTGAATTACACTCTCCTTTCTTGATAGATATGAATATTACTTTGTGCTCCCTCTCATATTAAAAAACACATTCTCCTTTATTGATAGATTTAAAAAGGGTAAAATATATTTTTTGTCCCTTATTTTATCTTGATTTTTGGTCAAGAAATTTTCACATACACAACTTATGTTTACCATGTCAACACTTAATAGTTGAAATTAACATCAGGAACTAAAGACAAAACAAAATAATTTATGAGGGATTAAAATCAGAACATAACAATTTATGAGAGACTGAAAATAGTAAAAAAAATTTATAAGGGGTTAAAAATAGAAATCAAGATAAAATGAAAACTCAAAAACATATTTTACCCATTTAAATATATAACACTTTACTTTTTTTTTTTTAATTTTCCATTAAAGTTCTGTTAACTTCCATTAAAAAAAATTACTAAAACATCCTTTATACTACCGCCCTCCGAAAATACAAATATTACATTGTCCCTCCTCCCTCCTCCGAAAGTGAGTGATGAATCAAGTAGATCCAAAAAGAGAAAGAAAGAGAAAGAAAGAGAAAAAAAATGTAAAATAAATAGTTTTATTAAAATTATGCAATATTTATATCTATAATATATAAAAACTATATCAATTTTTATCATACACATTTTTTTAGTTTTTTTTATCTTTCAATTACTACTGAATCTATTTTTTTTATTACACTGAATCTATTGATATACTATAATTTCACACTTTCGTATTTTATTGTTTTAAAAAAATGAAGATAACATAGTACGACATTACCTGTTTTTGGCTAGTTGAAAATAAAAGGAATAAATATAAATATATGTTTAAATAATACTGTTAGGAGAATAAAAGGAGTAAATAATAATGTTAAAAAGAATAAAAAAGAGCGAACGAGAATTTCTTTAAAATAATAAGAAGTTTGTAAATAATTTTATGCGGACTGCGGTAAGCCACATGTTAATTGCACATGAATCGAAATGGACATGGTTAACGAATGAAGAGGAGCCGGCCACAAAAAGAAGAATGAAAATGATATGATAAATGTTAATCATTGCCCTAATAATCATTAAAAAATTAAAAAGAAAAAAATTATTTTTATTAGGAAATACAAAATTATACTGTTTATGATTTTTTTTAATTCTTCTATAGTGTCCTAAAAGCACCGATTATCAAGATCTAAATGATATTAAGTACGAAATATTATTCTACAAATCTGTATGAATCTTATGTGTCATTAACTGATTGGAGGTAGTTTTTATTCTTTCTCCTACTTGAATGTTTAAGCAATAACTTGATTGGTCAGTTTTGAATTAGTGAGTAGTTTTGGTACTAAATAGCGTCACTGAGAAAAGAAACAGTTGAAACCACACGTAAGAAAAATCTCGGACAGTAAAAAAGGAGTGTAATAATATCTATCTTGTTCTGCCTAAATTTGCGCCTCAAAATAAAAATATAAAAATAATTATCAATACTTTTTTCACGTTATAAATAGGACACAACTTAGGAAATCTTGCCATAGCAGTAAGCACCAAGGCACAACAGCAATCCTTTGTTTCTCATCCAAACCTTCGAGAACGAGCATAATAATATGTCTGCAACCAAGTCTCTCCTCCAAAATACTGAGAATGAGCATAACCCACTCACCATGTCTGATGAACAGATTTTGGAGCAAATTTACTCAACCCATGTCGTCAGTGACACAAAGTTTGATGTGGACTCTCTTTTCACCCTTGCTGAGAACACTCTTAGACGTTCAACCCACATTGTTGACAATGTTGTGCAGGTATATACAATCTTATTTTCACTTTCTTCTTTCCCTCCACGTTTACGTACCCTTCAAATATTCATTCACTTAATTTACATAATTTTTTACAGGGATCCCATGCAAGCTTGGAGCACATAGATGACAAGATCCCCCAATTCAATTCGCCACTTTGTACCCTCAAGCAGATTTCTTTTGAGGTCATTCACAGATCTAACTCCAAGAGAGAGAAATTAAAAAAAAGAAATATACAATTATATATATACATAATATAATACAAAAATTGTGCTAGTGAATTAAATTCATCAAAACATTATATTTATGATTAATAGGTCATGAACATAACATAGTGACTTGTGGTGGCAGATGTCATGCAAGCCTCCAAGTGAGGAAATTGCTCACAAAACTACACTTGCCATACTTAACAAACTTTCAAAGTATGAGTGGGATGCAAAGGCAGTGTTGACACTGACAGCTTTTGCACTGGAATATAGCGAGTTCTGGCTGCTAGCACAATACCAACCAACAGATCCTCTTGCAAAATCTGTGGCTATTCTGAAGCGAGTGCCAGTGCTAACAAGGCCCGCATCACTTGAAAAGCATCGCCAAGCCATCGTTGAGGTTAACAATCTGGTGAAAGCAACGTTGCAAGTAATTGAGGTGATCTTTGAGTTGGAGAAGCTTACCACTTACGACACTAAAGATGTACCTGCTTTGGGGGTTGCAATTGAGCAAATCCCTGTTGATGTTTACTGGGCCATCATCACTATTGTCGCTGTGGTTACTCAGATTGACTGCCTCACCACTGAATCGTAAGTTATTAAAAAAATAATGTGTTTCATCAAAACCTTCTTTATTGTTGTATTAATTGTGCTTTTTAAAATGCATAATTTGTTGATTATTTAAGAGAGCACAAGCAAGAACTGTCTCACTATGGTCAAAAGATCAACATCATACTCAGCAAACTCAGGAAACAAATCACTCTCTGCAGACAACAAATAGGTCAGCAATTAAAATGATTGCCTCTGCCTTTATTCTCTCATGTTTTTCCTTAAAGCAAATGTGCTTTTGATTCAAAGCTATAATTGATGGATCATAAAAGGCACGGAGAAGTAAGTGAGATGCTAATTAGAGGATTTATCTATATTGTTTCAGATGAAGTAGAATATTATTTCAAGCTGAGGAAGCTTTTCCAAACCCCCATTGAAATAGTGGAGGTGTTGAAGGTTCTGATTTTCAACAAGGATGCTCCTCAGCCACTGTTTGATGGTGCTACTAAGACCACGGTTTGTGATTTCCTGTTACACTGTGTTTGAATAAAAATTAACGTGCTTTTGAGAATTTTAATGTACATTTATAAATTCTAAGAAATAAAATAAAGAAAAAAAATATTGTTTTAAAAGTAAAAATACCTCTTAACTCTTTTTTTCTAAACATTCACCAAAAATCATTGAAAATTTATCCCCATCCAAAGAAAATGAGTGTGAAATTTTTTGCTTGAGTCAATATCCTAGTCTTCTCCGAACTTCTAGGCTTAAGAAATAAGACACGAAAAAGGGGGAGGGGGCCGGGTTGGACCTCCAAAACCTCGAACTAAAATGCATAAAATCGGTACAAAATAAACATAATTGACGATCCCATTCTTGTAGAAAACGATACGACGCGTGATTTTTTGTCAAGGGAAATTAATTTTGGTACGGTGTGAAATGAAAGCTAACAAAAATTTTAGGCGTGTTTGATTATAAAAGGAAAGGGAAAGAAAGCGAGTGAAAGAAAAGGAAAGAAGTAAAATGAGGCGAAGATTTTGTAAAAAGTTTAGTAGGAAAGAAAATAAAAATAAAAAAAGAAAATTAAGTGGGTATATAAAATAGTAACATAATATTTTTAATAAAAATACATAAAATAAGGATATTTTAGTTATTTAATATATAAAATTACTTTTCTATTTCTTTCCATTGTGAGCAAAACCTGTGGATTCCACTCTTATTTTTTTTTTAAAAAAAGAAAATATTTCCTACTTACTTTTTCACAAACCAAATGAAGGAAGGTTAATTGACAATTTTTCTTTCTTCTCTCACTCCGTTGCTTTCACTTTCTAGAAAAATAATATAAATAATAATTTTCTTTTTTTTTATAATTCAAATTTTATCCCTTTTTTTCACCGAACGAAATAGAGCGTTAATAAAAATATCTTCCTTTAGTCTCGTTTGATTTCAACAGAGAAAAATGGAGAAAGACTAAAAAAAAGAAGTTAAATTTTAAAAATGAAAACTTTGTATTTTATTTTTTAAAAGTCAAATTAAATTTAACTTTTTCTTTAATGTTTATTATTTAAAAAAGTTATATCCTTTTCTGTATTTTTTCCTCTTTCTTTTTTTCCCCCCTATCTTTCAAATACATCATTAAAATTTTGTTATAATTTCTTTTCAAAGAACTGGTATTAAAAGAATTAATTTTAAACATGATTTTAGGATAAACAAATTTCTTTAAATAATAAAGAAAAATCATTTTTAAAATATAAATACATTTTATAAGTTGTGTAACCAAAATAAATTATTATTATTATTATTATTATTATTATTATTATTAAATTTTTACTTCTCTCGAAAATAATTAACTTGTAATAAAATATTATTTATTTTTTCCTGGAGAAATATCCAATCACAATTTTTATTGTGGAGATATGAAATTTCTCAACCCCAAACATACAAATAGGTGAGATTAAGTGCATGTTTGAATATGCGTTTGTAGAATAGATTTTAAGTCAATGTGATTTTATATAATTGATTTTAAGTAAACTTAGATTTAAAATAACATGATTTTAGTTTGGATAACATTTGTTAGAAAATTGATTTTTCACATATATTGTTGTTTGGAAACATACAATTAAAATTGATTTTGGGTGTATAATTACTAAAATGGGTTTTAATATTTATATATAATTTTTATATAAACATTTTTATTATAATTAATTATATTGATATTAATATATACATTAATAATTTAAAAATAAATAGTTAAGATTGCAATATTTTTTACAATAAAACAAATAATTAAAATATTTGCAAAATGAATCCTAATTAAAATCAATAAGATGTATTGGTTATTAACACTAAGAAACAAAACTAATCAAAAGGTTTAAAATAACCAAAATAACACACCGCATTAATATTTGCAACTAAACAACCAAATAAAAAAAAAGCCATAAAAGAGCATTGCATTACCCGTGAGAAACGACACCAATGGTGACTGGTGGGAGATGAAGGGAGTTGAAAGAAAGAAAGTGTAGCATTCGCCCATTTGGTGAGTGCAGAATATAGAGAGAGGATAAACATGAGAAATTAACATATTTAATCAAAAAATCAATTTTGAATGGATGCAGAAGCTACTATTATTTATTTCGAGTTGGACTCACGTTTGTTATTTTGATTCAAGTTTTAAATTTGTTTGCAAACATATCTAAATTGATAAAATCATATTACTTTGAGTTGAGATCCATGTTTTATGGTTCCAAACGTGAAACCAAACATATTCTAAGGTAATTAAACAAATACAACATGACCCCAACTGGTCAACAAAGAAGAGTGCACCACAAAATAGGCGCGGACAAAAATAATTTTACTTAAATTAAGTTTAAACTCTTAAATATTATTAAAATATGTGTTTAAATTAATTTTATTATAAATTATTAAATTTATATTGAAATACATATACATTTATATTTTTTAATTGAAAAGTATGAATTTCTTTTTAATTGCAAAAAGTATGACAAGTTTGGCGAAAGTTATTTGTTTGATATTCATCTCACCCTAAAGTCAATCCAAGAAGTCAATCAAGTTAAAAAGTAATTATTGGATATCAATCAGCATTTGAAAAAGCATAATTCATTTGAATCCAAATAAACTTGTTGATAACTATGCAGAATTATAGGATAGTTATATAAAAGAATCTAGTTAAGATTGAAGAAAGATTACTACTATTCTCACTTCACATTTTCACAACAATTTCTACAGTAAAGAAAGAGATGAGAGAAATAAAACAAGTATTGTAATGGGAAAAATAAAGAAAAGAAAAAAAAGAAATGTGAGAATTTGAAATAGATTATCATATTCCCATATGTTTGTGAAATGATGCTTTCAAGTATTAATCATTTCATGCATTTGTAGCTTTTAATCTTGATTCATTTGTTGCCTGGTAGGTCGACATCACTGTGCTAAAAAAGAAGAACGTGTACTTGTTTATTTCTTCCCTAGACATAACGGAGGAAGAGATTTCAGTACTGCTACCAGTTTATGAGTCAATTAAAACTAATGATCAGTATAAGATTGTGTGGGTTCCGATTGTGGAGGAATGGACTGAGCATTTGCATAAGAAATTTGAGGTTTTGAAAAGCAAGATTCCTTGGTATGTGGTGCAGCATTCTGGAACCATAGCAGGGTACAAGTACATTAAGGAGGAATGGCACTTCAAAAAGAAGCCTATGGTTGTGGTGTTGAGCCCTCAAGGAAAGGTGGAACACTTAAACGCATTCCATTTGATTCTGGCTTATGGAATGAAGGCTTTTCCCTTTACAACTTGGATTGAAGAACAAATAAACAGTGAGACCAATTGGGTTGACTCTGTACTAGGCAACATTCACCCCAGCATAAACACCTGGGTAAGTAAATTTCACAAAAAAAAATTGAGTTTTTAGGGCCTGTTTGGATACAAACTAGAATAACTTTTGAAAACTTCTCTACTAGAAATATAAAGCTTTTTTCAATAGAAAAACTCTCAAAAACTCTTCTTTGTATCCAAACATATTCTTAATATATTATATAGATATATACTAATTCAATAATATTGGTTAAGACTTATCACTTTTTGTCTATAAGATTTGCATTGAAGTAGTATTAAATTATCTTTGCGGGAAAATAGAAAACTAGGATTGGATAAATATAATTACAAGGTGCTGTGATACTTTGCATGAAGCAGATCAAAGAGCAAAAATACATTTTCTTTTATGGAGGCAAGGACAAAGGGTGGATCCAACAGTTCACAAAGTATGTTACTGCCCTGGCAAATGATGCCGTTATAAAGGAGGCAAAGATTTCCATAGAGTTGTTTTGTGTGGAAAAGGAAGAGAAGAGCCTTGTGAGGCGCTTTTGGAGTGGCATTGAGAGTTTGTTTGTGACTAAGGTTAAAAAGCCAGTTGATGCTGTGACTCGAGAAGTGCAAAAGATGCTTTCTTACAAGAATGAAACTGGATGGGCTCTCCTCAGCAAGGGGTCATCTGTGGTGGTGAGTGGTCACGGAACCACAATCTTGAAGACAGTGGCAGAGTTTGAGAAATGGAAAGAAGTTGTGATTGAAAAGGGCTTTGAGTTATCCTTCAAAGAATACCATGAGAAGATTGAGAGCACCACTCACTGTTGCTCACACCTTGAAATTCCTAATTTTGCAGGGAAGTTACCAGAGACCATCAAATGCCCAGCTTGTCCAAGGATAATGGAAATTTTCATAAGCTATAAATGCTGCCACAATGAGAATACCGCCAATGGCATTCAGTAGAATTGAATGTATGTGGCTGGCTTGTTTTGTTATCGTGAACGATAGAGAGAGTGTGAGAATAAGAGGCCTGTTATGCGTATCTTTCTGGAGTACGTACCAGTTTCTATAGTAAAATAAAGATCTCTCTCAGTATTAAGAAAAAAAAAGTTACTTAATTAAGGTCTATGCATGTTTTCTATGAATATGGAGCTGTAATATTGAAACTTAATTGGCATTTGATTAAGCTTCTTTATAGATTGTGTTGCAATGCTTGAGTATACCGCAACTTTAATTTAAAAGGTGCACTGCACTGGTCCATCGATGGTTCTGATTATTATTGTTAACCATTTTTGCCCAACAAAGCTGTCTTGTTTCCTTTAATTTTATTGTTGCACTACACAACACCACTCGGTTTACTTTGATATATAGCGTTCTCTCAATTTTGTACACATTCCATACCATCAAACTCATTTTTGTTCCATGACGGACCAGCCTTCATCTTTTCTGCAAGACATGTCCCCAGATCAGTCGTGCACATCAGTATCTAGCTTTCCATTTACCTTTTGTTATTTTTTGGTTAAATTAATATATAGGTCCCTATATTTTTATCAAATTTTCAATTAGGTCCCTGAACTTTTATTTCTTTTAATTGGGTCCTTAAACCTTTTTTTTTTCAATTGGGTCCCTCGTCTAATTGTCGTTATAAAAAATCAACCGTAGACACTTAATTAGAGGTACATAAAGTGAATTGATGCTTCTGAAATGTATTGTAAGCACAACTGAGTCAATTTTTAGAGATTTCTGCAAAGTTTCAACATTTACAGGTCAATTTAACCTACATATTCTTTACAATTATTTGGCTATGCAGAAGATTGAAACTTTGCAAAAAAACTCTCACAATTGACTCATTTATGCTTACAACACATTCCAGAAGTACCAGTATATTGTCTGCATCTCTAATTAGGTGCCTGCGGTTGATTTTTTATAACGACAATTAGACGGAATGATCCAATTAAAAAACAAATAAAAGTTTAGGGACCCAATTGCAAAAAAAAAAAAAAGGTTCAAGGACCCCATTAAAAGAAAAAAATAGTTCAGAGACCTAATTAAAAATTAAAAATTTGATAAAAATATAGGGACATGTAGAGTAATTAAAACTTTTTTTTTTGGTCTCTTGCTAACTAGGTACGATTACGATTAGGGTTGAAATTTGGAGGTTGCTTGTTATTGGGCTTTATATTGGACTTGTTAATATTTAGTGTCTTTTAGTTTAGGTCCAATCTATTAATTAATTAGAATCAGATTGCAGTACAACAACAAAAATATATATTACACATTTTATATTTAAATTTAGAAAAATATATTAAAATTTTAAAATATTTTGTAAAATAATAATACGCTTCTAAGTTGTCTAGCATCTTCTAGACAAACTCAATCCTATATCTTGAAACAATATCAATGAAAATTAGCAATATATAATTAAAAAATATTAATTACAATTAAAATAAGTAGTGTACATATATTATAGGAATATCTAAGAAATACTACACAAAAAAATAAACAAAGAAATTTAAAAATTTTAAAACACCAATAGAAGAAAGTATTTGAATAAAAAAGGATAATATAAATAGTATATGGATATTAACAAAGGAATATTTAAAGTGATTTCAAATGAAAAAGTTAAACATAAGTGTATTATTATTTAAAAAGACAATTCACCTTTTATAAATTGAATATAATCAAATAACTTATAATTAAAATTTAAAATTAATTTAATTTTTAAATTAATATTATAAAAAATAGTCAACTAATTAATGTACGTGTAACAACAATTTCTATTACTTTAAAAATAATGTTATAATTAATAAAATGACATTGATATGCGATACATTTTTATTATCATATGTGATACATAAAATGACATTGATATAGTGACACGCAAAAGTTATTTCTACTATTGTATAAATTTTATTTAATGTATAAATGTATTTTGTGTGCGCACTAATTGAATAAAATGTTGATAAATGTGTAAATAATTACTTATTTATTTATCTATTTTTCATCACCACATAATGGTATCTCATCAACTTTTTTGAAAGCTTGAATTAACGAAATAGAGATTTCGTTAGGGTATATTTTATATTGTATACAATTTTTTTTTCTCTTAAAAGCTACTTCAAAGTTAAAACTCAAAATATTCATAATCTTTTTTTTTTTCAATTTTAAAGCTTGATAACTCGTTGACAAGTGAACCAAGTCGTACAAGTAATATCTTGGTAAGTCCAAGTATCGTATTCACTGGGACTTGTTCAATATTTGGCTATTTGCATAACGAACTTACTGGAACAACAAATAAGCAGTAAATAAGCAATGGAATAGGATTTAAAGTCTTAAGAACACAATAAAGAGCTAACATAATAATAAAAGCAACTAAAAACTATTTTGGGAATTTTTACAAACACGTAGAATGTGAAAAACGGTTTAGATAATAATAAAAGAAAACGTCGGGGTTTGACTTCACCACACCATCCTCTCATGCTTCAACAATGTTATTTACTCAAGCTATAGTCTTAATATCACCATCAACCCACAAATTACCCTAACCCTAATTCCTTATATGGAAAGGGCCTAAATTCCTTGACTCAACTATCAATCCCTTGATTAGTTTAGTCAAGTAACTTGCTTTAAGAAAAAAAAGGTTTTAAGATGGCTAATATCCCTTACTCCATTCCTAGAATATAAGGTCTATTAGTTGCCTTCTTCAGTTCAAGGTATAAACATCATTTTCTAACAACATTCACACCAAAACAACAAACAAAGGGAGGCCAATCCAATGAAAGCATTAAGCATAGAAGAAAGACAATAATATTTAACTATAAACTTGAATAAATAACTTAGAGTAAGTACATGAGAGTAGGCTAGTTACATCAAACCCCAACAAGGGTGAAATTAGCTACACATAGCTAGGTGTAGCAGCCAAAATGAAGAAGAAATGAAGAAGCTTGAAGAATAAGCCATGGGAACCCAAGGGGAGCTCTCCAGCTGTCACCAAAGCTCAGAAAAAAGGTCCCAAAAACATTAATGAATTGAATCCCCATGCAATTAGGTCGAAATCCCTTTTGTAGAAGCTCACTAACACCACATCAGCAACTCTGAGGCTTAGCCTCAGAGTTTCCACGCTTAGCCTGGCAAGTGCAATAACAAACAGAGCATTCTGATGCTTGCAGGCTAAGCCTCAACTTTCCTAAGCTTAGCCTCAAGATGCAGTAGCAAAATAAGTGAAATTTAGCCTTGTAACTTGCTTCCAAAGGTACGATGACTTGTTCCTCCAATGCAACTTCTTCCTAGAGCTTCAAATTTTCTTCTTTGCCTACAATTAGTCAACAAAAAGCTAATAAACTCCTAATGGATTAAAACACTAAACAAATATCAAAATGGTAGTGAAATTAACATGAAACTAAACCAAACAAAGTTTCAAGCTAAGAAAATGTAAGATAAATACCAAAAAATCTATGTATCTAAAGCATTTATCAAACACCCCAAACTTAAAGCTTTGCTTGTCCTCAAGCAAAATAAACTAAGCTTAACTATTCTAAAACTAAACTAAAGAATACAACACTAAACACTGAGATGGGTGATAACTCTGAAATTGATTACACCCCCAAAACATCCATCCATGCATTCTTCCCAAATGAAAACTAAGAACAATTGGCATTGAAAATTGATCAATCATACAATGTGGTGTCCACACACGATGCTATGCCAAGGATGCAATTGCAAACAATTCTCAAGAGATTAACAAGAATGGCACAACAAGTTAGAGAAAATGAAAGTCACCTCACTCCTCACAATCAAAGTGTTTCTCTCAAACACACAAGTGTATCCGGGTGAGTGTATCTCTCAAGTCCACACATTGAAATCACACAAATCAACTTTGCTTTTCATCTCTATTGAAACCATAAAACCACACACACATGCAAAGATCACAAAGGACTTTATTGGGTTTTAACATGGCTGAGCTACAAGGAAAATTGGTTTTTCTAGGAAAGCAAATTTGCACCATATGAGAATAGGAGAGCATATTTCACCAATTGAGCAATTCATTCACTATTTCCCTTTTTCTCACAATCCTATGTAACTTCAACCAATTGAATTCCTAGCTATACAAAACAGTAATTAAGTAAAAATGGAAGATAAAACTGATTTTGATTTTTTTTCTTCCTTTTTTTATAAGAACAGAACAATGAACAATATAAACAACAACATAGGCCTTGACCACAAAATGGATCCAACACAACTCCCCAATTTACCTATAACTTCACCATTTTTCATGATTGAAACCACACACACCCAAACTTAGGGTCAATGAGATCCCATCCTCAAAATATAGCTCTCATATTCCTATGGTGAGGGAATCAACTTGTTTTTCTTTGAGGCAAGGGTGCAAGAACAAAATCTTTGTTTGGCTCAAAGGGGCATACAAGAGAAAATACAAAATTTTGGTTGGCTTTTTTGTCTAATGGCTCAAAATTAAACAAAGAAAATGCCTTGATCATATCATAGCAAGCATGTGAAATTAATGGTAAAAGAGACTCAAGCAAAATCAACTGTATGAAAATCAATGGTAGCCCTCAACAAATGACTCAATGCAAGCTCAATTCTCACACGGTTAAAGGCAAGATGATCAATTATTTTCAGCACTAGCATGCCATACTTATTAACCGCACGAAATTCCTAAAACATCAAAGCTAACCGCAAGAGTACATCCATAACCATACAATTGAATCAATTCTGGCCTAAAAGAGACAAAAATCATGCAGAGAATAAACATCAAGTGAGAGTTCTCATCAATCCATCATATCACCCAAACAACTAAACTTGACAACCAACAAAACTAAAGAGTAAACAATCAACATGAAATTGAACAACTACCACAAGTTAACATCACACACAAGTCTACTAAAAAAAATAGTTCAAAAGCTAAAATAAAAACAAAAGCTAAAATAAAAACAAGTAAATCAAAGTGGCTCCATAATCATGTTGGAGGGTCAGTCCTCCTTTCCAGAATCAACATCCCCATCTCCATCATGAGCTTCATCTTCAGCTCCCTCTTCAGCTCCATCATCATCAACTACCTCTTCATCTCCAGCCTCATCTGTGACAACAACTTTTCCTCTCCCCCTCTGGACATTATCCTGGTCCCCAGGATGGCAAGGCCAAGCTACAAGGGAAAGAAACTGCTCAACTGATGGGAATTGGTATCCTGGTGGTAAACCAGGCATGTGCTGAGTCAAGTTACGTATCGCATCCATCAGAAAAGATATAGCTCTGAAAATAGCAGCATGATACTGCTCCACATCAGGTTGTGGGGCTGCAGGAGAAGATGGTGGGACTGCCTGAGAAGAGGAAGCTTCAGCTGTCTTGGATCTCTTAGTGACCTGTTTGTAACAATGCTGCAAGATATAGGATTTGTTAATGGGCTGCTTCGGTGTGTGAAATGGAGTTTCAGAAACATCTACCCCGACCCTTTTGCAAAGGAAGGTGATAAGACAAGGATGGCCCAAATACCCTGTACCCTGTGCACATGTGTAAATCTCATTGGCAATGAGTTTACCCATATCAATACTCAAACCATCCATGATAGCATATAAGATCAAGGACCTAGGTTATGAGATGTCCGAAGTGTGGGAACATAAGGAGAGATTGGCATGAATAAACGCCATCCAAATCTTAGCAAGTGGTAGAAGATCATGGTGAAGAATTTTGGAAATGGCTCCTTTCTCGGTGTGTGTATATCCCCCTCCAAGAATGCAAACTTTGCTCACCACTATGTCATGATTCTTGTCCCTGTCTTTCCATGTTGTATATTGACAATATCTACCTCCCTCAGTAAGAGTAGTCCCAAAGAAGTCATTGATTATGAGAGGATCATATTGTATGGGAG